>CM075661.1:5007500-6257500 GCA_037954105.1 Canavalia gladiata
TAATTATCTTTTTGCAAGTTTCAGGTATTCCGCTTAAAGGTCATGTTCTATATATGAATCATGTGATATGTTTATGGAACATGTCTATTGTCGAGGGACGCAGAGAAGGAACATACTAAAAGGAAATTTTTTAAATAACAATATTATTAATAATAATAAAAAATCAACCTTTTTTTAAATTCCCACATTTTGGTCTATTAAAGATTCATCATCATTGTTATTAGTATTCTAATTGATTATGTGATTTATCTTCTGGATCCTAATTGTGATTGATCTTCTAGATCCTAATTGTGATTGATCTTACTCTTGCTATTTGATGATTATCTTGTGATGATTTCTAATTTTAATTTTACCAAAAAAAAATTCATAAATTATTATGATGATTAATTTTTGGTCTGCGATTATTTTTTGTTGGTTGTGATGATTGAATTTTGACATGGGATAAGTGCCATTATGTATGATTTTCCTTGGAATTTAGTTGGGGTTCAAAAATTGGAATGTTATACCATCACAATGTTTGTTGTTGAGACATAAGTTTTTGGCTTGAAATCATAACCAATTTGCTTGATATCTAATTTAAATTTAAGCAGTAAATGTCTTATTTGGGAAAATGAGTGCTTGCTCTTTGATATTGAATGTTGAGAATATGCAAAAAATTTTAGGTTGATATCGCTATATGAGATTTTGTTATTTGTTTTATATATCAATTTTTATTCTATTGATTCCTACTTGATATTTGATATATGAACAAATAATCAAATGTGATGTGAACAAATGTTGGTTATTGCAATAAAATACATTATATAATCAAATGTGATGAGTACAAATGTTAGTGATTGCAATAAAATAAATCATATAATCGATTTTGTTGAGTATATTCAAATTATTAAGAAAGTGATATTAGTGAAAATATTTTGAGTGTGTTGCAACAGATTTAAAATATTCGAGAGATACCATTAATTATGGTATGAAAAGTTTTCCACTATATTAAAATAGTAGAGTGATGATAAAATTGATTTGTACGAGAATAAATCAAAATTGGATTTATTTTAATCTTAAACAAGATATCGTGATTTGGATTATCCAAATATATAATAAAATATGTTATAGAGACCAAATCATTATTTTTTGATTTGGGAGAATTAAAGAATGTGTACTAAGAAAGAAAAATTCTTAGTAGAAACTGAAAAGAATAAACTATGTTTATTGTAAGCATACTTATGATTGTCAAGGAGTAATAATAAAAATTAAGTGATAAATTGAGATATAATCACATATGTCACAAAGTATTGTGAATGATCACTAAATAACCAGTGATTCTAATTAACGTGAAGTCAAAATGAAATTGATCTTATTTCTCACAAAACAAAAAGCTTAGTGAATGACATCGAGGGGAATAAAGTTTTAGCCAAAATAAAATCAACAGTAATAGGAACCCAACCTTTGTGATTGGAGATCCCATGAAGAAGGTTCATATGGGTAATAACAAGTTATTGTTGATCTTTCTAGCACTATTTATTCTTTGTTACTATGGTGTGAAAAGTGTTAGGCTGCATTGAACGAGAGTTTATTTCTAAGATGTTTAATAACTATCATATCCCTTATGGGTGGTGTATGAAATGCAGAATACACTTGATGAAATCACCTATATGAGTGTCAAGTGGGGCCGCTTGTATGAGATTGAGGCACAATCTCTAGAGCACTCATGAATCGACCAGGCATGCGCATGACCTATTTGCGCAAAGACGACGAAAACGGCAAGAATCGTGGGATGTAATGTGACACGTAAACTTCTGTCTTACAACAAGGTGTTTTTGGTTCATAGAAGCTCTGCTTCACCAAAGCACCATCAGTTAAGTTTATTTGTCTAGGGTCTGGTTCATAGTCAAAAAGACACCGGATCTAATGCATTTACACTTGTATTAACCCAGTAAAATCTTACTTTTGATTTATTTTAATTTTTTTAAACCTTTATGAAATAGTGGGGGATTGTTGTAAAAATTGTGTATTTCAAAATAGTTTTAAATATTTAAATTAATATTATTAATTTAATTTTAAATATTCAAATTAATTTAAATAATTATCATTATGATTTTAAGATATTTACAATTATTACTAATTATTGTAAACTTAAATTATGAATCAATCATTTTAATTATCCATTAATGGTCATTATATTTTAAAAGTTGATCGTTGAGAAATTATTACGACATTATTTTTTGCCGTTTTTAATTTAATTTCTGATCGAAATTTAACTTCTAGTCATATTGGTTGCCCTATAAATTTTCTATATATACACTATCTGTGATGGGTTAAAGATGAGGTGAAATTTCTTACTAGTTCAGCTCCTGAATATTTCAGATGGGGCTGTTGTATCCCGGGGGATTACGCCATGGGCGGACAAATCCTTAAGGGCAATGTAATCACACGCCTTAGCTTACGAGACATCATCAACATCATCAAGCTTCTCCAACGATTGTTCGAAATTATCCAACGATAATTATACTTTCAAAATATACAATCATAAATGGAATAAAAAAGAAAGAAAAAGTGAAAAAAAAATAAACAATTAAGATATAATAGATATAAATTGTATTGTATAAAAAAAAAATAAAATGTCATTATAAAAATTATAGTGTGTATGGGAAAGGGACCATAAAGACTAAGTTCTTTTATTTGTCGGTAGATCAAAAAAAAAAAAAACAAAAACAAATTGTGCAGTTTATAGGAAGAGACTTGATTGCAAATTGCATGTGAATGAACCCTAAATTGGTCGGCATGTGAGAGCCTTAAGTGTCATCCACGTGGAAATGGAAGACTTCTGCGCATTTAGGATTAATTTTCATAAAATAGTTCTTTTAGAATTTTCTCATGATGTTGATAAGAAAATAATTAATTTTTCGCAATAAAGGCCTACCAACTTAATAAGAATATAATTAAAAGGTTAATAGTAAATGAATGACATTCTAAGCAAGGAAAAAATGTTTAAGATTAAAAAATTATTAACCCAGTAAAAAAAATAATACATACATTACAATATGCTAAAAATACAAGATTAATTTATGTGAAATGTAGTGGTTGAATCATGCCTCTGCACGACCAAGACTTTTGCTCTGAATGACATTTCCTCGTAAGTGTAGTTTCTAATATTGTTTGACACACGGTATGAAAACTCTTTGTGGTATTGAGAATAATTTTAAGCAATCAAATAAATGGATGCATCAAAATAATTCAACATTTATGGTCTATATTATCTTTTAGAAATAATATTTTGTTTTAAAATTTCTCCACAACTTTTCTAATACCATGAATGCATGATTCTCTTTTACATTACAATTCATAAAGTAAATGGATAAAGGAAGGAGATTTGAATACCAGATTCTTTCACTCACTTATTAATAATAGAAAGTTATGTTATGTTATTTTTATCATTATAATATATCAAATTTTTTGTAATATTTAAAAAAATGTTATAAAAATATTATTTATTAATTTTAATAACATTTTAAAAATATTATATCTGATTTATGCTACAAAATATTATTAATAATATTTAAAAAATATTACTAAAATATAAAAAAAATGTTACCTATTAATTTTAATAATATTTTTAAAAAATATTGTATCTAATTTATATTACAACTTCATATTGTAATGTACTATCTTGATAGATAATATATGTATAAAGGAATATTGTAATGTACTATCTTGATAGATAATATATGTATAAAGGAATAATGTTATGTGAATGAAAAGAAATATTTTTTTAAACGTAAAAGATGAGGAAACAATCTAAAATAGACATGTTATATGACAACATTAGTTATAAGAAAAATAGACTTTTATTAACACAATTCAATGAATCTAAAAATTAAAGAAACAGTTTAAAAATGAAATTGTAATAAATCATAATGATTTTAACTTTTAATTTGTTAAGTTATTTTGACTGATATTAACAAAAAATATTGGTAAAAGTTGAAAATTTTAATATGAACAGGAACTACCAACTGGTGGTAGTCTTGTGTTTATGACATTGATTCCTAAAGAATCATTTTCAGGAAAAGATATTTACCTATTTCATTAATTGGTTACTTATATAAGATTATGACATTGATTCGAATAATTTTCAGGAAAAAGATATTTACCTATTTCATTAATTGGTTACTTATATAAGATTATAGCAAAAATTTTGGTATCAAAATTGAAGGTGTTGTTTAAAGTAATTTTAATGCATTAATTTGTCGTTTTAAATGGAAGAAACATTTTTTATGGTGTTGCTGGTTAATGAGATTGTTGGTGATGCTACAAGAAAAAAAAGAATATTTTATTTTATTGTTTTGCAAATTCGATCGGATTGGTTAAACTAAAAATTGGTTTTTTTTAATTAAATTATAAAATCATTTTAATAAAAAATATATAGTAAATTAATAAATCAATTGAACCGGTCAAGTCTATATAAAATAATATTTTTTTAATATATATTTTTTAAAATAAATTTTTATTTTAGTTTATTTGTATAATTTAAATTTTAAAATTAAAAAATATAATTTTTTATTTTTAATCATATAAAATTTTAATTTTAATTTATTATATATATATATTATATATTTTTAATATAATATATTATACATATTTTAACAATAATATTTAATTGATACCAATTTAATCATAGTTAAACTATTAAATTTTAAATAATACCTTCATCGGTTTAATTTTTAAAATTTTGCTTTATTTCATTTTTATGGTTAGATTTTGAGAAACCTTGAGTTTAGAATATTGGAAATTTTATTTATATATATGAAAAAGAGGATGGGATTCTATAAGACATTGAGAAAATTAACGAGTGAAAGATTGTTTAGAATTATCTACTATCACCGTTCTAGTTAATGGTAGCCCAGTTAATGAGTTTGGGGTAACTATAGCATTATGGCAGGAAGATCATTGGTTATTTTTTTTATTTATGGTCAAAGTGGTTTAATGAAGAATGCACAATACTAGAAGAACTTGTTCTTTGGGCTATAAGATTGGGATGGTCGGATTAAAATAACCCACATGCTAATGACACAATTTTCTTTCTCCCGTTTTTGGATGGAGAATTTTAAAATTCTACTAAAATGAGTAATTATTTTAGAAATTGAAATATAAAAAATTATAAATAATAATTAAGAAAAAATTAATATAATAAAAAAATTTCTAAATAGATATCAGTTGAATTTTTTATTTGAAATAAAAATTATTCAAATAAAAATATATAATATTTTGTTTTAAAAAAATTCTTATTATTTAAATATATTAAATCTAATAATTTTAAATTACTTCGTCTAAGTACAAGGTTGGAGAATTGTTAATGGAAAGTTTCATCCTATTTGAAATGTCTAGTCCATTTAGGACATTCGTTTTACCTCAACCTACTTCAGATTCGGTACATATTATGTCTAGGACATAAGTATAAATAAGATTAGAAAGTTCAAAGTGTCTTTTGTGAATTGGATGCGAGAAGTTACGTGTTTCTTATTCAGATTTATCTCGTACATGAATGGGTTAGGGTACTTTTATACACCTATCTTAATAGTCGCTACACAAACTTAATCTTCTAGGTAGGATAAAACAAATGGAAAAGCAACAATGAAATATATATATATATACGAGAGAGACTTGCATTTATGTTTTCTCAAAGAAAGGATATAGAACGTTGAAAAGTTACTCCTTTGTTTTGATTTGGTAAAATTTGTCCCGTAGCCAATAACGAATTTTAGCTTAAATTCATAATTTGAAACAATGCATGATAAGGGAGCCAAGTTATATTTTATTCTTATAAAGAATATTTTTGTTATAAATTTTAATTTTTTTATCCCTAAATATTAAATTTATTTTTACATGTATTTTATTAGACCATATTTTATTGTTAGTCTTATCTCTACTTATTTACCATCTATAAATTAACAGGGATTAATCTTATTTAACTAGATATTCCAATAAAAACATTCATCAAAATTATTTTTTATGATTGTATAAATTAATATAAATACATTAAATTAATAAAAATTTATATTTAATTTTGATAGTTATATCATCATAATTTTTATTAAAATATTTTAACATATTATTTTTAACAAATATATAGATTTATCAGATAAAATTTGATAAAAGTTAAAAATTTTATTATCTATTTTTTAAAATTATCACTTAAATATTATTTTTTAAGTAATATCTTAAGTTTACATTTTAAACTTGCACAATCATGTTAAAAATTTAGAAAAAAAAATTGTCATTTATATTAGTTTTATATGATTTAAGGATAACTATTTTTTAGTAAAAGATATCTATGATGTAGAAATTATTTTTTTATTAATCTTAATAATTTATCCATGATTTTAATCAAACATTATTTTATGCGCTATTTAAATTGTGAAATTATTTTATTTTATTTTTTTGAGTACACAAGAGGCGCTAGAAGACAGATTTTATTAGGTTACACATCTTTCTTGCTATGTTTCTATTTACAACTTCACCTACACGACGAAGGGGATAAGTAGAGTCTTTCACATCATTTCCTAATACCAACGGGAATAACGTATTTTTTGGGTTCTCAGGTTGTGGAATTTGGGGTTTCTTGCATATAGAGGTGTGAGAGTAATGGATTGAGATGTTGATGTCAAAAGTAGCACTATATATAAGATGCGTGTAAGAAGATAATGTCCATTCTTGGACGACACACTAACAAAAACTTGTAATAGAATTATTCAAAATAAGAATTATTTTCGACATTTTAAAACTATAGGAACTTATAAGAAATAAAATATATGCTTTACTTATTATTATTATTATTATATTAATAAATCAATTTCTTGAATTAAATATTTGTTTTAAATTTTATCACATTAAATTATTTTTTTAAAAAAATTATAATTAAGGAAAGAATTATTCAATAACTCTCTTCATGAGATAGAAAACTTAACTTTAAAAAATATTATAAAAAATTGTTTTGAAAAGCATATTTAAATGCATAAAAATTTCCTACAAAATCCTAAAACTTGTTTCTTCCTTGTTCCGGACGTGAAAACTACTACATATCTTTAAGTATGTTTGATTTAAAATTAAATATAATTAATTTTGATAAAATATATTTTAAATTATTAAATGAGCTGAAATTTATATATAGACTAAATTTAACTTATTTTTATTGATATATATATATATATATTTATTAAAAATACAAAAATTAATTTTTTCAACATCAAACCAAACAAAACCTTAATTAATTTAAGATTCCCTGATAGACTAAAGAGGTGTGTGTTGTTTATTTTAATTATCTTCTTGCACGCACTAAATTAAACGTATGTGGTGAATTCTTAAGATTTACAATGATAATTATGCTGTATTTGTGATGAAAATGAAAGAATAAGAATATAAATATAAATATAAATAAAATATAATAAAAAATATTTATTGTTGGATGGATATAACAAAAAGGGGAAAAAACTATTTATTTATATGAGTAGAAGGTAAAGTTAAAAAATTAATATAGAAAAATCTTTTGTATTAATTTTAAAAAAATAGCTTTAAAATTGGAATTTTATTATATTCCTTTCCATAACATAAGAATATTATCATCATAATTTTATAATTTTTTATTATAAAAAATTATTGTTAAAATTAAGAAAAGTTATAAAATTTATGGTTACTTAAAAATTTTAATAATTGAAAATATTTTATATTTATTATGATAATTTGTGTGTTAAACGTATGCAAAATACTTTCTTTCATTACTTATTGCATTTATCTGTCTCAAAATTAAAAAAAAAGAGTTTGATAATATTTATTTTTATGTGTGAACTACCATTTTTCTTTTAAGTAGTTTGTAGCTTGAGGAGGTACAGAAAAAATACTTAAAGATTTGTTTTTTATCTTTGTAGAAGAGGCAATTGAAGAATACTTAGATATATGCACAAGGATCTATGCAAACTATATTTATACTTGAGATTAGTAAAATCTTGACAGTTTTTAAGGATTAAATGTAATTCAAAGTTGTGGATGAATTATTATAGCTAGAATTTGTGCTTTCTTTATTATTCAGTCTCTTTGTTAAATTTCCGCATTAATTTTTTTTATGAAATAACCTTTTATATAAAACTCGAACAAGAATTTGAATTAGTTTATAGACAATTGATAAGTTTGTTTGAAATAAAAACCAATTTTTGTAATAACTTAGCTAATCTTTTATTTATTTTTTAATTTTAAAATACAATTCAGCCTCCCTTCTTATGTGCTACATTTTTTTATTTTTTAAAAATATAAAAAAATAGGAAATAATTCCAAGGAATTCTCCCCAATTTCACATTAAGAAGCATGGAAAAATATCTTAGTGGAATCCACTGCTATCTATTTTAATATTCTTTTTCATTGACAAATAAAAAAATTCCTTTATTTATTATTCCTAATTTCAACTCATCTTTTATTTTTTATAAGAATTTCGGTTCATCATAACATGGTTTGGGTCTTGATTGGTAAAAAAAAAGTTTATCAGTATTTTAATTTATTTTGACATTTAAAATAATATAAATTAGTTTTATATTTTTAAAAATTTTATAAATTAATCCTTTATTTATTTAAAATAATATAAATTAATTTTTCTACAAATAAAATAAAATAAAATTTTAAAAACAGTAATAAAAATTAAAGACTAAAAAAATATTTTTTAAGTAACAAAATTATTTATATGCAACAAAGCGAAATACAAATCCTTGTTAACAATTACATGTTAACTGTACACCTGAAATACGGAAAAATCCCACCCGTAATGATTAAGGGATATTTGTTTAAGTTTTTTAAAAATATTTGAACAAACTAAGAACAAATAACTTTTTATAAGATTTTATGAAAAGTAAAGATTTTTAGTCAGGCTACAATTATAAAAAGCATTTTTTATTTTTAAATTTCAATTGCATTTTTTATTGAAAATTTCTCAAAATAACTTTTTGAATATCATAATTTATTTATTTTAGATTCTGATTCTTTTCAAAGGCTTAAAATAATACAATAAAAAATATTTAATTTCCAGAAAAAATGAAACAAAAATAGCCTTAGTATGTTGGAGTTAACTTTTTTTTTTTTTTAAGTTCAAAACAACTTATAATCGAATTTTCATCAGATAACTTTTTATTCTGACTAATTACTCAGGACTTTGAATGAGAACAATAATCAGAGATGACTAATTACTCAGGACTTTGAACGAGAACAATAATCAGAGAAAATCTGTGTATAAAGAAAAGTATGATTGGCATGGAGATGCAGTGGCTCGGTGAGCATCCACTTTTTTACTTTTATTGGGTCCAAAAAGTGAATGTCCACATTTTTTAGATGCCGGAGGACATACCATGTGGAGATGGGAATTTTGTCCGAAAACATTTCTTACATATATAAATAGGCTAACTATAAATTGTTGATTTTTTTTTTAATTTTAAAAATTTATCAGTTATTAAATGAGATGTATAAATAGATGAATAATTATTTATATGTAAAAGAATTATTACTAAATTTTGTTATAATAATTTTTTTTCATTTTTTATTTATATGTATAAAAAAATCATATATATACATATTTACAATTTTAGAAATTTCAATCACAATTTTTTTTATTATACTCTTGTATTTCATTAATTCTTAAACACATTCGTTGAAGAATTAATAAACAAAAAATATTAAAAATTGTAATGGGGTTGCATTAGAAGCCATATTGAAGATTAAAGGGTTTTATGAGTGTTCTCTATATTTGATAGATTTATTATAAATGAGAGAAAAATGGTAACAAAAATCACATTAAATGAGCAGTCAAAATATTAGCCCTAACTAAGCCTCCTGCATAAGTCGCGTAAGCTCATAAAATATGTTCGGTAACAACTCAAATTGAGAGCTAATTGGGCCTACAATAACTTTTCATTCTTTAACAAACAATTTTGGCAAAAGAGAAAAAAGAAACAATTACAAGAAAATTAAAGAAAGTTACAAGTATTATAAATTTGAAACTGTTATAGACTTATAATATTTATAGCTCTTTAGTCTTTAGTATTAGGAGATTTTCTTCTGATAAAAATATGTTAGGATATATGTAGTTTCCATCAAATATTCTAACTTTATTATTCATAAGAATTGTAACATTCTTTTAATTGTTGTAAAATAATAAGGTTGGAGAATTAAGAAATGTATTTATCGATTTTAAAAATAAAAATTACTTTTATTAAAACTTAAAAAAAAAAAGAGGCAATTCGGTATTTATTCCTTTTGCTCCTTGGTTTAATCAATGGAACTGGTGAGCCTTGTCATGTTCAACTGTCTCTTTAGAAAGGGAAACGGCGAGAGGTCCGATTGATCCAATGTGGCCCGTAACATATGCAAAGGGTTACTTGCCCCAAAATTGAGAGATGGGTGGATTAACGAGTAAAAGTTGAGGATTGGTCTATTTTATCCCAGCACTATAATTTATTGATTGCTCAAACTTGAGTTCAAATAATTGTGTATATATTTTAATTATAGAGCTTTTTTTTCCGGACATGGGAGACAAGAGCCCAAAAAACATTACAAGGAAGAAGCAATGAAATATCATCTAACAATTCAGGTTTATTCAGGTTTTCATATATATATATATATATATATATATATATATATTGTTTGGATCCTTTTTATAAAAAATAGTTAAAAACATTCTTTAGTTTTTATACAAATATTTTTTTAATACATATCTAAAATATATAATAAGAAATCAATGAATAATAGATTTTTATTAAAAATTATAATATTAGATATTATTAATATATTAAAATTTTATAAATTTTACTCTATATAAATTCTTATTGTGTTTTTAGATATATATTAAGAAAACTATTATAAAAAAATATAAGCTTATCTTTAAATATATCATTATAAAATTTATGTTAACAATATCCAATTTCTATATTATCAATTTAAATATTTAATATTATAAATATTTTGAAAATAAATTTAAATTAATAAAATATTAATTATTTCAACTACCTTTATTGATATTAATAATTTATTTATTTTTTATAAAAAAAAGAAGAGAGTATAAAAATGATTGAAGATTAACAGGTATGTTCCACTCACTTTAAACTCTCGCTTTAAAATAGACCCAAGAAAAAGGAAAAAAAACTCTCGCTTTAAAGGAAAAAGTGATACGTCCAAACCATCATGAAATAATCAACAAATATTATTACATCGACATGCATAACGAAATATAAATTTGTAAAATGATTAAGATGTCTCACTTTTTTTTTTCTCTAAAGGAAACTGATTTTAAAAGAATTAAATCTGTTGCACTTGAAAATGAACGTCAAGCCGCAGGTTAAACCTGAAACTCATTGGAGAATGCAAAACAATGTGGGCTATGGACTGATCATTCAAATCCAGAACTACTTTGTTTGCGGTGGGTGATTGACGAGATATAACATTAACAAAAGAAACAATATTCCACATTGTATCTATTAATCAGTTTCTTATTTGACAACCTGATCATCATCTGAACTCTTAAAACACTATATCTGTCAAAATTGATCCCGAATCTCACCTTTGACAAACACCAAAATTGACAGTATTACAACCCCGTTTAACTATGTGGAATGTGTCTCTGAAAATGGACTCATTGACCCCTTTTTTTCCAAAAATGCTTCACCTTTTTTCAACCAGTTAACGTACTGTTCTTGCTCTCTTTTGTGCATGTAGTGGAGAAGGAAATTAGTCAGGTTTGTCCCAATGCCCTTGGCTACCAGGTATTCCTTCAGTGCATCTTGCAACTCAGTGTCCAATTCACTTCTCACATGGATATCAATAAGACAAATGAACATGATAAGTATTGGTAAAAAGACCCATATAATTTATGAATGGACTAAAATTCAAAATGATGATTCATGATACTATTAAAACCAGCTGATGCGTGATTATTAGATGAAGCCATAAAGATAACAAGGAAATGCATGTTAGCGGTTCTAGCCCATTCAACTTTTCACAGAACATAAAAACAAATTCTTCATTTTAGCATAAGGGACGAGAATAGGCTGGCTGAGCTAGGCTTTGTAAGGCCTGAATCTGACCTGACTTCTAAATCTAAAACTCAAGCTTGTTTACTTGGGATCAGCCACATTTTAATGTCTTGCTCAGCCTTTTCAAAAGTTTGGTTTGGTGTGTGAGACTAGTTAAAAGTATATTTTGTAATAAAACATTTCAAATAGGTCAAAAGTTTACCCTTAAACAGGCTAACACGTTTAAACTTATATGTAGATTAGTGGACTTGGGCCTTTAAATAGAGTAAATATAATCATATATAACCTCAACAATTACATTAATAATAAAAGTAACATTATTTACTTAAATAGGTCAGTCTGTTAGGCCAAAAAAAGTTTTTTAACTTGTTAGGTCCAAGAAACTTGACCTTTTAACTAAATGCATTTCTAAAAAAAGCCTTAACTTATTTAATAAATCAGCTTAGTCTAATGCATGCTTGATGTAGGTTAGGCCTTAAGCGTCGACAGTTTGACCTATTTCCTTCCCTAAGTTTTATCAAACTACAAGCCTAACCAGTTTAGAAGACCAGTAACCAAAGAAGCAAACAGCATACAGTAACAGTTAAAATGACTTTAAAATGTTGAAATTTTTAATTTTTGACAAATTTTTTTTTTCCAAATCCAGCTTGAATGGAGAGCAACAGTTGAATACCTTGCTTAGTTGCTTTTAAGTTACCGGCAAGAACTAGAGTCAAGATGAATAATCCTCTAAAAATTTATTTACTATAGTCACACCAACCGGACTGTTGCTTGCAGCATGTCATCTAAAAATAAAAGCCATATAAATTGCTAGCTGTGCCAACACTACAGGTCCATAAACATAAAAGATAGATGCCAAAAAGCATAGTTAAGCAGAGAGGTCCAGGTTAAATGAAGCCAAGGTATATAAACGATGGATGGATAGTTAGGCAGAAGACATGGGAGATTAAGCCATGAGGGTACCATGATTATATGGCAGTAACACTTGCAGAATAAATGAACTAGAAAAATGTAACATGTTGATACGATGTGCAAATAATTGGAAGAGGGGAGAGGTTGAAATAATCTTTGGGATTCTCAGTACACCAAATGATCAAAGCCAAGCAAATAAAATCGATTAAGAAATGGGTAGGCAGTTATAAAGTTATACAACTATAGTCTATAAGATCAATCCTATATTTGTGATTAAAACAGATTAGCTAGCAATGAATGTCAGCAACATTGTAAACTCAATACAAATCAACTTGTGCTCAATACAAATGCAAATGAATTATTACTTGGCTTTATCCGTCTGGCATCAACATGCAGATTGAGAGGAAAAAACTCCCTCATTTTCATTATACAGTTGATAATTTGACAACACACAGGAATAAGAATTTACCTGAATAAGGGTCCTTTGTAAATGGAAGGGTTAAGGCATGTAGGTGATCTGAGATAATAAGCATTGTAGATGTCAAATTGAGAGGTTTCATCAGTTTGTTGATAAACTTGACAGTCAAATTGCAAGATGGAACTCAAGGTTGGCTTTTTTACACATACTTTGACGAAAACATCCCTCGGAAAAACGAGGTCGTTTTCATAGTTAGGAGGACCGAGAATAGCCGAAACCGCAACTTCTTCACCCGAATCGTATTTCCTTCGCAAAACCACATCTTTTGAACGTGACGAATCTGAGTCAACCGCAAATTCCCCTAAGGAACCAGTTTGAACATTCTGCACCCATGGAAACGCACGGGTATTAAAGTGATGCAACGGATATTAAGAATTATGAATCAAGCGGAAATGTGAATAAGTGCATGCATCTTTAATAATTTATACAAGATGAAGAAGCAACCAATGAAAGGAGGGGGATTTGAGGTAGAAGGAAGAGGGAACCTGAAAGTGATTAGAAGCAAGCTCGAATTGAATCTCGGATTTGAAGAGTTTGAGCAATTCGAGATCTTTAATAGCTTTCAAACCCTTCCTCAGCTCTCTCATCCGCGTCATCGCCGCCGTGCTCCTCCTTCTCTTCCACCCAATGATCACTTCACTCTCTGTCGCTGTAGGCCTAGAAGCATTTTATGTTTTCAATTCTTTTTTTTTTTTAAATATTATCTTATTTTTATTTTATTTTATTTTATTTTTATTTTATTTTATAATTTTGTACTGAAATAAAAATAAAAAATAACTATTTTTTTATTGTTTCATATAAAAAACGATAAAATAGAAAGAAAAAAAAAACATTTTCTAAAATCAAATACCCCTTCAATTCTAACACTTACCCAAACTTTACTTTGTAATATGCTTCAATGAAAATGAAAAGGAGATTGAAATTAATTTTTAATTTCTATTTTTTAAGACACCTGTTTTATCTTTATTTTTCATCCAAAGTCGTTTTTGTTTTATAGGCTTAAATTTTCAAAACCTATTTATCAAGCAATCCAATAGGACAAAGAGCAAAAACAGAACTACACATTATATTTAAAGAAGTATTTTCACTATGCAAATATTTAAAAATAGAAAAAGAAGATGAAAATTTTGTAATTAAAAATAAAAATAATTTTTTTATAAACTAAATAATTTTTGAAAAATTTATTTGAAAAATATAGTTAATTTTAAAAAATATTTTTTTAATTTCTAAAACAATTTTGACTTTTTATTTTTAATTTATCTTATTATATTCTTTTATATATTATTTAATTTTTTATATTTATTTTCTTTCATTTTTATCTAAAATTTAATTTTTTAAAATAATATTTACAAACTAAAATTACAATCATACACTTTCTCAATTTTTTTCCAACGAATATATATATATTTGGGGTCAACATAACAATGCATTAAACGATCCAACGGGCTAAGCCCAAAGGCAGTATAGAGGATTACACCCCTGAGATCAGTAATTTAACAAAGTTTTAATGTGTTTAAAGTTATGTGTTAAAAAAAATATTTTTTTATAAAATAATAATATTTAATATATTTAGTTCTGTAGTTTTTAATAAAATATTATTACTTATAAATTTTTACTGCATACTTGTACCATGTATTAAAAGGAAAAACCACCGATCATTCTGGATATCCTGAGAAACAGAAATGTAGCCCAGCCCAGTATCTGTAGATACTGAAAGTGATGGAAGGCCCATTTCAAACAGAGAGGCTGAACCAAAGAGGAGCATGAAACGACACCGCACTTGTATCCTGCTCCCAATGAAAACGTGGTTTGACACCTCTGGTGAAGTAACTGCTACTGCTCCTCTTGAACACCATTCACCGCTCGTGCCTCCTGGTATTATAATCTTCTCTACTTTTATTTGGTTGATAGACTGAACAATGGTTAAGTATGCCTTGATAGTGTTGTAAAAAGAGTGATGCCTGTGAAATAGCTGTAGAAGTGAAACATAGGGAGGGATCCCTACGATTCTCTTCATCTTTGTATTTTAGTTATACTGGAATTTGTCTTTGAATTCTATTGAAAAGGGTAGGTTAACAAAAATTAAGTGATATAAAATATTATATGGGTAGTAGCCTGTAGGCATTTGTGATAGTATGGTAAGAGAGTTAATGTGGGAATCTTGGAATTCCTTACAATCAGTTACGCATACTTTAAATTCGTTCTTTTTGTATTTTTGGAATGCTCGAAGTTTTGGATGAACCATGACCTTCTCACTTGCGTTTTTGGGATGGGAATTTTAATAATTGGAGTTAAAATTTCTAGCATATTATTTCTAGTTAGCTTATCACCATAAAATTTCCCCTCCAGTTTACAATCTATTTCATTTTACCCTGTTACCTGCAGATTGAAAATTGTTCATCAAGAGCTTGATGAAGGGTTTGGAAACAATTTTCTCTTTAAATCATTCTGGTTTTTAAGGTATGGAAAGGGTAGTAAGTGGAATCCTAGAATTTGACAAATGAGGAGTGCATTAACCCAAACTTTTGTGCATTATCTGTTTGATATATGAATATGAGCTGGGAAAGTGTTGAGTTTATATATCACAATAATTAGTTGGTTCTTTGGGATCTGCAAATTCCTTGGTGTGGAATCTTCTAGGACTGTATGAATAAGCCTATGTCATGAAACTTTAAACTTTCTCAATTGGGAAGTCCCTTTTTATGGATTAGTCCTGGTCAGTAATGGAGACCTGATATATGAACCTCTTATGATAATAAGAAAATATGTGGAGGTAGTGAAGGAAAATTGTTGGAAAGAAGCAATATTTTCCCCCCATTGTTGGTATCCAAATCTTGCGTGTTGCAATGTATTCTAATTTCAGTTTGGTTTGATTGACATCAATGAAATGTTATGATTCTTCTTTTCTTTGGTAGATCTCAATATTTGTGCATTATGATCACCAACTGGGTGGTTGTCCATGGTTTTTGGATTGCACCAAATTACCAATCATTGTCTTTGGTTTTCTTTGATTCTTACCCTTTTGAGGTTGCAACCTTAGCCTTTGCTTGATCATTATATTGATAAAAGAAATGCAGGTTTATCAAATTGTTCCCTTTCTGCATCTTTGTTAAACTTTCATGATATCAATTTCCTTGATCATGTGTAAATTACTGCTGTTACACATGAACGTTAGCTGTTGGGATCCATACCTAGTTGATTCTAAGCCATCTGCTAAATTTTACCCAGTTGCTGCATCAAGTTTGGATACTGACGTGGTGGGTGAACAACATGTGGGCAAAACTCTTGATTTAGGCAATCAAAAAAGTCAGTAAACATGTTGCAGTAGCCCCAAGAAAATAAACAAGCAAAAGAAAGATGCAAAATTATAATATTCGACAAAATGTAACTCGGCTTTTTTTATATGCCCTTCAATTTGTTGTAATCTTTTGCTTGTTATGTATTAGATCCTGCTTGATTTCTATGCACCCATTACTTTAAAAAAATTTGCTGTACTCTGCTGTTGCACTGTTTCAATAATTCAATATGTTTTAGCAACTTAGTAAGTTGTGTTCCCTTGATTTCTTACCTTGGACAATTGGAGTCGAAGTTGCTAGTTTGGTATTTGTGAAATTATTTGCTAAATTGTGCCAGTTTCTGTTATGATTTTTTGAGATTTGTAACACATAAACTTAAAAAGAAAAATAATGGGCTAGTGTTACTATTTTTTTTTCCAACTTATGCTTCATGGAGCTAATATTATTTTTTCCCATTTATCTCTGAAAAACTAAACAAGTTTTGGGGGAGCTGCGATGACTCCCCTTTGTCAAGCTTATATAAGCAGCTTTCATTGATGCTATACTATGTGCATCATAGATATGTTTTAATTAGCAACCATGTTGATTTGTGTTAAATATTCATAGGAGACCATATCATGTATTGGTACACTCAAATACTTTATTTCCATAAATAACTTATCTTATATATAGAGAGAGGGAGAGTTAGGATCTGTTAATATTTGGTGTCAAATTTTAATATTTACTCTAACATAATAACCTTATATAGAATACAAAATTTATCAATCCAACCATTGATTTAAAAGTTCTTATCAAGTAGATCATGTATATAAAATTTCATACAAAACAAAAATTTATAGATACTTCATCTCATGATTTTATTTTAATGGTTCATATGTTATTTAAATATATATACATATTAATAGTTGAATAACATACCTAAAAATTTTTTAATTTTTTAAAATTTGATATACATGATCATAAAAATATTATAATATGATTCAACGATTGAATTAGTGAATCTTGTATTCTATATAAGGTTATTACGTTGGTGTAAGTGTTAAAGTTTGACAACGGATCCTGACTCATATATATATATATATATATGATGGTCTTATATAACATTCATCATCAACCATGTCATCAAATGGTATTGTGGTTATATAAAATTGGAAAGATTGCAATATATTAGATTAGATGTTTTGAGGGCAAAACTCTGCTGGGTAAGGCTAATCCAGCATTTTTTATGCATCTCACATTTGAGTTCCTTTGTATTCGTATTACTAGTTGGACCTCTGCCTACAATCCTAATAACTGTTCCTTGATTTTGGTCTCCGTGTCAATTGGTTATATTTTAAATTACAGCTTCTGTTCTATGGAAGCCAAGACATTTGGTTGTTCTTCAAGTGAAGATAGTGATGGTGAGGTCTATTTGCAAAATGCAAGTGATGAAGAGGAATTTCAACTTTCATCTGGTTCTATGCCCAAGTTGCAGTTCAGGTTAAGTAATTTTTACACTGGAAATTGATTACTTACTGGTGAAGATATCTATGTTTTCCCCACTTAATGGTCTTCAACTTGAAGATTTTGAATTTCACTTGCCAGGAGTGTGAAATCCAAATGCAGTTGGAATGAAGAGATGGGAATGGCTGAAGTCACTGAGAAGAATGGCAAATTGTGGGTAACAACTGGAATAGTTCGTAGTGGCAAGATTTATTCTTCAATTGAGGAGACTTTGTAGGTGATATGCCATCTTTTTATACATACCCTTTCTTGTGACATTCAAAAATAGGGAAGATTCATAATTCCTAAAACCTTAGCCTAGGGGGTACTAATAGGGAAGAGTCATAATTCCTAAACTCTCGTGAGTAAAAGTATATACTGAAATTTCATAATGTGTTTGAAAACTTGTGCTTATCTAAAGTCTGATTTGGCAGGTATCTTATGGAACTAGGAGCCTTACATCTCTTAGATAATGATGGTAGAAGTATGTCTCTTATGGAAATATATGAAAAGGTAGCTGGGGGGAGGAGTGGATGTTGTTGGGAGCTGTTTGAGGTTTACAGGCACCTCAAGTCTCTTGGATTCATAATTGGGCAGCATGGTGCTGCTTGGAGTTTGAAGAGTATTAAAAGTTCCCACAAACCTGTTGCTCTTGAAGTCACAGAAGAAAGCAAGCAACTAGTAGACATGGGTTCCAAACTTGAGCTTTCCATCGATAAGTTATTTGGTCAGTTGCAGATTCGTTGTTTGAGGCCAGATTTTGATGTTTATCTCCCAAACAGCAGGTTTAGAAAGTCTTCTCCTGGTGATCCGAATTTTCTACTGTACCTCTCTAGGTAATTACTACATCTCTGATTGTATCAGCATGATTATGTTAGATTCATAAATTTGATTTGTAAGTGATCTTACATTTTTATCTGAAAATGTATGAAGTGAGAACATGACTCTGAGGAATTCTAGCATATCAGGACTTACATTTTTGCACTCACTAACAGAAACCCTTGTGTGCTGGTACAGACATGCTACTTCATTGTGTGTATGCGAGTGTGGTTTGGGGAGACGAGAGGGGTTGCTAAGTGCAGATGGGAGGCCATGTGGCTATTTTCTTGATAAGAATTGATAAAGGCATTGTATTTATCTGTTCCCTGATAAAATTTAATGGTAATTTATCTCTAAAGATAACAGTTGTCAGTTAAATGTGCTTCATAACACCCATGAGAAATTCATAGGCGTTTGGAGGAAAAGTTTTAGTCCCTGGGAAAACAAGATTGAGGAACTAACTAATGAAGTCATTTATCTATTAGTACCATTTAGGCACAAAATGGTTATTCATTTGAAAAAATGAACTGAAAGAAATCACATTGATTATTCAATCCTAATCAACTAATAGTTTTGCCAAATTTTTCTTAGCTCTAATTTATTATTTTATTGAAATCTGTTTAATCAGCTATAACATGTATCTTCTGTTAGGTGTCATCCTCCATCTAGAGCAGAAATTGAAGACCTTGAGAGACAATGTGTTGGCATTCCTTTGAAAATCTGCCTGGTCACAGAGGGAAGGGTCAGTTTCTATTCCTTTGCCAAGGTGGAACTTCCTGTTCTACCCTGAAATTTTTGTGCCAATCGTACATTTCCCCTCTGGGCTGAGGGGAAAGGAAACTGAGGATTGTAACTTGAGAATAGGTTGTTGTAGTTTGTAGGATACAATGATGTTGCAAGAAAGCTGCAGAAGTTGTGGTTAAGATAACCTTGTACTGCGAAGGGGCTTGGTGTGACAACTGCAGCTTAACTTTGGTCAAAGTTGATTAGATTCTGATGCAAGAACATTTCATTATTGACCATAACAAGAAGGTCAAGGCCATGATGTAGCAAACTAGCAATACATGCCTGAGTTATTTGTTTTATAGAATATAGAGAACAAGAAAAATTCTGTTGGATGGATGGATGGATGATGTATAATCACTAGAGGACATGTGGTCAGTAACATTCTGATCTCATTTTAGGAGTTGATCCATAATATTTTTATGTTAATTTAACAGAGAATTTGATCTGCTTTTTGTATTGGTTTCAGAAGATTCAAATTCTATAGTTACTAATGTTTGAGTTTGTAAAAGAAATTGGTAAAATCTGGATGGGTGAAATGAGCAAGGGTAGTCGCAATTTCCAATTGCGACTTTACTTGTGAGGGTGTTGGTGCTTTCTGCTCTCTGGACAATATCATCCACAACCATATAGGACGCTTTTGTTTTGGGTGTTTTATCTTCAAATGTCTTCTTATATTTTTACAAGAGAAAAAAGTCAATTGGGTTCCTGAAAAAATAAGGATAAATCATTTTGATCTACGAAAGATTAGAATTATTAAATAAATCTTCAAAAGATACCATTGTTGGTTAATTGACCCTTACATTAGAATCTTAAGGTAAGCATCAATTTAATTTTTGTAGCATTTATTTTCTAATATTTTAGAAAACAAAATAATCAATTCTTAAGATTTCAAAGAGGTCAAGTTGAACATTTAATCATTCATGCAATGGAAAGTTTTTAAGGTAATTCTTTTATTTTAATAAAAAGTAGTTTTAATTTTCGTAAGCAATGTATGCGGTTAATCTCCTGAAATGTAAGTTATGCCGTATGCCGCCAAATCGTTGAGAAGCCTTGATATGAATTTTAAGAATTTATTGCAAAAAATGATACCTGGTTGAATTATGTGCTGATTCCTTGATTGAGTCTGAAAATTGTCTTGTACAAGTGATTTTATTCCATGCATGAAAATTTTGGTTTTCCTTTGGAGTACCACATCAGATAAGGTAAGATTAATTTTTTTAATTCTAATTTTTATATAATTAGTTTTACATTTTAATTTCAATATGTTACTATTATAAAAAAATTTATGCTGTTAACTAATTAAAAATTATGATAAATACCATATTTGAAGTAATTATTTTTTGATTATACAATAATTCATAATTAATGGTAATATAAAAAATTTTCTACTGCCAGTATATTTTATTTTTCTTTAATTTAAAATGTTTTAATGATGTCAGTATCCTCGTAAACTTTTTCAATATGTTCTTGTCGGTCGAAAATTCTGTTGATCAATTTTTGTAATAATCTACAAAGCGTTTTTGTATTCTTATAAGTTGGGAATTATTTGCAAAATTTGACTAAATTATACGATTTTATTTGAAATTTTTAATATAAAAAAGCAAGTTTGCTAAAACATTTAAAATTCGGCAAGACTTTTATATATACTTAGGTAAATAATTTATCTAAAAGAAATTAGAGCGCGACACAGAAACATATGATTGTGTGAGTGAAAAAAAAATGTTCCAACATAAATGTATAAGATTAATCTTTAGAAAAACTTCTAAAAGTGAGATTGCAAGAATGATAAGAACGAAAATAAATATAAAAACAAAGAATGTTGTAAGGACAAAATCTGCTATATTTTTATACAAAGATGAAATTAGTCTGTATCTTTTTTTAGTTTTAAATATATATATATATATATATATATATATATATATATAATATTATGAAAACAAATTATCATGTCATTAAAGAATTTAATTAAAATATATTATGAGTGTCAAATAATTTTACATTGTTATTGAATAAAAATTATTATATTATTAAAAAATATCATTTTTACAATAATTATCTTAAAAGTCAAAATTTTTCATAAATTTTAATTAATTGGTAATATAAAATCTTATACACTGATAATATATCAAAATTAAACTCAATGTATGATGATAACATTAGTTTTAGTATCTAGTGTGTTCCTATCTTATAAAGTTTTATTCAAAATTATATGACGTTAAAATTAGGATTAAATTATTTTTATTTTTCATTTGAGCGATGTTAGCCATACACTCTTATGAATAATACAACATTATTAAGTGGATTTCATGTGGTCTTTTATTAAAAAAATCTTAAAAAGAATACATAACATAATTCCATGAGCAAACAACGTGCTAAAAGTATTTACATAAATTTATATACATACACTAATATATACTGACAAAATTAGTTTTAATATTTAGTGTTTTTCCATCATTTAATTACTGTTCAAAGTTATTTGAAGTTATATTTAACTTCCTATTCTTAAATCATCTCAATAGAAAATGTTTAACGAGTTTTTAAATTTCAAATATTGGTGTTTATTTTATTTTTTTTTACCTTTAGAGCTTAGTGAGGTGGAGAATCTCTTAAGAAAAATTTATTTATAAAAAATGGATCCATTTATCAGTTTTAAATAAATATTAAAATTGAAGTCTTTTTAGAAGTTCTTATAAAGTTGTTTTATTGAAATGAATAGTTGCTTAAATTGTAAAAAATAAAGGAAAATAATCTGTATATGTAGAACTTACAAAAATAATATTAAAAGTTTTAAGTAACTCTTACCTAAATTCTGAATCGGAAATGCCCTTATACCCTTGAAAGATTTATTTCGATACCCTTCAAAGATTTGGATCGAAGTGGGATTAAAATACGTTTCTAAATTATCCAGTAGTTTATAAAATAGAGAAAGAGTTATATTATCTAGATAAGAATAAAATAGCACATTTGAATTCAAAATTGTACCTGAAATAAGATAACACTAAGTAAAACACAACAAAATAAGACAGATGGAAAAAAAAAACTACGTAATATAACAAATTAAGATGTGTATGGGTAGAAATCTGTGATGGTAAAAATTAATAACTGGGAGATAAATCATCTTTATTTTCACTGAGCAATGTCAGTAATGCAATCTTTCAAAGATTTAATGTTTGGTAGTTTTTTTTAAAAAGTTTTATAAGAATTTTAAGTTAAAAAATAAGTTCTCATATTTAATATTAATATTCAAAAAATATTTCTAGCAAACTAAGAGTTTACATGCTTTAACAAACCCTTTTTTATTTTTTAAAAACTGTTTTGTTTTCTTATTTTCTAAAATTAAAAAACATGTTTATTTTATTGTATTATACAAATATTAATATATATATATATATATATATATATATATATATATAGGAATGATATAAAAATAGGTATAACGTTAGTGTATCTATTTATAATATATACATTGATATATTTATTTACCAACATTAATATATTTATTAATATAATGAGTAATGTATATTAATTACAACCATCATAACAAGAAACATAACTTCATCATCATCTTCTATTGTTTATCATTAAGCTAAAATTTCCTTATCATATTTTTTATCACTAAACCAATTTTTTTTTATCCTTAAGCTAAAACTTCATCATCATTATTACTGGTCAATATTTCTTTAAAACATCTACTTTTTTCTTATCTCTAAGCCAGAACATTTTCATCATCTTTTAATTTTTGTTCACATTTTCAGTTTTTGTTTCCATTATTTTAAAAAGAAAAGATGGAAAATGACAATTTCTATTTTTATTTTTAGCCTGTTTTCATAATTATTTTCTTAGAGAACATTTTCAAAAATTAAATGAAACATAATTTTAACTCTATTTTAAATTTTCAAGAAAAATAAAAATAACAAACAAACAAATCAACCTGCCCCTAATATTTTCAACAATGTTCTTTACTTTACAACAAAATATTTCTATGGAAGTTATGATAATCTAAAATTCTCATAAAATTAAAAAAAAAACCATATTTATAAAAATATTTGAAGCAAGTGAACAAAACAAAATGGAAAAGACATGTTGATATATTTTGATAAATGTAACTTGACTATCTATACAAATATTGACACAAGAAAAATTGGGAATAGCAAACAAAGTAAGAAGCTTAAGTTTGCATTCAGTTAACGTAGTATGAAATCTGAATGCTAGAAGTATATATAAGACCTAATTGAGAACACGCCTAGTATATGATTGACATTGGACCAAACTATCTAGTGACGTGCTCAATGAAAGAATCCAATTCCACACGAGAAACACCTCCTTCTTCGGTGGACTTGAGAATGGCATTTTTGAGGTTCATTGCCCTTTGCCTCATCTCATCACCTTCCTTTGTTGCCATCAACTTCTTCACACCTTTCTCAACATCTGATGCTGTCACCAACTCATCTCTATGGGCCCAATCCTTCACAACCAAACCAACTTTTAACACTTCAGTTACCAAAACTCTGTTCCTTGGTTGGTCAGAGTGCATAGGCCATGCTGCTATTGGCACCCCCATAGTTATGCTTTCCAAACAAGAGTTCCATCCACAGTGACTCATAAACCCCCCAGTTGAAGGGTGGTTTAGAATTTCCAATTGGGGTGCCCAATCTCTCACAACCAAACCTTTCCCTTCAACTCTCTCTTCAAACCCTTTTGGAAGTTTAACACTTCTCACCCCTTCCGCATTAAAAACATCACCTTTGTCAGCATCCCTCACTACCCATATGAACTTTTGTTTGCTTTGTTCCAACCCATTTGCAAGCTCTTTGATTTGTTCCTCAGAGAAGCATGTGGTTGTCCCAAAAGACACATACATCACTGAGTTTGGATCTTGCTTATCAAGCCATTCAACACTAAAGTGCCTATCTTTGTTATTAATTCCCTTGTCAATGGACAAAGGGTTAAAGGGACCCAAGGCCCAGTGAGTCTTGCTATCAATGATCCTCTGTATTAACTCCATGTAATGGCTTTCAATTGCCCTTGTTGTGTTGTAGATGGTTCCATTGCTAAACTTATTGAACTCATATTGTGAAGTGATGAAATCTATGAATTGGGTTGTGAAGCATCCTTGAAGAGAAGGAACTTGAGGGATGTGAGAAGCTTCTATTGAGGGTCTTCCCATTCCATCCCAAAAGTAAAAAAACATGGTGAAGGCACAGACACTATGGAAAGTGTAGGTCTCACAATTGGGTATGTGAATGGCATCTTGCACCACAGATGCCATAAGGGAGTCATGAATGACAACGACCCTTCTAGCTACAGATGAAAGGGATTGCAAAAGTGAAGCCACAGGTTCACGAAGGCTTGTTGAGGCCTCAAAAGAAGGGAGAAGATGAGAAGGGAAACTTGATTCAGCATTTGGGTTAGGAGCAGGGGAGACAAAAGAGGGACCTTTGAAATCATGAATGTGAAGAATGTTTGAAATAGAAGTTGGGTCCCAACCTTGGGCACGAACTATGGCTTGACGATTGTGAGTGGCTGTGCCTACAAAATGAACAGGTATATTATATGTTAAGATGAGGCGTGAGAGGTGAAGGAGTTGGTTCAGATGCCCTTGTGCTGGGAAAGGAACCACAACCACTACCACTTGGGTTGGATATTGAAACACTTTTGAAGTGCCATTACCAAGGCTTTTTTCATGCTTGTGGTAGTTAGAAGAAGCCATAGGTGAACTTTCATAGCGAGAAGAGGCCATTGAAGAGTTGTAGTGTGCCACCGCTAGATAGGTAAGTCTTTGTAATGCTAGCTAGCTAGGTATCTTCGGTATTTATAGAATACAAATCAATGTTGGGCACCAATTTTGCTACTACATGTTTTTTTCCCCCAAAATCTAGTTCCAATACCCACCTTTTGTTATTAACTAAGTTAGTTGGGATTCATGAAAATTGTGGATTCTTGCTTAGTATTTAATGAATTTAATTCAAAATTTTTAACTTTTTCAATAAATTAATAATAAATAGAAATGAAAATAAATTAAATAGAATTAATTTTTAAATTTAAATATTTAAATTTAATCTATATAAAAATTGAAACTGATTCTATATCTGATTTGATTTAAAATTTATAAATCTATTTAAGATTTTATATTCTAAAAAAGTTAATAAATAAATTTAAAGTTTGTATGAATAATTAATTAAAAATATTTATAAATTTAAAATGTACAAAATAAAAAATTATTAAATAAATTTAATATATATATATTAATATTATATAAATAAAATATATTAAAATAAATTTAAATATATAATATATAAAAATAAATAAATTTTTAAATAAATTAAATATATTTATTTATAAGTTTAAATTTAACTTATTTATTTAAAAAAAAATTTAACAAGTTTAAACCTATATCAAACAATTTTATTCACTTTTCTTCTAATAAAAAAATTTAGATTAGTTATTTATTTTAAGTGTTATTACATTAATTATAATTTTAATTAATTATGTGTAAAAAAATTATTAAAAAATATAAAATTTATTTCAATTATTATTTTATTTTAAATGGATTAGTTTCCATTATCGATTAGAAAATACTTTTGGTAGATAAAAGAAATAAATTATAATTATATGGTGTTGAAAATAAAAATATTCTAGTTAAGGAAAAAATCATTTTTATTAATTTACATCTTTTTATGATTTTTAATGTATTTCAATATAATATAATACTTTTTTACTTTTAACTCCGCCGGTTAATAAAATCTTAAAAATATTTATTAAAAAATCAATTTTAAACATATAAAAATAGTAAATTTTATTAGAAAAATATTTATTACTCTTTTTGTTTTGTATTTTTAATGTAATAAATATTTATTTTAAAATAAAAAATTACCATTTTTTTGTTAAAAATTAAAATAAGGTGCATTGATAATAATATCAAATAAGTTTAATTTTGATATATTATTATTGTAAAAAATTTATATAGTCAATCAATAAAAAGTATTCTAGATATAAATTTTAAAATAATTTTATAAAATTAATTAATTTAACTATATGATAATTTATGATTGAATGATAAAATGTTTTTGTATTATCCATATATTATAATTAAATGCATATTAAATTATGACCTAGTTAATCATATTATTAGAATATTAGTTAAGGAATTAATTAAAAGTAAATAAATTTAAAAAAATATATTAAAAATTATAGTAAATTAAAGTGCATCAATAAGATGTAAAGATATTACTTAGTATTTTCTTTTGAATTTAATATTTTTTATTTTTAAACTTAAATTCTAATAACATTGATTAACATTCTCTTAAATTTTAACCAACGGTGCAGAATGTAAAAATGTATCGTTAACATTTTTTTAATGGTTTCATCATTTTCTTCTCAAAAATGTTTTTTCTGTTCTCCATTGTGTTTTTTTAAGACTTTAAGTTAACTGCTAAATTAATATTCTAGATTTTGGATATAGATTAGAAAAGTGATATCTATTCATGAAATGATATTCGAAATCAAAGCACAAACAACTCATTGTTAACCACTAACCAAGATGGAATGAGTGTGTGGTGACGCAATTCATGCCATTAATGGAAAGAAATATGAGGGACATAGTGGAATATAGTAGGCTGGCTACTAGAATAGCAATATCTCAGTTATTGAGTTTTGATATTTATATATTTGTATAGTATTTTTTAAAATATATTTTACTTTGATATTTTTTGATTATATTACAAATTTTTATTTAAAATGCATGATAATGTTTTTCCTATTATACCCATTATGCGTAACAGGTGTGAATGTGATTGATAATAATAAGCACGTTGGCATGAAAGCTAAGGTTCTGACTCTGAGTCACCCTAAATTAATTTATGTCCCAAGAGGTAGTTGTACTTCTCAGAGGAGCCCCACCTCATTGCATCAAATTTACATTCGTTTTATTTCTTTCTTTCACATGGAAAGATGCTTTTACACATTTGTGACTACGTCCCATGTGCTTTTCCTCAGTACTGTTTTTTCAGGGAAAATGCTTATATAACTTTTAAGCTATTAAAACCACCTATTTATTAACAATTAAATCTTGTTAAATATTATAATAATCTTTATTAATGTGGATTTTATACTAATAAATAATATAATCTTTTAATATTTTAAATATAACAAAATTATTTATTAGGATAATATATTTTATTCTTAATATAAACTTTTAACATTTATACTAATAGTTTCATTTTTGTTAGAAAAAATTATGCTGATAAAAATTAATTCAATGTTAAAATGTTAGGGAATAATACTTTTGGTAGGTAATTGACAAACCGGAATTTTAAAACTTTAATCGTTTTAGGTGGAATGAGGGAGAGATTATCATTTATTGTTTGGTGTGTGGTCATATTTCTTAATTTTTTTCATTTTTATTATTTATTATGAATTATATTATTCTTACTTTATAATTTATTTTTAAAAAAATTGAACAATAAAGACAACATTTTGGTAGTTCCACAACTTTTATATATAAATGTCACATCCGTGTTTTAAAAAAAAAAAAACTAAACACATGCATGGCTTCATCTGTAATAACAGTCAACAGATGAGATATCTACCGAATGCATAGCGACTTCAAAATAACTTTTGATAACAAACATGTTTCGGTTACTGAAATTTGAAGAAATGGAGCAAAGCTTCGGAATGTGGGACAGGCAGAAAGTAAGAACAGAGAAGCATTTTGCTCCGTTTGGAAATTCTTTTGTCAAATTTTCGACAAATAAAAAGACTGAGTATTAAAAAAATGAAATATTACAATGGTATTTAATTTCAAGACAACTGGAGAAAAATTAATAGTAGTTTTTATTTTTTAATTTTATATTTAAATTTATTGAATTTGTAAAAAAATTAATATTAATATATAATAATATTTAAAAATTAATTTTAAATATATTTTTATGTTTAATATTAAATTTAGTAAATAATAAGATGTTTAGGTACTTCTAATTACATTATTTTATTTTTATGTTATAAAACAAGATTATTCTCGTATTTAGCATGATTATATTGATATTAAATTAGATAAATTTTAAAATTTTAAAATTTAGTATAATTATGTTTATAATTAATATAATTGTACTAAAAATAAATTTATATAATTTTATAAGTTTAAAGATTTAACATGACTGTAATTATATTTATTGATTAGCATAATTGTGATAAAAATAAAAATATATAAATTTTTTTTTAGTATTTAACAAAATCATATTAAAAGTTAGTATAATATGTTAAAATAAAATTATATAAATTTTTAAATTTTTAAATTTAATATAATCATACTAAAATTTAATATGATTGAATTAAGAATAAAATAAACGAATAAGGATATGTTAGGTAATGAATGAACAAAATCTTACTTAAAAAATAAATAATGTCTTACTCATTGAATAAGTATAGTAAATAAGTATGATTCTATTTAATGAATGAACGAATAAATATGATTATAAACACTTTAAACAAAATTTTATTTAATAATAAAAATATAAATAAATAAGATAAAAAATAATATAAATATTTTTTTATTTTAGTAATATCAATTTAAATTGTCTATCTCTTAAATAAATTGATAAATTATTTTAAAATAAAAATAAAATAATATTTTATTAATTAATTAAAATATATTTTATAAATAAAAATATAAATTTTTTATATTAATAATAATATTCTATATGAATATGAATGAATTGATAATTAAATATTATTTGTTAACATTAGTATTATAATTATAATTCATATAAACTATCAAATGAAATGTCAATCATATTAATATAAGTAATATTATATTGAAGCATAAAAATGAAATGAAATGTCAATCATATTAATATAAGTAATATTATATTGAAGCATAAAAATGAAATCAAAATGAATGTAAATTTTTTTCGGGGCATTTTTAATGGATAATGAAACCATCGTTAAGAAATGTGAGAAATAAGTCTCATATATTAAATAAAAATGGATCACTTAAACAACATATTAGAGTTAAGAATGCAAATGGTTCAAAAAGTTGGATTTGACGTGATACCTATCCTGCTAATTAAGAAAAATTGAGATAATTCTTAAAATTTTATGAAAAATATAGAGATAAATCTCGATAACTTTCCCTTTGCATTATGTAATCAATTAAAATTTGCGCATATGTTACTAAGGCCTTTTCAAGATTTCTAATCCTTTCTTTAGGATGTTTATTATTTTTATTTTATCCTCTTACACTTCTTCCATGTAATAGGGATGATAACAATCATATTTGATGCATTAATTGAACTTCATATTTGTTTTAGGTCAACATTATTTGAATCGAAGCCCAAAATCCCCATTCTTGCACCCTTAGATTTTCCACTATCATTGTATTTGTTGGACCAGATAATTTTTAAGGTCCATATGCATCTTCAAATGCAAAGATACTCTTTACGCTTAACTCATCAGAAGACTCACATTACTCATGCCAAAGATTTTAAAATATTCAACCATTATCAGGTCAACTGTTATATTATTATTATTATTATTATTATTATTATTATTATTATTATTATTATTATTATTATTATAATAATGATAATAATAATAATAATAGACGATTCGTTATACTAAATTTTAAATTTTTATATTTATATCAATTTAATAACGAATATAAAATTTAAAATTTTAATTGTTAATTTAAAATTTATTATTAAGTAAGTTATATATATAAAATTTTATATAAATAAAAATTAATAAATATTTTATTTTATTATTTTATTTTAATAATTTATATATTATTTAAATATATATATATATTAATAGTTAAATAATATATTTATATATTTTTAAATTTTTTAAATTTAATATACAATATCATAAAAATACCATAATACAATTCAATGCTTAAATTAATAAATTTTATATTCTATACAGAATTATTAAATTGGTGTAAATACTTAAATTTAATATCTAATATTAACAGATTTTGATTTATATATATATATATATAAATTAATTTAATTTAATATAAATTAATTATGAATTTATTTAATATATTTTTTTAAATACTTAAATTTTATCAATTCAATTATTAAATTAATATATTTTATTATATAAATTATATATATATTAATTTTATAAATTTTTAAAAAAATTATACATTATTAAATAAATTTAAAATAATATAAATTAAAAAATATACTATCTATTAAAGTAAAATAAAATATCAAATTCTTTTAAATTTTATAAAACTATAATTTATATAATAAAATATATTAATTTAATAAATAATTTAATAAAATTTAACCGTTTTAAAAAAATATTAACCAAAATAACTTATAATACATTTACTCTTAAAATTTTTAATTTGAATGGTAACTTATTTATATTTAAACCTAACATAAAGAATTTATGTTTATCTCTCTTATGTGCTTCATTGATTAGCTTGGAAAGTTTTGAAATTATTTCCTTACTTATCACTATTAACCTTTTAACTTGGCCAATATTTTATCTTCTTGTGACGTCAACCTTTGTTGATTCGATAAAATATTATAAAACATAACAACAATTTCAAGTTGAAATATAGTTAATCTGCATCAATTTGATAAGGACTATTTTTAATATAGAAAAAAAAATGATGGTCAATTACGCAAGCATGACAATTGAGACAAACCAGTTTCTTTCATGCAACCGTAATTTATTTCTTGCACAGAGAAATGATAGTTAAGTTTGACTATTTGAAAGGGATAAACATGTTAGAGAAGAGGATGTTATTATGTTAACCTCAAAAGTCCGTGAGGACAAAGAAGCAGAGGCACGTGATCATGTATTAATTTTTTAATATTAAAACAAGAACACGTGATCATGTATTAATTTTTTAATATTAAAACAATAACGTAGAATAGAAAAAGACAAAATTTTACAAGTTTAGTATTCTGCCAATATATTATATTACCACTCGACTCTATCCAAAATTAGCTAAATAAAAATGCTGAGATATATAAAGATTTTAACTAAACCTAAAATGATCAACGGATATGTAGTTATAAACTTATTTTGATATTACTCATACAATAATAAGTAGAATTTTTACTTTCTTTACAATTTTCCTTCAAGTTTATGGATAAGTGCAAATTTTAAAATATAAGTCATACGAATGAGGGTGACTTGTCCTACTTTTAAATTTTCTTTAACGGAAAAAAATTGGAGAATATTTAAAACCAATATAAATGTTTGTCCCAGTATGAACACACCCTCCTCCCCAAACTATGTTAAAAACCACCATAACTTTGTACATAAAAAATAGAAAAGACAAAAAAGTGTGAGTTGTTCTCATAAAATACGATATATATTGTTTTTGATAAAATTTCAAAATATGCACTAGTTAGGTAAAATTGATGGGGAATTATCCCAAGTTGCTACAGTAATAAATTTTGAGTTTCGATCTAAAGACGATGAATGAATAATTTTTATATAAAAATAATAATACGTTTTATATATATATATATATATATATATATATATATATATATATATATAAGGATTGAACAGAAAATTTCCTTACTGAAAATCCATATACATGATAAACTCACAAAGGAAAAGAAATGGGAGAAAATGGAGAGAATGTAAAATTATATTTTTAATAAAATGATAAGTATAATACAAATAAACCATAATGTACTTTATATAAAACAAGAAATTAAATGAAAATTAATTAATTAACCTGTAATTAAATGTAATTAACTGACCATATATAAACTTCTTAATCACATATCTCTCTTCCTAATATCTATAATAACTAATGCAAAATTGCAAATTCCACCAGCCACATAAGATGAAATCATTTAGCTAACTCTTTTCCCCATTTTCAGATCATGTCCCCATCTTTTATTTCCTTGTTCAAATACTCAGAAAAAGAAGAACAAAAAAGAATTTAATTGCACGAAATATTCGACACACAAGTTCCAGCTTGCTTTTGATGTAGTCCAGCATTGGTGGTTTAACATTGATGTAGAGGATGTGTAAAGGGATTGGCATGACCCAAGTGATGCTTCATATGATCCATTAATTCCGCTATTACAGTACACTATGATGGTCCAAGGTTAGGTTTGCTCTTGTCGCATCGCATCATTTCATGTTTCAATGCATATGATGCATCAATAAATAATTTGTTAAAAAACATTCATCAATAATAATTTTATATTTTATTAACAATATTTTTTTTTTGGTATGAAATCACATTCAATTTACTAAAAATTTTATCCTATAAGAGAAGAGAAATAATTTCAGGAACGAATTTAATTAGAGCTCTCACTTTCATTCAGACCATCGGTGAGAGTTGCATAAATAATAATCCAACTTGGGATGCTCCTGATGCAATTTGTTTCTATTTTAAAAGAAAAAAATTCTGAATTAATTATAAAAATTTGCAATTTAGTATGATTGTATTAAAATATAATATAAAATTCAAATTATTTTTTTTAAGATTTAATTTGATTCAATTATTTCAATTTTTAATTTTATTTAAAAAATAAACGTCAAAAATAATTTTAAAGTAAAATGTTATATTTAAAACTATAAAAAATAAAATTTATAATAAAAAAATTCATAATTTAAAAAAAATTCAAAATTTATAATATATAAAATAATATATATTTAAAATAAATAAAAAATTCAAATATTTTAATATTAATTTATTTTAAAATATAATATTAAATTATATAATATATATATATATATACACAGTTTGATTATTTTGTATTAAAAATAAAAATTAAATCAAACTACAGAAAATTATAATTTTTTAATTTTTAAATTTTAGTTTAATTTTACATATTAGAAGGAATTAATTGGATTCTTTAACATTTTTAAATCTAATGATTTACATGAACTTTCTAATTTTGTTTTCCTCTCAAACTAAGCAAAGTGATAAGGGAAAGAAATAAGGAAGTGAAAATTACCTCTACATGAAGGAAACAAGTGGCAGATTGACTTAGGAGTGAGGTTCTTGTCCTTCATCTGATGGATTTGCTTTGCTTTCCTTCCATCCAGATGTTATGATTGCACTTTCTGTTCAATGGACCCTGCTTTTGGATAATACATATATATACATATATAATATCTATTAGAATAGGATTGAAAAAATATTTATTAATTAAAATAATTTTTCCATATGTAAAAATATTATTTATCATTTTTGAGAAATAAATCTTATTTATATGCTGGATAAAATTACATTAAAATAAAAAAGTCAAATCTATTGATAAGATATATTAAAAAATTTAGTAATATCCAAACTTTGAAAGGAGATCACTTTCCTAAAGAGTGAACGTTCAATTAATTGAAAAAATAATTAATATAAAAATACTATTATTTTAACTAATCCAAATTAAATATGTACAAAAATATAATTTTATTTTTAAAAAATTAAACTATTTATTATTCATAAACATATTAATAAATTATCAGCATAATAAAGTATTATATGTTGTTGATATATTTTTTATCTTTTTTAATTTAAAATTAATTAATATTAATTTATTTAAACAAAAATCAGTGCAACTAAAATATAACTTATTATTGATAAAATTTTACTAATTACACATTAATATATCATAAAAATAATAAAATATTATATTAATTTTTCAGCTTTTTTGATTTAAAAATGTAATTAATATTATTTTATTAAAAAAAATTAGAGCATAGGTAAGAAGATAGTATTTTATTATATAAATTTTAACCAGTGTACTAATTTTTATTTAAATAAAATAATATTATTACATTTTAAGTTAAGAGAGTTATAAAATTACGTTAATGATATATCACTTTGTTATGCTATATATCAATGTGCAACAACTAAACTTTTATAAATAATAAATTATATTTTAAATTTTCATTTAAATAAGATTATATTTTTGTATAAATTTAATTTGGATTAATATTTGATTTATTTAATATAATATTATTTTTTATTATTAGTTTTTTTTTAACTTATTGAGCCTTTCCTATTTTCTGTCGTCTAGCAAGTGGGCAACTTTCAATTTTTAATTTTTTGTTAGAGTAGTGTAGCTAAATGTCATATTCAATTTTTATTTTTATTTTTAACATGTCCCACTCAATGATGGGCATGAGTTTTTATTTTATTTTAATTCAGGCTCACCTCCTAGATAGATAAGACTTTTCCCAAAAGTAATTAAAAAATAGATGATTTGTTACGCGATGAAAATTATTCAAAATTAATAATTTAAAAAGTATATTAATTATATTCTTTAAAGTGTAAACATGTTCAAACTAGGATCAAATCATGTTTGGTTGGAAAGTCAGATCGGGTTTTTAAGATTACTACCTCTCTTCATAAATTTGTTCACATTATATTAACAACTTGCATCTTTAGATACATTTTTTAAAATATAAATTATAACTTGTTAATATAAGTTTTTAAATTAAAAAATAATTAAATATTATAAATATTAATATATCAATTTTTTTAATATATCTAAAGGTATGTAATAAGATAATATATATATAGTAAGCTTTTAAAAATTATATAATTTAATATGTTAATAAATTTAAATACTATAATTATTAATAAAAAATATTATTTTATATTTTATATTATATAATTTTAATTATACATTAAACAAATCGTTAATATATATATATATATATATATATTAAATTTCCATAAATTATATCGGCACTTTTGTACATAACTTTTATTGTATAATTATATTTTAAATTACACCGTTAAATTAGGAAATATTAATGAAGGGACTATATTTACAAAATTTTACATCAATCTAAATTTGTTTGATGTGTCGTTTATTTATATTAAAATTAATGTTATATATAATTACAAGTATACAAAAATAAAATTTATATTATTATGTTTATTATCATGTTTTATAAAATTTAAAAATATTAAAATTAATATCATATATAATTTATAAATATATAAACAAATAAAATTTATATGATTATAAATTTATTATCATGTAAATTTGATAAAATTTAAAATTAAATAATTATGATTTAATATTTTAATTAATAAAAGTTATAAAATTTTAAAACAAACAATCATGATAATGAATAATTATAATTTAATATATTAATTAATAAAAAATATATTTTATTAAAATTTTAAATGATATAATTTGATCCTATTTTATTTTATATTCATATATATATATATAATATTATTTGTTTCTATCTTTTTATAAAAAATAAATAACTAATTATCAAAACTAATAAATATTAGTTGAAATGATATTATATTATAAATTTAAATTTTATTTAAAAATATGTATATTATTAAATATTTAAATTACTAATTTAAAATATATAGATAAATACTGTTTAAATATAAATCTATAATAAAAAATATAATTAATATATTAAAAATCAATTATATTTCTATGCTTGAGATAAGAAAAAAGATATTTTTATAATAAAAGAGATACGAGAAAGTAATACTTTTGAATGACAAGAGGAGCATTTATAATTTGCGGTGTGGATAACATTCATGAAAAGACATGTGTATCCTTTACGATGAACAGATAAGAGACAGTTGAAAAAATGGAAAATCAGGGTCTCGTTTTGTAAAAATAAAAATAAAAATTTGTTTAATAATAAAATTTTTTTAAAAAAATTAAAAATAATATTTATTTTAATTTTTAAAATTAACTATAGTAATTAAAAATTATTTTATTTGTCCAAATAATTTTTGAAAATTATGTTAGAAAATAAGTTTTAGAATTAAAAAACGAAATAAAGAATCTTGAAAGTGGTGTTGGTGCTTTTAATATGCAGCATTGGGGACATTCCTAGTCGCTATCCTACACGCCTACACGTGAGAGGATTTTAGGATAGCTTGCTGCCTCCAAACATTATCCAAATAGAAAATTAAAACTCATCATCTTACCTAAATTTAAACCTCATTAAGTCTAGCAATTAAAATAATTTATATAAGATATTAAATTTCAATTTAAAAAATAAATTCTAGCACAGTTTCAAAATTATCCTACCCATATGATTTGTTGGAATGAAAAATGTTAATTAATTTTGTGATAGTATTAAAATTAAAAAGTAAAAATAATATTTTTTAATAAAAAAATGTTAAAAGCATTAATTAAAGAATAAAAAGTATTTTTTATTAAAAATACTGTTATTATATTCTTATAATTTTAATAAAAAATGTGTAATCAATATTGTATGAATATTAATTAGTAAAATCCTTTGAAACGTTATTTATATATCTTGATTTAAACTTTTAATATATTCTAACATACTTTTTGGTAAAAAAATTATTTTAACTGCCCAACTAATATTTTAAATTCTTTTATAATTTATCTCCATGTTATGAATTTATTATTTATAAATAAATATATTTTATAAATTATCATTTTCTTTGTTAATTCATAATATATATATATATATATATAATTTTTATATGTTTTATTTTACCTCAAAAGTTTCTTCTACTAAAGAGAATTCTGTCTAAATTTAAAATTTAATAATATAATGAATTTATTATGAATTAAAATAAAATTATATTATATTAGTAAAAATTAATATAATAAAAAACAATAATTTAATTTAAATTTCTTTAATTAATATAAAATAAAATTACACTGTTAATTTATTTTATTTTTTTTCATTTATTAAAAAAAATTTCTTTTCTTTTTTCTATTTAAATAATTTTTTTTATTTTATATACTCCTTTTATATATATATATATATATATATATATATACATTACTCTATCATTCAAAGCAACATAGCTCTCAAGTAAAGTAGACACTTTCCCATTGGAAAGATGATATAATTTATGTTGAAAATAATAATGAGACAATGGTAGCTGCACAGACATTCTAGTTTCCCCACACGAAAGTGTTAAGATAATAGAAATAGAAGATCAAATAATGCTAACTCCTTCTCGCATTGCACCTTTCATCATTTATTCTATTATATTCAGGAAAAAGACCTAAATCCTTTAAGAAAGTAATGATTAAATTAGTTCTTCAAAACTATTTATTATCATCGCTTTAATTTTTCTAAAGATTTAAAATTATTTATTATCATCATTTTAGTTGTTTAAAGATTTTATTATCAATTTTTTTTAAATTTTAATTTATTAATAAAATGTTTTTACAATATTTTTTTTATCATACTTTAATCTTTTATAAATATCAAATTGATAAAACTTTAAATCATTAAAAATAGTTTAATGGTGAGAAATTTAAAACTAGAGTAGCTTTTAAATAAGATTTTCAATTTAAATTTTATTCTTTTTGTTCTATAAAAAATTATAATTAAACATTTATTATATAAGTGTGTTGTTATATTTAATATTTCATAATTTTTTATTGTATTGTATGAAAGTCTGTATGATAAATTTGATCATACAATTTATTGAAATAAATTAAAAATATTTTAATAAAAAAACTTATTAAAATTTAAAAGGAGTTCGTGAAAATTATGATCTAATTTTATAAATTTAATTAAAATTTTCACTCTCCTGATGTTTTCTTAATCTATAACCAAATAAAATGATTAACTTGATGATAGATTAAATATTTAAAAATTAATTTAATAGAAAATATCTAAAAGATTAATATGTTAAAATATTTTTATAAACAAATGGGATAATATATATAACTTTTGAAAAATTAAAATATTTTCTATTAAATCTTGAATAATTAATACAAAATAAACGTATTGAATATTTATCTTTATAAATTATAATTTATATATTAAAATTTTCTATATGAAATTTTTTTATTTTTGCTTAATGGGAACATTTTTTGGCATTACTTAAAACGCTACTTTATTTATTCATATAATTTATATAAAAAAAATTGTGCAAAATTTTTATCCTTATATTTTAAATTTAGTTCCCGATAGATTATCAATTGGAAAACTAATTTTTATAATTTTTTAATAAAATTCTATAATTAAAATCAATTTTAACTACATTTTAATGATATTTAATCATGAGAATTGTATAAAAATGTTCTTTCAAATAATATACAAAAATATGAATATTATAGTAGATAAAAAAATGATAAAATCACACTTAGCATGTTAAAGTTATTCGTCAAAATACACGAATATATTTTTTATATACATTTTTTAATAGAGAAAATTTGCATCATTTTATTAAGATGAAGATGAATTTGTTTAGTGAGTTTGTAATAAAAATATATTTATCAATTAAATTTAGTATTAGTTAAATTCCTTTTATTATTTTTTGTGTATAATATAATTCATTTTTATGAACACATGTCAATATCTTATGAAATATATTTATAATTATTTAAATTTTTATTATTAAAATATAAACATAAAATTAAAATGAATTGATACCAATCTAACAATTGTTATTAATTTAACCAAATACTGTAGAAGAATTCTACCGAAACCAATCTTAATTGTCTTCTTTTTATCTGTTCTACTATGAAAAATAAACTCTAATAAGATGATTCTTTGTTAGTATAATTTTTTTAATAAAAATAAATTATTAATATAAATTTTAAAAATTTGTTCTAATAAATTATTTATTATATTAACTTTTAATATAATAATAATAATAATATTTTATATTAATAAAATTAATTGTTATATAATATATCGCATTAATAATATAAAGTAATACTTTAATTTTTATTAGAAAAATCTATATAGAATGAAAGCTAACTCAATATTAAATTGTTAGAAAATATCAAAATTTTTATAATATATTTCGTATTTAATTATTCATAAATATGATTTAAATTAATTATTTTTTTAATTTAAATATTAAGTACATATTTAGTTTAGCTTATTTTTTAAAAAAAAATTACTTTCTTTAATTTTTGAAAAATCTTATAAAAACAAACAATTATTTCTTTCATTTATATTGTATCATATTGTATCAAAAAAAAAAAAAAAACCTAGGAGGCAAGGAGATCAAACATCGTAACATGCACCACTTAAAGAAATAGGTACACAAATATGAACATATTAATTAACTTGGTTCTATGAAATGTTCTGACTCATTTTATTTTATTTTATTTTTTTCAAAAACAAAACATTGACTTGTCACTGCAACCAGATGTCAAAACACATGGGCATCCTAACCACAATGCTTCAATGCAATCTGTAACTACCAATCAAGTACATATTCTTTATTTATTTATGGAATTATTGATATACACAATATACACAGTACAAGGTCTCTTGATCCTTCTTCATAACAGCAAACTGAAGTTCATACAGAACCACAACCATCTTCCACCATGAAAGGAAAGAGAAAAAAGATAATAAAAAACTCATCCCCAAGAAGGACTACTTCCACAGAGAGTAAGCCTTACAAGACACTTTACAGGTACAGGATCATTTTTGAAGAACAGTGGTACATGACTATTTTAGTATAGACAATTTTTTTGGGTATATATATATATGGACAATTTAGAGTGATACTAGATGTATAGCATTTTGATAAAAAAAAAAGAAGAAGAAAAATACGTATTTGGGTACAGATTTTTTGTATATACAGATATGGATATCTTGGTTACAACTATACGATCCTAGGTCATATAAAACTGCAAGATTTGGCATTTGAATGGGATATTTTTTGGGTATCATTAAATGGTTTTGTCCTTGTAATGTGAACATTATCTATTATGAATGGAATTTGTTCATTTACGCTTATTTATGCTTAACAATATATTATTGTATTGATTTTTTACTTTAATTATATTTATTAGTTCATCTTGCAAAAAACATTCCAAATAACAGAAGTAACTCATTAAAATTGAACTCACTAGCACAATAACAAAAGGCGAATCCACTTTAACTCACTACAATCAATCACCACTAATATTTGTCCTTCAACTTCTCACTTAAATACAATTACAACAGTTAAAACACAAACAATTACAATTAAAAATACAAAAGTTACATTAATTAACCATTCACACTTTTCTTCGATCACTTTCAACTTCCTTTAAACTTTTGCTATTTTCCTTTTCATATTTTCCATCTTTGTAAGGAAGGGTATAATTTGATGAAAGATTTAGGGATTGTCATTATAATGTACCTTATCTTTTAATATGTTTTTATATTAAAGTTAATCATTTTCTAATTAGTTAAAATTAATGAACTAACTAAATTAAAAAGAAAAACATGTAATTTAAGATTTTTACTACATTACAAAATACGAATTTGTTTTCCAAGCTAAATATAATAATTTTTCACATTCTTTTTGCTTTGTATTTTTAGTTAATTGTTTGAATTTATAAACGTCTTAGTTCACCTTTTATTTTCTCTTCTAGTTTTTCTTAATTTATAGTTTTATATATTTTTTTATAAGATAAATATTTTAGCTCATATTCTTATTTTCTTGTAAAAGAATTTGATTTCTTCTGCGTATTTAATGGTCTTAAGAACCAATTTACTCTCTTGTGAAATTTTAGACTTATTTTATGAGCATAAATGTCATATTCAATTCTATAGGAAATCCTGAATAACCAATAATGCACTTAGATGGTCCTGAGGGAACAGGGTGCACCCTAGTCAAATTTTGCAATTGTGTGATATGTTTATCTTATTTAGGATTAGTTAAAGCGCTCATGAAAGTTTTTTTTTTTTTTTTAAGAAGTTTAACATCAAGCATTTCAAACATAAATCTAAAAAGGCATTTATAATAACTTTATTGAGTTTTAAATTAAAACGAAAATATAAAATTTATATTTTTGTGATGCCTACTATTTTAGAAAATTAGTCAAATCTTCAAAATATGAAAAATTTGGTTTAATTTAATAATAGAATAATTAATTATTAAAATAAAATCATCAATTCTCATGCAAATAAATAATCTGTTCAAGTGATATATATTTAATTTTTTTTAAAAAAATTAGATTTAAATATTGTGTATAAAAAATAATCATAAACTATAGTAATTAAAAATCATGTGTTGTAATTAGATATCTAAAATTGAAACAATAAGTAATTTTTATAAAAATTTTGAATCTTACATATTCGTCCCCCAACCTCTATATAAAACTCTTCATTGAAGTCACTGGCATCCGAATCTTTGCATGACAATTTTTATCCATTCAATCTAATGTTCAGACTATGGTAATGGATCTATACTTTTGTGTATGACTGATATAGTGCAAGTTTAATTGATTCTCTTTCTTGTGTCAATCTCAAAACTCCATCATCCTAGTCAACTACTATCATAAATTACCATCCTCACCTCCAAGAAAGCCCGTTTTCATACAATAATCAACCAAACTCGTATATATTATGTCACTACTTTCTTCTCCAAGTTTGATTTGGCTGCTCTTGCCTCCAATCTCGATTATAAGAAGTGTCAAGTGATGTTGCCTACATTTTCCTCCAACAAAATTTGACTTTTTAAGTCCTACCATGTCTCCTTCGATAGTGATTTCATCATACAAATCCAAATTAGGGCTCCTCCCTCCCCCCTTCCTTTTTTTTTCTTCTTTTCATTTTTTATGCACGTGTGAAAATGCCATATATCTTAAAGCTTGGTTCATGCAAATGACCCCATTGGAGGTAAGGTACAAATGTATATATATGAGGAACATACCAAGTTAGTTCCTAAAATTGACAAGTGCTAATAATTCCAATCCCAATTGTTTAGACCTATCAATTTGATTTGATTTTAATAACTATTAGTTGATTTAATCTTTAACTTTGATGTGTAGCAGTAATTTTTCTCCCTAGTATAAGAGACTAAATTGATTGATAATTGTTAAATTTAAGGACGAATTTACTAATGTGATAATCTTAAAGAATAAAATTGATCGACAACGTAATTTCAGAGAAAAAAATGATAGACAATTACTAATTTCAAGAACTATCTCTTTTTCTACAATTCAAATATTAATTTAATATATTAGTAATGGAAATTTCAATTGTTTAACAAATTTTCCAATTTAATTATTAATTTCCTTTCACCTTGTCTGAACAAGGGCCCCACTATGTTTACTAGAAGTCTAGAATTCAAATTTATGGTAGAAAAAAAGGAGGATTTTGAAAAAATATTACATTAATTGTCAATTATAAATAATTTTACACTTGCAAGTGTATAAAATATGAGACATAACATAAATACAAAACAATATTTGTATGCATCAGCAAGAACTTTTACATTAAGAACTTTTAAATTTTAATCAATGTAATTAATCATTATTGATATGGTATGTTGAATTTTAAAATTAATTATCATTTAAATTTAAATATAATTAAGATTAGAATGTCATGTATTTTTTAACAAAAAATATATATTAAAATTTAATTAAATAAACTTATCTTTTAAAAGTAAAAATATTTTATTTTTATATTAAAAACTTTAAAAAATTCAAAATTATTTTAATTTTAATTTTTATCAATAAATATTGAATAATTTATTTAAAAATAAATAAATAAAATAGTAACTAAAATAAATAGCATAGTATTAAATCAATAATTTAGGAATTAATACTACATAAAAATATAAAAAATACATATATCAAAATTTATAATATTATTATAAATGAATGAAAGGATATTAGGCTAATAAAAAATGAATAAATAAGAAATTTAACTATAGAAATATATCAAAGATAAAAATAAAAAATATTTCAGATAGTAACTAAAAAATTTGAATAGTACTTGAAGTAGTATTTTAAAGAAACTGTTAGTTTAATAAAATGATATCTTTAACTTTATTTATTATATCAAGATTAAAATGTTAAATAAATGTATATTAATATAATAAGGGTATAATAAAATTAAATATATAAAACAAGAGAAATCACGTGCCTTAATAAAAATAAATAAAGTGTATAAGGGTGAATGAAAGCTTCAAAAATCTGCTTATAATAAATCACTTTATTGAAACTCCGTTACACCACCTATCTGATAGTGTATCCCAGAATTCTCCATGGCAACCAATGCTTAATCTGACATTTCAGTCAGGATTCAGGAGATACCAGCTCCTCAAGTCCCCAAAACGTGAAATTTTTTACCTTTGATTTTAAGAACTTTTAACATAAATTCATGGGCATCTAGGTTGTGCGACTAATACAACAGCAGAACACGAATATAAAGCAACAGTCTAACGGAGAATAACTTGCTTCCGGCCGTGGAAATCATTTTCAATTCTTAAACTTAAAGGGAAAATTCGTAACCGAAAATAAAAAGAATTCAATTTTTTATAGACCCACATAGCACAAAAATCTTCTGCAAAAACTCACAATGATTTCATCCACAGAATTTTGATTCATAAACTAGAACCTGATCCAACAGCACTACTACAATTGGTGCAGGTCACCCACGACTGTAGGGAAGCTTGTAATCAAATCGAATCATGCATGAGAATTTATAGGACGTGGCAAACTATTTTTGTCTTCTATGATCTGTTGGGCTTTTTTGAAAGCATAGAAACTGTTGTGATAACACACTGCTTCAACTAAAAAAATGTGTGACAAAAAAAAGTAACAGTTTGGGGCTCTGTCTTTGGAAGGCCCTACTATGTCAACAAGAAAAAGAGGTACGACATGAAAAAAAAAAAGTAGAAAAAAGGACAGGGGAAAACTAGATGTTAACATATTTTAGGTTAACCTTCTATCTAGAGCAACATTTTCAAAGTTAATTATACTCAAATTTCTAATATCGTCTCAGAAACTATCCCATCTTAAATCCTGAATGTGAAAGGGATATATTATAATATCTCACATTAACTAAAAATAAAATTAATATTTTATTATAAAATTTAAGATAATTGTTTTATACTAATTTCCAAAAGTAAATTAGATTCAATTTTTTAATATTAAAAATAAATAAATACTTCCGTTTCATTACGTTTATCATTTCCTGCATAAATTCTTTGAAAAAATTTTAAAAAAAATGAAACTTTTATAGTTATTAGTGAAAATATAATTTAAAGAAAATACAAAATGAAATACACCCAAACCTAAGTTTCTGGAAGACCCCAAGAAGAAGCTGATAGCTTCTAAACTGTAACCTATAATTTTAGAAGGCCTTCAGGAGGAACATTGCGCTATTTGTAAACATGTGGAGTAAAAGTAAACAATCAAGCCGTTCCAAGCTTAATTTGTCATCCAGAATCGGATAAAACCCTTCTAGAACTTTTTGCATCTTGTGTAATCTACAAACCAACTCATCGAGAGTAAACGGAAACAAAATGGATAACAATAGATGACCCCGTGATTTCAACGCAAGTATACAAAATAAATTCAATAAAGGTTGAGCAAATTTTATATATGAACGCCGCCTCTCCCTGGAATTCTCAAATTACGGGGTGAACCAAAATGAATGATGCAGTTAACAAGAGGGAAAATGTCAAACAGAAACCAATAATAAGAAGAAAAATTATACTGACCCTCCTTAAAAAAATTTAAATTTTTTCGGAACATCCGATATTCTATTTTTTTAATTATTACAGTTTCCACCGATACTGAAACAGTGTTAAATGATTATCACTTTAGACTCGATAAAAGTACCCGTATTTCTGAAAGTGTCAAACTGCGTACATGAACATCGATGACCTAGCATATGAGGAGGAAGAATTTGCTGAAGGACATCACTCGATTCACTTTAAGAAGAAGCAAAGACTAAAGAGTAGTTCAGGTGAAGAACTTCAAGGTAGAAAACAAACTTGAACCTGGGAGAAAGGTAAAGTTTGTCCATAAACTCGGATTACAACCTAGACAAGTAGTTTGGTTCTAAACCGTCTAACTAGATAGAAAACCAAGCAATTGGAGAAAGATTTTAGTGCCTCAAAGCCAATTATAAAGTTATTAAGGTGAACTGCACCCTTAACTAGGATAACCAAACATTACAAAAGGAGGTACAATTAACATCGTGCTTTATGTGATTAACACCAATGCTTATTTAATTTTTTTTTTCATTTCTATTATATCATATTAATTATTTATTTTTTGTCAACATTCCTTGAAATGTTTTTGAGAACATTTTCCTTTTTAAAATCAGAATGAACTAAAATTGACCTGTATTTGCAGATTAAGGAATTAAAATAAAAGATGGAAAAAGAAAATAGGAGAAGCAATATTTGGATGAAGGAAGAGATAAACTGGAAAGAGAAAAAGATGAAAGAAAAAAATACGAACAGTTATAGGGCTTTGTTAACATAACAGACTCCAGCAAGATTATTGTTAGATTCATCAATCAATTAAGGGTATTCATTATATAGGTAACAAAGGTAAAGGTATCAGATACGTTATTTTGAAAGAATCTCGGAAGTATCAATGTAATTCCTCCTAATAATAATAATAATAATAATAATACAGGAGGCATTTTCATTTTGAACAAAAGTATATAACAGTTTAGTACATTCAGAAAAGAACGTTACAGTGGCATCTAAGTTGTTAAATGTGGCCGCTATTGTTTTGCTTTAAGGGCTGCATAGGTTCTTCAAATCTTCTTCCTTTGCGTACCAGTTTGGTATTATTTTTGAAACATGGGGATAAAGATCCTTGTACGAATTCCTAATGGTCCCTTCTGCAACTCCTGTGGCAACTGATATATCTGCATCAACACAACAGTTAAGATACATATATGCAATAGCTTAGCCAGTTAACTTCTATAATAATAAAGAGTTGCATACCTATGACTATATTTTAGAAATTTATTTGCAATCAAATTTAATTACAAATTAAAATTTCCCATATCAAACCTAAGAATTTGGAGAGACAATTTTCACAAACAATTAAAAGAATCAACACGTTTGCATTTCGTGCCTTCTATTTCCTTCTAAGAAGAGGCACAGACCTTTGAGAGATTTTTTATCATCAGAAAGCTGAGTTATGATGTATATAACTGCTGCAGCAATTGTTATGGGACTCCTCCTGGAAGATCAAAGATGTTAGGGATATCAATCATAACAAATTAATAGCATCTATCTGAAAGTTAGGGGGAAAAAGGAAGTAGATTTATGGAAAATTAAGGTGCAATGAAAAAGACTCCAACGAAACCTCTTACTGTGAGAAGGGATTCACACAGAGGACAGCGCAAATTATTTATGTCCTTCAAAAGTCATTGTTGGGAATTTTAGGAGTTCCACAATCAATTGTGTAACACAATAATACATGCATATACATGTTTAACAGAAGTTCTGAACCCATTACTCACCTCTTTGCCTGGTTGTTAGTTAATGGAATACGAGTTCAAATTTGAAGCTATTCTATACAACCCTTAACCATATCCTCATGTACCACCTCAAAGTCTTCACTTATCACATGAAACACACTCCTCATTGTTTCCACTTTGCTCCAACAAGCTACACACTCCTCACAGTTTCCCCTTCTCACAAGCATGCTTCGCACTTCTCATTGTTTTCACTTCTCCCATAGGTGCAGCAAACATTTTGAGAAACCCAAACGTTTTCTGATCCATAATGACTCCCTTCACCTTGTACTCAAAGGGCAATAGGGTTAAATCTAACACTAATATGCACAATCTTGAGTAGTAATAATTATGAAGCCCTAATCTTAAGCTGATATGGTTGGTTCATTTAATCATAGAAATACTGCAAAGAATTTTCACATTTGCCACCTAAATAAATTTCCTCTTGGGAGCAACACTAGGTTTTTATTGAATTCATAATCAACAATAACTGTAAACAAGAAAAGTATATTAGTATGAAAAAGTAAACAATATAACAAGCCAACCTTTAGCAGTGAACATCTATTTCATTCTTTAAATTCTACAGATATACATGACAAGCTAAATTTTACCTAATATCAAATTCTTCTGATTTCTGAACAGCTTCCTGAGCAGCTTTAACAGCTTGGTTATTCATACCAAGATTAGAACAAAAACGTCTCTGATGATTTGATTGGTGTGAAAATAATGTTAGTGACACCAAAATAAGATTAATGAGTAAGCTAACACATTTATAAAATTAGCAAGCTGTGCTACATAAGTATGCATCAATTATGAAAACCCACCATGAAGTCCCCAGCATGTATTGTTCCCATCTCTATAGATTGACCATTCTCCAAACCCAGTTGTTTCACTATGTATTCTTTAGCTCGGCCAATTTCCTTCTTTGTGGCTCCATTGGCAACAGAGCAAATTTCTATTTGAAATCCATAGATTCAAAGAAGCTCGTTTATATAGTAAAGGATAAATCAGGAAGCATTTAAATGTTAAAAGAATCCTATGCTGTACCCTTTACAGTGCGTGGCTTGTCTTCTTGTCGACATGCAATGTAGAGGCAAGCAGCCAATAATGCATCCTGATTTCTTCCTCTACTAGACTTCTGATCTTCAACCCGTTTATATATCTCATTAGCCCGATCCTTCAAATCAATTGCAAAAGTACTAACTTTACACATAGTTTAAAGTTGAGTACAAGAAAGATAATAACATCTTTGAGGTTCAATTGACATAAAGACAAAGCAAGGTATATAAAGATTGCTTTGACAAGTTTGAGATAAAAGAAGGGCAATGAGGAACATTGTCTGGCTTTTTCTCCGTCAGTTAGCATCCAATCATCTCTCATCATTACTGGCTTTATGAACTTCCTAGTTTCAAACATGCCAAAACAAGTTTCACCAACTTCTAGTACTGCAAACTTATTGGACAATTTTAAATCATTCACACAAATTTTCAAAAGAAACTTTTAACGTGTAGCTCCTGCACAGTGAATTCTAAAAGAATTTTTAAAGTCAAATGGCATATACCAGCTGGAAGCAGCATTAGAATTTCTTATCAAACCACACCGTAGTCCAATACTATCTAACTTAACAAATGCTACAACCTACAATAATAATTGATAGCATTAAACTTTGAGCATGAGGTTCCATGCCTAGAATCAATCACAAAGATCACATATAGAGTACACACACAAGACATACATGCATGTTCATGAAACTTGTCCTGTAACGATACCTTGATGGTTGCAACGAGTCCCAACCTGAAATTCATGAGCCACGTCAGCGAAATTATCAATTTAGAAGTGTATATATATAGTAGTGTCAATGTACAAGGAAGATTTGAATTGGAAACCGTAGCTAACCGACCTATCGGACATGGTGGCGATGGTTTTGAAGGCGAGGATCAGGCTGCGATCGGGATTGGAGCCGCGGTTCTGCCAGCGACCAAGGGAGGAGGAAAGGAACTCGCCGGAGGCGCCGTTCGGCTTGGCGATGACGGTGGAGAGGCCGCCGTCAGTGAGGAGGGGGTTGGTGGGGCCACCGACTCGGACGGGGTCGTTGTCGCCGGACTCGTTGGCGAAGGTTCGCCACTCGGAGGTTTCGTCGATGGAGTGGGATTCAAGCACAAGACCACACTCCGAACACACCGTGTCCCCCGCCGAGTGGTCGAACACCACCTCCGTTTGCCGCTTGCAATCGCTACAGAACGCATCAGACATGGCTTTTCCTCTCTCTCTCTCTCTCTCTCTCTCTCTCTCTCTCTCTAGGGTTTATGAATAAAGAGGAGTAAAATTGATTAATGTTTGGATTGTTATTAGATTAAGATGTGTAATTATGATTTTGCATGAGTTTCTTTTCAGTTTCTTTGTGAGACGGGAAAGAGTTGAATTGAATGGTGGCATTCAAATTCAACGAAGCCAATGAAATGGAAGGGTATTTATATATATATATATATATATAGAGGTATGAGGCGTTGTTTGAAAACTCTTGGGTTGAGTTGTTATGTGGCTGGTTTAGGAAAGTCATGTGGTTTTCGTGCTGAGTTGGACCGTTTCGTAGCGTTTCCACGTTTTTCACTTTTATCCTTCTCAGCCGTTTTGGATTAGGTTTGGAGTTAGGATTTTGGACTGCCCACTGTGTAGTCCTCCACTCCTCTGTTTCTTTGCATGCACCTAATTGGATTTTTCCTTTTTTTTTTTTAATACTTTCTTATTAATAAATTTTAGATGCAATTATTAAATATGAAAGTTAGATTTAATATGTTGATAATAATAGATATTTTTAATTTTTAATAATAAAATTATTATTCAGTTTTTATTATATATCTTTAAATATACGTTAAAATTTGTTTTTAAATAATAAATATGTCTTTCAATATACATAATATTAATATATGTCTTTCATTAATATCAATAAAAATTAGTAAAAATTATTAATATAATATTAATTTAAATTTTATTTTAAAAATATACATAATATTAAATGTTTAAATTCATAGTCTAAAAGATGGATGAATGTTTTATTAACAAATTTCATGATAAAATACGAATAAAAATAGTAGTAAATATATTAAAAAATAATACTATGTTTCTTATATTTAAAAAAACAAAAAATATTCACAAAATTTTCTTATAAAAAGGATAAAAAAAGGCATATTAAAGATTGTATCCAAAAATATATTCGAAGATAAATTTATTGATAATTTAAGAAAAGTAATTAAGAAACACTTAACATACTTTATTGTATATTTTTAATTACTTAACATGTTAATTTTTTTTTAATAGAATAAGTATTTTATTAATTTTTTATTTTTAAATAATTTAAAAATACTCATTAACAACCTGTTAATAATAATAATAATAATAATAAAGATCTCCACAACAATTGTTTTAAGATATTAGTTAAGAAATATTTTATATATTCTCTATTAAATACTTTGAATTAATTCATCCATATCAATTTTGTAATGATTATTAATCTTTGTAATAATTATTTTAAAATTTTTATTTATCATGATCTTTAATTAATTGATAATATAAAAATATTTACATATATAATACATAAAAATTAAACATAAATAAGAAATATTTCATACAAATTATAAAATATATCATATATCCATGACGTACATTAAAAAATTTGAATGTTTTTTATGTTTTCAATATAGATCCTTCTATTGAGGACATTTGGTAAATAGTATTTTATTAAAAATTTTGGGTTGATTAACAAGGGTAAGTATTAAATTATTTTTGAGTTTTAAATGTGTTTTTAATATTAACAACCTAATAATAAATTTAAATTTAAATTTAATACAAATAAAAATATTAATTAAAATTTTTAATAAATAAAATTTTATTAAAAGCTTTTGGTTGATTGAAAAGGGTAAATATTAAAGTATTTTTTTAGTTGTAAATGTATTTTTAAGATTAGCAACATAATAAAGTATTACAAGTTAAACCTAATACAAATAAAAATATTAATTTTTTAATATATATATATATATATATATATATATATATATATATGAAACATCCTATGTTAAATAAAAGAAACGGATGGAATATAGCTTTTGTCTAAACAAAAACACATAACTCAGTGAATGCAAACTTTTTCAAATTGGTAAAAAAGTTATAGAATGTATTTAATATTCCTTTTAGTTCTTTTTATATAATGTATTTTTAACCAGAATATATATATATATATATATATATATATATATATATATAAAGGCAGTTAATTTAAATATTTTATTTTTAAAATATTACAATTCTAAATTTATCCTATTCAATATCATTGACTTTAATTTTATTATCAGCATTCATTATCCATTAGTTTTAATTTATGTTATCATTTCCAATTATAAATAATAAATAAAAAATAAAAATATATATTATATTAAAAATATAAAATATTTTCACATTTTATTCAATTATAAACTGTTATATCATTAAAAATTATTAAATTTTAAAATAATTATTTAAAAATTATATCTATCATCATTTTTAATTAATTAATAGTGTAAAAATATTTATATTAGCAATGTATCAAGATAAATCTAACTAATAAATACTTCATACAAATTATAAAATATTTTGTAAAAAATATCCAAAGAAATACTAATAGCATATCCATGACAGACATTAAAAAAATTGAATTTTTTCTTAATATGGATCCTTCTATCGAGGAAATTTGGTAAACGACATTTAATACATTTTATTAAAAAAATTTGGTTGATTAAAAAGGGTAAATATTAAATTATTTTAAATTTTAAAATATACCAAGTGTATTTCTTTTTATATAAAAAAATACCAACAGCCAAAGGTTAAGGAATTCTTAATAAATTTATGAATTGGTTTCAAATATTTAAATTTTGAGTATAATTTTATATAAATAAAAGTATAAAAAATAATTATGAAAAAATCATTTTTATAAAAAAATATAAAATGTGTTCAATATTTTATTTAATAACTTTTTATTTTTAAATAATTAAAGTTAATCATATGAGTTGATATTAATAAAATGACTAAAAAAATATTGGATTTTTTTTTGTGTGTTTTGAGTGTGTAGGAAATTTATTTTTTTTTGAAAAATAAATGCTTTCTATCAAACTCATTAATTAATATTTGTCTTTTAAAGTAATACCCTTTCCATTTAAAGTAATATCCTTTTCATATTAACAAAGTTTATTTGAAAAGTTATTTTTAATCGATACCAACAAATATACAATAAAATTTCTATCATTTTTAAAATATTATATAGAACAATTTTAGTTTGTAAAACATATTTTTAAATAATAAGTTTAATATATATATATATATATATATATATATATATATATTATAAACAGAATACATAATATCAATTGATAACTGTCTATAACTATGAAATGTTTTAGTATTTTATGAGTGTGAAAGATGTTAATTATCTGTAATACCAGTGTAAAAATTCTATTTTATTGCTTAAAATACATTTTAGGCTTCAATTTAGGAGGACCAATTGATCTGACGATAGTTTTGTTAATTTTTCTATTAACTTGTGAATTGAACTTATCAATACATTCTTAACTTATAACATACTAATAGAAGTGGAATTTTTTTTTATTAACTTAAAATAAATGAACTCAAATAAATATAGATATCCAAATTGGTTAAGGTCGTAAGGTCAAATGTCATCTTTTCAAGAACACATTTTTTAAAATAAAATAAAATAAAATAATTAAAATGTAATAACATAGGTTCAAGTCAGATAGATTTTTAATCGATTAACATGAAATCCGACCGTATACTAATGCAGTTTCATGTAACGTCAATTTAATGAGTTTTAGCCCATACAAGAACTACCCCAATTTGTTGCAAAAATATATTACAAAACCTTTTAATTTGATATATTTAATTTACTTTTAAATCATAATTAATGTAATATTTATTGATTATTTGATTATATGATGTAAAACTAGCAGAAATGCCATTTATATTTCTTTATTGTTTGATTTATATTTATAATATGAGTAAATTATTGTTCTTATTTTTTAAAGATATTTAAACTATATATTTTTTATTTTTTTAAATAAAATTTATCTCTTAAAAAATAAATATACAATACGTTCTATTATTTCTTAATGTAAATACTTTTATAATTATGATGAGCTATTAATGAGTATGTCTCCTTATGAAATTTGATTTTTTACAATTATAAGTATCATCAATAATTAATTTTAAGTTTTTATTATTAATTTTAATGAAATATAATAATTTTTTAAAAAATTTATTATTATTTTTAATTTTAATATCAATAATTTATTTTATCTTTTAAATTTTGTAAAATTGATAATAAATATTTAAACTATATGTTAGTTATACTAAAAATCAATACAATAAAATAAATTTTTTAATATATATATATATTGAAGAAAAAATATTTATTTTAAAATAAAATAAAAATAAAATGTAAAATATTGGAAGAGGAAATATAATTTCTTATTATTTGAATTGTCTAGTAGATTAAATTTGTTTTTAAATTAATTTGCAATAAGGTATTAAAATTGGTTTTATGAAAAGGTTGAGATAATATCTACGAGCTCTTTCAATTTAAATTTTATTATTTTTATTATAAAAATAATAATTTGTAATGCATGTTTTATTTAAAACGATAGATTTGTTACTATTTGGGTGTAATAACATTTATCAAATTTAAATAATTTGATCATTTTAAAATTTATGCATCATTTTTCATCCAGAATGATTTAAATCAGAAATAAAAAATTATAAAAATAAATTTAAAAATTTAAAAATATATAAATATTTCTAATTTTTATACATTACATATTTTATATATAAAAATAGAAGAATTAAATCAAATCAATTAATAATTGAAAAGATAAAAAAGATTAGAATTTATCTTTTGGAATAAAAGTTATCTTTTTTAGGTCTATATTTCATTAGTTGTTTATTTAAATATTTTTTATGGAAAATGTTAAAGGAAGAGAGAAAAATAGATTGGGCGATCTGAAAAAATGTTCACATATCAGAAAAAGTAAGAAAATGGGATGAAAAAGGTAAAAAGTTTCAATTTAACTCTGTTTGGCAAGTGAAGATAGAAGTTTATAATAAATGACCAAAGCTTATGATGTAAAATGTTAAAAGAAAAGTATGAAACTAAAAACATGAGTAGGGATGGAAATTATTGTAAGGTGTCAAAATATTGGTTTGATATAACAAGTTTAAAGGAGATATATAGTTTTAAGAGTATTTGGAAGAAAGTGCAGAGAAGATTGGAAATAAAGAAGAAACAACTTTGCAATAGGCTTTTCCAAAACTATATACTATATCTAATTTTAAGAAAGCAGTTGTGAGGGATGAGATGGAGAATGCAGACTAAATGAAAATTGGAGGAGAGCATCTTTTTAATAAAAAACTAACCAATTACTTGTTATGCAAACTCTAATTTTCTCTTATCAGTTGCAGTTGTATAAACACTTTTTGTATAACTCTTTGTATTTGAGAGATTGTGCTTAAAATGGATGAGATGTAGCATGATTCTCAACATTAGAGATTTTTTTTTTTTATAATTTATTGAATTATTAATAGAATTTAACAGTAAATAGAGTGTTTTCTAGTTTGTTGATACATGATTTTTGTGAATTGTCTACACTAATAATATGTATAGACAAATTCTAAGAATGATATTTTAAAGTAAAAAAAGACTAAATCTTAAAAATAAATTAAAATAAAGTACAACAATTTTACTTATTTATTTTTGGTTTTATAATCCTTAAACTGTATATTTAGTAAATAATTTTAATCAATAATAAATTTTAGCTGATAATTGGTTTGCAAACTTTTAAATACTTGTAATGTTCTTTTAATATATTTTTTATTTATATAAAAAAATTAAATTAATCAAATTATAAATATAATATTAAAAAAATGTGTTACACTAACTACAACAATAAAAATTGTAAAAATATATTTTGATGTGAATATTTTTAACACAAAATTGGGACAATAAATGTTATTTTTTAATTTTGGCAAAAAATTTAAAAATATATGTATATAAAAATTAAAAATTAAGAGACATAAATGTTTATATATAATGTTATTTTTTCATAATTAAATAACAAAGGACTTGATATGTATGTAAATATTCGGGTATTGATATTAATTAACAGTATAGTATTATAGTAATTTATACTTCATAGTTTAGGACAATGTTGGCATTATCGGTACTGTATGGGATATTTTAGTCCGTATGTACGTGGCACAGTCAAGTTTTCACTTGGACTCAATAATAGTCATAATGAGTGATTTGGTAATGGCTGGCTGGGATTTTCTGCTTTTTATGTCCCTCCCTTTTACGTTCAGCACGTTCCCGAGAGATCTCAAATCTCCCATGCTGAGAATTTGACACGGTAATGTAGCGTTACCACTTCTTTTAACTTTTGCACTAACTGTTTTCTACTCTTCTTCTACCAGTGTTTTCGAATTGGGTTTCCACTACCAGGTTCTTGGGCCCAAAGAATTCGATTTTCCATTTTGCTTCATTGAACCAATAATGACTTTTCAATTTTCTTGAAATTTTTAATTTGATTAGTTCTGGTGCCATATACATATTAGAGCCCAATAATCTGTATTGATAATGTGATTGTTCAGAAATTTGTGAATTTTCGTCGTACATTGGAAAGATAGAGATTGGAAGTTATTTATTTCAGGATTGAATCTCTTTAATTTTAGGTGATTTTTGAAATGAAATTCACTAACCCTTTTTTCATAAATTGCAGCTCATCGGCCACAAATATAATCATTCTGCAAGTGGGAATGAAGGATTGGTTTTGGAGTTTGTAGTTAGGACAAGGGAAAGTGGTGTTGTGTGGTGTGGTGTCGTATGTGATGAGTGCACACATGTGAAGTTAGTTCAGGACTCTATAACAGGTGTTTCTAGAGTGGGTTGTTGTGTGTTATCGCTTTCCTCATCTAATTCCTCTTTTTTCACGCCTTAATTTGTATCTGAAATTTGGGGCAACAGCCAGCACTCAATGGAGTCTGTACTTGGTAATTGGCCATCCTACGACCCTCACAACTTCAGTCAGCTCCGACCTTCAGATCCTTCCAGTTCTTCTGTAAGTTTTTGTTTGTTTTTTTCTCTCTCACAAACTAAATAAAACTGTTTTAAGAATTTGATTGATAATCCTGGTAATAACTCATTCAAGCATGCAGAGATGTACTTTTAAGTTTTACTGCTTACTGAAAAATCTGATTGTGTATGATCAAGAGTTTTTGCTTTACTACCATCTATTTGCATTTATCCAGTTGAAAGTTTAGTGAAAAGAGAATTGCCTTTTTGCTCCCAACCTTCTTCCCCCTTCTCCCTTTAGGAAAAAATCTGGTTGTTAACCATAAAGATAAGATCTTCTACTCAAACACACTTGAATATTGGAATCCCATTCATTCATTTTTAAGAACATTTCTTAAGTTAATCAATTGGTACACGGTAGAGAAGTTGTGAATTAGGAAAATTTGTAGTTGCAATCATTAGATTTTCAAGTTTCTTTCCTTTTATCACACAGTAGAGTATTTCTTGACATTCTGATTGTTACTACCTGGATAATCATAGCCACAACAGACTAACAGCATGGTGCAATTTGTTGTTGGCCTGAGGTTGAAGTCTGCACCATTGATGTTATATGCAACATTGTTGGTGGGAATATATCCATTTACTCAAATAGGTTCACTGTCTGTCCCTATTCCCCTTCTTATATTTTTTCTCTTCTGTCAAAGTAACCATAAAATATTTGAAAGTTTGAAAGTTTTCAAGCATGGAATGATTTTCTTTTTCCCTTTGTTTCCTGTCATTTTTTACTCAAATACTACCATAAAACTTAGCTTTCTTGCTCAATATTGTAGTGATCATGATTTCTTCAGTAACAGAAGAGTTTTACTTTTATTTCTTGTTGGTTGAAAAAACTAGAGTTATACTGATAGATATACATAGTTAAGTTTGTTAATCAGCAATTAGTTAGATCCATGAAGTTCTGCAGGTTGTGTGCGCTCTATTCTGTAAATTTGAAGTCCCTTCCTATATTTTCTTAATAAAGATACCAGGTTTTTATCACATAAGTAAACCTTTATACCATGAAGGATGCCTTTCTACCTTTCAACCATATCAGTTTTCCATGATACCCTGACACAAATTTAGTTGTTTTCAAATGCCTTTTCATGAATATAGCTGTGCTTGTCTTTTCTATAGGTTTGTTAATTGCTCATCTAGGAAATTAGAAGCAAATACATATTATTCATGAAATTTAGCTGTTGAAAATGAAGGAGACCATTGGATTCATTTGACACCTTTGCTGAAGCATATAAGTATGCTTATGCAGTTTTCTTGTTTATGTTAACAATGGGAAAGACACTCCTCTAATCAAGTGACAATTGATAAGGAAGCTTAAATATGAGTATGACAGATGTGATCTTGAAGATAAACATACTGCATGGGTCACTGTTTTCCTGACCAAATCATGGATAAACCAAGTTTTAGAGCTGTGTGTGTGGTTTGGAAAGCGAAATTTTCTCTTTTTAAATGAGCATTTTTAGGGGCAATTTTATATGCAACTTGCTACTCCTTTTTGATCTAAAGTGTATTATCACATAATGATATATTTTCATTCACTTTCTGAAGATGAGATATATGTTTTCATGCAGAAAATGACACCAGCCACTTACCATCCTACTCACAACAGGACCCTTCCACCACCTGATCAAGGTAGTCTGGAAAACTTTCTTCTACTTCTGCAGTAATACTTTGCCCTGAATTTATTTGATTGATAATTTGTTTGAAAAATTTATCTTTCCTTTGGATCATTCCCTTAATCATGTTTTTTGTCCAAACTGGGATGCATTGAACTCATCACTTAAAATATTTTATTTTGTTTGCCACAAAATAAATTGCTTATATAGGAACGGTAAAAAGAATGAGGAAACATGAAACATTTGTTGCTGTTTTTTCTTTCTCTTGTTCTTTTTTTTTTTTTTACATAGATGTACATTCCTCAGCTGCTGTCAGACTCACTCTTTTATTTTTTATTTGGGTAGACATTGGTGTTTTGTCATTGAAAGTTTCCTAACCTGTTGAAAATTGTTGACAGTGATAAGTACTGAAGCCAAAAATATCCTCCTGAGACATATTTATCAGCATGCCGAGGAGAAGGTTAGTGGCTCTTGAAAGTTACAGCTCTTATGTTTTGGTGCAGTTGGGTCTGCACATGCTTGTGCACATTCCTACACCCACCCATCACCACACACGGATCTAATAGCTGCACATGCCCATTTTCATTGCAGTTGAAACCAAAAAGAGCTGCTCCTGGTAACCTTTTACCGGAGCATGGATGCAAGCAACCCAGGATTTCCACCTGACACTTATCATTGACCAACTGTTGCATGTGACTGTGTGCTACTTTCTCGATGATATGCTCTTTTTGTCAAAGAATTTAGTGCTTGTTTGGAATCGTGAACTATTTTGCCAGCTACAGACTTGGAGTATGTAAATATATGAAGTCTGTTATGGAAATGCCCACCAAAATTTACAGTGAATGAAATGATGATGCTTTCAATGTTTCTTTTGTGCCATGCTTCTTGTGCCTACACACACAGTCAACAACTTGTCCCCATAAGTTAGGAAGAGAAACATACTTTGATTGAGGTTTTTCAAGATGCATCTTTGTCTTCTGTATCATGATTTCCTCAACAACATTTTAGGTGCATAATTATTTTTACGGCCGCCTTTATTCACATTCCTAACTGAATCGATTATCAATTCATCGCTGATCCAAATGACTTTCTTCTCTAGTATACAAATAAGGTCAAAACATAGGTGCAATTCTATAGGTATTTTTGGTGCTGTTGTTCAATCAAAATTTGTGTTTTATTTCAATAATTGATGTCAACCTTTAATGTACTATTGTATTAAAGGTGCAACTTTAGTTTTGATTGAAAACTAATGCAAGAAATACCTATAGTTTGTCCGTTATGAATAAAGTTCGATGATTTTGCAGCTGATATTAAGAGAAGAGAACTGGTACTCACCTCATTTAGTATATGCCAATTATGCTTTCATACACAGGCTGTATGATGATTAAGCAGCCATCGTAAATACAACTTCTTTTAAAATAGAAAAGTGGATCGGTCATCTATGGGTAACATTACAAAGAGAAAATGAGAGTATCCATTGTCATTTCTATGTATCTATTGTTATTTTTATTTAATTAATTTTGTTTAAAAGGCTTTTTTTTATTGATTAAATTAATAATAATGGTATTTTAGAGGAAAATTCCTCGCATGAGAATGATAATAAAAGCATAGATGTGGCAATAATCTCAGTCAGATAAAGACTTGGCCATTAACATTGGGTAAATTGCCAAACTATTCAACTTCTTCTGAATAAAGAAAGAATATAACTTACATACAATACTATTGGTATTGTTGGTAATTATTTTCTAATTAAAATTGAAGTTTCATATCAATTAATACATCTTTATTAAAGATCAACGTTGAAGATAATAAAGGTTAACATCAAAAACTAATATCAACTGTCGGAGAACATTATCCGCCATCCTCTAATGTAAGCGCTTGTGGTTGAAAGGTTTCTAATTTTAAAGTTTAATTGCATTCTCATTCTCTAGTTTGTATTATTTATAATTTTGGTCTTTTAAGTATAGTTTAAACTAATTAATTTTTTTTACTTTCAAAATTTAATAAATTTGATTCATCAATTTTCTTCTATCTAAAATTTTTAAATTTTATATTCAAAATATTTTCATATTAGAACAATTAAATTGTTTTCTGTTCAAAACTTATTAAACAAAATATCAAATTCCACCTAAAATAAGAGAAAAATCACAATGTTTCATTTTCAAATCTTAATCTTGTATTTTAGAAAATATTTCAAAAGTTATTAAGATTGACTTAATTTCTAATTTTAAACTTATAAAAATCTTTCATGTTTTAATTCTATCATAAAATTGATCCAAAATTTAGATAAAAGTAATAATTTAAAACATTTTAAGTAGAAAAAATTGAGATATCATATTCCTAAAAAAATAATAAATTTTTTTACCGGTTATCTTTTTCTTTGTAGCTCTCCTAGTTACATCACTTTTCTTATTAACACTTTTTTTTTCTTCTCATATCACTCATTTGTAACAATTTATTTAAATAAAATTGTTTCCAAAAATATTCTTCTGGAAGCATAAAAAACATATATTTAGAAATTTATTTTTGAAAGTATTATTTACATACACTTCTAGAAAATAATTTTTGAAAAGGTATAAAATATCTTTTTGGAAACTAATTTCCAAAAATATTATTTGTACTAGTTTAAAACACGCTTTCAAAAAAAAAATTTTAAATTATATTTATTCACTTATGAAAACTAATTTTAATAAGCCTTTTTCCTCATACATGCAACATCAGTGATTAGTATGTTTCACATTGAACTGCAACTTTCCGTAAGACTTTTTCCTTTGGCTTCACAGCATTGACTTCAACATGCTCATGGGTTGGAACACATATTCCTGAGCATTTTGATGTCACACCTCATCCATATATTTGCAATCGAAATTAATATACCTTATTCATATATTTGCAACCGAAAGTTTAATTTTAAAAAATTATAAATGACTATGGAAATTAAAGTTTCGAAATGCAAAATAAATGGAACATATAAGTCATTTGACATTGGGGGTGTAAAACACTGTAGTGTTAGGGGGTTGTAAGTAGCATTTCTCAATTTGGAGAAAGATTGACTCCGGGCCTCTCATCAAACTAACAAAGGTTCTGCGAATTGTATATCGTGTGTTAACTATTCACTTATCGTACTATTGTGCATTCACGAAAAACAATGTCTATTGTATGTAGAATCTAAACAAGCATTGATTTATAGAAATAGAAATTTGAACGGCTAAAATATAAATATAGAGTGACTTTTAGAAAGAGAAAAAAAATAAAAAAAATAAATGTACTTTGGGAAATAATAAACACATTAGCCATTTTAAAATTTTAGCACCATTCTCTAGTGGGGCGTTACAGTTGCACGTAATTAAGAAGAAATTCAAAACAAATATCAAATAGAACAACTTGCGAGCGGAAGTCAGAAAGTTTGATCCAAATTGATTTCACCCTTATCATAACAGCATTTGAAGATGCAAAGATGAAATCCAAAAGAAGCAGCTTCACATCATGTCCTCATATATCATACTAAGAAGATTCTTGAAGAAGTTCAAGTATAAGGACTGCACTACAAGTTTAGAAGCACAACTTTGTAAATGATTTTGAGAAGGGTATCAAGAGAAAAGAACGAATTTGCTATCATTGAATCTAAGATGAAGTGCTGCACATTATTGAAGATCGAATCAAGATATTGGTGTCATCAGATTGATGCTCATATACATAGCTGAGAATCATTCTCAAGTATTATCACACATGAGAACCATTCACTCATAAGGAATTAAGAAGCATTTGCTCAAATGCATCAGGATAAAAAGCACTCAGAAGCATTTGCCTAGAAGAACTCAAAAGCATTCAATCAGTATAACTCGGAAGTATTCACTAAAGAAGTACTCAGAATGTTATGAAGAATGTCTTAGAAAATGATTCTCACCTGCTGAGAATGATGGAGCTATGAAGACAAGGATTTATGATGCACATATAATGGATTAGAACCTGATGTTGAACCTACCTATGGTATCCTAGCAAGCTAATTCTGCAACTGTTTTGTAATGGATTATGTGGCGTTATATTAAATAAATTAAAGATGAGTTGTATCCAAGGCTTCTAATTTTCCAGCCATCAGATGCATCCAAGGGTTTATGCTTATTTCATTTTTATGTTTTATGTTTTAATTTTATTTATTTGGACCATTAGATGCATCCAATAATTATTATTGCTGCTGTAAAAGTGAAGGTGAAGGGGACTGCTGGGAAGGATCCCCACTCTAATTCCATGGTATCTGTCTAGATTCTAATGTCAAAAATCATTGATTTAATTTAAATCACAAAAAGAGCAAGGCACGAGACTTTACATATTATTTAGGGCAGATAATACTTCCATTATGTGAGGTTTTAACAGTGATATTTGTCAGCTTTTTATATTATTTTTTCCTTTTATATTTAAAATAACAAAAATTAAAGATAATTTATATAATTAAAAAGGATATGTTATGTTATATTATTAAATATATTAAAAAATATTTATATAATAATAAAAATGAAAGAATATCTGCATAAAAAATTATTAAATTTTAAAAAAGGAGTATAATTTGTTCTATTATTGTACTTCATTACTTGGTCTTGGAAAAAACGTGCGATGAGTATATGCAGCAATGTTTGGCACGCTTGTTTAAAGTTGAATAATAAAATTTATTATTTTGTAAAATAAAATATATCTTAAAAATATATAATTCAGGTTAATTTATGTATATATTTAAAAAAATTAAAGATTTAAAATTTTAATTCAAACTTTAAATAAAAGAGACTTTAGCTCTTGCTTTTCTTTTAGAAAAGAAAAGGTAGAACTATGTCGAGCCACCAATAATTGGATCTATTAACAGGGATTGGATGCTCAGTTGATAGAAAAATAGAGAAAATGATGATTTGAGATGGGGCTGGGAAACCTATGTTGAAGGAAGCCAACTTTACCACGTCCAGCACATATTTCCTACCCAAAAAATTGGTCAGAGATTTGAAATTGTAGATCCTCCTTAGGGTTTGGTGAGTAGTATTTTTGCAGCATATTCAATTTTTTTAATACCTTAATTTTCTTTTCCTTTCCAAAACAGAAATACAATCAACATCCATCCCCTGTGTCATTTTAGTCTCCACTGTTTCCATCCTCAGGTGAATTGTTTGTCTCTTAACAATACCCATCCATGATGCTTCGCAAGAAAATAGAGATACTGGTTCTGTTTATGTACTTTTGGTTGTGGTGGAGTAGTAACAGTAGTTCTACTAGCATGCGTGTTAAAGCTGAAGAGATAAACGACAGTTTAAAGGCAGGTAATATACTGGATTCCGAAACCACCCTATATTCCAAACAAAGCAAATATTGTTTATTTTTCTCTCCAATATATGGTGGTGAGGAAGCATACCTGATGATATTTCATGTTTTAAGTAACGAAGAAGTGTGGTTGAGTGATAGAAGTCAACCCGTTGACCTTAGTTCCGCAGTTCTATGGCTAAACCAATCTGGAGTGCTGAAAATAGAATCTCGAAATGGAGAAAAACCAATAATCCTTTACTCTCCCTCGAATCAAGCCACCAACAACAACAAAAGCATTGTGGCTACCTTGTTAGACACCGGTAACTTTGTGCTCCAAGATACGAATGGGACAATTAAGAGTAGTAATGTGTTGTGGCAGAGTTTTGATTACCCTGCATACACCTTGGTTCCTACCATGAAGTTAGGTTTGAACCGGTCACTTATCTCGCCGTTGACCGGTTCACTCTCGGTTCCCGGTGCCTATAGTCTCGAATGGGAACAAAAAGCGGGGGAGTTGGTAATCAAGAGACGCGGGAAAGTTTGTTGGAGAAGCGGGAAGCTTAACAAGAGCACTGGAATGTTCTCGAACATTCCAGAGAAAGTTCAACGGGTGTATGAGTATACCGTTGAAGAAGAGTGGTTCAGTTTCAGTGTGAAAACAGAAAGTAATGATGATAAGTTTATGGGATGGATGCTGATGGAAACAGGGCGCGTAACGAGTGGAAAAGGGGATATAGCAAGGGCTGATATGTGTTATGGATATAACAGCGATGGAGGATGCGAAAGATGGGAGGATATACCAAGTTGTAGGGAACGTGGTGATGTGTTTAAGGAAAAGATAGGAAGCCCCGATCTTTCACATGCAACCACTGAATAAAATTCGAATTATGGAAGCAGTGATTGCCAGGCCATTTGCTGGAGTAACTGTAATTGTAGTGGGTTCAGACAGTTCTATCCTAACGGAACTGGATGCACATTTTTTCTTTGGAACTCAACGGAAGATGTTCAAGTTTTGGACGTCAGGGGTGTCAACTTGTTTGTGCTGGTAAACGAAGCCCAACATGGTGGTATTGGTAAGCCAAAGGCACCCGCCAAGAATGGTTAGTCTATTCTCGTTTTAGTAAACCTTACTTCTTCAAAAATATAAATTATTATTTTTATTAAAAATATAAAATTAATTAATTAATTAATATTTTTTATTTTTTTAAAAAAATTAAAATTTAATATAACTATACTAAATTTATGGAAATGAATAAAATTGTCCAACATATTTACAATTTGATTAGTTTAATATTTAGCTGAATAAATAAATTTATATTTGTTATATAGTTTTTTTAATAAATAAATCAAATTTATGTTTAAAAAATTATTTTAATTTATTTAAAAATTTATTTATTTTTATATATTTATATTTATTTTAATATATTTTATTTATATAATATTAGTATATATATATATATTTTAGATTTATTTAATAATTTTTTATTATATAAATTTTAAATTTGTAAATTTTTTAATTAATTATTTATATAAATTTAAATCTATTTATTAATTTTTTAAATATAGACTTTTAGATATATTAGATTTTATAGACTTTAAATTAGGTTAGACTCTTGATAATAAAAAAATTTTAAAATATATTTAAGCTTATATTTCAAAATTTTTAAATAACACTTAAAATCTAATTTTATTTACCTACTTTTATCCTTATTTAAAATTGTAATCTTTTTTATCTTTTAGTTTAAACTATGCACAACCTTTTTTGAACAAAATTATACCTTCTTTAGTGTTTTAATCAATTTAAATTGTTTTATTTTTAAAGGTGAACACGTTTGATTTTATTATTTATTTAGTTTTTACTAAAACTCTTAATTTTTTATTTAAACATTTAAGGATTTATGATGAATTTAAAAGGTATATTAATTTCAAAAGTTAAAAAATAAAAAATAATCTGAATGAGTTTGAATTTTAAAGAAAAAAGAAGTTAGGCTTTTCTTAATGTTAAGAGAAATTTGATATTTGGATGAATGATTTTTGGGGGAAAAAAAAGAAATTTAACTGTAACAATTTAAGAGCTTCTAAAGATTTTGATTAAAAATTAACGAAGAGTTTTAAGTTGAAAAAAAAATTATGGTGGAATTTAACTGTAATAATTTAAACCCTATTTTCTACCGGTTTCACGGTACCACTAGTATATGTATAGTATGTTTTGTACTCCATATATACACCAGTTAATCAGCATATGTAATGCACACGCGTCAACTAAAAATTTGTACACGTTAACGTGTGAAAATTGTTGAAAATTTTGGATGCATTAAAGATTGTGAGAGGAGAAAAAACTATGGCGATAATGTTTGATACTTTCCTTTTGATGAAATGACATTATCATATAATGACTATGCTAAGACTTGTTTATTTAAATAAAATAAAACCAACATTAATTTTTCTTTCTTTAATCAATTATTCAATCAAAAAGATTCTTTTGAATCCTTTTTAGTTTCTTTAATCAACACTTAAGTTGTAATAGGATTTTTGTACATCATGATTAAAATACTTTTCTATCAATTATACAATTTTTTATATATATTAACTTTTTTTTAAAGAAATGCATTTTTATTACCATTGAGTTTTTTATATATAAATTAAGGAGGTATGAATTAGAGTAGATTTACACGAGAATCCTATGAAATTAATATTTTTAATTTTTTTAAAATTTATTTATCAAATTTTAAAAAATTCTCAAACAATACGTAGAATACATGATAGTTTTATTTTTTTCTGTGAGAATAAACCCTCAATTTGGAATTTCAAAGACTGGGGTTTCACCGTAATAATAAATTATTATCTTCTTAAAAATTATTTTTTCAAAAAAAAAATTACCAAATTAGTTCTTACAACTATAAAATTATACTTAAATTTTTTTTTTGTCTAATCAACTTAGTCCTCTCTATGGACGAAGTTGGTAACATTTGTGTATTCACTTTGAGCAAATATAGTGAATTTCTTTTATGAGTGATTAACACAAGAGCGAACTCATTGAAAAATACTGATAAAACAATCTTTTAAACACACTAAGTAATTGGTAAGTTAATTTAAATATCTAAGAATGTCAATTCAGAGTAATTTGACTCATTTGGACTAGTCTACCACAGGTGGAGGCATTTTTAAACATAGTTGGATTGGTCGATTTTGATTGGAAATTATTTTTTCATCTCTTATTTTTTTTTAATATATTTTAAAAAAATTTGATATTTTTATTTTTTTAATATATATTTTTGTAAATTAGTTCACAGAATATAAAAAAATAAATTCTGTAAACTAGTTTGTAAAATGTATTTTTTATATTTTGTAAACTAATTTACAAAATATATTTTTATATTCTGTAAATTAATTTACAAAATATGTTTTACAGAATATATTTTTACATTTCATAAACTAATTTATAAAATATAAAAATATATATTTACATATTAATTTATAAAATATAAAAATATACATTTCGTAAATTAATTTACAAAATATAAAAAATTTATATTTTATAAATTAATTTATAAAATATATTTGTTAAAGAATATAATTGAAAAAAATTTAAAAAGAGGAAAAAGGTAAAAAAAAACAGAAATACAAAAAACAATTTTCTTTTGATTGCAGCTAACTAATTTCTAGACTAACCCAAGTAGCTGCGATCTACGATCTTTTTAATCATGAAAAATTAAAATTAAAATAAAAAAAAGTAACATATCTATTTTATATTGTCATATAATTTTAATAATAATATCAAATATGATATTACAAAATAATGGAAGATGACTGGCAATAATAAACAATAAAGTAGATTGTATTGACCGCAATAAGCCAATAACCAATACATATTAAAATAAAATAAAAAAAAAGTCAAGATACATAGAAGATTCACATTAAAATGAATACCAACAATTAATGGGTGTTAACCTCTGTTAGGCTAGTGAATTTTCAAACCAGGCTGAGTTCAGTCCAAAAATTAGATTGGGTTTAAATTTTCAAGACCTATCCTGACTCATATATCAAGTTAATTAACCAACACATTGGGCTTAGCATATTTTGGCACCTTTAAATTTACTTAATCAATTGATATATTCTTTAAAAAATTATTGAAATTTTAAGAAATGAACAATTACAAAAAAATATGTTTGACCATATCCATAGTAATTTGTTGCTAGCATTTTTTCTTTAGTCCTTTTATAAACTTTATCTCCAAACAAAAAGTAGACATTTGTTCAACAATTTGCACTAGTGTTAAAAAACTATAGAAGTGAAAAAGTAGGATCTGTTTCATTCCTGTTTTTGAAAATAATTTTTTAAAAATAAAAATTTTAATAAATAAAGTTTCTGAATTTTTTTTAAAAAAATAATATCTATTTTTTTAGTTTTTAAAACTAAAAAATTAAAACAAGTTAAAGTTATTTTAATTTTCTATTTTCAGTTTCTATTCTTCATGTTTTCACACACTACTCTGTTTTTTCTATCATTTGATCTAATTCATTTTTTTTTTCAAAAAATAAATCTATGCAGGTAAAAAAAAGTGGACATGGATATGTGCAGTAATGGCAGCAATTCTACTCATAGTAGGCTTATCCGTTTTATGTCTGGCCTTAAAGAAAGAAAAACACAGGCTTAAAGGTAATTCAATAATTCAAAAATGTCAAATTTTAGTACATTAAATAGAAGTACCAGTTTCCATCTTTATCTTTCTTGTTTTCATCTACACAGGGAAGAAAAGAATGGAAGCAAATACAGTAGATTTGACAATTTCCAATGAATCCTCTGGTGCCAAAGATCTTGAAGATGATTTGAAGAAAGGACATGATATAAAAGTGTTCAACTACACATCAGTTTTAGAAGCTACCAATGGCTTTTCACCTGAAAATAAGTTAGGACAGGGAGGGTTTGGACCTGTTTATAAGGTGACTTGAAACCTAAGATTTATGCATCAATAAGTATTTATCAGAGCAAAGTTATAAGTTGCTGCTTTAATTACATCATTATCTTCAATATTTCAAATAATTCCAAACAAATTTTGCTAATATAATCACAATAGAGGACTAATGATTTTTTTACCACCACTTCAGGGGATCCTATCAACGAGGCAAGAAGTTGCTGTAAAAAGACTTTCGAAAACTTCTGGACAAGGAGTTGTTGAATTTAAAAATGAACTAACACTCATAGGTGAACTTCAGCACACAAATCTTGTACAACTACTTGGTTGCTGCATTCATGAAGAAGAGAGGATTCTAATTTATGAATATATGCCAAATAAAAGCTTGGATTTCTATCTATTTGGTAAGGAATATGCTGAAGTATATTTAATTAGACAATGTTTTAGAGAATATGTATAGAAAAATACTTGTTTCCATTATGATGCAATAATTGGAGCATGTATGTAGAGAAACTGAGTTTTCTCACTGAATTTTTCAATAACTGTTGCAAATGGTTGATGAGAATAATTTATGTTCTTCTAATATGAAAATAACCAAGTGATTATCATGATTTATGTAAGTCATCAATCATAGAAAAAAGAAAAATCCACTTTGGTTTAGTTTTCTTATATTTTAACACAACTTATTATGTTTCTTTGGAAAAGATTGTACAAGAAGCAAGTTACTAGACTGGAAGAAGCGCTGGAACATAATAGAAGGAATTTCTCAAGGACTACTCTATCTTCATAAGTACTCAAGACTCAAAGTCATTCACAGGGACTTAAAGGCCAGCAACATACTTCTTGATGAGAATATGAATCCAAAAATTTCTGATTTTGGTATGGCAAGAATGTTCACACAACAGGAATCCATAATAAATACTAACAGAATTGTTGGAACATAGTGAGTTTTTTAAATGATTTTTGTTCTGAATGTTTTGTGAATGTGAATATACAAATAAAATTAACTTTGCCAAGATGTGACCTATGAATTAAATTTTTTCTTGCAGTGGTTATATGTCTCCGGAGTATGCCATGGAAGGAATTTTCTCTACAAAATCTGATGTCTATAGCTTTGGAGTGTTGGTACTTGAAATTGTTAGCGGGAGAAGAAACAATTGCTTCTATGATGATGACCGTGCATTAAATCTAATAGGACATGTGTGTAAAATTAATCTCATGGAGTTCTTTTTTCAAATACTATTTCTTACGTTTAACTTGATTAATTTTGTAACAGGCATGGGAGCTATGGGATGAGGGTGAGTGTCTAAAGTTAGCGGATGCAACATTAAATGACACGTTTGCTACTGATGAAGTCCAAAGATGCATCCATGTTGGTTTGTTATGTGTAGAACAACTTGCAAATGATCGACCTACAATGTCCAACGTTGTGTCAATGTTAGCAAACAAAAGTCCAATTGTTACCTTGCCAAGAAGACCAGCATTCTATCCCGGAAGAGACATCCTTGAGAGGACAATATCTTCTCAGGTGTCTGACACTACTTCAACAAAAGTTGTTTTCACCTCTCCTGAAGTGGAACAAGGACAATTTTGATAATTGTTCATGGCAAAAGTATAAACTGAATATGATCATATATTCATATGATCGATTGTCCTAATATATGTACTCATATGCTTATATGAAATATTTTGTTCTTTGAATTGCCAAATAACACAAACAAAATATGAATAAGAAGAACAACATTTGTTTGCTTTTATTGTGTTATATTTTCTTTAAGAAAATATTTGAATCTCTAAAAAAAATTCATTAAAAATATTAATTTACTAAGTTCAATTTTTGATGTGCATTATCAAATAAATTTTTTTCAAGCACTTTTTTATTATTGTTAAAACTATCATTTTAATCATCCCACATGACTATTAACTCTTTTTTTTTATTGAGGATTTTTTTTTTCCTTTCTTTCATGAGCTTAAGACACTAAAATTTAATATGTTTTAACCTATTGTGCTCAAAGAAGACAATATATAACTATCCGTCTTTATTGAATTTTTCTTTTCCTTAATAAGGTTTTTGACCCTTACACTTTCAGCTAATCATTTTGCATATTCTTCTTGATATTAACTGTTAAGAATGTTTTTTTTTATATTAAGAATATTTCATCTTCTGTCCAAGTTTTTTTTTTAACTATCAATTTCTTCTTCTTTGAACCTTTTGAAATCTTTTCAATTTTAGAAGTAAAAACCTTTCCAAGTTTTAAAGCTATGTTTTTTATTTTTCCTCCTAGATAATGTTAATCAAGTACAAATCATGTATCTTTAAAGATCTTGACAAAAATTATCAAATTTTAAAGTATTTTAAATCTTTTGACTCTTTCATTCTCTTGAAAGACTAGTAATCAATTTTAGATTGTTCTCATTAAGCAAATATTGTTCTCTTTACAAAAGAACATAGAGAATTTAGGATAGTTTAAAATCTTTCAAACAATTTATTTATAGTCTATTTTTTTTATCATAAAATTTTTATATTTTATGGATAAAAGACTAGTTTTAGTATGTTTGTATATGTTAATAGTCAAAATTATCCAATTTTTTATAATCTATTTATCTTAATGTAAATATTTGATTTTTACTTTGATTTTATCTTTAATCATAGAAAATTAAATAAAAAAATTGAAAATCAAGGAAACACAGCGTTGTTTTGCTAGAGATTATAAGAGTAGTATTTTTTTAGTTGTGCATGATGGTGGATAGGCTGAAAAAATAGAAGGGGAAAGTTGGGATTGTTGATAAGACACTTATGCTTGGTGGGCGAAGCAAAATATATTAGATATGTGAGAATAAAAAGAGGAGTGAATGAAAAACACAGAGGACAAAAAAAGGGCGAGAGGATTGAGATGGAAGATAGCATAGAAAACAAACAAGGAATAATGAGTACAAAAATAAAGGGAGTAGAAGAATAAAAAGCATGAGCTAGAAAGAAGCATCCTATTAAAACGAAATTCATATTTCTTGGATCAAGTAACTTTTCTTTTATTTCAATTTATTCACTATATTGGTTTTCTAAATGTGATGTGTGCGTTTGATCATCGCATTTCTAGAAAAGATCATCCACACATCCTCGGATAGAGAATACAGATTCATTCTCACCAAATGGGAGTTAGAAAAGCGTATAGAAAAAGGAGCCACCAATAGATCCAAATCTATAACTCACATCCTAGATAGATTTTCTTGTAGAGAACCCTCACAATTTCTATGTATTTTTTATTTTAATTTTATTTACAATTATAAATTACTATTTTTATTATTTATTCAATCATTCTTAGTGTGTCTTTTAAAATAATCTAATTAATATAAGAGATAAAAAAATATAATAAAAAATCATTAAATTTTTTTGTAAAATATTAAATATATTTCTTAATTCGTATATTAAAATTTTAAGCATAATTAAAGTAAGACAAAAAATATTTATAAATAATATATTTTTATTAAAAACGTATAAAGATGCATTAATGAAAAATACTATCCTTTAAAGAAAAATATGAAGGTGACCCGTAAAATTTGTAAGCCGAAGTTTGCGACGAAAAGTGTGATATTATTGTCTCGTAGTCACCTCATTTCAACGCCCTCAATCAGCGTGTCATTTGCTCAGCTTTTGAAGTTTGAACAATTTATGCGTTTCCCACAATTTAAGGCCACAAAACTCACGTGATCTGATGTAGTAGTTAATTTATCTTCTTTACTAAAAATGTTTCTTTTATTAATAATTTAATAAATTTTAAAAATGTTTCTTTTATTGATTAAGATCTTTCGAATTAATGTTCTTAAGATACTTTTAAAAAGTAAAAAAATAGTTTTTTATTAAAAAATGTTAAAGTAATTATATATCTATGATATTTTTCATCAATTTTTTCTATTTTTCATACTTTAAACCGATATCCCAAGAATATTGATCAACATTTTTTTATTTTAAACACAAATCCACTTTTAGCATTTGTTTTCATTACTTTCGCTTGAATAATAGAAGTGATTTGATGGAGTTTAGAATATTTTTTAATATCTTTATATGAATTAAATATTCTTATATTTTATTACTTTTTAGTTTAAAATAATAATCATTTATCCATTGTCTCACCTCGATTTTTGTCTTGAGTGGGTTCGGGAAACTTGTCCAATCTTTGTCTTTGACTTTTTAAATATTTTTATAATTTATTAAATTATTATATATTTTATAATTTATATATTTTGTTATATTTATAATTTTATAAATTTTATTTAATATTTTATAAAAATAAAAATATTTTAATAATCTTATATATATCGAAACGGATTGAATGGGTGAAAATCAGGTTTTACCAAACTGTTTCCGATCGAAAATCAAGATTAAAAAAAGGTGGATATAATTTTTTTTTGTCATCTCTAATAGCACAAAAATTAATAAATATATTTAATTGTCTTATTTTTATATTTTTCATTCCTTTTTATATATTTAAAAATAAATAAAAAATATACAAATATAATCAAATATAATTAGTTATGTTAAATTTTTAGAAACATTATTTATTTTACTAATTTATCTTTTAATATAAATTATCTTTATCTTTCTTCATTTATTATAATTAATAGATATAAAAATATATATAAAATAAAATTAATAATTTATTAAAAATTAAAATGAACAGATACATGGTAACAAAAATTTTAATCTCTATCTAAACAAATACAAAAAACAGATAAATTATTATTTATTTTCTATTATACTCTTTTAATAATTGATTGATATAATAAATAGATAGTGAGAGAAGAGAGAAAATAAAAGTATTATAATTTTTTTAAAAATATTATATTAATTACATTAAAGATAAAATAAAAATAAAAAATAATTCTACACCAAAATTGTAAAAAGATTATTGTTTTAGAAAAAAAAATTGATTAGTGACAATTATTATTTTAAATCGAAAGTAGTATAAAAGTTAAAAGTAAATATTTCTTTTTTTATAATAAATATTTAACTAAATTGTATAGATTAATTAAAAATTGTTAAAAATAATTAAATTTCTTGATCTTTGAAAATATATTATAACTTTTCAATTTTATTGTCATTTGATATCGTTGATTTTAATTTTATTATTTGTATTAATTAATATTTCCACCAACTTTAGTTACTAATCACAAATAGAAAAAATAATTATTATATAAAATTATAAAATATCTTATAATAAATATCACTATGTTCTTTTAAAAAATACCTTATGAAAAGAATGAAGTTTTCCCATTTTATTTATATATAAATATATCAAAAATTCAATTATTATTGAAATATTTGATAAACTATTTAGGATAATTTTTATTTATTATATACTTAGATCATTTTTTTCGGTTTTTATTTTTTATTTATTTTTTTTATATAGTGTATTTGGTAAAAATAATATATAAATTAGTGTGTTTGATATAATATTTTATTTAAATAAAAAATAATTAATTAATTAATTTTTTTTAAAATTATTTTACTTCTATTTAGCATGATAATTATTTTAATAAATAAATAAAATAAGTAATATTTTTTAAACGTTAATTTTATCAGAATTCTATATTTTAGTTACTAATGAAAAGTTATGATTTTGTTATTATTTATCATATATTTGATAATATTTTATTTATTATAAAATATTATCTTTTATATTATTATTCAATATTATAATATTTAGTTTAGTTATTAAACTATTTATTTAAATTATCTATTTAAATTATTTATAATAAAGTATTTAATATTTATTCAAAATTTTTAATAAAAATAATATTTAAAAATATATTTTTATTAAAAATATAAAAATTAAAATAAATAAATAAATAATATTATCAAACTCTTTATTTTATAATATATAATCATCAAATATTTATAAATTTTTTTATATAAATTTTTAATAAAAATATATAAATAGAAATACATTAAAAAATATTATATTTATTTTTAATATAATAATTTAATTTAAAAATAATAAAAATTATAATACTTGAATTCAAATCTAATAATTATATTCTTATTTATTATCTATTTTTATTAGATAATTTAAAAGTTAATTTTATTAAATATTTTTATTTTAATTAATAAGTTTTTTTCTTTTAATTTTTAGTTAGTTCTGCATATTTTTTTAATTTTTAATTAATTTATTAATTAATTTTTAACAAGTATACCTAAAATTATAAAATTAAAAATTAGATAAAAATTAAAATTAATAAATTAATAATTTAATTAAAAATATTTGATAAAATTAACTGTTAAAATAACTAATCAATATAAAATAATAAATAAAATATAGTTAAATAATGAATTAAAATTTAATAAATATGATATATATTTTTTAGAAAAATTAAAAATTAATTAAATAAATTTTATTTCTTTAAAAAATATATTTATTTTAATATTTATATTATAACAAAATTTAAATAAAAATTTTATAGGATGATTATTTTATAATTTTAATTTTTGTAAATATTTAATATTTTTTTAATAAAATAAAATAGACAATAGAATAAAATAAAATATATTAATATAGTAATTTAAAATATAGTTTATGATAATATAAAAATAAATATACCAAAAATAATAATATTATCATAAAAAAATGAAATAATATTAAATTTATAAACTAAATAGATAAATAAAACAATAATCAATAAAAATATATCAAGAATAAAAATAAAAAGTTGAACTAAAAATTAAAAAGCATAAATATTACTGAATGTAACCTTTTTAAAAAGGATAATATATATTTAAAAAATACTTTTAACTATTAAAATAAATTATTTTATTAAATAAATTTTAAATATTTTAACACACTTTTCATCCGATATTTTATCTTTTATCTAATTAAAATATTTTATCAAACATACTTATAATAAAATAATTGATAAGAAATAGTAATTAATATTATTTTAAATTTTTAAATAAACAAACAAATATGTATATTTTTTCTGCATAAATAAATAAAAACTGAGGAAGTAAATACATAAAGATAAAGTTTTCTTAGAACTCAATTATATGTCTGAAAAAATTTTAAAACTTCTTTTTGGATAAACTTTTTTTAGAAGTCAATTATATGTCAATTACATGAGAACACTATATTTTAAAGTCATGCTTCTAAAAATAATTTAAAATAAATGCACCAAATTTAAAACATGGTATCCCAAGCCCCTAGGAAATATGTAAGATGGTTCAGGGACTATCGTTGATATAAAATTTTAAAAAATTAAAATAGTATACTTACTATTATACTAAACAAAGTTGATGGTTCGTGGATAATCTATAATAATAAAATAGAATGATCATCCTATAAATATCCTAATCCTTTCCTATGTTATGTCATTTAACTTTTCCTTTTCTGGGCCATACATATCATGACGTACTTTGCTGCCATTGGTATTATTAGGCGAAAATCACGATCCTCTTAAAATTAGCTCAAGTTTCAAAGGTGGAGGTAGGACAGGGTTTTGTTATGGTTGAAGAATTATTATTTTGTTTTTTAACATAAAATATATTTTTTAAAAGTGTATATAATTTAGATTTATTTATGTATATATTTTAAAAATATAAATGATTTAAAATAATGTTATTACATTGATATATTTAAAAATTAAATATTTTTTAAAAAATACTTAAAATCAAATTGATATTTAGGTTCTTATAAATCGAACATCATTTTTATAATTTATCTTATATTATAATTTAATTTTTATTTTTGAATAAAAGTATTTATACTATTTGTTATTAAGTTTCGTAACATTTTTTATAAGTATTTTTTAATTAATAGTTTTACATTTTCTTTAAATATTATTTTAAATTTTATTTAGCTTAAATTTAAAAAATAATAAATTATATCAAATTGAAAAAATAATTTCTTTAATTTTCATTTTATTTTAAAAACTTTAAAGTATTTAAATTTTTAAAAATTATTATTCTTTATGAAAAATATTAATTAATGTACTAAAAATTAAAAGTGAAATTTTAAAAAATATTATAAATATATAATACTATAATTTTAATATTATTTTCAATAAAAAATATGCACGTTTACCTCCTTTGCTTTTAAAGCTTTCAATGATTTTTATTCCTTTAAAATATTTTTAAATTTTAATATAATGTATCATGTTAAATATATTTTTAAATTTTTAAAAAAATTATATTTTAAAATTATTATAGTTTGATATAATATTAATTTAAATTTTATTTTTAAAATTTAATATATCGTATCAATAAAAATAATATATCTTTATTTTAATAATTTGTACTCATATTTTTTACTTTTAAGATTTTTTTAATTTTTTGTTATTTATTATAATAAAATAATCTTTAACAATAGAAAAATGATTAATATTTTTATTTTATTTATAAATTTATTTAATTTCTAATATATTCTCGATAATTTATCAATTTTATCAAACATTTATAAATTAATAAGTTATTTTAATAATTTAACTTTATGCTATCTTATAGTGTGTTTGGTAAATTAATAAATAAGTTAGCACAAAATAACAAGCTAAAAATCTAGCTGAAAAAGGTAGTCAAAAATTAAAAAATTAGTTGAAAAATGAAAGTTGATAAGCAACCAATTAAATGAAAAAAATATGATAAATTTAATTGTTTAACTAGATGATAAATATAAAAATAATAAATAAAGATAAAGTTAAATAATAAATTAAAATATGATAAGTATGTAATATTTGTAATAAAAATATATTAAATTTTAATTAAATAATTTTATTTTTAAAATAAAAATATTTATTTTTAATTTTTACATAAATAATTTTTTTAAAAAATTAAAGTAATATTTTTATAATTTTAAATTTTTGTCAAATGTTTTAATATTTTTAATAAAATAAAATAAATAATATATATTATAAAAATAATTTAAAATATAATATTTTATAATAATATAAAAATACATCTATCAAAATTAGTAATATTATTACAAAAGAATCAAATAATATTAAAATTATAAAAATAAATAGATAAACAAAAAGATTAGATTATAAAATATATATTTAGAATAAAAATGAAAAAAAATATTTCAGTTAAAAATTAAAAACATAAAAATTATTACTTTTTTTAAAAATACTAGCAACTATTTAAACAAAACTTGTAACTACTAAAATAAATTACTTTATTAAATAAAGCTAAAATATTTAACAAATTTTTTAATTAGTAATTTAAGTTTTTAGTTAATTAAAATATCCTACCAAATACTCTCTAAAACTTAAAATTATAATTTCAGTTGGTAATTTAAATTTTAAATTTAGACATATAATATAAAAACATTATTTCTTCAATATTTTTGTTTATTTATAAAAAATAATGGTTGAATTGGTTAAATTTACATCATATAAAAAAGAAAAAGAAATAATTATAGTACAAGTATAAATTAATTTTAAAATAAAATAAATTTTTAATTAATTATATATAATTATATTTATATATTATTCTATTATACTTTTATATTTTTTTAAATACGTGAATAAAAGTGTACTATAATGCACTTTTATTCTCTTTAGAAATATAAAAGAATATGACAATGTAAAGATAAGAATATTTAAAACAAAATCATAAAATGATATGTGTCAATCGTTTGATTTATTTTTGAAATTGATTAATAACATATACATTATTTTTTCACACAATTAAGGTTGATTTGTGTAATTTGGTTAATGCAAACGAAGCCAGTATAATCTCTTCTAATTTTAATAGGGGAGATCAAAATCAACAATTTATATAAAATGAGAAACTAAAAATTTAAAGAAAATAATAAAAATAAAAATAAATTTAAAATAAAAAATTTGATTAAGCTTGAAATAAAATATTTATGCTAATAATAATTTAGTCTATTATTTTTTGATTTATTTTAAACTTGCTAGATTTTTTTAAAGTGTTTGCAGGTATCGTTTTGCTGGCTCTTTCTGTATTTGATTTTGAATGTAGTAATTTAATTGGCACCACCTCAATATCGCTGGTGTTAACTTGTGAATGCGTAATATTTAGACCGAACTCAACTGAGTCCTTATCCTTCCATATGACGGTTTTGAAAACAATCTCACAGTTGGCAAATTGTTGCTTTCAGCCTACCGTTGCTATTTCTGGTGGCGCTCTTTACTTCCCTATTGTCATTATTATATCCTCTTTCTTACTTCTGTTATTCTTTTCTTATGTTTCAGTTTTCTTAGCAGATTTAATGTATCTTTATATGGTTCTTTCAATTTCATTATATCCACCTTTTTCATGGGTGTACTTGAGATGGATGGGTTTGTCAATTTTTCTTGTATCTTTAATTATGATAAGGTGAAGAGAATTATTGCAATAGGTTTTGGTAGACTTTTTTTTTGTTGTTGTTAAAATGAAATGAAATATAACAAATGATTTTATTGTATATTTGATACGATTTTAAAAAATAGAGTAGAATATAATATAATGTTAAAAAAAATTATACATTTTTATTTCACGAAAATGGGATAAAATTAAATTATAAAAAAAACAAAATTTTTCATTTCATTTTTTAACAAAAAAAAAAACACTACCATTTTATCTATAACTATATTAGTTAAACAGACTTTTCCTTCACCATTCCTCTCTCTTTTACATTTTATAAATCTATTTCCTAATTTAAGGAGTATTCAGAATAATTTCGTACAGAATTTAATTATTTATATTTATAACTTCCTTACAAGTTTTTATTTTCATTTTCTTTTGATTAATTTTACAGTAAAGCTTATAAAAACCCATAACATCTCCGGAAAAAGTTTGGGAAAATTGACTAACAATGCCCAAACACCAAAATATAACTAAAATCAAATTTTAGGAATTATACGGAGCCCCACTAACAGCCGCCTAATAAGTTAAACTTTGCGTTTTGGTCTCTACCTTTTCATTTTTTTAATTTTTAATTGGTTTGAAGTTTTATATATTCATATTTCAATGAAAAGATCTATCATGTCACAAAAATAAAGTAAATAATAACTAGTAAATTATCGAAGATAATGCAGGCTTGTAGTTAACCAAAATTGGAAAGTTTAAAAATCAAAAGGTAAAACTTTAGTAACTATTTGTTATTTTAAAAGTTGTGACCCTTTGATTTTATAAATATGTTTGAATTGGCCACGCAAGCAAAGCAACCCATTTCTTAAGATTGGTATAAATAATAATGATTAAATTGACGTAGAAAAGAAAATTTTGACTATAAATTTGACCTGCCTTCAATTTTGAACAAAACAAAAGCGCGTCGAATAACGTGGTTCCATACATCCCATATGCGAAGCGTGTGGGAATTACTAATTTACTATGTTTACGAAGAAAGGAATTTGGGGATCCCACCGGAGAAGGTTCGAAATAAGTTCCACCCTCACGAATTTACCATATATAATTATTATATCATAAGCTACTATACCTATGGTCACGTTTATTTTTGTATTATCTTTAAAAAAATCAAAAAGAAAAAGAAAAACGTTTATTTTTGTCCTTTTCTTTTTGTAGGATTTTCTCTTACTATTTAACAAGAAGAGATAATCACTTCAATAAAATCTTTTGCTTTAGATTATTCAATCTGTATTACTTCAGGGATAATGTTAAAAATGTGAAGGTCTTTTATCTCAAGAAAATAAATCATCATAATAAAATTCAATGATGCTTACACGTTAAATAATTAAGATACATTAAGTATAGATAAAGAAAAAAATAAGTAGGTATATATACTTTTAAGTTGTAGTGTCTTTTATAACGAATACCAACAAGAAGTTTGCGTGTGTGTATAAAAATCTGTTATTCTTTTTAAGTTACTTTATACTTGGATCCATCCAAACAAGAAATTGGGTAAATTTGAGACATTGATAATTTTCTTTTTATTTGAGAGATAGAGTTAAGTTTAGGTTGAGGGATAAAGTTGAGTCATGGAATTCCTAATACTTTTATATAGAAGGGGATCTAATTAGAAGAGAGAATAAATCATTAATTAACATATTTAATTATAAAATAGATTAAGGGATGAAAAATATTCACTATTTTTATGAGATGATTCCACTTCACAGCAAAAAAAAGGGAAACAATAGATTATGTTTCAGATTATCGCGTTATCATTTTATTTTTTGTTTTCATGTAAATAATTTTTGTTACATGAAATATTTATTTTGTTTTCAAGTAATTTTGTGTGAGACTAATTCTTCTAATATTTTTTTTTTGGTACAACTAATTCTTTTAATATGAAATAATATGGTTAGGTCATTTTCACAATTAATAAATATGAAATTAAGTATCATGCGTTATATACCTAACGATACTCTTTTTATTTGAAATTATGATGATTTTAGAAAATAAATTTTAATTGTCTCAATTTATCTATCATGCGAAAACTAAAGGACATTAGTTATTTATTTATTCAATTTTATTATTTTCCTTCTTCTTGATATTTTCTCAAGTGAAAACGTTAATATATTTTGGTTAATCTATTTTGATAAAAATTAAATTTAAATCTCAAATATACAATTGTATAAAAAATTTAGTGAAAAATTTACCATCTAAGATCGTGCTCAAATCTTCCTCTATTATCAAATGATCCTACTTACATTTTATCCTTTTTGAATATGATTATCTTTACTAAAAATATTTATAATTTAAACAAAAAATTAAACCTAACATATGTTTTAAATGAAAAATATTTAACATATTTTAATTATTATATAATAATTATAAATTTTAAAATTTAAAATTAAAGTAATATTAATTTCTATTTTACTCCTTAATAAACTATACTATAAAAAATGCAAATCAACGAATCAATAAAGGTTTGTTTATTTCATAAAATTAGTTTAAAATAAAAAATTTATATTAAATTGTGTAAAAAAAATAGTGTGTAAAATTTTAATTTTAATTTTAAGTTAATTTTTAATTTTATTTTAATACCTATAATTAGGGATAATAATAATTTACTTCAATAGGAATAATAATAACAGTAAATATGGTAAAGATAACAGTAGCTGAGAGTAAAAAAAATAAGACAAATACTTACGCACTGTAAAAATAAGGTTAGACAGTGAAAGTTAAAAAATGATAATAGTTGTTTTTGGTTGTATTCTCTTGAAACTGAATCAACATCATAATTAAAATTTCAAGATAAATTTTTAATTTTAAGTTCTATTTTATGCCCAATTTGTATTTCAAAGGAATGTAATGATTTTTTAAAATGTTTTTAATTTTTTTTACTTCATCTATTTTTATATAAAAAAATTAATGTATCAAAATAAATAAAAAATAATTAATATATTATAAATTTAAAACTTATTTCAAAATATTTATAATATTAAATATTTAAAATATCTACAGGAAAATAAAAAAAATACTTTATTAACATAAACTAAAAATAAAGTAAAAAACTTAAATATACTAAAAAATAAAATGACATTTCATATATTTAATAAAAAGTATTAAAAGTCGTTTTTATAAAAAATATTCACAAAATCGTTATTTTATTTTATTTTGTATATTTTATATAAAAAATATTTTATACTTTTATTGATTGTTATACAAAATATTAAAAAAAAACACCTAAATGCACAAGCGGAAGGTGAATTAGAGCTTTTAATAGTAGTTTTGAGCTTAAAAACAAAAAATTATAAAATATTAAATAATTTTAACTTCAAGAATAAAGATATGTTTGAACATTATTTTAAAAATTAAAAGAAAAATACAGCACAGGGTAGTTTTACTTATTGATTTAAAAAAAGGGTTAAACAAAAGCGTGCTAAAAGAGAAAACTAGTGGGTGCGCCACTGCGCGTAAACCTTCATCATCAGATAGCCAACCAGAATCCAGAGGCATTAGAACTGTTATTATTTTCCACACGCAGACGCAGCTTACAGAGTTGGACTATTCAAACTATTGGAGAATCAAATATCTCTCATTTTTTTCTTTAATTTTATTTTTATTTTTATCTATATTTTTATTTTTTACATAAATATTAAATTTTCGGTTTCCTTGTTTCTATTTTCTTTATTTTTATATTTTGAATAGATGTTATGTTACATTAACATGTAGCTCTTAATGAAGAGGATGGTTGGCCTTTTTCACGCCTTATTTTGTTCTCTCTTCTTCCTATATTCCTTCCTTTTCTTCATTAACAAATAAACAAATAAAACCATCACACACCAAACCTTCTTCTTCTACCTCCTTTTTCATAAAACCCCCTTTACCTTCTTCACTCACCAAGATCCATTAAACAAACTTCTCCGTCCTCAGAAACACATTTCTAACTTTTCTCTTCCTCTTTCTCTGTATTTGAACCTGACATAGTGACAAGTACTATTACTTTTCGACAATAAAATAAAATAAAATATGGTTCATCATCATCGCTACCATCAACCCAGAAAAGCTGCAGTTGCAGGAGATGAGGAGTCACAGAACCTTGTGTTGGATTGTTCAAGCAAGAGAACAAGGCCCAAGTTGTTGTCTTTTCTCTTCATCATCACATTCCTCTCTTGCTGCTATGTCCTCGCTCCTCTTTTCCTTCCTTCTTCTTTCACCTTTTCTCTATTATGTAACCACCTATCCCTCATATTTCTTTTATCTTGGTCTTTTCTAATCTTTTCTGCCTTTTCTGTTGAATGTTGAATGTTGATTGTTGATGTTCATTTCTAACTTTTCAGACTCTCCCGGAGCTCAGAATGATGTATATGCTTCTACATGTTCTTCTGTTCCTACCGGTAATTAATATTCCTATTCCCTTTAATTCCATACTTCTACTTCTTTTTTTGTGTGCATGTGTTGTGTGATTTTTTACATGAATCATCAACATAATGATTCAAAAGGTGTGATTTTTTTTTTATTGTTTTAATTATTTTCTCCAAATAATGTTTTGGACTTTGGTGGTGATGCAGGAAGTATATGTTGTGATAGAAGTGGTTACCGTTCTGATATCTGTGTGATGAAAGGTGATATTAGAACACACTCTGCTTCCTCTACGGTTTTTCTCTACAGTTCAAGGAGCATCAACAATGTTTCAAGGAATGTTGAAGGAAGAAATGAAGGTGAGCTACTGCAACATGAAAGGATAAAGCCCTATACTAGAAAATGGGAGAGTGGTGTTATGGACACAATTGATGAATTGAGCCTCATCTCTAAGCAAGTGAATTTGGACACTGTTGGTGGTTGTGATGTCCAACATGATGTTCCTGCGGTGTTCTTCTCTAATGGGGGCTATACCGGCAATGTTTATCATGAATTCAACGATGGAATCATACCTTTGTACATCACTTCACAGCATTTCAATAAGAGGGTTGTGTTTGTGATTCTTGAGTATCATAATTGGTGGGTTATGAAGTATGGAGACATCCTTTCTCATCTATCAGATTTTCCACCAATTGATTTTAAAGCAGACAACAGAACACATTGCTTCTCACAAGCCATTGTTGGTCTTAAAATCCATGATGAATTAACTGTGGATTCTGCATTGATGGAGGGTAAGAAGAGTATTGTTGATTTTAGAAACCTTTTGGATCAAGCTTATTGGCCTAGGATTAGGAGCTTGATTCAAGGTGAGGAAAGGGAAGCTCTAAAGGAGTATACTAAGCAACATGTGCAAGAGAATCAAAGGAAGAAGCCTAAGTTGGTTATTCTCTCTAGAAGTGGGTCAAGAGCTATAACTAATGAGAAATTGCTTGTTAAGATGGCAGAGGAAATTGGGTTCTTGGTGCAGGTGTTAAAACCTGACAGAACAACAGAATTGGCAAAGATTTATAGGGAACTCAATGCAAGTGATGTCATGATTGGAGTTCATGGAGCAGCTATGACACATTTTCTGTTCTTGAGACCTGGTTGTGTGTTTATTCAAGTGGTTCCTCTTGGTACCACTTGGGCAGCAGAAACTTATTATGGTGAACCTGCAAAGAAACTTGGCTTGAAATACATTGGCTATGAGATTCATCCTAAAGAGAGCTCTTTGTATAGGAGATATGATAAAAATGATCCTATTCTAACAGACCCTACAAGCATTAACCAAAAGGGGTGGGAATACACAAAGAGGATCTATCTTGACAGCCAAAATGTTATTTTAGACCTCAGAAGATTCAGAAAAAGGTTACATCGAGCTTATGAGTACACTGTCTCCAAATCAAAACTCAATCTTCAACACCAACCAATGTGAATTTCAATGGCCATTTAATTCTCTATGCTCATTCTTTATTGTGAATTTTTTTCTTTTGAAATTCTTAAACATACTTATGCATATCAAGACAACGTTGATAGCACTTAGTGCGATATGTTGTGTACAGAAAGCATTTAGATTTAGAAATATATGCTGGACAGAAAGCATTTAGATTTAGAAATATATGCTGGGACGTGTAAGTAAAAGCAGCAACTTGTGATTGATTCCCTCATTTTTGAAAAACTCTTTGTGTAACATTGTTCACTTCAGATTCAATCCTCCAATGTTGGTGGTTTCGAAATTTGTTGATAGGATCATACAACTTGCCAAACTATTAGTGTGGTATTGATTGAAAAGAGCGAATATTTCCTTTTCGCTCTAAATTCAATCAATTAATGTAAGCTATATCTTTTTACAATTTTTTTGAACAAACTTCAGATACTTTATTCAGAATTTATTCTTCGAGGTGTATTCTTCGGTAAGCCTATGCATGTTCCATTCGGACTTAAATAATCTACCGACTCTGTATTGAAGATTCAGAGTAATTTATCCTTATTAAATTATTGTATAAATTACATTTACATCTTTTTAAACAAATTTTATACAATACACTTTTTGTTTATTACATTATTTTTATTTTCTTTATTTATATAACTTTACATTAGAAGTTAAAAAGGATTTGAGTAATTGAAAAGAATATGTAAAGTTTGTTTATTACATTATTTTAATTTTCCTTATTTATATAACTTTGCATTAGAAATTAAAAAATGTAAGTAAATGAGAAGAGTATATAATATTAAGAAGTTAGATCAACTAAAAAATTTGTGTAAAATAAATAGTTAAAATTATAAAGTGATATTTTTTTAACTTCATAAAGTGAAAATATAATTTGGCCTAAATACTTTTTATTTTCTATATAGCATAGGAGTAGATCTTGTAAGATCAATCAGACATTCATTTTAAGCTCCAAAATTTGTTCACATTAACTGTTTAGTATTCATAAAGTTTTTTGATAAATGAATTAACACTTATGGTAACTAATTACTATAAATTAATAATTAATATTTTTGAATGCTATTAAAGGTAATTTTAAAACAATTTATGTATTATATTTAAGATCAATAAGGTTACAAGATAGATTAAATAAAATAATCAATTTATCGGTTGAGAATAAAATATTACAATTACTTAATAATAAATTTGGTAACTCATTTTAAAAAAAAATGAAATATTCCTCGAATAATTTTTCTTAAAATCTCAAATTTTCTAAACATAACTCTCGACATGGGAATCCCAAAAAGCACTTAACAAAGCTGCCACCAATTTGATATGCAGTTAAAAGCTTACCCTACCAAGTTTGTGAAGTGGTTCGATCCAAAAACAAAATGAAAGGCTGTTTTTGTTCTGAATTTGCATTACTATGCCTTAAGACATCACCCGAATCACCTAACACGTTCATTTATGATGAGAATATATAGTAATTCCTATATAATTATACGAAATTGAACATTTGTAGTGCTATGCTTCAAGTGTTTTAGAAGTGCAACATTTGTGTCTCGTGCCAACGTTATCCTCGAGAGTTGTGTACTTGTGTTGTGCATGTGATGATGATAGTTGAGTGCAGGCATTATTGGAACTCAGTATGGCAAGTCCATTGTGGACATGTGACATGTTAGGCAGATTCAATGGGGACCACTAACGGTTATGAACTATGGAGGGATGCCATGTATTGTTGCCACACAACGTTACCAATTTACCATATATATATATCATACCCTCATTCTATTCTCATTTAATTTATGTAGGATTGTTACTATAATTACTATTAAATTAAATCCATTATCACGATTAATGAGTTGGTTAATTATATCGCTGATTCTTAAGTGTTTGGTAACAAACAAACTCTAATCATTTACGTTATTAAAAATCACACATTTATATACGCATTAATTTGTATTGAATGTTCATTTTGATATTGACAGTTTAAAATGTTTGTATCTGAATATTGACCAGTTCCCCTTCCGTATAACACTGCGCATGAGGTGGTGTAAGTGTTAACAAATGAATTTTGCATTCTTATTTTCTCAATGTTTATGAGTATTTATTAAACATTTTCATATATTTTTAATAAATTTTCAAGATAATTTGCTTGTTTTATGTAATATTTATCAGTATAAATTATTGAATTGTAGTGAGGACTAACGATGTGAAGTAAATAAAACCAATTTTGGAAATGAATTGATTTGGTCACATAGGATCGGAGAAAGACGTTTAGGCCAAAACTGGAGCATGTGGGCAACTGGAATTGGGCTCCAAATTTGGTACAAAACTAGCCCACCATGTAACGTGGTTCAATTTTTAGAAAATTTATGAATTTCTGACCAGAAAAAAATAGAGAAATCTGTGAATTTACAATTTGCGTATTACTTGCATTGTTTAGGTCCATGACGTGTGTTCTTAACTGACTCGAGTAACTTGGTAAACAACCATGCAAGTTGAATGAGGATAAAAGGAAGAAATTGTTTTTGTTTGTTTATGATCTTGATTTCATAATTACAAAAGTGGCCTTTAGAAAAAGACACATTAAAACATAATATCTACATGTACTTTGTGGCTAGTTCACAATTCCCCCAACCCCAAAATAAAACAATGTTTCTTGATCTAAAAACAAAAATGTCCACCAAGGTGGAGCTTGTCCTAAACTAAAGTCAACCTGATTGGCGTGCTACAAATGAAAGCACCATTGGCATTTATCTACAGCCATCAATGCCATCGTTTCGCTGTCTTGGTGTCTGAATGGACAGGAGGAGGAGTTCTAACATTTTTGTCCTTGTCATCTTCAGATTGATATGTGACACAAAACTATGGACTTAGTATATTGAAAATAACAGCAATATGGATCATACCTAAATCTTTCATATCACTTGAGAAATGAGAAATGGTAGTTCTATAGGTTTAACTTACATGCTCCTACTGGCTTCCCTCCAAGAGAAGATCTGCGCGAGTTGTTTGGCCCTGGTGCTTGAATTCCTGTTAGAGATTGCCTTCTTTTTGTCTTCTCTGTAGCTGTTAGTGGTGATTTTACATGATTTGTATGGCCAGTGCCCTTGATGGGTGACTTGACTTCCACCATATTTTGTTGGCTCCTGCAAATTTTCATAGTGAACTATTGAGTAAAAGAACTCATTGTCACCATCAAAGTGAAGCATTGAACACTATGCTAAAAAAGTTAAAACACACCTCTTATCAGGGCCAGTAATCAGTTTCCCAATTGTTCTCAAGGATCTTCTTATTTGAGATCCTTTTCCATTTGTGCTACCGATCACCTTAGTTGTCTGGGAATCGGGGCAATGGGCATCGTTTCTACCCTGCACTGGCAGTTCAGGTGTCTGAGGTAGTTTAAGAGGATGGATTTGCATGCCACCATCTATTTTTATCAATCTCTTCTGATTGGATATGCTTATAGGACTTCGAAGAGTTTTGGTATGCAACTCTGACCTGGAATTACCATTACTGAAATGGCCGTTTAGCTTTGACACAGCTGGATCTTGCAGTGGAGAATACTTTTGTAGAGATGCCGACTCACACTGTAAAGCTTTGCTTATATCAGCTGCTACTTTTTGTTGTAAATTGTCTTTCTTAATAGCTTTTGAACCTTCCAAGCTTAATCTTCTCGAACGAGGTAACAAAGGTGATTTAGCTCCACTTCTATCCACAGGATTCGCAGATTTGTCAGTCTTTATAGCGCTGCAATTCTCGATGCTAAGTCTTCGAGGGGGCATTGGAGTTTTCTCAGACACCAGTGTTGGTTTCTCTAATGGAGTGTTTGGTTCTTTAATTCTATTGAACATTGTTCTCTGAGCTTCCTTGTTTGCCAATGCAATCTTAAGGTTCTCAACCTAATATTTATATAAAATAGAGAAAACCGGATCACTTCAACTTCCTTTGAGTTTAATAAATAGAGAACACAGACTCTCAACACTTTAATTCTTACATATGACTACAATACTGAGTGATTGTCCAATTCTCAGGCTTAAGAAAAGTTAAGTAACCAAATGTTGGGGCTTTAAGTAGACAGTCTTACCTGTTCTTTAAGTTGCATAACCTCGCTGCTTTCTTTATTCAGACGGGCTGCTCCCAGTTCCACAGTGGAAACCCGCTGAGCAAACTTTAGAGTACTCACTGTTTCGCCAAACGAATCTGCTTCCGGACTCACATGAGCAAACATCAATGTTTTAGCATGTCCACCTAATGCAGGAATTTTCAAGAGAAAAACACATTTATTAACAAGTTATAGTCTCCAAAGCTTTTCTGTGACATAATCCCGCAGTGTACTACTAATATGAGAATGAAAATGATAGGATGTAAGTGTGCACCTAAGGAGTCCTGCAAAAGAAGTGTGAGTTTGCTGTTCCTGTAAGGTATGTGAGAATTCTTTTGAGCCAGGGCCATGATTACATCTCCCAAACAGGAAAGAGACTTGTTAATAAACTGTGCTTCCTTTAGTCTTTCCCCTGTAACTTCAGACTTGTCTACTCGTTCACTACCAGCAAGATCTACTAAGTGCAGGCAACTGTGCATGGAGCTCCCTGATGTATCTTTGCCATGAACATGCACAGTAAGTACACTGCCACATGTTGAACAGCCTGATTAGTGCCTTAAATAAACTCAACTACTTTATATAAGAAAATGCAGTAACCAGAACTCCTGAAAAGTGAAAACTCACCTGTGGGAACGACTACTCCTGTTGTTGAGTGCGGTTGAACTGACAGCACGATTAACCTCACCAAGTTTCATGAGGGTCAACACATCAGTTGTAGACTTCACTGAACGCAATCTAGCATCAGGAAGGCTCAACCCATCATCATTGCAGCTCCGGATCTCTAATTTGAGGCTAGTTAAGGAGACAAATTAATTGAAAATAGTAAAGATCAAAACACTAGAGAAAAAGCTTTCTCTTATCTCTTTAGAACAGTGAAAATGTTTTGACCATGTAGAATAATGAATATGAAAAGGATATTTATTGTCTGTTTTGTCCTCTGCGAGTAGGTCTCTAACTTGTTCATTGTAAATCTCAACCATTTGAACATAGATGTCATACTCTATGATGTCCTTCCTCTCAGTAGACATTTCAAACAGATCATGAAGAGCCAGATAATTTATTCCCATATCCTTAGATGTTCCACCTGATGGACCACTCTGCAGCAAGAAAGAAATATTGGATGGACACATTGAGGCTTTCAGTTTGCAAAATGAACAGTCATTGCTGGTTCTTGCATTGACCAACAACCAAGATAATAATGCAATAAAAGTATCTTTCCTATCTCCTATGCAATTTTCATTTTGATTTTTTCTTCATTTAAAAACCAATTTTAAACATCCACAGTGCGGCTGAAGCAGAATGATGTCAATCTTACCATGGTGTGAGTCTTCCCTGATCCAGTTTGACCATAAGCAAAAATACAAACATTGTACCCATCCATCACAGATCTAATTAATGGTTGAGTATCCTTGTAAACCTCATCTGAGATAAAAATAGTAAATTTCAACTAAGAGGCAAAGAGAATAAGGCAGTCAAATTGGTGCACAAACTCTATACTATTAGCTTGCGGAACTCTACCTTGGCCAGCTGTTGGACCAAAAACCCGATTAAACTGAAAAAGTTTCCTTCCATCCTTAAGTGTTTTTGTTGGATCTAAAATGAATAGAGAACCGTCTTCCCCAACAAAATCAACTACATTCTTGGATTCAGCCCAGAATGAGGGTCTGATTCTGCAGTAAACTCGAATATTTCCTGAGTTTTGAATTTGAAAAGGTTGACAAAATTAGCTCATGATCAACAATACACAAAAAGAAAATGTACCATTTTAATATAAACATAATTAAAAACTAAAAGTGCATTAACCTTTCAAATCTTGGACCATGTTGTATAGTTTCCTATTTTCTTCTACTACTTTGTGATATCCAAGGGCTTTAGTTGACATCTCCTGTACTTGACTCCCTGAATTTATCAAGCAACATTACACCAAACTATCAACAGAGTTTTTAGAGGCAAATGTCATTTTTAAAATCTTATTATCTTAATACATTTGTCCAAAACACCAATACATTTCTTTAACTTGATCATTATCTTAAAATATTTTATCACACCCACCCACCTTAAAAGCTCCATCACAGAAAGATGAAATTTAATAAGCTGTCAACATAGTTCAAAAGTCCAATATACACAGTATTCTATTTGGGATGAAACCAAACTTTACAGAAATTATCCTTTACGATTTAAAATTAAATTACTATTTTTCTGAATTTTAGAAAACTGTTTAAGGGAATAAAATTTAATTTTTATAAGTTATGGTCATTGGGATGAATTTTTGTGAGTTATGGTCATTGGGATATTTAGTGGATAAATGGCTGTCTCATTAACTTGAACATGACATTCCCTTCAAAAGGATGAGATAAATTGATCAAAGTAAAGAAAAACAACTATATCTTATTTTGCCAACAATGATGTTAAAATTCAAGAAACTTGCAGAGTTAACAGTCATTCATACCAATATCATTAAAAAATCTCCGAAACTGTGACTGCATCTCTTCAAACTCTTCCTTAATTTTCAACTTCAAAGCCTTGAGATCCTGACAGAAGAATACATGATTTTACAAACATTATCTCAAAGAATGCAGTAGACCTCTCTTGAAGGCTCCAATATGCATTTTACCAAGGACATATGGTAACAGAATAATCTCATCACTATCCTATAGGTTCTACTGTGAACCTAAATGATAGTGAACAGACTTATCAGAAATAACCAGATTTCAATGACCTGGCAACAAAACGAAAATTCAATTCATGTTCCTTTAATAATTAAGGCAACAAGTTTATTTCATCAAATATCACTCTTGTTTATTGCATATATATTGTGCTGCATGTGAAGAACTCCAGAAGGTGAATTATCCATGAACATAACCAACATATATGCAATAGAAAGAAATTGAAGTTTCAATGAGATAAAAATGACTATAGATAGTAGTGAAGTATACACTATTTTGTTATAACTTCTTTCTGCTGTTTGTTAACTTTTTCCCCCTCCTCGTCGGAACATGGTTCTAGCTTCTAATTAAATCACATTTAATGCATTGGCTAAGTTAAACAAGCAGCACAAATGCCTACCAGAAGTTCTTTTTCCTGTATGTCTAAAAGATGTTCCTGATTGCACTTGCACTTTCCAGGGCAAACTCTGCAACACTGTACCAAATGCACATTGGGCAAATTTAAATCAAAATTTGAGATAAATCATATGAAGTTTCTAACAATCACAATGATCTAAATGTGGTTAGAAAAACACTTTCTGAATGGGGAAATATTACTGGAAGCACATTAACATGTCAAATTATGATAATCAATTACATTCTTTTTTCACAAGCAAAAAAAAGTATCCATTGCTATTACAGTAACATAAACGTAATATTTTAACAATCATGTAGTAAACATTCTGGTACAAAGTAATATTACAGTGAAAATAATGGTACCTTAGAACTTTCAGGTGTAGATAAAGCATCCAATGGTGTAGGTGTGGAAGTAGACTGAAGTGGTAAGTTACTCTTTTCTTTTACAAAAGCCTTTAGCAGCAATGACAACAGTGTTAGGTCAAGGAAGTCTTTTTACTAAATATCATAGCAAAAGCTTAGGCAAATAAAGAAAATACTGACAATAATACATGAAATCACCCTTTTCAAAATCTTTAAAAGTTTCATTGTGATAGAATAAGCAAGCTATCAAGACAAATAAGCATAATGAAATAAGCCAATAACCATGTGTCAGTTTAAAAGCATATATCAGTCATCCTTTCATATGGCTGTCAGATTGCCTACAATAATGGCAGCAACAGTTGGCATGAATTTTAATTATGGGCCCTTGGGCTTAAGAAATTAACATACATCAAGAGTTTATCACTTTGATTAAAAACCAAGTATAATTGTATGCAATTATTTATTATTTATCTTGATCCCACATAATTTGCAGCAAGAAGGCTAGACAACAATATGGCTCACTAAGAATTAGCATACAAACTAACCTCATGGAACCTTGTAGGTGGTTGTTCCCCATTACAACATGCCATTATCTGATTAAATACCTTAATTGGATCCTGCAATAATACAAAATATTTATGTGGGGGATATAAAACACTTTTAAGGCAAATGCTAATGAGTGTACTGGCTAAGGATTCAAAAAATAAATTTCTAATGTATTAAATGAAGAAATAAATGTTATGCTTTTATGAAATACTTTTCATTTTTCATTCCTTAATGTGGGATCTTAATTTTAATTAAACTTATTTGTTTATATGATTACAACTTACTGTTACAAGGTGTTCATTGCGAAGAGAAGCAATAATGTTTCCATCAATATTTTCTTTGGCATCAATCATACGGTCAACCAGTAGCTTGACAAGTGATTGCACAATTTCTGCTGCACCCAATAAAGGTAGTGGCAAGAAAAATACAATTATCCAAGTGGATATGAGAATATAGAAACATTTTATCAAGCTCTAAATGGATATACTAATAGCAACTGATTGATCACATGCAATCAAAACAAAATATATGTTCTTTTTGGCATCAAGGAGAAAGACGTTTCTTTCTTTTCCAACATTAAGAGATGAATGAAGATGACATGTTGAAGTTTTAAAGTGTTTTTACTCAAGGGTAAAGTAAAATAGCTCAAAAGATGCACACAACAAGAAAAAACAATTCGGCCTTTTGTTCATTAAGCTTGAGCTTTGAAGAACTCCAATCATATATTTAGGTTCCTTTTCCATTGTACTGTTACAATATGAATAGTTTATTGCAGGAGTGAAAATTAACAATACCATATTATCAAGACCCCATCATTCCAAACTAACTTTGCTTTTGAGTGATGGCAACTGCCAAACTTCGATACTTTACATTATGCTGGGGAGCTAGCCATCAGCTCACATATGCAAACCAGATTAGACAAATATATGAGCAAGGTTCAGGGATTAAACCTTCTCGTTTTGGAAAATTACTCTCAACAGGAAGCCTTTTATCCAATGTGGCAGACAAATCCAAGTGCTTACAAGCATCAGAGTGGGACACAGCTGCAGCACTTGAATGCATTCTACTGGCTGACTGTACATGTAAAGGAGATTTTATGTATTTGCTGGATCCATTATTGTTCATTTGCTTCAACTCTTGAAATGATTTAAGTGCTAGAATGCAATCAACCACTTTTGCTGCTGATCCCATCTCTAGTGTATCCTGAAAATAAATAACCAATATACTTGTTCACAGATACTCATCAATGATCAAAAGCTTGAGCATTGTGCAAATTTACTGATGCAAACACTACTTTCTGTTTTAGACTACACCAATTGCACATACATGAAAACAGATACTGTGGGTAAGGCATTTGTATATGCATATGGAAGATGTGGAAGCTATAAATAACATACCCTTTCAAGATCAGAAGCTTCAAAAGCTGGAAGCTTTAATTCTTCTAATGCAACCAGAAAGTTGCGGACATTTTCAAAATACTGATAGGCAGGCAAAGGCTGGGAATCCCAGGTAAGTGATTGTGAAGCTACTTGACTATCCACAACCTTAAAAAGTATCATGAAAAAAGAAATGGTATATGCATTTATGGTAAGAAAAGAGAGAATAAAAGTGCCAAACTCAAACTTCCCAATTTGAAGTTATCATTTCTAAAGCAAGATATGGGATATATAAGTAAACATGAATAAGATATGGGATAGTAATGTAATAATACCTTAGGCACTGCTCCTGGATGAATCTTGTTCATGGCATTGCAAAGAATCAGACCATTTCTCAAGCAAGAAATAAGTTCTCTCTCTGAAGGGTGATTCGATATACCAAGAGGACCCACCAGGCTTTCTAGCCACTGAGTTGCCTCATAGCGTCTCCAAGCTGCAAAGTTATAATTGTAACATTCTCTCAGACAAATCAATAGCACAGGAAATATATATATATATATATATATATATATATATATATATATATATATATATATATATAGTGTCATAATCATCATCATCATTAAGCATAACAGGCATGCATCTAGGAACACAAAAACAGAAATATGAACCCTGGCATGAATGAACAAGGAAACAGAAACTGACCAGTTTCTTCAGCTTTTCTTGAAGCCATGTTGAAATCATGAACCCCACTTTTTGAATAACCCTTCATGATTTAAAAAAGAAACCCTGAACTTGGTTCCTGCAGAGTTGTTAGAAATAAGAGAGAAAAAGAAAATGATCACACAAAACAAGGCCAAACCCAAGATTGTATTTTGGTTCAAGAAACCAAAGTACATACCCAAGTTGAAGAAACAAAGAAAAGAACCCAAAAAAAGTGATCCTTTTCTATTTGGGTCTCTTCTACAAGGGACTCAAGAAACCCAGAAAACTGAGAGAGTAAGAGGAGCAGTGGTTTTCTGGAGTTAGAAAGGTTTGCTTTGGTTCGGATAACAGTGAGTCGCTTAGCTTCGGGTTCCAAACCTCAGCTACGGAATCGTAACGTTACCTCTGATTTTGAATTCAAATTGGTAGGCCACGTTTTTTGGAATGCGAAGCGTTTATGCTCCGTCTGTTTTGTATACTCAGTCAACTCATTGAGCGGTGAAGATTATTCGGATTAGGAAACTCTCGAAATCAGGTCAAAATTTGTGCGCATATATGGAAATAAAATCATATAGATATTTCTTCTTGGGTTAAATTTGTAAAAAATACTAAATGATTTTGAATTTGTTTAGGTATTATAAAGTATATCTAATTATTAATTTTGAAATTAACTGTAAGAAATATTGTTAAATTAATTTGTTTAGTTAGTTACCCGAAAGAGTATTTTTGGAAATGTGTTGTATCTTAACGCAGAATTAAGTTTGTTCATTACTAAATTACTTATATTAGAAATAAAATAAATTGATGGTTCATACTGTGAAACTAATTTAAAAGATTGATAATTAGGTATTAAACTGATGGACATGTGTGGATATCATGAATTCATACAAAGCATGTGAAATCAAAATAGTTTGTTCTTGTTTTCATATTTATTGTTACATGCGCAGTTGTGAATTACAAAATTTACAGTAGTCTAAATTTAAATATTTTATAATTATGGTAAAATAAATAAAATTAAACATATGAAAGAATATGCAAAGTAGTTTGCATGACTAACTAAGAATGCACATATTACTAATATAGGGAACCAAAAAAGTATTTTCTTTTCTTGTTTTTAATGAGTGAAATTTTTTTATTTAAAAATAAAATAAATGTAAAATAAACTTTAAGAATGATATACTCTCTATTACTTACTAAAAATTAAAAAAAAATACAATTATATGTATAATTTAGTTTGAACTAATCTTTTTAAATAAAAAATTATTTATTTTTTAAATTTTTTCTATTATATATATATATATATATATATATATATATATATATATATATTCTCTTTCTTATAAGAACTGAATCTTTCTAATAAAGATATACATGAGATTGTAATGGGAATGAAATTTTATGTTTGATATATAGAAGGTAATGCAAACTTTTATATAAAAGATTAATTTGAACTTAATAATTATTATTTAGAAACTAATTTTATGTTTAATGTTTTTATGAACATTAAAATCTTTTAAGGATAGTATTATTTTAGGAATTATTGTGACTTTTTTTTTTATTAATTTTAAGATTTAATACCAACATTGCAAGAGGTCATGCCTAGTGATCATAGGTTTTGTTCAATATATTTATGGAAAAAAAATTATCAAGCAATGGAGAGATAAGAATATAAGGAAAATTGTGTAGCAATATGCAAATTAATGATCTAAATTATTAATATTGATTTTTTTTTTAAAAAAAAAGGGGCAATTGGTAAAAATAATGTATGTACTTGTTATTCATCTTCCACGAATTTGTTCATAATGTCCATGCATAGCTCCTTATAAAGTGATAATGTCAAAGATCATATTATGGGATCTTAGGGAAAGTATGGTGTCATCCAAAACTCATATAAGTGTCATTACTAATACTCAAACTTCTTCTTCATCTTGCAAAAAAACAAAGAAACCAAATTTATTTATTTCTCCTAAAATTTCTTTTTCCAAATTCTCTCTTAGTTTTGCTCATAAACTCTCAAGTAATAACGGCACCATTTTGAGAATTGTAAACATTTATATAGCAAAAGATTAAACACACATTAAAACGGGAAGTCAAGGTCAATTTGAGGCAAGGATCACTCTCACCCTAACATTGATGTGGATATTAATAAGGAGAACATAGAAGGAGATGAATCATTCATAATTACAGAAAGTTTTTTGTACCATATATCCAAATATGATTATCATGTGGAGGAAGAGAAGCCCAAAGGTGAAACCAGTAATTATTAACGTACATAGAATAATGTCTTTCCTATGTGTATTTATTTTTATGTCCTATTGTAGTACCTTAAGTTGCTAAATCTTGAATGAATTATAATCTATATAAATAATTTACTGAATTGTTACATAAATCAACAGCCCAAGATAGTACCATCATCTTGGTAGCACACTTAAGTGAAACGTCTTTCTTAAATTTCTTTGCATTTTTTGAGGTCTTAATATAAGCATAATCAAACACAATTCACCATGAATGTTGAGAAAACACTGTAATTGCCATTAGTTGATTTTTTATATTGTGGTGTTTGAAGAACCTTAGCCCTCCCACCCATCATAACCTTTACATAATTACTTTGAATCAAATTTAAGGTTTATTTTTACATATATATATATATATATATATATATATATATATATTCGAGCTGAAGGGAAGGTGTCATTTGATTCTTAATCGGATTGAATGAAAACTTTGGGACACTTCGATCTCAAATTCTTCTTATGGATCAACTCCTTGCCCTTAATAAGGTATTCTCAATGATTCTTTAACATGAAAGACAAATATATACCTAGGCGATGACTCATGATTCTTTATAAATTTAGTGGAAAGCAATCATTCCTTTCCACAAGGAATAAATCTTAGAAAAAATCATAAAAGAGTTTGCATTTATTGTGGAAGCATTATATATAGTATAGAAAGAATGGATTTCCACCAAGTGTTGGAAAATCCAAAGGAAGCACCTCAGCCAATGTTGCAGTGTAGATAGAGAATCCAAGAAAAGTGGCAATGCTAATGAGCATGAAGAAGAAAATAATAAGAACTAATTTCCTTTCATGATAAAACAATAATGTCGAGCCTTGCTTTCTCTAATTAAGCCATTAGAATCTAAAGTCTCTTTAAGGCATGCCGCCAACCATGTAGTGACTCACACCAAAATCATACAAAACAAAATCGAAGTAGGTGAGACATCTATCTTATGCTCCACAAGAAAATATCGTCTAGATTCTTAAATTATTGATTTAGGGGCTACATATTATATTTGTTCAGATTTAGGATAATTCAAAGTTGCAAAAAGAATAGATTCACTAGAAGCAAAGTTTCCTAATGGTAGTAAAGTGATAGCATAATATGATGGAACAATTCAATTCTCTCCTCACATGACTATTGAAACATGTTCTTTATATTCCCGAATTTAAGTTTAATTTTATAGTTACATCAAAATTGTACAAATATTTATAATGCTCACCTATTTTTATGAGAATGTATAATACATACAAGGAAGGATGGAACAATGACTAGTTTGGGTGAAACTTATGATGGATTATATTACCTAAAGGTTGATCAAGCATCACATATGAGAAAAGGAATCACATCAATATGATTAAAGGGACCTTTGAGCCTTCAACACATTATTGTTTAGAACATCTTTTGAATAATCAATTGTTAATCATGAAAATAAATATCTTTATGTTTGCCCATCATAAAAATAAATATCTCTATGTATGAGATGATGATTGTGGATCTTGTGATGTTTATTATTTTTCCAAATAGAAATGTCTTCCTTTCTCAATCAGTAATTCCATTGTTGAAAAATGAGTTTTAATTAGTATATATGGATATTTTGGACCATTTCATATTAATTCAATTGGCGGATTATGATATTTCTTAATAATTATTGATGATCACACATCATATGTATGCATTGTCCTAATGAAGAAAAAATCAAAAACTCGTAAACATATTGAAAGATTTGTTAATATGATGGGAATACAATTTAATAAAAGGATTATGGTTGTGCGATCTGATAATGACATATATGTCATAATGTCCAGATTTTATGCATCAAAAGGAATTGAACATAAAGTTAGTTGTGTCAATACTCCTAAGTAAAATGAAACAATGGAGAAAAAACATATATTATGTGTTAGTAGAGGGACTCATGATTAAATATGGATTGCCAAAGAGTTATTGGTGTTATACAATGATATATTCTACCTACCTAATCAACGGAACACCATCGGGAGTCTTAAAATGGAAAAGCTCTTATGAAAGGTTATACAGAGAAGTACCAACCTGAAAAACCTCAAGATGTTTGGATCATTGTGTTATGCCTCAACATTAATGATCCAACAAGATAAACTTGATCCACAATCATAAAATGCACTTTTTTAGGAAACAAATAGGGAGTCAAAGGATACGTGTTATTTTACCTCAAATGAAGAAACATCCTAATATCAAGGGATGTGGTGTTTCATCAAAAAATTTTCCCTTTGAAATAAGGAAACAAATGTCAAAATGGACATTGCAACCAACCCATGCTTGATCTAGATTTCTTGCCCCTAGTGAATGATAATGTAAGGGGCGAAGAATCATCACCTCCAGTTACTCACACTAGCCAACAAAAGAAAAAGGCTCCAACATACTTAAGATATTATCAATGCCATATGACAATTTAATACCTTATGTCTTGTCACCCAACATATCAAAAAAACATAGAGTATTTAGTGCAATGATTAACTATGATATTGAAACAAGAAACTATAAGGAAGCATGTCAGTTCAAGTGTTGGCCGAAGGTGATGGATGATGAGATCAAGGCCTTAGAACAAGACCATACATGGAAGATTGTGGATTTGGCACATGGGATCAAACCCATATGAACTAAATGAGTTTTTAAAACCAAGTAACAAGCATATGGAAGTATTGAATGGTACAAGGCTAGATTGGTAACAAAAGGTACAACGAAATAAAGAGACTTGATTATTTTGAGACATATTCTTTGGTGGTCAAAATGATCAATCTGAGAACAATCTTAGCATTAACAATTTATTAAAATTGGTACCTAGCCAATTGGACGAAAATGATGCTTTCTTACATTGGTCACTAGATAATAAGGTATATATGGAAGTTCTCTTTTGTTGGCAATATTTCAAAAGGAACAAGTCCCACATGGATTGGACTAGGGACCATTGAAGTCCTGATATACTAGGATATTCTTTGGGCTTGTAAACAAGTAAGGAAGAGATGTACCCTCGCGCACATGAACTTGAACCAATTTAGTTCAAACCGAAAAATTCCTCCCTGCCCATGATAAATGGGGTCCATGTCATTTTTGGATTTAATATTCATTTTCAAAAACTTAAACTTTTTCTTATCCGAAAGGTCTTATATTTGAAGGTTTCAATTTTAAGTTGCAAGTCATTGCATATTATTGACCTTAATTGTTTTGATTCCAAAGCCTATCGATTATTCATTATGATTAAACCATACATTATGATGAGTTATTCCTTTAATTATCCGATTTTAAAAAGTCGTTGGTTACACTAATCAGATTTCAAAATATGTCTACATTCTATGAACCAACTTTAATTCGAATATTTGGTTTAATGCAAATTAATTTGTGTTTGAAAATTTTAAAATTTAAATTCAAATTTTAAATCGATTTAATTATGCCTTTAAAATAATTTTATTACCATTTACTCGACCCTTATCTTTTCTGAAGAATCAATCCTATATAAAGGAGTCTCAACTTAACTTTTTTTACACGCAAAACTCATAAACACTTTCTTATTTTCTGCTGCTGGGTTATTTACCACTTTGCTAGTTTTGATCTTGCTTTCTATTTGCAGACGAGTTTGTTGAATCCTAGGGAATATCGCAACAAGGCGCAAATATCCTTTAGGACAGTGTAGTTACATGCCTCGGACCAACAATAAACAACAACACCTTCAAGGCATAACAAGCTTGCAAATTACCTCACTCTTTGTATGGTTTAAAACGAGCAAGTCGATGTTGGTATCATTGACTTACAACATTCCTTATCACAAAATGATTCATTTTAAGCTTTTTCTGATCATTTTGTTCATAAAAACGCCATCTGAGTACTTATTATTTTCCTTCTATATGTTGACAACATCATCTTAGCAAATGACTCTCTTATATAATTTGAAGCTATCAAAGAAAAATTGAATAATGCTTTTAATATCAAAGATTTTGGGAAACTGAAGTATCTTTAGGGTTTTGAACTCGTAAGATCATCATAAAAAATCACCTATACCAATAGAAAAAATTGTTTGGACCTTTTAAAGGAGACATAATATTTAAGTTGCAAGCCATTCTCTATACCATTTGAGTCATGAACTCACCCTCGTAATGGTGATAGCCCAAAATATGACTATACCAACAAATATCAACGAATAATGGGAAAATTATTATATCTTACTAATACTTGGTTTGATATAATGTTTGCAACCTAACAATTGATTCAATTTCCTGACCAACCAATTGAAAGGCATCATGAAGTGATGATTTGAGTATTAATGTATTTAAAAAGTGCCTTGTCTTTAGAGAATTCTATTCTCATCCTCTTCCCAGGTCCAAATAAAAGGTTTTAATGATGTAGATTGGGCCACTTGCCCCAATACTCACCGATTAATATTAGGATATTTATTTTTTTCTTGAAGAATCATTATTGTCAAGAAGCAAACAAGAGTGACTTGATCATCCTTTGGGAAAGAATATCGATCCTTAACAAATGCTACATGCGAGCTATAATGGCTTGCTTTTATTCTATGAGATTTGAGAAGCACTCCTATTACACCAAACACCTTGTATTGTGATAATAAGAGTATACTTCACATCATAACTAATCTGGTATTGCACGAGCAAACTAAACATTTGGATATCTATTTTCATGTAGTAAGGGAGAAAGAACGTAGATGACCAATGAAACTAATATCGATAACATCCTCTTATCAGATTGATGATATATTCACTAAAAGACTACCATCTCATACCTTTTGCATTCTTTTAACCAAGATGGATATGGTGGATATACATCATCATCTATCTTGCAAGGAGGTGTTGAATAATAATAATTGGCAAAGTAGAAAAACTTTATAACAAAAAAAAATGAAATATAAAGCCTCATGAAACATAACTTAATGTAATGATGTGAATCAATTATTTAATGTTGGTTTATTTTATCTCATACACTTAGGCTCATCATAAGCATCATAGGAGCATTTTGATTTGCTATAAATGGAAGCTAAATTGTTTAATAAAGGTATTCAATTAGAAATCAATTTATCTTGATACAACTTGTTTTCTTTATTTTTTATCTCATAAATACTTCTCATGTAATAGATGAAGAAAAGGCAACATCTAGATACTCTACTACGTTTTTTGTTTCAAATGAAGAAATTGAAACATCTACTATGTTAATCTTAAAGTAAAAAACGGATAACGAAATATATCTAAAATTAATTAAAAATTTGTTTATAATTAATGATAATTATCATGATACTGAAATAAAACTTAGATATAATACATAAATATTATTGGTATTGCTTTTCAATTAAAATTAAAATTTAATAATTAATATTAATTTTTTAATGTTGATCTTTAATAAATATATTAAATATAAGCATTGAAAACTTATGTTATTTTAAGATATAAAATTTTAATTTTGATAAGAGAACAAAACTAACAATACTTATGGTATTTTACTTAAATTTATCCTATTAAAAATAGTTTATTTTGTATAAAAATTATTACTAATTTTTTTTAAAAAAATTGTGAAAAAATATTTTTTTTCTTATTTTTATTATTCTTATATAGAATTTTAAAAATAAAAATAAAATAACTTTTTTATAAATAAAAAATAAAAAATAATTTTTAAAAATCAAACGAATCTTAATATTCAAATTATCTCTTATTTTATTAATATCTAGTTTGTAATGAATTTTATTTTATTTTTTTTACCATTATAGTTTTAGCCAAAAGTTTTTTTTTCTAATTTTTTGAGTAATAAAAATTTTGTTAACACTTATCTCTCCAGTTAAAGGTTCTTTCCATTTTATTTTTTTATTTTTTTTATATATATTTTTTCTCTCTCTAAAATAATATGATGATTTTTAGATTTAAACTTTATTTAAATTAAAAAAATAAAAATAAAAAATATTAATTTTTTAACAAGAATTAATATAATAATTTATACAATATATGTAATTTTTTTTTCTATCATATTCCATATTTTTATAAAATTATTTTATCAAATTTTAGTTTTTTTCGGAAAGTATCAAACTTTAATTAAGACTTATTTTGATTTGCGATTGGAATTGGGTCCTCCATAAAACCCGTTGGGCCAGTGGGCTTGTTGATGGAAGATTTGACGGTTGGGTTTTTCAAATTCTTGGAGTAGGCAAGGCACGGCACAGCACAGCTAGTACTACTGGAAGGGGGCAGAAGACCAAGAAGAGAAGAGAATGTCAGGATTGAAGGGATTGCTGAAGAAAGGGTTAGGTTTAGGAGACATGGCGTTCAACGCGGGTGGTGGAGCCATCAACTGGTTCCCGGGACACATGGCAGCCGCCACACGAGCCATCCGTAACCGCCTTAAACTCTCCGACCTCGTCATCGAAGTCAGAGACGCTCGCATTCCCTTGTCTTCCGTCAACTCCGACCTCCAGCCCCTCCTCTCCGGCAAACGACGCGTCGTTGCGCTCAACAAGAAGGACTTAGCCAATCCAAATATCATGCATGTAAAATTATTATTGTCGTTTACCCTATAGTCATTTATGTTGTGTGATGGATTTTCTTTGGGTTTGTTGTAGAAATGGACGCATTATTTTGAGACGTGCAAGCAAGATTGCATTCCTATAAACGCGCATAGCAAGAGTTCAGTTAAGAAGCTTCTAGATTTGGTGGAGTTGAAATTGAAGGAAGTGATTTGCAGGGAGCCTACTCTGCTTGTAATGGTGGTTGGTGTTCCTAATGTTGGCAAGTCTGCTCTGATTAACTCTATTCACCAAATTGCGCAGTCTCGGTTTCCTGGTAAGGATTTCTGCGTCAAGTATCGATTGGTTTGAATGATTGGGAAGAAATTTTAATTGTTGAAGACGTGTTGTTGATAGTGCAGGAGAAGATGAAGCGAGCTGCTGTGGGTCCATTACCTGGTGTTACTCAAGATATTGCAGGATTCAAGGTTATTGCTTTCCAATCAATAATTAAAATTCTAAAAATCACTGTTGCTTTCTGCTCTGCTTTCTATTATTTCCTTGGTTATACCAAAAAGCCGCTTCACTGTCCTGAAATAAGAAGTATAAAACACCCACAGTGTCAACCAATAGCTCTGATTTTTTTTTTCAATTTTCCAATGCAAGTTGATGTGCAAAATTTGTTTCATATGCTGCATAGATGCAATTCTTTTGATTTTATAGTGATAAGTGGGAGTCAAGGGACAATTTTTTGCCGGGAACAGTTGTTCCTCTGTTCTGTTTCACGTGCTGCTGAACCTCTTTGAGTGTTTTGATTAGCATGTTTTAAGAGGTTTTTTTGGCAGATCATTGAGAGCTTTAAAAAATTATGATTATTTTCCAAAATGAATTGAATGTGCTTTGAATTGCATCAATTGAATTGACAGTCATGGATTCTGATGACAATGGTTTTAGCACTTTGAATCATGAGATTTATTGTGTTTGTTTGCGCTGTTGGTGGTTGAAGACCTTCATATTTGGGTCAATCTGAACAGTCAAATAATTGTTTTTGTTAGTACATATTCTTATTTTGGAACAAAGTTACCAGATTTGCGCTCACCCATTGCATCCTGTATTCTAATCATGCTTACCTAATCATGGATCTTTCCTGATCTACAGTGCCATGGTATGCATTCTAGTTGTCATTGGAAGTTGTGACTTGATTCTCATAACCCTAATGAATGGGGAACATGGAATAAAATAGCATGAAAGACTACAATAAGTTGTTGCCATGGCTGAAGCTTTGAAATGGTTGACAGGAAATGAACTGGAGAGAAGAGGGGATGATAGACAACTTTATGAAACAATGTTTTAACTTTTGATTGAAAACTTGAAAGAAAATGTAATATGTGCCCTGTTTTGTCATGTCATCACAAGAGGAAGAGCCCAAGAGTAGATGCACTAACGATTTCGACTTCTAGGTCCTCACCCATCAGTTTCAATTGATTGTTTAAAATTCTTTGACAGATACTGGTGTAAATAAATTGAAGGGATTTTAAGTGCATATATGTTTTGTATGATTTTTTTTTACAAGTACAAACAAATATGTATAAATGAGGTGGACCAATGAAAATATTTAAATGTAAAACACCCAAATATCATATTCATACCTGCTAAGTATATCCCCCTGTCCGACATAACTGCCTATGAAATATACCGCATACTGCTTACCCTTTGTGGAAAGTATTGCAAATCTGGGGAACTGTGTTCTGGAAACTGTTTGTTATTTTCATAATGTTAGGATATGCATCAGGGATTATATCCTAGTCCATTCCCATTCCTGAAAATTTGTAGTAATTGCTTGAATATTTATTATTTAGCTCTAAATGAAATATTATTTGCAAAAGTGAAGGGAGAAACAAGACAATGCTTATTCAATCCTTCTCCTGCATTTTCTTTTTGTTAACTGTCAGTCACTTTTATTTCTATTTAGAGTTGGTGGTGCCGATGATTAAACTCTGTCATTGACCTGATGTTTCAGATAGCACATAAACCGAGCATATATGTCCTAGATACCCCTGGGGTTCTGGTTCCTAGTATCTCAGACATAGAGACAGGGCTAAAGCTGGCTCTTGCAGGTACTATTTTGATTGAAATAATCTATCATGATATACTTATTGTTATTAATAAAATTTGACATATCACATTATGGATGCATGGCTTTATTTGCTAAAGTAGGTACTGAAAGTACAATTGTTTGTCCTGTGGATTCATTCAATACCTGTTTAGACCTCTTCTGTGGATGTGAATTATGAGGTGGTATTTGAATAGATGCTTTAATTTGATTTTTTCTCTTCCTCTCAGTTTCCCATGAGTCTGCAAGCTAATTAGCAAATTGTAAAAGGCTGAAAATTGATTACCTTTTAGAGTTATGCATGAAAGGTATTGTTATGAAGGATACAAACTTTAATCTTGTTTCTTATTTCTATATATAGCATATGAGTGAGACTTCATACTGGTGTCTTAGTGAGCCAGATTTTTTTTATAAGTTTTGACATAATGAAAATGTGGAAATTTTACATAAAAGTCTGTAGTTTCTTTAACATTGTTTATTATTTGTGTTGTCTCGCTTATTGTTCATATGTTTTGCTTACAAACATATTGCCTGCTTACTATTTTTGGTTTGCATAAACTTGCAAGGTTAGAATTTGAATTTTTGAATTTGGTGTTTTATTCCTTGTAATAATGTTTCTAATAGCATTTGCAGGGTTGATCTATTCCCATTTCTGTGGATTTTGTTTTGAAGTTGAGATTGATGTTTTCATATAGATGCTTCATGCCAGATATAATGGTTGTTTATTGATTGCTGAACTCTTGCAGTCCCCTTTTTGTATTGATTCTGTTTAAATTACTAGCATATTATGCAATCAATATCCTTGCTCCTTATTTCCCATTTTCTTTTGTGGACAAAGTGATAGGAAGGATGATTCTCTATATAAGTTAATGAATTTTGTCAAATGCATAGCTGGTACCTTATCTATATTTAAAGGGGGGAAAATACTTAATTTCATCTATTTGATAATTTATGGTCTGTTTGTTTTAAAGATGGATAGAATTCATTTTGAACTGTTGAATGTAATTGGGAAATGATTCTCTACTGAATTTCATTTCTTCTATAAAATGATTCTTTGTTGAGATGTGCATTATCAATGGGTGAGAAACTTTATGTGGGTAATTGGAAAGGCATTTGTGTATTTAATGACTTTCCTGATTCTTTTTTCCTTTCTTTCTATTTCTTTTCTTCTTTAATACTAATGTTCCTGGATGACTCTTGATTAGTTGGTATTTGAATGTGTCATATTTTCTCATTTTTTAAGTCAACCATCTATTTCTCTAGCAATCTGAGTAGATAGCAGTTCTTAATTTTGTCCTTCATCTTACATTATTATTACCTTGTTTACCTGATCGGTTTTGGCAACCGAATACCTCATCTTCTCATGAGCATCTTTTTTGAGTGTGGAGTGTAAATTACCTGAAAGGGGTCTGTCTGGATGGGGGTATCTGCATTTGTTTCATTTTTGAACATGATATCCTGTGGTGTGTAGCACATGTCCTGGTATATTTGGTCATATAAACTTGGTTGTTGTATTGACAGGGTCTGTGAAAGATTCCGTAGTAGGTGAGGAGCGTATTGCTCAATACTTATTGGCAGTTTTGAATACTCGGGGGACTCCACTTCACTGGAAGCACCTAAATAACAGGAGAATAGATGGGATTGAATATGAAGCTGAGGAAAATCATAAATATAATCTGAAAAATCTTAAGCCAAACAGAAGAAATCTGCCAAATAGATCTGACTTGGTATATGTTGAGGTAACAAAAAGCATTCTTCAGTAGTTTTTCTACTGTGTTATGGAATATGATGCTTTTTATTACCAATGCAGAAATTTTATAATCTAGGTTGATACAGTCCAAATTATATAACACTTCCCAGATGTTTAAAACCATTTGATTGAGAATCATTTTGCTTTAGATATTTTCATGTTCAAATGTAGCATGTGTGTTTAATCCTGAATGGTTTCTTCATTTATTATTACCTTGTCTTCAATTATGTTAGGTTTGTGAATTTAATTTGAATTCACATAAAGTGTAAACAAAAATGTTTTACATCATTGTGATCTGTATGGTACTATTGCTACCTATTTGAAAAACTAAGCTTATAGTAGAGTAAGAAAAAAACCATAGTTACTACAAATGCTTCTTTATTCTTTTTTTTTTTTACTTGTGTTTGGAATATCTATTGAGCTGGCGTTGCATTTGTTAAAACTAAGATGATTTATGTGTTCTTAATTTTGCCTTTGATTTGTTTATTGAAGGACTAGCTGTCTCCTTTCCTTAGTTCCAATTTTTCTTGCATCTTAAGTTACTAAAAAATGTTTTTATTAAAACTATGTATCTCACATATGATGTTGCAGTTTGTGATAATGGATGATGTTATAGTTTGTGATAATGGAACCAATCGAAGTTCTTCACATTTTTTTGTCTTCCTTTTATTCTATGATAGGATCTAGTAATGGAAGTTCAGCGTGCACTCTATTCAACTCTCACAGAATTCAATGGGAATGTAGAAGATGAGAATGACTTAGAGAGCCTTATTGATCTGCAATTTGGTTCACTACAGAAGGCATTGAAGATACCTCACAAGGCTTCAGAAGCACGGTTAATGGTATCCAAGAAGTTCCTTACTCTATTTAGGACTGGTAAGCTTGGACCTTTCATTCTTGATGATGTCCCAGATGTCAAGCCTTTAACATATTGATAGATGGAATATTCCTTTTTTTACACTCTTTCTTGTGTATTAGATCTCCCACCTTTCCTCCTTTCCCATTTGTGCCATATATATTATCAATCATTCCAAATTGTGCTGTCACTTACAAATAGTGGTGAATTTAGAAAGAGATTGAACTTCCTTCCGGCTTTCGGCCGATGTGGGTGAATTGAACATCCTTCTGGCTTCTGGCTGATGTGGGTGATCTCCAGCATTTCAGTTCCGGAATCCTTTGACCAAAAAATACAATTCCATGAGCATAAGCAAGTTTGGCACCTAATACAAGCGAAGACTATGCGAAAACTTTAAGCATGTTATTAAGCATATAGCCCATGACCATGGAGTTCAAAACCTGTAAACCTGGAAGGTTACCCTATAGTGAAATTCTTAATTACCCAACAATGGTTTGGGGGATGGTCATCTCTAGCAAATTTTACGTGTCCCATATTGAAGTTGTCACATCAGAGATCTTTAATTAGCTATCTCCCCCAATCTAAGGGTTAGCTCTATAACTATGTGTAGATATCATTGATAAAGAAGTAATAAATTAGTTAACTGTTATTTGTAAAATGTCAAGTTTGACAATAATTATGCGGAACTGTGCTGAAAGCTTTATATATATATATATATATATATATATATATATATATATATATTTTTTTTTTTTTTCTATTGTTAATAACCGCACGACGTAAATTTTCAGTATTGATTGATTATTAAACTTGTACCCATGATGAATATAAAATGAAAGGGTACAATTCAATTACTTTTAACCATATAATTATTTTATTTACTCAAAAATTTGTAACACAGGCTATAATTGCTCTGGCAATTGAATAATGAATTATACACATACAGAAAACACAACAATATAAGGATTAATGAGATTGACGCCACACTAATATTAATGCGGGCAAAGTGTTGAGCTACGTTAGGATTATTAATCTTTACACAATCAACTGTTTAAAGTTTTCCCTCGATGACTTAAAGCCATATATTTCTCTTCCAATGATATTCTTTACATTTCTATATCATATTTCATGGACATCTAATGGTATCTCTTGACTGACAAAATAAATGGATTCTTACATTTTGCGTGCAGAGAATAATAATGTTTTATACTCAAGTTATCATATTCTTTGCCACAATATATTTGTTATCTTTGAAGCAATTAAAAACATAATAATGTTTTATACTTAAGTTATATTCTTTGCCATAATATATTTGTTATCTTTGAAGCAATAAAAAACATAATTTGTTAAAAAATATTGTGAAAAATTTTCTTACAAAAACATTCAACGTCCTATATCCAATTTGTTTCCAAGTATCTCTAATTCATTCTTGTTGATTATGTTTGAAATTTTTTTTAAAAAAATTTTAAATATAAATTTTTACATATGTTAATGATTGACCTTGTTTTTTATTTTTAAATGATCATTGCATATAAAAATGTAATAGGAAATTATCGCTTTTAAAATTTGAATGGAATTATGAAAGTTCTAAACCATTTATTGTGTTGAGAAATTTTGGTGTACGAATATCATCATGTCTACTAGAATGTTTGACATTCACCTGATATCAATGAAATGATACAATCTATCAATGAAATGATACAATCTAAAAAATTTGTTGGTGTTAATATAACATGATTTTGAAAAAAATTTAGAATATTCAAATTATTTAAAAAAATTGGATGTCTGTTCCACAATGCAAAGAAGTGAATCTCCTAGATTAGTTACGAGAAAGTCATGTATGAAATATCAATATCAATAGTGTCATCATTTTCATCATCATAACATCCATTTGGTAGGCTCATGTTCTTAGTCAATTTTAGTATAAATCATCGTTGAAAGCCATTACTTTTCCTCCAAAAGGTTCACTTAGGCTCTTTGCATTTGAGAATATAGAATGTTTTGTTGAGTCTCACATACTCCTTTGCTTGATGTTGCAAGTGAAATGTCAAACCTTGAATGTATTTTTCAAATTTTTTTAAAATCATGCTATATTGACACCAATAAATGACAGTTTTGATGCTAAAAAAGTGTCAAATATATCTTACTTTTGATGATTCATGCATTATAAACAAACATGAACTTCCAAAACATGAAATAAAACTAAAAGTTGGTGTGACAACCACTCTTTTAAAAATATAGACAAGAGTTTTGAAATGTATAGTGGTATTCGTTTAATAATCACTCAAATGAGTTGACCCATTTGATCCTAAACTTTGATCCTAGGTTATATAATCCATTTAGAAGTAGGGTTTTTTAAGCCCTAACCCATATAACCCTTAATTTAAGGAGGCTTAGTATGGATTAGTTCATAGGATAATCCATATAATTCTATTTTAATTTCTTTTATTTTGAACTTATTTAAAAGTAAAATTTTTAAATCCTAAACCCTCAAATTAAGTGAAATGAATGTGAGTTAACTTATCTAACCTTATCTTGTACTTTTATTTTGTAGCTAAGTTAGAAGTAAGACTTTTAAACCTACGTAACCTTCAAATTAAATGGAATAGGTGTGGAATAACTCATCTATTTTTTTAACTCGTCTAAAAATAAGTTTTTTTTAAGCTTTAACTACGTAATTCTCAAATTAAGTAAAATGCATGTAAATTAATTTTTACGATACTATCTTATATTTAGTTTTTTTTTTCTCTAAAATTTCTTCCTCTCAATTTTTTCTCTCTTAAAATTTTCTCTTTAATATTTTTATTATACTAAAATATTATTTAATTTATTTATATTTATTTTTTAGATTTTTATCTTTCTCTAGATATTTTTTCATTTGTCTTTATAATTTTCTTCCTCATTAAATTTTTTCTTCATCTCTCAAACTTTCTATATTTTTATCTTTTTATTTATTTTTCTAAATATATTTGTCTCTTCATCTCTAAAATTATATTTTCTTTTCATTTTCCTTACTCTCTCCCTAAACAAGAGATAGACTTAAAACATATATAAATGATTGATTAAAAAAATTTACAAGCTTATAACCAACAAGATAAAAAAATTATTAAATAAGTCTAACATATAATCTTATATAAATATAATGTATTAAAATAAATATAAATATATAATATATAAAGATAAATAGATTTTTTAATAGGTTAAATCATTTTTTTTAAATTTAAGCCTGACTTGTTTATCTATAAAGATTTTTTATTAAGTTTAAGCTTATCTATTTATTAAACAAATCAAGTCAAACTAGGTTTCAAACAAGTCAAGTCGTAGGTTCTGTTCGGTATTTTTCATCTCTATTTTATTTTGAAAGAGGAAAAAAATTTATAGAAAAGGTTAAATAAATTAAAAGAAAAAATTTGAAGCGAAAAATTAAGTTCATGGGCTGGCTCTAATCCTTAGGCCTTAATAGATTTTTAGCTCGTATACTTTACAAACGTGGATATTTATGAGCTTATGTACCATTTTGATCCTAGCTCACGTGGGTTAGAATTTATTGGGTTGAATGAATCAAATTAACATTTATAATCATATCTAGAAGCAAAATTAAAAAAAAAATAATCTTTATTTTAAGTTATCATTAACTTTTTTATATATTAAAATTACATTAAATTTTAAAAAAAGACAATTTTTTGTTACACTTTTATTTGCAATGATCATAAATAAAAGGTAAAAGTAGCTACTAACACAAATTTTTATATTTCAAAATAAATCTTTTCTCATGGTTACTATATGTTATAATTTTAAGAGTAAAAAGAAAAAAGTTTGAAGACACTGTAATCGATGAAGAGGAACGAATTGGATATAGAATGTCAAATGTTATTTGTAAGAAAGTTTTTTGCAATGTTTGTTAACGAAGTATGCTTTTTATTGCTTGCTTCAGCATAACAAACTTATTCTGGCAAAGAATATGACTGCTTGATATAAAACGATATTGTACTCCATTATTGACAGATTTGTCTTCTGTTTGGAAAATGTAAGAATCGATCTATTTTGTCAGTTAAGGAATATCATTAGAGATCCGCAAACATTGATGTAGAAATGTGAAGAATGTCACTAAAGATAAATATATAGCTTTATAGCTTTAAGTCATTGACTAAAAAGTGTGGAGTTCATCTCATTTTGTGTTTTCTAGGTCTATAATCCACTGTTTAATTGCTAGACCAGTTATGTTATACACCTTTTGAGATTAACTATATTTTTGTCATAATTTTTTTTTTTACAATATGAAAATTGACGAGAATCAAACTTTGATTCTCATATTAAATTACTTTAATTTTTAACCTTTTATTACCAAACTAATTCTAATGATTTTTTTATCATAAATGTTGTTTTTGATATTATAAATATTTTTGGATAAATAAAATAATTATTTGCTTAAAAATAGTTGAATTATACCCTTTTAGTTTCTATTCATATAGTTGGTATAAGTTTCATAATCAGTAAAAATTAATCAATTAATACAGAACACTAAATGATGTGGTTATTACCAGCAGAAAAATACAGAATCACGAACAAATGAAAAAGCTTTCAGCACGAATTTGTATAATCATTGTCAAACTTGACTTTTTCATATTTAATTGTTTTGTTGTTCTTACCTTTGTGTGGTCCATAATAAGACTTTCTTAATAAAACCCATACTGAATTTCCTCATCTATTAGCCTTGATAAAAAGCCCTTAATAAAAATGATTTAATTTTATATTAATATCAGTACTTCTATAGATTCATGGTGTTGGGCATTACATTAATTGACAATGTTGGAATTAAAATAACGAACAAACTTGCGTGCATCTATTTGAATTATGAGGTTACCATGCATCCTCTTTTGTGTTCAATTCTACTTTCTTTCAATACAATAAAGAAAGCTGAAAAAACGTGCACACATGTTTATTACACAGTTCTGTATAGGAGCCGAAACTAGTATATATATATATCACACTGTCAGAACTGTGCATTGCTGCAAACAATTATTAACAGTGGTTGAAAACAAATATATGCTGTTTGCATTAATTGACAACCAAATTGATTTTAATACTGCCAGATATCAAATGATTTCAACACCTATTTGTTGTCTATCCAAACATGATTCAAACATAGAATCGTTGCAAAATTTAAAATAATAAAATAACTGCCAGTTTCCAATTTCTCCCAGCTCTTTGGTGACTCAACTGAAATTGCAGTTGTTTAGAGTTAATCCTAACCAACAAATTAATCTTATGTATTGTAAATTTATATATTATTTTTAAATAATAAAAATTATTATTTTTTTAAAATATTGCAGATTAGTCTTTTTTCTTTATTTAAAATAATATAAACTAGTCTATCTATAAATGGTACAAAAGATGAACTTGAAAGACGATAAAAGTTGAGGATTAATTGAGGAGTTTATTTAAAAGGATTTCATTGAAAAAAACTGGAGTTGGGGTGTTCTTCAATCGGGTTGAAAGTCAATCTTCTCCAATTCGATTGTTGCTTTCATACTTCGCAGAGCTTAACAAGTTCAGTTATTCAAATTTCATACTTTCAAATATAAATTGACACTGAACAATTTTTTTTTTCAAAATCGTTTAAATTATCTTTATAATGAAGTGTTTACATGATGAAATGTTTGAATGAGCAAAATAGGAAAAAAGAAGAAGAAGAAAAGTAATATGAAAGATTAAAATAAAAAAATAAAATAAAAGATATATTGTTTGAATAGATAAAAAGAAAAAGAAAATAAAATAATTTTTTATTTAGATAAATAAAAAGAACAAGTAAATAATAAAATTTTATTATATTAGTATAAACTAATATAAAGTTAAATAAATTTAATTTTTATTAATATAAAATCATTTTAAATTTTAACATAAATTTAAAAATGACTTATTTGATTTTTTTTTAAAAAAAAAACTCCTTTTCTCTTCTCTTATTTCATTAATAAGAAGAGGAGAATTTTTTACATAAAAATTCTATTTTAAAATTAATTTTTGGATTTTAATCTAAATAAATAGTAAAATTAATTGTTTCTATTTTCTTCCTCCCAAGAAACCATAAGTGCTCGGTCATGCCTTCGCATTCTTAATTCACATATGAGACGATGGCCGTCCAGACGTTTCGCATTCTTTCTCTTATATTTGGTTTGAAAAAAAATAAAAAATTCATGTTATTTTTATTTATAAAAATATCATTTTACTTTTGTTCAGTTATTAGTTGTCAAAATTTTGTTCTAAAAATAGTAAAAATAAAAAACGTTTTCACAAATTAAACGCTATCTAGACAAAAGGTATTTAATCTAAATACCGTTGGTTCATTACCTTAAATGCATATCTGACGGTTAAGACACATTTTTGCACTCATGCAGCAGGTAACCAGTGACTCAGGTATTGATGTTTTATATTAAATGTATACATTGCAATAAAACAGTGGTTTTGTTATCCTTCATTTCATACCAGGAGAGTTAAAGAATTAATAAATATAAAAAGTTTTTATTAAAAATTATAATAGACCAATGTGTATTTATAACATTAAATACTATATATTGTCATAACTTTTTTTTTCTTTTTTTTAATACTTTGTAAATTTAAAAGTAGCATGCCTGTGTATCAATATAAATGCATTATGTGTTACAATATATTTTATTTATTATTAAAATTTCTAAAAAGTATATTTTACAAATAGATTTCTACTTAAATTATTAAATAAATAATATTTTAAAACTCCTAATTTCATCTTCTTCAATCTTCCTACATGGTCACCGACCACTCTGCACATAATTTTATAGCTTGTGATACTTTTCATATAGTTTGCAATAATTTATAATATATTAATAGGATGTATGAGGTGGTATTTTCCCTATCCTTATATAGCAAAAAAGCATATATGGATCCAATGCATATGTTGAAATTTCATTATTATAGAGAATGGGTTGTATATGTCACTTCTAAGTCAAATGGTAAGGTTTATATTCTATGAGCAGATTCCGTAGATGCCTAAGAGCAGTAATTTCTTAATGTCCCATGGCAGATGCGAGAGAAGCTTCTTCTGTGCATCATCCTTATTTAGCTGCACCACTGTGTTGCAGCAACCATTAAGGAAGAAGGTGAAATTAAAGATTTTACTGATAAAAGGTTTTAGGGTTTTTATTGATGTTAAAAATATGTAATGCAATAAATATAAACTTTTTAAAAATTGTTTACAATAACATTTTAAAATATTATTTATTTAGATATATGCAATTGAATTTATTATTTTTAAAATATTAATTATTAAATAAAATATAAATAAATAAACAAATAGTACTATTTGTAAAAAGTGATAAATAGCATACTTGAATAACTTAAGTGTAACATAAAATATTAAATGATGTATAATAATTATTTCCCATTTTCTGTAGACGAGAAAATTTTACAGCTCATATATAGAAAAATAGTAGGTGTGAAAGGTCCCAATCCAGTGAAAATAGTATAAATAGTACTTGGAAGGCAAAGGTCTCACTCTCACATAAAGGAGTCAGTGTTAGTGGTTATTTTGATTTAATTCTATTAATGAAAAAGCTGTTGATTTTACGATTCCGTACTATTGACATTGATATTGATAATGATATGAAGCTGATGTTTGTACATGGAAACAGGTAATAAATCCTGTGTTTTACCTATGACTTACGGACGAGGATATAATTGAATGCTAGTTCCTGTATAGTATATGTATGAATATGTATGTATTGATATACAGAAATAAACAATAAAAGTTAGGCATATATTTATAGAGGAAAAGGAAGATAGGAAGGGGGAGAAAGACACGAATTAGAAGTGAAGACACAGAGTGGGTGCTATGATGATGACATGGGAAGATGTAACAGTGGAGCTTCCTACTGTTACTGTTACTGTTACTGTTGGTGGAATAACACATTCTCTTGATAATAATAAGAGATTGCTTGATGGGATCACTCATTCGCAGGTCTCTCTCTCTCTCTCTCTTATATAGTCAAGAGTCTATTATATAACATATGGTAGCTAATTATTTGTCACACGAAACTTGTTTTAATTAATTAGTTTAGTCTTTTAAGTGTTTCAAATCAAATGTATATTTAGAATTCTTTTGTGCCAACCTTGCCTGTTCACGGTCAAGTTTTTGGACATATTTTACGTGTATGTTAGAAATATAATCAGTATAGAATTTTTCATATATCTTTGTTCAATAAGCTAAACTTAGGATAGTTAATTCATGATCATATACTACTATGAATAGTTTTATATTATATTTTTATATACCTTTTATGTTTTGAATTAATTATTCTAAAAATTTAAAATTGATAAATAAAAATAACTAAATAATGGATTAAGATCCGTTAATAAATATTAAATTTTAATATTTATATTAATTTAATATTTTTATATAAATTATAAAATTTATCAATTTAATTGTTGATTTAAAATTTTTTATTATAATACAAAATTTTAAACAAAATAACAATTGATTGGTAATTTATTTTACAAATTTATTTTAATGGTTAATATATTATTTAAATATATATAAATATTAATAATTAAATAATATATTATAATAATCATATTATAATATGATTCAGATCAATAAATTTTATCTTCTACGAATAATTATTAAATTATATAAATATTAAAATTTAATATCTACTAATATTAACATATTTTGATTATATATATATATATATAATACTAATATATGTATTTCTTCTAAAAAATAAATAGATCAATATCATATATTTAAAATTTTATTCATTTATTTGTTAGAAAAAAAAATATATTTTAAATAAAATAATGTTATAACTCAATAAAATGTTACTACCAATAAATTTTAATAAAAATTAATTTTATCAATTAAAATTTTGATTTATATCATATTATCATAAAAATTATATATATAAAATTTTATACAATTTAAATATATATATATATATATATATATATATATACATATATATATGAATGAGTAAAGATCAATTTATATATCTTTATAAATTACATCAAATATTATCCAGTTAATAATTTTATAAAAATTTTAAATTTTATTTTAATGGTTAATATATTATTTAAATATATATCAATATTAATAATTAAATAATATATATAGGAATATTTAAATTTTTTAAAAATTAATATATACGATAATTAATATATTATAAAAAAATTTAATAATTAAATTAATAAATTTTACCTTCTACAAATAGTTATTAATTTAATATAAATATTAAAATTTAATATTTTCTATAATATATATATATATATATATATATATATATATATATATATATATTTGTGAGGAAGCACCGATTTACATTTCTATGAATTACACCAAATATTCTTCTGTTAATAATTTTGTAAAAACTTAAAGTTTTTTCCTTCTAAACTTTTAAAATAATTTTGTTTCAATTTCATTATCAACCCTAAGAATATGATTTGAAGGTTTTAAGTAAAAAAGTTCATAAAAGATTAAATTTGCTAAATTTAAAAATAAAAAAATTTAATTAACTCAAAATAAATTAGAAGATTAAAAATTTAAACACCCCCCTCCCAATAAACTAATCCGTTTTAGATGCAATTTTGGGGGATGCAAGCCTTCTCTAGCATTTCCCTTTAAGATTTTTCATATGATGAACAATTTGTTTTACCATCAAATATGTCCAGACTTTCTGCAGGAAGATATTCTACAAATGTTGTAGTAACCGGCAACATTCTAATAAATGGGAAGAAGAGAAGCTTGTATTGCAAAGAAGTGGTAAGATATCATGGTACAAATAATAAAATTTTAGTTTCTCCCAACTTTCTTTTTATAATTTTAGTTTCTGTATTTTTCAGAATCTAACATTTTTTGTTCCTAATAACTATTAAATGATGATATAATATCATTTATCAATTATATGTGTGGCCACCTCAGTAGAAAAACCAAAATATCTTAATTGCACAAATACAGGGACCAAAACCTAAAAAGGAAAATTTAGAAGAACAAAAAAAGCTCATGCCAACTTATGGAATAGGAACATGTTTATGCCTAATTGTAACCATGACATGCATAACTATATTGTTATCCTTTCTCTTAATTTGTTTATGACATCCACATGGAGAGATGCAATGACAAGAATGGCCATGTATGTTTCATGAATTTTCAGTGTTACGTGGCTCAAGAGGAAATTTTTTTGGGAACTTTGACTGTAAGAGAAACCTTCACATTCTCTGCAAACATGAGGCTTCCTTCTAAAATGACCAAAGAAGAGATAAATAGAGTTGTGGAAGAAACAATAATTGAAATGGGTCTGGAAGATTGTGCAGATAATAGGATAGGGAATTGGCATTCAAGGGGTTTAAGTAATGGTGAAAAAAAGAGACTTAGCATTGGCCTTGAGATTCTAACACAACCCCATGTTTTACTTCTTGATGAACCTACTACTGGACTTGATAGTGCCTCAGCTTTCTATGTGATTCAAGCTCTAACTAATATAGCTCGTAAAGGAAAGATTGTTATATGTTCCATTCACCAGCCATGCAGTGAAACTTTTAGTTTGTTTGATGATTTGCTTTTCCTCTCATGTGGGGAAACTGTCTATTTTGGAGAAGCAAACATGGCTTTAAAGGTACTAAATTCTTTAACTTTGACTACATAGACAAAATAAAAGTAGAGTTCAATAAAGTTAATTAGTTGAAAATTTTGAGTCAGTAAATGAAATTTGGGCACAGTTTTTTGCTGATGCAGGGTTTCCTTGTCCTATTAGAAGAAATCCTTCAGATCATTTTCTTATGTGTATCAATTTAGACTTTGACTTGATCACTTCATAAGTCCGGTATTAATCTTAGAGCCTTTTTTATGGTACTGTGTTTTTTGGTCAACTGACAATTCTTCTAAATGTGAATTTCAATATCCTAATTGACAGCCATCTTCATCAAATTCAGCACTGGGAATGAGAACAGTAGAGATTAGAGAGACACTCATTGGGAGTTATAAAAGTTCCGAGCAAATGATCATAGCAAAAAGAATTCAACAACTGAAACTCAATGTAACGATTGGTTATTCCGTATTTCTCAATCACATAATAACTTTATGTACAAAAATTATGCCTTGATTATCTGGTATTGATCTATTTTTGTAAACCAACTTATTGTTACCCATCACAACATCGGTCAGAAAGAAGCAAAAAAAACAAACAAACTATCTCCTTGAATCCTCAATTTGACCTTTTGGAGAAGATAATCCAATCAATAAAATCCATCAACCTTTTCTAGCACCGAATAATTTAAAAAACACTATATTTCCTTTTATTTTTGTCTTGTTTTAATTAAATAGCTTGTCCTATAACTTATTGATCTTAGAGATATAAATGTGTAGGAAGAGCAAGAAATTGAGGCCAACATAAGCAGCAGTACCACATGGTGGAAGCAGTTATGCACATTGACCAAGAGATCTTTTATAAACATGACCAGGGACATTGGCTACTACTGGCTGAGGATGATATTCTACATAATGGTAGCAATCAGTATTGGCACCCTCTATTTTGATATTGGCACAGGCAACAGCTCAATTTTGGCTAGAGGAAAGTGTGTAGCATTCATCTATGGGTTCATGATTTGTTTATCATGTGGAGGATTACCATTTTTCATTGAAGAATTAAAGGTAAAAAAATTGGACTTTTTTCACTTAAAAGATAATAAAATTCATTCTGTATTTTGTTGTCAATCTAAACCAATCCCAATGATAACAACAGGTGTTTTATGGTGAAAGGTCAAAAGGGCATTATGGGGAGGCTGCATATGTTGTATCAAATATTATATCATCATTCCCTTTCCTTCTTGTTCTATCTATCTTCTCCGGAACAATTATATACTACATGGTGAAATTTCATCCCGGTTTTGCTAACTATGCATTTTTGTGCATCAACTTATTCTGTTGCCTATCTGTTGTGGAGAGTTGCATCATGGTTGTAGCTTCAGTGGTGCAAAATGTGTTGATGGGTTTAGTAACAGGAACTGGTGTAATAGTAAGTAAAATCACTTTATCTGCTCCTAACATATGAATGTTTTGTAACATGGAAAAACTAGATGATTCATTCAATTCAATGGTTTGGTGTAGGTTTTCATGATGATGTCCTCCCAAATATTCAGACCCCTACCTGATATTCCAAAGTACTTTTGGCGCTACCCAATGTCCTACCTTAGTTTTGCCGCTTGAGCAGTGCAGGTACAATGTTAAATGTTTTTGGATGGGAAACACTTGCTAACAAAAGAAAAAACAGTACCAATATAAATGAAAAATAGTTACTAACATTTTGTTATAAATTATTTATTGATCAACAGGGACAGTTTAAGAACGAGATGCTGGGGGTTGAATTGGATCCTGAGCAACCCGGAGACCCAAAAATTAGTGGAGAAGAAGTTCTAACATTGATATTTGGTGTTCCATTGAGTCATGACAAATGGTGTATTGGTTATCTTATTATTAGTCCACAGGTTGCTACTTTTCTTGGTGCTCCTCCATAACAAAACATCAATATCACCCCTCCTATGGTTTTATATATGTCAAGCAAAATCTGCACTTTGGAGTAAGATGTCTACTTGGTAATACCACATCCTTGAAGAGGGTCCCGCGCTTTGCTATATAACATTTGAAAATTAAGAGATGTTGGGTAAGATCAATATATACAGATATATTATCGTCAAAATAAATTAATATAATGAATAACTAAATTTTTTAAGATTTTATAAACGTGATGTATACAATAAAATTTTTTAATTTAACAACTGTTAGATTAATAAAATTTAATTGTTTAAAAAAAATAGTAAATAAAATATTTTATTAAAAATTTATTATCTCTCATTTATATATATATATATGAAATGTTTAATTTTATTATGTTGTTTACTTTTTATTCTTTTATTTTTATTTATTAGAAAGAATTATGTGTATATATTTGTTTTAAATTTTCCTCAATTATACTAAAGGTGTAGCTAGCTAAGATTTTTTTTACCAAAAAACAAGTGAATATATATATATTAGCACTCATGTTACTAATTTAGATCAACTTTATTAATATATATAATTTGTTGAGATATACTCTTTTATTTTTAAAATATACCAAAAATATAACTTACTAACATAGAAAAATAAACATATGGATATCAATATATATTTTAAAAAAAAGTTAATAAGTTATGGTTTTAATTTTTTAAAATAAATTTAAAAGTATAACCTATTAACATATTCCTAAAAAATATATAAGTGCATGTTAACAAATTGAGATATTGATTGTATGATTTTTTTATAATATAAAAAATAAAAAAATTTGAATTTATGATATTTGTCTAAAATTATTTTAATTTTCAACCATTCATTATTATACCTTCTAGTGGCTTAATTTCTACAAGATGAAAAGGTATAAAATAAAAAGATAAAAATATGTTTTTATTAATTTAAAATTGGTTAAATTTATAAATCTTTTAATTTAGATTAACAGACTTTCTTTTACCATTTCAATTTATATATTTCATCTCTTTAGGTAAGACAAATTCTAGATGGTATTATTTTTTATTCATTTGGCCACTCAAACCTAATATGGTTTTTTTTTTCTTTCTGAAGAATCTTTCATTTTATGTTATCGGATGTCATCCTCATTAATGCTATATATATGTATATATATATATTATAATAACATAATTTTAATTATTCAAAAATGAAATAAACTAAAAGGCATTGATTATGCTAAAATCTAAATAATAAATAATTAATAAAATTACTAAGTATATAAAATTATTTCAATTAATTAAATACCTTATTACCTTTTCATTTGGACCCCTTGGCGAGTGGAACCTTTGCAGTTCTCCCATTACAACAAATGAAATGAAATTCATTTAATTATCATTATTTTTGAGAGATAAACTATTGCATAATAATGGAATATTACGTAACATTGTTTATTTTAATATTTTAATTTTAATTAATGATAAAATTATTTACATATTTTACTTTATTAAAAATAAAAAAATTAAATAATAAATATTCTTAAGTGTTATTTTTATTATTACCTAAAATTCAAATATATTATTAAAACATGAAAATAATAAGTAAAAATTTAGGGTGATGCACAAGCACGTGAATCTTTAAAAATTGAGATATAGTATTTTCATAAGAAATTTTATAATATTTTTTATATTTTACATTTTTATATTTTTATTATATCACTTATTTTATTATTATTTATTTCTTTGATTTTTTTATTTATAATTTTTTTTTAATTTTAATACATATATAAAGTTTAATTTTACGATCTTATATAATTTTTAAAATAATTATTAAAAAAATTATCTATTTTAATAATATAAAAATGTTTAATGTAAAAAAATTAGGTCATTAAATTTAAAAATTATACAAACTTACTGTTAGAAATATAATTTTCTTAAGATAGAATTTGTCATTCATGGGGTTATTAATTCTCGTAACTACTTTCTTTTCAACGGTATAATTTATCAGCATGGAGTACTATTAATGCACTTTATCACGTGGTTGGTCTACATTAGATTTTAAATTTTAAAAATTAAAATTTAGCTCAGTTTAAAATAATTTTTACTTTTTAATTTTAAAAATTAAAATTAATTTTTAATTTTAAAAATTTGTTACAAAAATAAATTAAATTATTTTATTTTATTATTTTATTATAAATTTTTTAAAAAAATATATAAATAAAAATATTACTTAAAAATTAAAAAAAAAATTTATTTAAAATTTTTAAAAATAATAAAATTAAATATTATTATGATAATGATAATTATTAATAATAACAATAGTGATAATATAAAAATAAAAATAATATTTATAAGATAATAATAATGATATAGTAATTATAATATAAATATAATTATATTAATTTATATTTTATTTATTATTTAACTATTAATATTTAAGATAATAATTGATATATTATTATTATTATAAAAACTAATTAATAAAAATTAATTTAAAAAAATAAAAAATTATTATTAATATAATAATAATTATGATGATAATAATTATAACATAAAAAATATTATATATTTATATAATTTTATATTTTATATATTATTTTAATAATTAATATATAAAATAAATAATTTTATATATTATTATTATAAATTTATTTATATTATTTAATATATTTTACATAAAATAATACATATTACAATATAAAAATTAAATAATAAAAATATATTATAATATTATAAATTAAATATAATTTTTATATATTAAATAATATCATTTATCTATAAATTTATAAAAATAATTAAATAATTAATAATTAAATTTTTAAAAATAATAAAAACATAAAATTTAAATTAAAAATTATTATTAATTATAATAATAATGATAATGAAAATCATATTAACAGAAATAGTGATAAAAATAAAAATAATATTTATAAAATAATCATAATATTATAATAGTTATAGTATAAAATTTATTATATAATTATATAATTTATTATTTATCAATTTAGAAATTTATTCCTTTAATTTATTTTATATTATAATCTTAGGCAACGATGTGAAGTGGTGATAGCTGATTGATGAGTTGCTTGGGTCTACTTGTTGAATCATGGACATTGACATTGAGGATTCAATGCATTCTTGGATACCCTGTTGTAGATGCATGGCACATTAAAGGTAGATGCATGCCATAGAAAAAATATGAAAAGTATTATTTCATTATTTTTATAATAAAATAATTTCTTTTATTATGTTTGCTAAGATTCCTTATATCGGAGATTAAATTCTTTTAAAGATTAAAAATTATTAAAATAAAATTTTTCTTTTCTAGTTCCATACATATGCTCAGAAATTAAATCCTATTCAATTACTTAAAGACTAATTATTTTAAAATTCTGTCTGATTTTATTAATTAATAAAATAAAAGTTTTTCTTTTGACTATAAAATTTTTTCTATTATACTTTATTTCATCATTGGTTAAAAAGGTATTTATGTATTAAATTTTTCCTTTTAATTTATATTTTAAACTTTACCTAAAATTAAAAATATTTGTAGAATATGACATAGGAACTTATTAAATAATTAGTTAAAGCTTGTAAAAGAAATGAATTTTTATTTTACACTTAAAATTTTCTTTTTATTGCAAAAAAATTCAAAATTCGTAAAATTTGTTCACAATTAAATTAATTCCTATATATTAAATTTAAATACTCACTGATCGATGAGGATTCTATGAAGTTGCGCGTCTTTTTTTTTTTTTTTCAGAAAACATGTGATGTTATCTTATTATTTTAAATACCATAAATTTTAAAAACTTCAATTTATATGGTTGATAATACTAGGAAAGACTTATATCTATAAAATTTCTACGTTCATTAATTTTAAACTGATTTTGTATAAAAGTAATTTTAAGATTTTGTATAAAAGTATTTTTTTAGAGCTTTCTAAAAATAAATTCAAAATATGGTAAAATCTAATCATTTCCAAATTGTATTTGTTTTAAATACCCAAATATGTTATCATATTTCAAAAGTAATTTTATTTTAGCAAAATGTTAAAAAATATAATTTAAGATTTTGTATAAAAAGTATTTTTAGAGTGTTTTCTACAATTTTTTTAAATAAGGTAAAATTAAATAATTTTCAAATTGTGTTTTTTTAAACTATCCAAACATGTTATCATATTTAAAAAGTAATTTTATTTAAAAAAAACATAACTTTATGTTTTGATAGAATAATTTAAAATTATTAGATTTTATGTATTTAAATAATTAATTTTTTTTAAAAAAATATTATAAACTTTTGTTTAAGTAATTTTTATATTAAATAAAAAGAATTTTAAATGATTCTTATTTAGAGAGAATTTTTAAAAATTTTTATTACTTTGGTTTTTTAATTATTATTTATAATTTTTTTAAACATCATTATTATTTTAATAATTATTTCATTTTTACTTAAATTTTTTTAAAATTTTAAAATTGCTAAGTAACTTTAAAATTTTGTATTAAAAGTATTTTATAAATAGTTTTTCTACCAAATTTATCAAAATAAGGTAAAATTTAATAATTTTCAAAATTTCTTTTTAAAATTATCAAATATATTATCATATTTCAAAAGTAATTTTTTTTTCTTAGCAAAAGGTGATCGTTTTGAAAAAAAAAATCTTAAGACACTCTAATAGTATATGTACATATTTTTTTTCGTGCTTTATTTCTTAACTGAAAAAGTTCAATCTTTTTATTTATTTATTTAATGATAAAATAAATAATAATAAAAACAGTTTCTATGATACACGTCAAATATGCATATAATTTTATCATTGTTTAACACCCATAAAAAAATTAAACTCATATATTTATAACTTGTATCCTTTATAACCTCAACAACTTAAAAAAAAAGTTAATTGAGATGTGATTTTTGAGTGTTGAGCTTTATATATGAAAAATTAATAGAAATATGATCCTTTGGGTGTTAACCTTTATATATATGTTTAGAGAAATGATCTTTGATGAAATCATATTCCTTTCCCTCCCCACTAAAAACACTCAAAATAGAGACATATTTCTAGACCTATATAGTAATTCCATTACCTGGTCAATCCTATGAACACGTCTCACAAATTTTTCTATAACTTTTTTGCCAACTTCCACCATGTTCTGCCCCCACAACAATTGCCTACTCCAGATAATGGTTTCAGAATTTCTCAAGTGCCATAATTTTGCATGGATTCACTCAATCTAAAGATAACAATTCTTTTTTATTTACGATAAATTATATTTACAATTTTTAAAATTTAACAAAATTTATTTAATTTTTTTACGTTACTTTAATTTCTCTTAATTCATAAACTACATATAAAATCAACAGAGATTTATGCCATAGAAAAATATATTTAATATTATATTGTTATAGAAATTAATAAAAATTTATGTAAAATAAAAGAAATATTTAAATCTGAAAAAAATCACTGGTTTTTATTTGGTCAAAGCAAATTACTTGGCAATCAATGTCAAATTGTCAATATCAAACTCATTGCCTCTAATGACGTACACTAGCTAGCTGATACATCGCCTTCTGTATGACCGTATCTTCTTACGATCTCTCTGTTCATGTGGTTTCTTTACTTTCACACAGTCATGAAATTAATTATGTTTTGCAGTCCTAAAATCTGCATCATCTCTTAAGCTTAACTGCTTTAGCAGATGTTGATTAAGGAAGCTAATTAGAGACTACAAGGTTCACTGCTGATTTTGCATGTTTATTGGCGATGCATTGAGAGATATATTAATTCATACATTATAAAAAATTTATATTACTATTAATTAAAAATTACGATAAATATAATTTTTAAAATAATTATTATAAATTTTTAATAATATATTTTTATAATTAAATGTCAGCATAATTTTTTATATTATTAATATAGTTTATTAATTTCAATTAATTTAGTCATCTCACTCATTTTGAAGTTTACATTCCTTCAACTATGCCTATGCTCCGTGCGACAATCAATTATCCATCCATCTTGTTTCCAATTTTGCATTTAGGTTAAGATATATTGAGATTCACCATCTTTTAATCCGTTAACTGGTTCAGTTTAATTTTCCATGCATATCTAATTCTTTATATTTGGATATCTAACTAAAATCTAGGATAGGAAAATTTAAATATTGTCAATCATAAATTATATATAATTAGAAATTATTAATATAAATACTTTAAAAGCCATCTAAAATGATTTTTAATAGATTGTTAAAGTAATTTTTTTTACACCGACCTAATTAAACTCTTCAAATAAACGTTTCTTTTATTAACCACTTTTTGTTATAATTATAAGACCTAATAATGAAATTATTGTTAGACAAACAGATTTCGTTATTAGTAATATTCATATATGATGTGTAATTTCAATTGTCAATTAATGAATATATATGTCTATTTACTATTTTAATTACAAGTTAAAAAAATATGTCTGTTTGTGTGAGAGAGGTAAAATTAATAAAATTATAACTTCTAGTATTCATTTTTCAAATGAAACAAAAACTATAATTAATCTGTGAGTATTAAGATTCTAGATCTATATACTAAACTATTACATATGGATTTTTTTAATTGAAATACCTTATTTGAAACTATTAAATACGCACAAAATATGGAGATAAAAATAAAAAATTATAAATAAACATCTTAAATAAAATATATTTAAATGAAAAAATATGACATGATTAAAAGTAAAAAAATAAAAAAATAAATTATTATAATAAATAATAATTAAAATGAATAAAAATTAAATATATTAAGATAAAAATAATATTAATTAGGATTGATAAAAAATACATGGCCCAAACAGAGAGTAGGAAGGCGTTTTTAATTGATGGAATAAGTGAATAACTTATTGTAACAACCAACATCATTTAAATTATCGGTCCCATCATACCTCTGTCCTTTATGGTTTGATTGAGGATCATGTCTCACTAAAAATGTAAAAATCTCGTTACAAAACACCTAATTTAATCCATCTTTATGGGTATGAGTTAGTTGGATAGATATTATTGATTTTGAATGTAAAAAGAAAAAAATATATAAAAGAAATAGGTACTAAGAGGAAGAAGAAAAATTAAAAAAATAAAGGATGATAAAAAATTGAAGAAAATAATTGAAAAAATTAAAAAATAATAAAATTTTAAATTAAATTTTGTGGACAATAATAATGAAAATCATAAAATTTGACAAAAAAAAATTGAAAACTTTACATTTATGATAGATAAAAGATAAATTTAATTTGTTTTTTATTAATTTGATTGGTTGAAATTTTTTTTTTCAAAACCTGTCATCAATCGATTAATTTGCCGTAACTGTTTATAAAAAACAATTATAACCTAATATTTTATTTCATCTATTTATTTATATTTTTTGTTTGTTGATCACTGCTGATTTTTATGGAGTGCGCGGTGTCTTACCATCATTATTACAAATAAAGTAGAAAAAAAGTAAAAATATATAATATAGAAGAAGAAAAAATTTAAAATATATTAAAATAAAAATATTATTAAAATATATGATAATTAATTTTTAATGGTATAATATAATAAAAAAAGTTGGAAAAAAATAAAATAAAGATAAGTGAAAAAATATGTGAAATATTATAAATATAATTATTCAATAAATAATTTTTAATTATTAATATTTTTTGTTAAATAAAAAATAAAAATGAAAAAAATAATGTATTCTCTAATCTTTCTTTTGTTTCAATACATACTAAAGATATTTTCTAAATTTTTAGTTAAAAAAGTATTTCTTTTCAAAAAACCTAATTCTTTGAATTAGTTTCTTTAAAGAATTAAATTATTAGCAAAACTATTTTGTTTTGCCGTTCGAATTTGTTTGTGTTAGCCGGGAATTTTTTTTTCTCTTAATTATTTTGCACTTCGGGGAGAAATACCTTTTGTACTCTCTCTTAATAAATTTCTTAGATCAAAAGAAGGAAAGAAAAATGCTCTATCTTTTTCAAAATCATGGTAGAATCGTAAGGCAGATTCAAGATTTCATGGACAGGAATTGATCAGTTTTAGAAACGATAACTTTTAGTTTTGGGATTAACCTGAGTTGTCAAAGATGGAGAGGTTGTGTTCTCCTGATGCACTGAATTTTTTGTTCCTTCCAAATTCATCTCTACTTTCTTTCCTTAAACTGTAGTTCCTCTTTCTTGCTTTCCTTTATGCAACAAAAAAGGAAAAAAAATAATGTTGTATTTTTTATTAATTTGGATCTCTCCTACCCTTTGAGGTATTAATATGTACAAGTAAAAGTCTTGCCATTATGATTTATTTATTTTAATAATTCAAATATTTATCTTATAAATTAACTATTTTAAAAAATAAACCAATTATAAGAAATTAATAAAAATATATTTAAAAAGATATAATGTTATTATTTTTATGAGATAAATATAAAAAAAAAGAGAAGAGAACATCATGATTGAAATAGATCTTAATATTTAATAGTGCACAGCAAGTGGGTGAGTACAATTGAACGTAGAAGTAAATAATATTTAATAGTATGTCTATATATATAGACTAAAGGTGAAACCAACTCAATAAGGTGAGAGCTACCGTGTTGCTAGCTATGGTGATGGTATGGGAAGATCTAACGGTTGAGCGTTGTGCTAGCTTTGGAGCACACGATAAGAAGAAGAAGAAGTTGTTGCTTAATGGAATCACTGGTTTTGCTGAACCTTGTAAGATTATGGCCATCATGGGTCCTTCTGGCTGCGGCAAAACCACCCTACTCCACTCTTTCACTGGTTATCTTTCTCACTCTTTCTATATCTTTCAAACATTTAGACTGTTTGTGGTTTCATTATATTTTCTTTTTATATTAAAAAAATCATTCAAATAAAAAATAAAGTTTTAAAAAAGGCTGAATTTAATGAAATAAATATGAGTATAAAAATAGATAAATAAGATAATTTATATATGAGAATATATTATGTAAAACAATACAAATATATCATCCGTATAATTTAATTTAGTTTTTGATTTTAATAATAGAAATTTAAAACTTAAAAATATAAATTTTTATTTTTGAAAATAATTTAATTTAGTTTTTCTTAATAAAGATTCATAGAATCTTGCCTCAGAGAACTGAAGGCCGTTTCTCCGATCATGTTAGTTTTAGTTTATAGTAAAATTTATATAAATATAGTTGAGAGGGGAGAAGAATATGTATGATCAGGTTCAAAACATAAAATCATATATTTTTTAGGGCAATTTCATTTTTCATAATTTACAATATCATTTTTAATGAAAATGTTATGCTCAGAATATATTTCTTTTATCTTTTATATTAAGAGAGTATATGTTGTCGGAAAGTTATATTTTTAAGGGGTATTTGGTAGAGATTTTCAGAAATTTTAATTTAAAAGTATAGATTTTTTATTTTTAATATAAATGTTTTAAAAAATAATATTTTTTATTTTTTAATTATATTTTTTATTAAACTACTCTTATGAAAAAAATAATTGAAGGTAAAATAATTTAATATATTTATTATATTATTTTTATAAATCTTTTAACGTATTACGAGTATGTTTACTAAAATATTTTAGTTAATTGTAAATTTAAATTATTAATTAAAAAATTTATTAACATTTTAGTACCTACTAATATTTTTTAGTCAGATATTAACATTTAAAAAAAAATTAAATAATTTTTATTTTTAACTTCTATTTAAAATATTTTGTTTATTTTTATTTTTAATAATTTTTTATAATTTAATTAATTAATTAATTAATTTTATAATTTTTTATAATAATATATTAATTTTGATAAATTTATTTTTATATTATCATTAAATATTATATATAAAATTATTATTTTAATTATTATATTTATTTTATTTTATTAAAAAATACAGAATCATTTGATAAAAAATTAAAATTATAAAAAATTTTATTTTTAAAAAGTTTTTATTTAAAATTTATTTAGATAAAAATTAAAAATAAATAATTTTATTGTAATAAAATAAAGTTTTAATATATTTTATTAAAAATATATTATACTTATCATATTTTATTTTATTGTTTAACTATATCTTTATTTATTATTTTATATTTATTAGTTAATTTAACAACTAATTTTATACATATTATATATATATTACAAATTTTATCTCTTGCATATGTTAAAAACATTCAATCTATATTACAAAACAAGCCGCAGTTTTTTTAAGGATCTTCGTATTGAAAAATTTTAAATCCTCTTCTTACAATAATTAACTGGAAAACGTATTTTCGAACACTTAAAATATCAATTCTCACATATGTTTCGTATTGTCTTAATTTCTACTTCAAGTAATTAAATATAAAGATTAATAGATTGATTTAATAGTTTGTGTTGTGTGTGATTTGAACTCTTCATTTTTTTTTTCGAATTAATTACGATATTTTATTTTTTAAACTAGTTAAATTTAAGTTTGGTATCAATTAAATTACTAAAAAGCTTCAATATTTAACTTTATTTCAAAATCGTCATAGATTGAATTGATTAGGTTATAATAAAACTTTTGTTCAAAATTTACTAATTAAACCGTCAATTTTCCTTCAAAATTAAAAAACATCAATTTTTTTACTTCAAATCTAATCTTACATTATATAAAATTCAAAAAATTATTTACTTTTCACTCGTTCTGGTTTTAAATTATAAAAATATTTAATATCCCAAATTCATTATAAATCCGTAACATTTGAATGAAAATAATGATTTGAGTATTTTTAAAATAAAAAAATCGACAGCAAGACCAAATTGAAATTTGATAAATTATAAAATAGAAAGACTGAATTAGTCAATAAAAAAACTTGAGCAACCAAAATTAACACAACCTAAATGAATGAAGGTAAAAATAAAATTAAAAAAATACTTTATATATGGATATAAAGATATCTAACACTTTATTTTCCTTTTAAACAAGTATTCATAATTTTTTTTTTTAGTTTTTTCTTTTAATCTTGTAGGAAGTGTCCATTATTCGATGATGGACCTCAAGTATAGTTTGAAAGTAATATCGTTAAATATATAATCAACTCAATATTATTTTATTTTTTAATAGTGAATTATTGGTTAAAGTAAAATGGATTAAAATATTAATGTGACATGACTAGTAGATATCAGTATTAAACTATTTTACATTGAAAATGCTTACCAACCAATTACAAATAAGAAACTAGGACAATGTACGATGTCACAGCTAACTATACAGACATAGGATTGAGGAAGTATTTATTTGGTTTTTAAATTTTAAAATTTATTTTATAAAACTATTTTTAAAAGTGGTTTTTAAAAGAAAAGTGAAAGAAAACCAAATAAAACAAAAGGATAAAATAATACCAAAAACACATACACAATACAAAATTGAAAAAATTTAAATTACAATAATTTAAAATTGTTATATTTTTAATTTTAAAAATTAAAAAACAAATATTTTAAAAATAATTTTTAAAAAATTAATCCATTAAATAAATTTTTAATTTTTAAAAACAAAAGCTATTTATAAAAATAGAAATCAGAAAAAGTTGTGCTCCCATCTTTTTCCTCTTTATCAACAAAATCATGCATTAAAGAAATTGGAAGCAAAAATATATGTGAAACAGGCGTAAATCCCAAACTCTAAACCTTAAGTGTAGTACACTAAGGTTTGTGTTTTTTTAACATCTCTCAATTTTTATTTTAAATTTAACTTTTAAAATTATTCTTTTATAAATATATAATTATATTTTTAAAAATATATTTTATACAGTTTTAAAACTTAATTTAAAAATATACAAAAAAAATTTAAAAATTAATTTTCCATTCCCTCTTCAAGCTTTAAAGATGGAAACAAGCTACATCACCTTGAAGCATACTTCCCATACCTAAATCATATCTGAAGCCACCAGAATTCATAAAAGGTTTTTCGAAGTTTCAACCTTGAAGATGGTTTTTTCCATTTTTTTTACTTCCTTTTTAAAAGATCATTAATTAGATAGAATGGAGTGTGAAGTGGAATTGCAAGGAGGAGATCTGCATAGAGGGAGTGCCTCGGTGAACTTGAAATGGCGAGCGATATTAACTTTCGAAAATGAGTTTTATACCCTTTTAAAAATGTATAAAATATATTTTTATATAAATATAAAATATAAAATATAATTTTGAAACTTTAGTGTATATTATTTTAGAAATTAATTTTTGAAAAAGTATATAAACATATTTTTAAAAATTATTTTCCAAAAATTTATTTTAAATCTGTGTAAATAATATTTTCAAAAACTAGTTTTTAGAAAAATGTACAAATAATACTTTCTGAAATTAATTTTTATAAATATGTTTTATACACTTACAAAAAGATAATTTTAAAAATAAAATTGAAAATTACTTTTTGTATCACTTTTTTTCTTTTTGCATCCGTTTTCATTTTTTATTTCATTTTCAAAATTTTATTCTTCTGTAAATACATTCTGTAGTTTATGAAATGTACATTCCCTTTCAAATGCATTTTTACATTATGTAAACTAATTTACAGAAAATATATTTTTTTAAAAAATTCGGGTGCAAAAAATATGAAACAATAAAATTTATAAAAAATTCATAACATAGTAAAAGATACATAAGGCCCAATCAAAAAGTAAAAAACAGATGTAACACTTTGATTTGACCAGAAAAAAAAAATGTCTCACATTTGAATAGTGTGATTCTATTCAGGCAATGAGTAAAAAAGAAAAGAAAAATATACGCTTTCAGTGTGAAGATGAGGCAGTGTATGCTATGTGGTTATGGTGAACGGTAATTGAGTGTTAACATTTTCTGCAGGAAGACTCGCAACAAATGCTGTAGTAACTGGGAACATTCTAATTAATGGGAAGAAGAGAAGCTTGTGTTCCAGAGAAATGGTAAGATAATTAGATATAATTATGCTGCTAACTTGAGAAAAAAAATGTCATGATTGTAATAGCTTTATCCTTTTTGATTCAAAATATCCATATCCACGTGACATGAATGGTCATGTTTGTATATTTCTTGAATTTTCAGTCTTATGTGGATCAAGAGGAACTTTACTTAGGAACATTGACTGTAAAAGAGACCCTCACATTCTCTGCAAATATGAGGCTTCCTTCTAAAATGACCAAAGAAGAGATAGATAGAGTTGTGGAAGAAACAATAATGGAAATGGGTTTGGAAGATTGTGCAGATAATAGGATAGGGAATTGGCATTCAAGGGGTTTAAGTAATGGTGAAAAAAAGAGACTTAGCATTGGCCTTGAGATTCTAACACAACCCCATGTTTTACTTCTTGATGAACCTACTACTGGACTTGATAGTGCCTCAGCTTTCTATGTGATTCAAGCTCTAACTAACATAGCTCGTAAAGGAAAGATTGTTATATGTTCCATTCACCAGCCATGCAGTGAAACTTTTAGTTTGTTTGATGATTTACTTTTGCTCTCATGTGGGGAAACTGTCTATTTTGGAGAAGCAAAGATGGCTTTACAGGTACTAACTATTAAAAGTTTAACTTTGACACTTAAGAGTTCAACAAAGTTAGTTGAAAATTGAGTCTCTAAATAAAGATTGGGAAAAGTTTTTTGCCGATGCAGGGTTCCCTTGTCCTACAAGAAGAAATCCTTCAGATCATTTCCTTTTGTGTATTAATTTGGACTTTGACTTCATTACAACAGCACTAGAGAGAACACAGTTAAGTATGGTAAGTCTAAAACTTGGAGCCTTTTTGGTTTCCAATTGATGATTCTTTTGAATGTGAATTGTCATGTCTTCATTGACAGTCAACATCATCAAATTCAACAATAGGAATGAGAACATCAGAGATCAGAAAGAAACTCATTGGGAGTTACAAAAGTTCCAATCTAATGATCAATGCAAGAAGAAGAATCCAACAACTCAAACTCAATGTAATTTGTTAGTCAGTGTTTATCATTCATACTATAATTTGTTTTACTACAAAATTAATCCTATCTTACTTGTCTGCTTCTGAAAACCTGTTTATAGTTTGGCAATTATATTGTCACTTATGATGAAGCATAAAAAATTATGTTCCTGAATCTTGGAGTTAGACATCCTTCTAGAGAAAATTTGAAGAATCCATCAATTCATTTTAAGTATCAAAACAATTTAGAAAACAATCTATGTGCCTTTTCTTTTTCTTTTTGGGAGGGGATCATTGTTTTAGGAAATTTGTTATATATCCTACTTAGCTGAGAGATGTAAAGATGCAGGAAGAGCAAGACATTGAATCCAGTGTAAGGAGCAGTTCCACCTGGTGGAAGCAACTGTGCACATTGACCAAACGATCTTTCCTAAACATGACTAGGGACATTGGCTACTACTGGCTGAGGACAATATTCTACATAATGGTATCAATCACTATTGGCACCCTCTTTTTTCATATTGGCACAGACAACAACTCAATATTGGCTAGAGGAAAGTGTGTATCATTCATCTATGGGTTCATGATTTGTTTGTCATGTGGAGGATTACCATTTTTCATTGAAGAATTAAAGGTAAAAAAATGTTCCTTTTACTATAAGATACTAAATATTCAATTGTCTATCTAACCAATCCCAATAAAAATCAGGTGTTCTATGGTGAAAGGTCCAAAGGGCATTATGGAGAAGCCGCATTTGTACTATCAAACATCGTATCATCATTCCCTTTCCTTGTTCTAATATCGCTCTCCTCAGGAATAATCATTTACTTCATGGTGCAATTTCATCCTGGTTTAACTAATTGTGCATTTTTCTGTATCAACATATTTTGCTGCCTATCTGTTGTTGAGAGCTGCATCATGGTTGTGGCCTCAGTGGTGCCCAATGTGCTGATGGGCTTAGGAACAGGAACTGGTGTAATAGTAAGCAAACCATTTTCCTCTGCATCTTAAATAATATTACTTCATAGAAAAAATAAGAAATTTATTATTATTTATCTATTAGAAGTTTAACATAATACTCATTATTTTTTGACTAATATTTTTGTTTATATAAATAAATAGAAAAAAATAATGCAATAAAGTAAATAAAGGATAAATTAAGAACTAAATCATATAATTTCTATTAAATAATTATATTTTTGATTTATATATATATATATATATATATATACTTATAGATAAATAAAAATAAACATAATAACATTTTAAAAAAATAATAGATATACATATCAACTAAATCTATATTTTAGTATATCTTTCTTTCTTATAACTCAATACACATTAAATAAGGTGTATGAATAGTCTTTTTCTAGCATTAATTAACTAAATCTTTGATGGTGGTTGCAGGTCTTCATGATGATGGCCTCCCAAATCTTCAGACCCCTGCCTGATCTTCCAAAGTTCTTTTGGCGCTACCCCATGTCCTATCTCAGTTTTGCTGCTTGGGCCGTCCAGGTACAATCTTCATGGCTTTGCAAATTAAATCAAAACTAAAGCAAAATTAAGACTACACTAGGACATAACATTATGACAAAATCTAATATTTTAATTGGATATCTAATAGGAAATGTGTAACAAATGTCAAATAATGCTAGTATAAGTAATGATTATCTTACATTCATTTATATTTTAAATTTAACAACTGATAATTTTTTTATTTTTTAAAAATATAAAAAAAATCGTATTATTATGAATAAAATAAAAATAAATATAGTATATTTTTAATATATATTATTTCACAATATATATTGATATAGAAAACGTGTCATACATGGAGACAACTCCAAAGAAGAGAGGTATTCCTTCTTTATAACATTGTTATGAGATGACCCTATTAACTTGTCATGTTATTTTCAACAACAGGGACAGTACAAGAATGACATGCTAGGGGTTGAATTTGATCCTTTGTTACCCGGAGACCCAAAAATTAGTGGAGAAAAAGTCCTAACATTAATATTTGGGGTTCCATTGGATCATGACAAATGGTGGGACTTAACAGCATTGGCTACCTTATTATTAGTTCACAGATCGCTTCTCTTTTTAGTGCTTCGGTTTGCCAAAATAACTAAATCACATTTGCTATGGGTTTATGCTAAGCAAAGTCTACACTTTGCAGAAAGATGTTTGCTAAATTACAAGCCATCTATCTCTTCCAAAAAACATGAAGCCCTGCGTCCATTATCGTCTCAAGAGTGCGTTATGTCCCCAAACCTTGCCATATAACAGTACTTTGGTTCGGAGATGTAAATTAAATGTGAGAATTTTTTCATGAAGAATCATTAAGTATTTTTTATTTAAATATGTTGATTAGTTTATGACATTAAGCATATATTTGGAATTATGTTGTCTTTTAACATTGAAGAATAAAATATTTAATAATGAGCCAATAAAGGTTCGTCCAATTGATAAGGATTGGATTTATAAAGTCATGAATTTAAATTTCGTTATAAATATGAAGATTTTGTTGATAAATTATCTCTAAGTACATTTATAAACGTTCATTGAACTTTATAAAGATCCAATTGGTAAGGACTTTGTTGGTAGATTATCTATAAATACTTCGATTTGGTGATATAAATTAAGTATGAGATTTTTTACATGAAGAACCATTAAATATCTTTGATTTAAATATGTTGACTAGTTCATTGCATTAAGCATATATTTAAAATTATGTTGTCTCTCAACATTGAAGATTGAAATATTTAATAATGAACCAACAAATGTTGGTTTAATTGTTAAGAATTGGATATGTGACCTTTAGAAGAATCATGAGTTCAAATCTCGTTGTCAGTATATATTGCAAGTTCATAATGAATAAAAAGAAAACAGCCAAAAAAATCATATATAATTTAAGAACATCTCTTACTTTACAAATTAAGTTTTGGGTTCAGCTAACCATTTGACGAATTAATGGAACTTAATTTATTTAAATTTTTTTTACTACAAAATATTTAATAATAAAATAATATTATTATTGAAAAAATATATATTAATTATGGAATTCACTATTTTTTTAAAATTATATATTTCTCTTAAATAAGATCATATATTTATTTTATTATTGTCCCAAATTTTATATAAATATTTTTTTTATAAACCTAATTTAAATATAGAAAATGCTAATTAAAACATCGGTTAAGGAATAAAAATAAAAATTATGATTAATATGATTTTCGCATAATAATTTTTAATAAAAAATTATTAGATGATTCTGTAATTAGTATTCTTGCGATATTTTATATCTTTTTCTTTGATTAGTAACACAATATTTTAGGTTCGGTATAATTTTTAGCTTTTAGTTTTAAAATATTTAAAATTTAAATTTAATTTTAACTTTTAATTTTTTTTGTAAAAATAAATAAATAAATTTTATTTTAAATTTTTATTATGAATTTATTAAAAATAAGTAAATAAAAAAATAAAAGTAAAAAATAAAATTATTATAAAATAATAATAAAAATAAAATAATAATAATAATATTAGTAGTTAGGATGATTATATTTATAAAAGAAATTATGATAAAAATAATGATAATAATAATATTTTTGTGTTTATTTGATTATAAAAATTGAAAAAAAATTATTTTTGTTGAATTAAAAAATAATATTTTTAAATAGAAAAAATATTTTATTTTTAATATTTAAATTATTAAAATAATTTAAAAATATATTATATTAAAAAATAAATGATAAAAATTATAATTTTTAAATTAAATTATTTTTAACTAATATAAAATAATTTTTATACTATCAATTTATTTTTTATTTTTTTATTTACTAAATAAAAAAATTTACTTATATTTTTTATCTATTTAAATAATTTTTTTACTTTCTTACTTTTATTTTACCTTTTATCCTCAGTTTTTTTCTTGCTATTTTTCGAAAGTATATAAGGTTTTAGATTTGAATGTAATGCGCAGATACAAAAGAAAGACTGGACAAAAGTGCAGCAAGAAAGACAACAGAGACAAAGAGTCGGTGAAGTGCCCAAAGGAATTGCTATAACACTAACAATTCTCCAATATCTGCTATTGTGTTATGACAATCTTCAAAATGGAGAAACGTGACTCAACTAACTAATTAAGCATCGTACAATAATACTTCTTTGGATGATTTAAAAAATACGGAAATTAAAATTTAAAATAAAATATTTGAATAAAACAGAAAAATTAAAAAAATATTAATATTATAATTTTTAATTTATATATTTTTTAAAAATATAAAATTTAATTTTTTATTAATATATTTTTTATTTTTTATTTTTTTAATAATTTAAAATAAATAAATAAAAATAATTTTATTTTTATTTTTATAGAAAATAATATTTTTATATGATCTAGGAAAATTAATTTTTTTCATAAAAAATAAATAAAACCCATCCAATTTTAAAAATAAATTATTTCTTCCTTATTTTATTTCAATTTAAACCATGCATAATTATTCTTTGTTTGTATAATATATAAAATAAAAAGAAAAAGTATAACTAAATTGTTTGAATAAATAAAAATAATTTTTTATTTAAATATATAAAAAATAAAAAATAAATTATTAATAAATTTTATTTTATATAAATTAAAAAATTAAATTAAATATAAAAATTTATTTTATTTATTATATTAATCTGTTGATAATATTTAATTATTTATTTTTTAAAAATTTAATCATTAAAATTCTAAAATAAAAAATATTTCCTTTCTCAATTCTTAAAAAAATAAAAATTATAAAAAGTAATTTTTTATATAAAATAAATTAATTAAAAGAATAAATAATTTTTGTTTTTATTTTAATTTTTTTTCCTCTTATCTTCCGACATACACAAGATATAAGAAAGGAGAATGTGTTTAGTTTCAAATGATGTGATAGTGGTGGGCCAGTAGCACCCACATTACCATAGAGGTGGTCGAATAAGGGAATGGTAACCATGTTTTCCACGAGGCTCATGTTTTTTTAATCTTCTATTTTTTTTTACATTTTTTTTAAAATTTTGTTATTTTTATTTTATTTTTTATCATAAATTTTATAAATTAATTTATAAAATATAAAAATTTATATTTTATAAATTAATTCACAAAATATATTTATTAAAAGATAAAACTAAAAATATTGAAGGAAGGTATGGGAAAATAAAAATGAGATGCAAAAACAGTTCCCTTTCTATATTTATGAGGTTCCGTTTTTTCATAAAGTAATTGTTTTAAAAAAAAATAACAAAATTTAGTTTGTTTTATTATACAAACAGACATTAAATGGTTATGGACACACGTTTACGACCCAACAGGATTATTCATTCATTGCTCCATTTGGTGGTGCCAAATTCTCTCCCTCCCTCCACTTTGTACATCAACACTGTGTCTGTTTAATATGGAAATTGGATCTGATGGATATTCCTACAAATTATTTATAATAAATGGAGAAATTATTTATTAAATCAGCATCAGTTTTTTTATTTACAAAAATATAGATGAACTTAATTCTTAAAATTTATCTAAGATGTACTTAAAAAATATTTACAAATTATTTACCAATAAAAATCTTATATTAAATTACGAATTTAACTCTAACTAAAAGTTTAGATTTAGATAATTATATGAAAAAAATAATAGAATGAGTATGAGCATGATTACTTAAATATCCAACTCAACACTATATATATAATAAACAAATTATATTTAATAAAATATTAAATTATACTTTTGATTTCTTAACTTGATTTTTAGTTTTAATTCGATCCCTTGATCGATTTTTTAAACTAATCTTTTAATATTAGAAACATTTATAATGTTCGGTCTTCCGCCAGCCTCACGTTAATTTTTTGCTTATGTGAAAATTAATTGTGTCTAAGATAACAAACTAAGGATTAAATTAAAATATTTTAAAAATTTAAAAGACAAAAATAATGTTTTGTGCAAATTTAATTTTTTGTCAACAAATTCAATCACATAACATGTTTATATAATATACTCTAAAAAAATAGTATACAAGTTAACAAAAATATGTTAAAAAATAAATTAAGAGACTGAAAAATAATTCATCACATAATTATATCAATCAAAATTACGCTTACGAGGTATCTTATAAATATGTCATTTTTAAATACATTTTTATTATTTTTTTCCTCTTTTTTATTTTTACTTTGTATATATTTATAAACCGACAAATTTTATTTATAAAATTAATAAATTTATCTATAATTTATTTATTTATTTATATAAATTTTCTATAATTTTTATATTTTTATTAATTTATTTTTCAATAATATATTAAATTTATTTATAAAATTATAAATACGATTAATTTAATTTTAAATAAATTATATTGATATCCTCTTAAATTTATTAAAAAATATTTAATATCCCTTCTATTTTTTATCCTACACAAATATTTTTTAATTCATATAAAAATATAATAATACATATTTTTTCTTATACAATTTTTTTTAATTTTTTTACTATATTTATGTATTAAGAAGATTAAAATAATAAAAAAATATCAAATAATTTTTTGATAAATCTAAAAATGTACCAATATAATTTATCATTAATTTTGAAAATTTAAAAATATAAATTTTAAATTACAGGTATAATTTTATTCCTTTTTTTTTATTATATATATATATATATTATTAGTGTCACTTTAATATGTTTATCTTTAACTTATATAATAATTTTTATTTTTACTTTTTAGTACACCCTCATAAAATTTTTATTTATAATAATCCATGTAAATAAATTTTATATCGCTAAATCTTAAATTTTCTTTTACAATATATATATATATATATATATATATACATAAATTCATATATTATAATTACCCTTCCAGCTCCTAATATATCACAAGAAATATAGCTCCAAAATAAAAGATTAAACTAAAATTACAAAAAATATGAAATACTGTAAAAATATTAAAAATCTATTAGACTTTTAAATTATTTAAGATTTTTTTAAAAAATATCTACATGTTAAAATTAAATTAGGTCCCTGAATTTATATATAAATCATTTTATTTGACTCTTGAGCAAAGGTTCTCTTAGAGTTTTGTAAGGATTCCTTCTAGTTTAGGAAAGTAATTAAAATTTTTCAAATTTGTTTAAGAATATACCGAATAAACTATTAAATTGGTTCTTCTACCTAATGACATTCTAGTCATGGATCTAATTAAAAAATAATTTATAGGTTTAAGGATCTAATGCAAACTTTTAAAATAAAGATCTATTTAAAAATTCTAAAATAATTCTGAAACCAATAAATTAGTTTGACCATTTTTCACTTTCTTATAATTTATTCTTTAGTATTTTATACAAACAAATGTTACCCGACATAAAGATTATATTTTACATTTCCTACAGTCGATGATTTAACTTTTCTTAAGTGTAAGATATACTTAAAAATTTAACGTACATAGAAATTGACATTTAAAATTTTAATTTTTATAATTTATTTATATATTTATGTATTTTATCCTAATATTAACTGCCAATTTTTAATAAAAAATTACAAAGTGAAGATGTAATGGCATGCATACCATTGTTTCCCCTCCCTCTGCCTCTGATATAGAGAGCGGGTGAATTACTTTTATTCGCTAAAAATGCTTTTCCCCAACGATTTTCTTTTTCCTTCTCTTGAAAATAAAAAAAAAATCATCTTTTCTCAGAATTTTTAAGATATGTTTACCACAATATTTTTAATAATATAGAGCTGTATTGATCAAAATATGAATGAAGAGTCTCCTTCATATAGATATCAATAAAGAAAGAAAGTTTAGTAATTAATACCAAATTAATTAATGTGAAACTAACATTTTCAAGTTGCATAAATATAATTTCTAATAGTTATAAGTTAAATTATGTAAAATATTTAAAAGCTTCACTTGGGGGGGGGGGGTGGGGCGGAATGTTACTGACTGTTGTCACTTGATAAACTTCACTTTATTGGTGGTTACATTCTTTTTCTATTTTTGAGAAAACATTCTCACAGTTTCACTGAAGAATATTAACTATAAAAAATTATTATTTTATTTTAAAAATTAAGCAAAAGAATATTAACTGAATAACTATGATCTCTTTTTCCTTATCAGTAGTAAAACTATAAACATCATGTGTAAATCACAGTATTAAACACACAATTAAATCAACTGTACTATCACAGCTAATTATGTAAATTCATAGCAAATTTAGCGCCCAAGCTAAAGTTTCCATTTGTTAAATTGTTATGAACTGATAATGGTTTGAGTTGAGAGTGTGATTTACCAAAATGGTGAGGAGGAGGTGACGGTGGTTTTTAGTTAATTTTGTCGTTGTTGATTTTAGGAGATGTATAGCCTAGTTAGAAGTTTATTACTAGGGTACCCTAGTTTTTATTTTATTTGATTTTTGAGATTATTGACACATAATAATCTCAGATCATGCAATAATTTTTCCTAATAGTAGAGTGACGGCAAAGTAAGAAAACAAATTAAGCACCAACAACGTAAGGTACCTAAGAAAGATTTGTCTCATTTAAATACTGGAGTGATATTTGGAGGGAACTAACAATAATAATAAGAAAAGAACAATGTTTTCAGTTTATAGACAAGTGTGATTGGAGTTGAAGATGGCAGTGTTTGTTATGTTTTCTTAAGATGATCTATGTACTGAATTCTTGCGAATTTTAGTGTTTGGAAATAAATATTCACATTTTCAGGGAGAATTCCTGCAAATGTTATAGTAACTGGGAACATTCTAATTAATGGGAAGAAGAGAAGCTTGTACTCAAAAGAAGTGGTAAGATAACCATTAACCAAATATGATGCTAAAAATGTATGTCGTTATAGTAATAGTTTTATTCTTTTTCTTTGTTTCCATTAAAATATCCACGTGAGTGAGTGGTCATGTTTTTATATTTCTTGAATTTTCAGTCCTATGTGGTTCAAGAGGAACTTTGACCGTTAGAGAAACCCTCACATACTCTGCAAACATGAGGCTTCCTTCTAAAATGACCAAAGAAGAGATAAATAGAGTTGTGGAAGAAACAATAACAGAAATGGGTTTGGAAGATTGTGCAGATAATAGGATAGGGAATTGGCATTCAAGGGGTATAAGTAATGGTGAAAAAAAGAGACTTAGCATTGGTCTTGAGATTCTAACACAACCCTATGTTTTACTTCTTGATGAACCTACTACTGGACTTGATAGTGCCTCAGCTTTCTATGTGATTCAAGCTCTAACTAACATAGCTTGTAATGGAAGGATTGTTATATGTTCCATTCACCAGCCATGCAATGAAACTTTTAGTTTGTTTGATGATTTGCTTTTGCTCTCATGTGGGGAAACTGTCTATTTTGGAGAAGCAAACATGGCTCTGAAGGTACTAACTGGTTAACTTCAACTACATTGACAAAATAAAAATAGAGTTCAATAAAGTTATTTAGTTGAAAATTTTGAGTCAGTAAATAAAGTTTGGGCACAGTTTTTTTGCCGATGTAGGGTTTCCCTGTCCTACTAGAAGAAATCCTTCAGATCATTTTCTTCTGTGTATCAATTTAGACTTTGACTTGATTACTTCAGCACTAGCAAGAACACAATTGAGTCTGGTATCAATCTTGGAGCCTTTTTTATTTTATTGTTTTTCTTTTGGTGTTGACAATGCTTCTAAACGTGGATTTCAATATCCTAATTGACAGCCATCTTCATCAAATTCAGAGCTGGGAATGAGAACAGTAGAGATTAGAGAGACACTTAATTATAAAAGTTCAGAGCAAACGATCATAGCAAAAAGAAGAATTCAACAACTGAAACCCAATGTAACAATTTGTTATTCTGTATTTATAAATCACATAATAACTTTATGTACAAAAATTTTACCTTGATTATCTGGTATTGATCTACTTTTATAAACCAACTTGTTGTTACCAATCACAACATCGGTCAGAAAGAAGCAAAAAAAAAAAACAAAAAAAAACTATCTTCTTGAATCCTCAATTTGACCTTTTGGAGAAGATAATCCAATCAATAAAATCCATCAACCCTTTTCTAGCACCGAATCATTTAAAAACACTATATTTCCTTTTATTTTTGTCTTGTTTTAATTAAATGGCTTGTTCTCTATCTTATTGATCATAGAGATATAATATGTAGGAAGAGCAAGAAATTGAGGCCAATATAAGCAGCAGTACCACATGGTTGAAGCAATTATGCACATTGACCAAGCGATCTTTTGTAAACATGACCAGGGACATTGGCTACTACTGGCCTAGTATGATATTCTGTATAATGGTAGCAATCAGTATTGGCACTCTCTATTTTGATACTGGCGCAGGCAACAACTCAATCAGTGGCTAGAGGAAAGTGTGTAGCATTCATTTATGGGTTCATGATTTGTTTATCATGTGGAGGATTACCATTTTTCATTGAAGAATTAAAGGTAAAAAAATTGATCCTTTTTTTCACTTAAAAGATAATAAAATTCATAGGGTATTTTGTTGTCAATCTAAACCAATCCCAATAATAATAACAGGTGTTTTCCGGTGAAAGGTCAAAAGGGCATTATGGGGAGGCTGCTTATGTTGTATCAAATATTATATCATCATTCCCTTTCCTTCTTGTTCTATCTATCTTCTCCGGAACAATTATATACTACATGGTGAAATTTCATCCCGGTTTTGCTAACTATGCATTTTTGTGCATCAACTTATTCTGTTGCCTATCTGTTGTGGAGAGTTGCATCATGGTTGTAGCTTCAGTGGTGCAAAATGTGTTGATGGGTTTAGTAACAGGAACTGGTGTAATAGTAAGTAAAATCACTTTATCTGCTCCTAACATATGAATGTTTTGTAACATGGAAAAACTAGATGATTCATTCAATTCAATGGTTTGGTGTAGGTTTTCATGATGATGTCCTCCCAAATATTCAGACCCCTACCTGATATTCCAAAGTACTTTTGGCGCTACCCAATGTCCTACCTTAGTTTTGCCAATTGAGCAGTGCAGGTACAATGTTAAATGTTTTTGGATGTGAAACACTTGCTAACAAAAGAAAAAACAGTACCAATATAAATGAAAAATAGTTACTAACATTTTGTTATAAATTACTTATTCATCAACAGGGACAGTTTAAGAACGAGATGCTGGGGGTTGAAATTGATCCTCTGCAACCCGGGGACCCAAAAATTAGTGGAGAAGTTCTAACATTGATATTTGGTGTTCCATTGAATCATGACAAATGGTGGGACTTAACAGCATTGATTATCTTATTATTAGTCCACAGATTGCTTCTTTCCTTGGTGCTCCGCTATAACAAAACATCAATATCACTCCTCCTATGGTTTTATATATGCCAAGCAAAATCTACACTTCGCTTTACTTGGTAACACCACATCCTTGAAGAGGGTCTTTGCAATATAATATTTGAAAATTAAGAGGATGTCTGGTAAAATTAATAAAAGAAAGTTGAAAAGCTAGTTTAAGATAAAAGTTCATAGATTATCTAATTAAATTAAAAATATTTAACAAGTTAATCGTTAAGTTAATGATAAATATAAAATGATGGACAAAGATACGTAATTAGTTACGTGATCAAAATTTAAAATTTGATAATTGTATATTTTTAAATAAAGAGAAAATATATTTTGAATCATGTAAATATAATGAGTTTTGTTCTTAGTTCTTGTTTTTTTATCCTTAATTTAATTTTTAGTCCCTTCTTTTAATTTTCTATTGAATATTTATTAATTTGACTAACAAATGTTTAGTTAAATTTTAGTGTATCTATCAACTTATCATATATATATATATATATATATATATATATATATATATATATATATATATATATATATGTTAAAATTTTGTTATAAAAGCAACACAAACTATATATCATTTTTATTATTGATTCATCTAAAAGATCATTTTAATATCTTAGTTAAATACAATACTTGTATGGTTTTTTTAGTATATATAATAAGTTGATATATATGATAAAATTTAGCTAAACGTACGTTAATTAAATCATCAAATATCAAAGTGCAGGTTTATAGTAAGAACCAAAAATAAAATTTTCGAAAGGTCAAAAATAAAAGTTAAAAATTTACGGAAAACAATATTTACTATATATTTATAGAAATTTAAAAAATATTTAATCATTTAAATACTTATAAATTTTCATATTTTTAGTTTATATTAATTTATTTAATATTTTAAAAATTAGGATAATATTTTTTATTTATAAATATTTTGATTAAAAAATAAAATAATAAAAAATAAAAGTATTTTAAAAATTTTATATTATAACCCAATAAAGTTTGATAATTTTATTGAATCATGCTTGGAAGATTGGCAATGTATTTCTTTTAGGAACAATCCATGTTTGTCATATTTATTTACTTTTTATTTTTTTATGATATTTCTTTCTTTTCAATAAAATATATATTAAACTTTAAAAAATAATTTCTTGTAAAAATTTAATTTATTCTTTTATAATTTTAAATTTTATTGATAAATATAAAATATTTTATTAAGATTAAAATAAATAGCATAATATTAAAATAATAATTCAAAAAATAATATTACATAATAAGAAAAATAAATAGCATAATATTAAAATAATAATTCAAAAAATAATATTACATAATAAGAAAAATAAAAAAATATATCATATGATATTTCATAATAAACTAATAATATCATTAAAAAAATGAAAAGGTATAGCTTATAACAATAACGTTAAATAAAAATATTATAAGCTATAAACTATTAAAAAATTATTTAAAATAGAATTTTTAAAAAATATATTACAAGCTATCAAAATATTTTTTTATTAAATAGGATTATTTATTTCACAAAATATTTTTTTTATATTTTTCATTTGAATATGTGGATCAGTTTATCACATCAAGCACATAAGAAATATATAGCAACTTAGATGTAAAAGAGGTTAAATAATAATATTTAAATCTCGTGTTAAACATTAACTAAGAAAATTTGAATGAAAGAGTATATTTGCCAATTGCCAATACCCGTTTTACCCAAATTCCTTTTTATTTATTTACACATTTATTTAATGATACAAATACTTAACCAAAATGCAACAAAATACAAAATTTGGAAATTAAATAATAAATTAAAATTTTGATGAATAAATATAAATAAACAAATAAATAAATAAAAGAAAAGATAAGACAGACCAACAGGCAATTGTTGGAAAAGGGTTAGGTGCTGCAGAAAATGCATGAGTTTGGAAGAAAAGAGAAAATAATATTAGTATAAGCACAGCACACACATAGAAATTAAGTTTGAAAGTTTGCAAAATAAATAATAAAAAAAGAGTAGATGATCTTGTGTACAGAAATAATACATAAGGAAATTTAGAAAAAAATAAAGATTTTTTTTGTTTGACCAATAAAAATGACATATTAAACTCATTATTAAACTTTTTGACAAATTAAAAATATGCAGAGAGGAGAGATTTTGATTTTCTCGTTTTTGTTTAAGAAAAGTTTGAGAGACTGATATGAAGACCTACAAATTCAAGGCAGATAGCATCTCAAGATAATTCATTTGGAACAAAGTAAAAAATCGAAGAGAGAATATAGTAGAAATTGAGCACACATCAAATTAAGGTTTGGATTTAATTTTAAAAATATTATTAAATTTAAAGTTAATTAACAAATTAATCCTTCATTTTAGATATGTATTGCAAATTTTTTTAATTTTTTAAATAATATACATTAGTCTATTATTTTTAAAAATATTATAAATTAATTTTTTCACTTATTTAAAATCATACAAATTAATATTTCTACAAATTTATAATATTTTTAAAAATAAAAACTAATTTATATTATTTTAAAAATAAAAATAAATTAATTCCTTCATTTATTTAAAATTATACAAATTAATTTTTCTACAAATTTATAATATTTTTAAAAATAAAAAATTAATTTATATTATTTTAAAAATAAAAATAACATGAAATAAAACTTCTAAATTTATCCTTTTCATCGACCCAATCAGTTCGAAGCGCACACAATCACGCAGAATCATGAAAAGCTTCAAATCCAATAAATAATAATAGTTTAAAATCCCAGAATATATACAATAATCTCAAATAATAATAAAAAATGAGAAAACTTGAAGGAATAGAATGAAAAAAAAGGAAAAGTACATATCCACAACCACCTTCAAGGGCGGTGCACATTGTTGTTGACAAACCAAACCACTGTGGAAACCTCGCCGTCTCCACCTAATAATCCTACCAAGGCTTTACCTTCCACCTTGAACCAGTGGTAACCATGGCTTTCGCACAAAATAGAAAATGAGGAATTAAATCGAATCAAAAATTGATTAAAAGATAAAATTAAAATTAATTTTAAATATAGAGAATAAAAATATTATTTTTATCTTTTTTTTTTAAAAGGTACAGAATACTCTCCAATAACAGGTATGACAAAATCTTCAACATACAAAAACGTACCTATACGATGCCATAATGAACTATACAATTATCAAATCTAAGTTCCAATAATATATATATTACATGATAGATGAATATCATAATTTTAAAAAATGGACTAGATCAATTAATTCAACTGGCTAAACTAAAAATTGGTTAAATCATCAATATAAATGGTCCAGAAAATTAATGAAGTAGTAAAAAATTTATGAAGAATTGATTAAAAATCATCAAGAACAAAAGCAGAAAACTGGTTTAACCAGTCCATCTAAAAATTTATTTTTGTTTGTTTTGGTTCAATTTTTTATTTTTAATTCTAATAATTTTTTAAGTAAATAAAAACTCATACATAATATTTACATATGATTAATTACAATTATTTAACTATTTATTATAATTTTTTATTTTAAAGACAAGTAATATAATTCTAGCTAGCTTATAAAATATTTGTTAAATTAATTTTTTATTAATTTATCATTTAATATATTCATAGTATTAATTTATATATTTTATGATTACCGATTCTGTCTTAATTTAACTCATATGAAAACAATAAATCATTAACAAAGACCTTATTGATTGAACTCTCCATCCGATTTTAAAAATATTTACAAACACATATAGAAAGCTAGTACCGGAGGCAGTGGATATATTCCACTCATTCATATCCTTCCACTTTATGAAGTCCAACTCTTTCCACTATTAAAGGAGAATAGACAATTTTTTCCTACAAAATTTGTTCTAAAATCTACTAAATATATCTATTATGTTAATTATATAAATCAAGAGAACCATCGAAGAATAATATTTCTTTCAACTACTTAGAAGTCAGTTGAAAAGAATTATGATACACCCTTGATACTTGAATTTATTTCTTAAATTTAATACAATTACGTAGAGTCTTTACAATACAATGCTCAAGAGAAGAGAAAAAGAAAGATAACAAGAAAAGTCCATAAAGGGAGGGATAAATGTTTTGAAAGAAAACAAACTAGAAAAAAAAAATGTAGCATATGTCCTTGGAACTAGCTATTAGGGCTCAAATATCGTTACACATGCATTTAATAGAAAAAAGGATCATAAATAACGTTTAAAAGACCATAAACAATAAAGTAAATAGATAATAAAATATTAGGAGATCCATTAAATCCTTTGTCTCCATTAATTCTAAAAATCTAAAGGGAATTAATTAATATATTATGTTAATTCATTTACATTATTATTATATTAATATAATATTCTTGTAACAACTATTATAAAAAGAAGAATGATATATCTCTACGTATAAATAATATGGATATATGTAAGTATGGTAAACTGACATGTCTCTGATCTGCCCGCTTCATTTTTGTTTTGAATTTGACGAAAATTTTTTATTATTTAAAATATTATATAAAATTATAAAAATAATAAATTATATAAATTTTTAAAAATATATAATAATTTAATAAATTATAAAAAATAAAAAATAAAAATACTAAAAATACATACAAGACAGATTTTTTCAAATTCATCCGACGATAAAAATGATTAAAAATATCAAAAACGAGAAACGTAAAATCTGCTCCCGATTTATCCACTGCCTCGTTTAGATATATGAATTTTTTTTATTTAACGGATGAAATTATTTTTTAATTTTTTTAAAAAATCAAATGACTAAATCATAAAATATATAAACTGTATGGATATATATATATATATTTACATATTTTTTATAATAATATATTTTTTATTGATCATCAAATTTTGTCAAAAGAAGTTAAAAATATAAAAAGGACACTTTTTTCGCACTTCTATTTTTTTTTATTCACCTCTTTCTTTAAAAAGATTATTTCTAAAATTATTTTTTTAAAATCTATCAAACATATTTCTAAAAATTAATTTTCAAAAGCATTATTTGCAAATATATATTTTTAAAAATTAATTTTCAAAAACATTTTTCTTCATATATGCAACTTCCGTAAGCAATTAATATGCGACTAGACTTCCTTACTTGGTTTCTGGTATATGGTTGCTTTTCTTCAAAGCATGTTCATATTGGTAGTACATGCTTCCTTTAACAATTTGATGTCACATCCATATACGTCCTCATAAGACATGCAACTTGCGAAAGATAGATGCAACTCCCGTAGTTAATATGCCTCACTCATGTATTTATAATTTTTTAAAATTAATTTCCAAAATTATGTGTAAATAACATTTTAAAAAATATGTTTTATACATTTTTGAAAGGATAATTTTAAGACGATAGAATTTTTTTTACGGAGACGTAACTTCTTCAACTCTTCTTTTATCTTGTTTATTTGTTGTTAAAGTTCTCTGTTATCTAAAAATATGATTAACTAAACATATATAAAATGAAAATAATTTTTATTTTATAAATTTTCTTTTAAATTTAAATATATATAAACCTAATTTTTAATATCTTAAGTTTGTTAATGAACCGTCCAATCCTGTAACGGACATCAAACATGCGGAAGTTGATTTTTAAATTAAAATATTATTTATATCAAATTTGATTATATTTCATGTTAACTTCGTATGATTAGAAAACTATTTCATTCCGAAAGTTAGCCAATTCAAAATTAGAAATGGTATCATTCATTGCAACTTATTCAATTCATGTTCATTGTACTACATCTAACATTAACGTTTCTTTACATTCAAGGGTTCGAGATCATCCATGTCAGCATTTATTTATTTATAATGATCACATTTTCATCATGTGAGTCCTAGGAAATTTTTTTATTTTATTTTTTATAACTATCTCATTCCTATTATGTGTTTTCAAAGCTAATCAACTTTTACTCCTTTCAACGAACTTGTTCAATAGTTTTCAAGTGTATAAGCTTAATTTTGGAATGCAGCCAATCTTAATTGAATCCCCTTTAAAGCCATCTTTAATTATGAACTTTACCGGTAAAGCAAGGTACAACGATATTGTTGAATTTTACAATATCATATTATAGTATATTGGAGCTGTATCCTTCGTTTCAGAAGGTTGTCAACAATGATGTTCTATGCTGCAACCGCATAGTGGATGAAATTAGAGTGCTTCCACAATCATATATGAAACTTATTATTATTTTATAAAAAAGATTAGCAATGACAAATCATCTTATGTTCATTGAGTATTCCAAAAAATATCCATAATAAGTAGGAGAAATATTCATTTTATGAATTTGAGCTGGATATACTTTTTCAAATACCATTTCTCTAAATTTTCAAACAAGATCGAAGAGAAAAATAATGAAAGGACTGTGATGTTCAAATAGGAAAAAATAACGATCAAGGAAGAGGCGGTTTCTCCCAACTAAAACAAAATTGAAAAAATAAAAAAAATAAAAATGAAAGGGAACACTAACTCACTAAGGTGAGCACATATAAATTATTAATTAAGAAGAAGAAAGAGTTGTTGAAATGGAAAGTCAAAAATGCGCAACGGCACAACTATACACAGAATCTTCCAAAATATCCGCATCCCCTGAATGCCCCGTAGCCTTTTTTATTTTTAATTAAAAAATTAATGTCATATATATATTAATAGCATTTATGTTTTAATATATTGTATTTTTTATCATATTATATATTATATGTAATTTTTTATTTTTTTTATCTCTTACATCTTTATCGTATTAAGCATTTTAAAATAAAATGTAAAAATATTAAAAAATATTTTTAATTCTTGTTGCAAGCGCCTTCAACCGATAAGGCTATATAATTAAATTGTTACGACACACATCTGCTAAAAGAAGAGAAAAAGAAAACTCGATGGCTGCAGTGTATTGATATAAATTTTATGGTCCTTTTGAACCCAATATTTCCTATTTACTAGTCAGCAATTTTGCCTTCTTTGAATTCTAGTTGTCTTTTTTTAAAAAAAAAATTCAAAATAGTATTTCCCCCTCCTTGTAACTCTGTTTAATTGAGTGTTATATATATATATATATATATATATATATATATATATATATATATATATATTAATTAATTAATTAATTAATGATTAGCATAAAAATATAAAACTTCAAGTTCATAGTGAAATGATAAATCTGTCATAAAGTTATTACAAACTAAGGAATTAAGGAATTCAACTTTAATATGTTGATAATGTAAAATATTTTATACCACCAGCCAGTTGCAAATCATAATATATATAATGGTCAAAATAATTCTTTTAAGAATTAATATTTTTAATAATATAATAATTTATATGATTGAATGATATTATAAAATAATATTTATACTGTCATTATATTTTAATTAAATTTTAAACTAAATTATATAATATGAAATTTTAGAGACTAAATCAACACAAATTATTACTCTAATGAACAAAAGTATATATTGATTAATGATTAATTAATTAATTAATTATGTTTAAATTTATTTAAATAAAATCTTCTATTTAAATCATAACAAATTTCTCTTTAAAAAATCACAATTCCATCATATTTGAGCTATTTTTTAATTTGAACAGAACTAATCAAATAATTCATTTAAGTTGTGAAACAAAAAAAAATACGTTCATTCAAACCTTTGGAATAGAGTACTATTTTTTAATCCAATTATCTTCCCTCGTTAGGAATATTCAAGAATCAAATCAATTTAATTTAAATTGTACAACTAAATCAAACTGAATTAAAAATTAAAAAAAATTAAAAATTGTAATTTTTTATGCAATTTAATATTATTTGTGATTTTTGTAGAAAACTAAACTAAATTAAATTAAACTTTATATATTTTTAATTTTATCTGGTTGAATGGTTAAGTTGATACTTTTTAAATTTTTATCATATATTTTTTTACATATATTTTATTTTGTTAATTTGTTAAACTAAAATTTATTAAAATATGAATAAATTTATCTATAATATTTTAAGTTTATATATTTTATCGATATTTTTTATTGTTAGTTGTTATATTTTTTTGTTTAATTACATTTTGACATAATATATAATTTTAACATAAGGTATAATATGTTTATTTAAATTTTATTTTAAAATATGTTAATTATAAATGTTATTATTATTATTTAATTAATTTTTTTAAATTATTACTTTACTTTTTTTATTAGTTAACATTTATTGTTAGATTTTTAAAATAAAATAAAAAAATTGAAATACAGAAACGAATTAAACCATAAAAAATTAATTTAATTTAATTTTTAATATATTTTAATCGAATCAAATCAAATAAAAAAAACATTTTTTTAATTTGTTTAAAAAATTTGATGTAAAATGTAACCAAATAACATGGTGAATACCACTATTCTTGATCCTGTGGAATTATATACCGTTAATGTGATAAAGAAAAAGGGATTGTGTGTGACATAGAAGGAGCTTATGGAAATGGGTAGGTGGGATTGTGAGCGCCTTAGATATGAAAATATAAATTATGTATTCACTATTTTTTTAAGAAGAGGGCAACGAAGTAAAAACATTTGCATCTGACATCATATTAAAATTAAAGATGAGAGTGAAGTCAATCACAATTCCATTTACACTCCTTTCCGCTTTCATCTTTGACTTTATACATATAAAATATTTTTTTAATGTTTACCTGCCTTGTTATCTATATTAACCATTAGGATGAACCTAAGTGCAGAGGTACCATAATTACTATCAGATGTTAAGTTTGAATTTTTTTTTTAATTTTATGGTGTATAAAAAAAATGTGCATACATATTAAATAAACTTTAACATAATAATCACCTTTCTTAGTTATACTAATAAGAAATTTATTCTTCGTATATTTTTTTAATAAAGAAAATTTATTTTGATTATATCTGTATCTCAATAAAATTAATCTTCAGTTTGATTGAAAAATATTTTTAATACACAAAAAAATTTACATACGATATAATAAATTTATTCTTTATTATAAATTTGAGTTTTTATTTTTATATAAGTAAATAGTTTTATTATTCTCTTCTTATAATACATAAATTTACAATTATTTAATTTCTTTTAAAATGCTCAAATTATTAGTTATTTCAAAATTTTCATCTATATCAATTTTCTATATTAAATTTTATTTTACATTAGTATTTTGAATTCTTAAATATAGCTTTTAATCATTTTAATTTTTTATTAAAACTTTCTATTTTTTCTTAAATATTAACCTATTATACTTGAAAATTAGTTTTTTACTAATTAAAATTTCTATTTTTTTAAAATTACTTATATATATTTTATATTAAAAAATTTGCAATCCATAAAACTCTTTTTTATTAAAAAACCATCTATTAACAAGGAAAAATATCAAGTACTATTAAAATAATATTCATTAATTAATATATTCATTGTCAAAAAAATTAGACTGTTAATAAAAACTTTGAAGGTTAATTCACACTAACAAATAATGTATTGAATTTAATTAAAATATAAGGGTACTATACTATCATCCGATTATGAATTGTTATATTATTAAAAGTTATTAACTTTTATATTAATAATTTAAAATTCATGTATTTGTAATTTCTAATTAGTTGACAATATTATTTTTAAGATGATAAAATTAAACTTTAATATATTATATTTACTAATATTTGATATATTTTCTTTCATCCTTTTTATAAGATTTTTCAATAATTAGTTTTAATCCTTACAAAATATATTATTTTTATGTTAAGGGATAAAGATTAAATTTATATTTTCATGTTAAATTACTTCAACTAACCCAAACCACAATATTGATTTAGTGATAAAAGATTAAATATTAAAATAGTTTTATATGAGATTTCAAATTCAAATTTTATCATCGTAAAAAAAAAAACTAATCCTAATTGTTTAGGGTTTTTATGTTTATCATTAATAACTGCAATGATTTTTAGATGATACTTTAATTTAACCCTTCTTCCGTCATTAAATATTTGATACTTTAATATTTTTATTTTTTTATTTTTAATTATCATTTTATATGATCAATAAACAATTAATATTTTTAATTATATCCTTAATAATGAATGTGTTTTATTAAATAATATGTTGAATAATTAATGAGATAAGGTAGAAGATTAAGTAATAATTTTTTTAAATTAGAATATTATTTCTAGTATATAACCTTAAATATGAAAAAATGACGAAAGTACATGGATAAAAGAATTTTACTTTAAATAGGAATAAATTTAAAATATCCTATCAATTTTTAAAAATATTTTATTAATTAATATTATTATATTTTTTAATATGTGCAATTTATTAAGGATGATCTTATAATTAAAAGGATCAGAGAAAATAATATTTTAGATTAATACTATTTTTTAGCAGTATAATATATTATATTGTTAATATAAATTTATTATATTGATTTTTTAAATTTTTATTATAAAAATATAGTAATGGAAGTTAATTTAATATTAAATCATTAGTAAATGGTTATTTTTTAATGTTTGTTTTGCAAAATTGAAACCTGATTCTTTTTACGTATGCAAGTAAAGTCCTAGACAAGTAATTTGTGAGACAGGTCTTGAAATTAAACGTAATCAAATGAACATTGAAACGTTTAATTAATGCAAGAATGAGGGTTCAGAAAAGGCAATTTATGTTTGCATGAAAGAATCAACATAAATTACCACAGTAAGTGTTTACCTTCTTTAAAAATTCAAAATACATTATAGGGAGAAAAATCAATCAAATATAAAATCAGATTTCATTCACCCTAGACTGAAAAAGGACGGTGGTTAGATAAATTCCTCTCCAAGGGGATAAACTAAATGTATATCAGAATTTGAAATTAAATCCTTGCAAGTAAAGTTGAATTAAGGGCACCCAAGGTCACATAAATATAATATTTTCAAGATATAAAACCATCAAATTAAATTATAATATAAATATATTTGCATTATCTTATTTTATTTAATAAAAATATTTTAAAAGAATACAATCCAAAAATTCAATATTCTAACTTTTAAAATAATATTTTTTAAACTATAATTATTTTCTACATAAAACAATCTTATTTAATTTGGATAACGTTCACGATATGATGGGATTAAAACTCTTCTAACAAAATTTTTTATCATATACAAAGCTCATACATAGGAAATTATTTAGAAGAATTAAATAGATATTTCCATTTAAATTAATTACCAATTAATTAATTATAAATAATTTAAAATAAGTTTAAATATAACAGGTGGTGATTATTTAAAATATATATATTTATCAAATTTAAGTTAGAGTTAAATAATTAAATATATATTTATTTTAGTTTATATTTATACATTAATTAAAAATTAATTGTCCTAAATGCATTTTTTAATTTAACCAATTAATTTATCGTATCAATTTTGATTAACTTATCCCATAATTTAACCAAATATAGCCCTTAAACCATCTTCAATGGAAGATTTCTAACATATTTTAAATAACTCAAAATATAATAAAATATTTAAATAATTTTTTAAAATTGTTTATATATATGTAAGCATTTCTTATTATACATAAGCAGCTCTTTTATATGAACAAATCTTTAAACACCTCCTTTGAAACTAATTGATTTTGAGATATATTTTTTAAGAATTAATTTGAAGTGTAAGATTTTTATGAGACAACAAAAGGGTGTAAGATTTTTATTAAAATATTATTATCATAAAATTATTCACATACTCAAAACATAAGTTAGCTTTTAGAATTAATTTATTTTAAATCAGTTGTGCTAAAATTTAAACTAAACAGCCCTTGTAAACAAGGGTCTCACTAGTTTCAGTCCTAGTCCTTAATTATCTTTGTCAGTACTTTGTTACACAATCTTCAATATTTTCAAAGATAAAAGATATTAAGTGGGTTTGAATTAGTTTATTTAAGATAATATTTCTTTTCTCTTAATTTTCTGATAAAAAAACATTTTTCTAATTCAACTGAGTATACGCTTAGCCCTCATTATAATAAATAAAATAATACAATTCCGTAGGTGACTAAGAGAGTAAGACACAAAAATTCGACACCCATCAATTTATTTAGAAAGTGATGATATAATTAAAATTCATGTATGGGTAGGGAGAGGGAGAAAAGCTTGAATTTGTAAATGTTGTGGCTTGTCCTCATCAAAATAATATTTTAATTTTTTTGTGCACGCGGTTGGCTTTATCGAGGGAGAGAACAGTCATATTTGAATGGAAGAAAAATTGTACATGAAATTGCACAGAAAGTCAACTAAAGTCGCTTCCTTTCATAGAAAACCTTGAAAGCCTTATATCACATTGGAGGAAGAAATCAAAGCCAACTGCCAGTGAAAGCCTTGGATGGAGGAATTTGCACGAAAGTTGTATAATGAAACAAAAAAATAAAATATAATGTAGAAAGTATCAGCACACCTAAATGGCTTAAACAAACATTATTTCCGTAGAAAAAATGTTACTTTGAGACAATCCCACCAAACACTCCCACGTGCAAAGTTCATCTTCTCTCCAATCCTCCATTCAAAATTCTAACAATACCTTTTATAATGGGATGGTGTCTCTCTCAAATTTTTAATTCAAGTTAGTCAAGTTGGTTTATGACATTTAAAAAAGATATATAATGTTGGGTACGTGGCATTTGATTGTGCATTTTTAACTAAGGTGAAAAAAAGAATGTGCATGCCATGAAGGCTCATATAAATTAATTAAAAAAAAAGGTAGGCTTGGTGCGTACGTATCAAGTATTTATTGATAGAGAGAAAGGTAATAAGAGAGAAAGAAGGGAAAATCAAATCAATCAAAGCTCTCTTGCGTTTCTCATGAACTGTGGAGTCGTGTTGGGTTTCTATTGTTGGGGTTGGGAGTTCTTAACTGCCCTTCTTCTCTTCTCCTCTCATCAACCTTAATTCTTCATCATTCTCTTTCTTCTTCTATCTCATCATCATCTTCTCTTATTTGTTTAGAAACACACATACACACACAAAATAGTAGTATATAATAATAATAATAAAAAATTGAAAAAAATATGGAAGGAGGAATTAGTGAGAAGGGGTTGTTGGAATGTGGAAGGAAGTGTAGTCCACCACCGTTTTTGTTGAAGACATATATGTTAGTAGAGGATCCGGCAACCGACGACGTCGTTTCATGGAATGCGGAAGGCACGGCGTTTGTGGTGTGGCAGCCGGCGGAGTTTGCTCGTGATCTCCTCCCAACACTCTTCAAGCACAGCAATTTTTCCAGCTTTGTCCGTCAGCTCAATACCTATGTATGTACCTCTATAAATTAATACATATGCACTAACCTATAGTTACATCATTTAATTTCCTGCTTAATTTGTTTTCTGCACTTCAATTCGGATCTATTTAATCAATCATAATAACTTATTTATTGTTTAGTTTTGATATTTATTTTGACAACTTTGAGCTTGAATTAGAGGATTAATTAATTCCACCGTTTAGGTGCATTATGTTTATCATATTTTTTTTAAATTAACGATAAATATGCTTAATTTTTTTAGAAGAGCTAAATCTTAAATTAAAAGTTTCAAATAACAAAAGAAATCAAAGAGGGAATCTTTGGTTAGTAAGTTTAATTAATTGGAAGAAAAGACTTTAGTTTTCTTGAGTTGTTGATGATGGAACAGGTTAATTAACGATATCTGTTTGACCTAGTTTAGGCTTTAGTTCTTTGTACTGGACGCATGAAGGAACAGCTTGATTTTTTAAATTTATCATTTAGGAAGGGAAGTAAGCTAGAAGATAGAAAAGATATTTTATTTGTAGTTAAATATATATGCTCGTGTCGGGTAGATAGAATAGTTCTATTCTTATAATATATTTTTAATTGCAAATTTTATAATTAAGCTAGATATGAGTATAAAAAGGACGTGATCAATTAACTCTTTTTATGAGGGAAATTTCCTAGAAAAGACTGAATCAACATTAATTAGTAAAACGTTAGAATAATAGTGGGATGAATGTTTTTAAGCCGTGTTCACGGCATGCATATATTGATATTTGATATGATGTGACTGATATGAACCGGTCCAGGTAATGAATTTCATACATTCCTATATATCATCAAACTTTCAATTACTCTTCCACATGCAAAAATCAAAAATCAATATTAGTCGGCGTGCCGCCGTCCATGACTTATCCATTTTCTCTCAATTAAATTTGAATTTAAATATTTTAAAATTTTTCTGTATTTAAAATTCTTTTGATCTTTTATATAAGTATGGCAATCATGTTCCCTTCTTCCCTCACCGATATTTTGTGTCTGTTTTTATTTCTGCTTCCGTGTCTTAACTGTGTTTATTATATTAAATTTTATTTCTATCCTCAAGCGGGCTTAGGTTTAGGGAAATTCATATCTGCATTCGTTGATTATATTTTTATAATTTTTAAAATTATTATATATTTTTTAAAATTTATATAATTTATTATTTTTATAATCTTATTAATTTTATATAATATTTTAAAATAATAAAAATATTTTAATAATTTTATAAGCAGAACAAAAATAAAATAGGTATCAATATTTTTCTACAGCTCTTGATTTTAAAAGTTAGATTTTATCTTATTTTAATTTAACTTAAGTTTTTTTCATCAAACTTGAAAAGGGACAAAGTCGCGTAGATTAGATATGAAAATTAACGTATAATTTAAAAAATAATTTATTTTTATTTTTATTTATAAAAATATCATATTATTTTATTTTTATTTTTTATTTTAAAATTTTGTATAAAAAACTAATTTTTTATTATTTTTATACAAAATTTTAAAATAAAATAAGATATACTTTTATAAATAAAAATAGAAATAGAAATATTTTTGTAAATCGGATGACTCTTCATTCTAGCCTAATTCTTCTGACTCAGATTATTGATTAGAGCTTCTTCTTCACAACTCTGATTGAAATTTTGGTTCATATATATTGCATTCTTTTAATCTTTTCCTTAAAAAGCATGATATATATTATCTTTATTTTTGCATATATTTATGTTATAGGGGTTTCGTAAAGTTGCAACAAGTAGATGGGAATTTTGCAACGAGAGGTTCAAGAAGGGTGAAAGAGAACTACTGTGTGAGATTCGGCGAAGAAAAGCTTGGGCCAACAACAAGCAACAACCTAATGTACCAAACCAAAGCACACCACAAGATTCTGATGAAGATCAAAGGTCCTCATCAACCTCATCATCTTCGGGTTACACTTCTCTTGTGGATGAAAACAAGCGACTTAAGAAGGAGAATGGAGTGTTGAATTCTGAACTCACTAACATGAAAAGAAAGTGTAGGGAACTTCTTGATTTGGTTGCAAAATATTCATCACATGCAAAGAAGGAGGAAGAAAATGATCAAAGGCCAATGTTGTTTGGAGTGAGACTTGATGTTCAAGGAGGAAGGGACATGAAGAGGAATAGAGCTGAGATAAGTGAAAGCGCAAGCATTATGTTGTCTCAGTCATGCAAATAAATAAATAGGCTATATATATATATATATATATAGAACCTTAAGGATATATATATATATATATATATATATATATATATATATATATATATATATATATATAAGTATAGATAGCTAGTGAAATTTAGTAATAATCAAATATTTGGAAATCATATATTTGATTCATTAGCTAGGCCTTCAAATTAAGAGTATTTTCCCCACAATAGTGTTTTAGTTACTTGATGGAGATCATTCTTGGTGTACCAAGGAATTAATTAAACTGTGAAGACACCTCAAGCATAGTGTTGTAATTATATGTGTAATGCCATTTAGGACTATGATACATACTTAAAATAGGAGCAAAGTGGGTGTTATTAGTTACTGAATTGTTTGTGTAATGTGAGAAAAGTAAACTGGGAGGGTGTATAGTAGTTGCATGCCCATCACTATTTTTACAGTGTTTTGTAAAAGAAAATGTTTGTGAAGTCGATCTATATTAATTAGCATTTCTATGCATCTATGCTCGATACACGTGACTCTTACTTCGATAGAAAAATACCAAAGGCTTGTTTGATTTTAGTTTCCAAAAAACAGGAGAACTACAAATAGTGTTTGGGATACGTAAAATCCTAAAAGGACAATGGCAGAATGATAAATAAGGGATTTGTTAATGACGATTTCGTATAGTAAAGGAAATTAATATTTCTCAATTATGTTCCCGAAAGTGATTAGTTCGGGGTAATCGGATGTTAAAGAACCGATCCCCGTAAAGATTTAGCCAAATAAATTCAAAATAGTAAAACCAATTTTCCATTTTATATATATTTAATTGGATTCAATTTAAAACATAATTCAATCTAAATTAAATTTATGCATAAATAATTTTATTTACAAAATTAACTTCTCACTCATATTTAAATAATAGCTATATATTTATAAAATTGGCATAGTTAAATATGTTTTAACGATTTTATTATCTAAGTTATACTTTCTTTTTCTTATTATTATTATTATTATTTCTATTTATCTATGATAATTTCAAAAAATAATTCTATTTGTCATTTATAAATTTAAAATGATATTTATTACTATTTTTTTCTATAACTTTATCCTTTATAATGACATTGATTAATGAAAGAAATAAATTAAAAAAATATTAAAAATTATAAGAAAAAATTATATAACAATTTTAAAAGGATATCATATTACTCACATCATTACTTAAAATTGGCACCTTAAATCATTAACGTTGTTCATTATGAATTATCTTCAACGGCCGGATAAAAACGTTGGATTGGTAGAAATAAAAACGTTGGATTGGTAGAAAATCTAACATAGACAACTACTGCATCTTTAATATGGATGTATTACGTTATATTACAATTTTTGTAATATTTAAAAAAATGTTACAAAAATATAAAAATATTATCTATTAATTTTAGTGATATTTTAAAAAATGTTGCAATCTAATTCATGTTGTAAAATATTATTAATAATATTTAAAAATATTATAAAAATATAAAAAAAATATTACCTATTAATTTTAGTAACATTTTTAAAAAATGTTACATCTGTAAAAAAAAAATATAATATATAATAGTGATGGTAATTTCTGGCTAGTTAAAAAAATTTAAAAGACTGAAGGTGAAATTTTAATAAAATAAAAAAAATTATTTAATTAAACAAGAAGATGAGAATCTTTTTATTTGGTTAACATCTTAGCATGGAAAAGGAAGAAAAAATAACAATAATATAATTTAATTTTATAAGTATTAATGAAGAAAATAGAAAGATAATAAAATTTTAAAAATAATTTTAAAGGAGGAATAATAAATACTTTTTCTTTTCCTTTAAAACTTCACGAGGAGAGGGAAGGAAATTTTTTTTAGGTAATTTTTCCAATATCATTATATTTGGAATACCTTTTTGTTATAATTTAATTGACATTTAATATATATTTTTCTTAATTTACATTATTTATTCTATTTTAAATTTTTAATATATTTTCATAAAATTTTTATTTACATAATAATTTATATAAATTTTATATCTTAAAATCTTAAATTTGTTTTCATAAACCTATTACATGTATAAATCTATTTACATCTAAAACAAAATAATTATCCAATTTCCAATATATTATAATACATAATATTAAAATAAAATAATATAAAAATTAAAAATATTACAAAATTTGTGAAAAATAAAAATAAAAATAAAATAATATTATAATAAAATAAGATTTTAACAGTTAAAAATAATATTGTAACTAATTTTTAAAATTAAAAACAATAGCAAAATAATATCTAAAAATAATAATAAAACAATATTATAAGTTAAAAAATAATAAATAAGTTTAAAATAATTTAGTTAAATAATATTATTATAAAAATTCAAAGTCATAAATTTTTAATATTTTACAGAAAATACTATTTTCTTAAAACTAGAAATAACTATATTTTACTATTATAAAAGAAAAATACAATTGCATCGAAATATATTAAAATTCAAAAGAAATATAATTTCTTGAAATATTAAAATAATAATAATTAATCACTAAGTACGTGAATCAAATGGTAAAATGCTGATCCGGCTTAATCGTAGATTTTGGATTCATGTTCCCAGTACGTAATTATGTTAAGATCTCGCAGGGAGAAATTTATCTTCTATAGTAGGATTGCTTTTAGAAGAGGATATTTGTGGTTACAAAAAACAATAATAACTCCTACTATAAATTTTTTGAAATTATTATAAAGTTAAAATCCTAGTATTATTATTAAAATAAAATAATTATTAAACTATTTTTATTAAAAAATTTAGATAAATTTAAAATTTTATAATAGAATACTTGTCATCGTCTATGTAAACTTTACTATTTTTATAGATGATTTTTATTATAAAATAATCTATGGTATAAAATAATAAATTATTATAACAAATATTAGAATAATAATGCAATGATCATAAATTAAAAATAATACAATAATATTTAAAAAAACATATTAAAATATCATGTATGTCAAAATATATATTAATTATAAATAATAGTTATATACTTTTTTATCATAAAAATGAAAATTTGAAAAAAAAATATCTTTAAAATATTAATGAAGAAAATATGATTTATTAAATGCTATAAAAATTATAACTATAAAATGATCATAAAAATCATTTAACAATTAAAAATTATTAAAATTTTGAATAACAAATTATACTATTAATTTAATTTTATTTAAAAATTAATTTATGTAAATACATATATTTTTCACATATTAATTTATATAAAATAAATACCGATATTTTTTTCAATATATATATATATATATATAAAAGATACTAAAGAATTTATTGAAATTTTAACCTTTTCATTTTATAAAATGGAATGTCACTCTACAACAATCTGTTTAGCGTGATGGGAGACATTAACTTTCAAGATTTAATTTAATTGTTCAAGGGTTATTTAGAATATAAATGGAAAGGTAGCGATAAAGATGCATATTGATGAGCGTATTAGCTTAAAAATAATCTATTTCATATAATCAATTTATTCCTTTAAATCTAATCCACCTTAATATTAAAGTAGATTTTTGAAACTCTTAAATAATAAATTAGATATCATTAAAATTTATCAATTATCCATCTTATATGTAGAATACATTTATTAGAATCTCATAATAATGAAATGTAACATTATTAAAAACAGAAGATAATCGATTAAAACATGGTCAATAATTAATTGATATGGTTATATCTTAAAGTTGGATAACTATCAATTAGTAAGTTTAATTGACTAATCGATTAGCTCATAGAACTTAGTGTTTATGTCATTCAAAAACATTACTAAGCCAGTCGATTAGGATATCATAGATTAATAACCTTCTCCCTTTTGAATGTTTATCTTGCAAAAGTTACCTAATCAATTAGGTTCTTTAGGTAATCAATTATGTTTCAAAAATATTTTTTAGTAGTTCATTAATTAATTATTAATTACTTATAACAGTCGATTAATAAAATAAATTTATCAATATTTAAAAATTTTTAAGATAATTTCTTTATCATCTCAAATTTCATTTAGGATGGAATAATAATGACATAAATTTTTTAAGAGCTTGAATGAAAAAGAAATAATATCTTAACAATGATTGTTTTAGATATAAGATAAAAAATTAAATTAAATTTTCTTTAATTCTAACAAAAATGAACATTCATGATTCCTATAAAGAAAATATTAAAGGAAGTGAAGGAGAACAAACCATTTATTTTTGTTAATAATTTATTATGGAAAAATATAAGGATATTATCTTATGCAAGATCACCACTACATTTGAAAGATTTTAATTCATAGAGTTATGATTTTGAGAAAAAAAGTAATAATTAAAAAATTGTTGTTGGACACTTCAAAATAGGTGAAATAAGGGAAAAAAATGTAATATAATGTAATAAAAAAATATAAAATAAAAATAATATATATTGAAATGAAAACAATGTTATGATATTAAAACATTTAAATACATTCAATGAAAGATGTTCATAAAATTTATTGAACAAAAACAAACTTTTAAAAATATGTAACGTAAATTAATTTATAAAATTTAATTTTTGTATTTTATAAATTAATTTTTAAAATAAATGTTTATTTTATTTTTAAAATTTGTTATAGCTTTTAAAAAGTGAAATAATTAGATAATTTTTATTATTTTATGATTAAGTATTTTTTTTATAAAATAATTTATTAGCTTAGACTAGAGTGGTGGGCAAAGTTCATGAATTTATTATTATTATTAATAAATCAGACAGTGATGGTATTGGTTGAAAAATAATATTAATATTAAGTTATGAAAGAAGTGAAAAATATAAACAATACAAAAATGAATTAACACGTAAGATGACTCAAACAAAAAAGTGAGTGTCCCTTTAGATTAAGAGGAAGACCTTGACAAATGGTGAAAATTGAAAACTTAATATTGTATATGACTTTCACAACTATGACATAGTTGAAACATTAAAGGGACATTCGTATGTTGGGGTATGCTGGGAGACTAAGTGATGAAGAGAAGTTTTTAGTGGGTGACATAACAAAAAATATCTTTAAGTTGAAAAATATTTTGTTGACATTAAAAGATCATGATGATCACAATGTAACTAACATCAAGTAGATCTATAATGCTTACCAATCTTATCAAAAATCAAAAAGAGGTCCTAGAATTGAAGTGTAACATTTGATAAAGTTAATGAAACATGACAAATATATATATATATATTTGTAGAAGGATTAAAATATCTTATGTTGTTAGAGATATATTTTGGACACATCTGAATGCCATTAAATTGTTGAAAACATTCCATATTATGCCAATTATTGACACTACATGCCAAACCAACAAATATCATTTTCTATTACTTGGAATTGTTGGAGTAACCTCAAAGGTGTTGACATCTTCTACGGGTTTTGCCTATTTAGAGTCTGAACGAGATAATAATTTTATTTGGGAGTTACAAACAGTTAGAGGTTTGTTTCTAAGAAAAGAGTTAATACCTCAAGTGATTGTCACAAATAGGGATATCACCTTGATGAATGTTGTTAAAGTAGTATTTCCATCTTCAACACATTTGCTTTGTCAATTTTATGTATCTAAAAAATGTGAAAATAAAATGCAAGTTATTGATTTCTCCAATAAAAAAATGAGATCGTGTAATGGACGCATGAGTTAATCTAATGGATTCACCAAGTAAGATTCATTATGAAAAGCGTTTAAGTAAATTTGAGGGCAAGTGTTCAAAATTTCCTATTTTTCCAGATTATGTGAACAAAATATGGTTGCTTCCTCATAAGGAAAGATTTGTTAGTTGCTGGATAGATAAGGTGAAGCATATTGGAAATACAACTATTAGTAGGTATCTTTATAATGGAAATAAAGTTTTGCGTAATATATTTCAATAACATAAAATGCTTATCACAATCTTGTTCATTTTTACCAGGTTGATAGTGCACATTCAAGATAGTATAGATAAGACTTGTGTTCATACAAGGAAGTCATGAATAATATGATAATACTATAATACAGTGATATTAAAGTGTCATTTGAAAGAAGTATCATGATTGTAGAACATAATTCAATAAGGGTATTTTGGCAAGCTTACAAGGGCTTGTATCAAATAATGCTTTAGGTCATATTTCTCTTGAGTATGAATGAGTGAAATTTGTTGGTATTGACAGTTTAACATGTGGTTTCTCTTTTAGAACTACACATGGATTACCTTGTGCATGCGAGCTAGTAAGGTATAGTATTATGAGTAATTTTGTATCATTAGAGTGAGTTCATCGCCATTGGAGGAGATTGACCTTTTCTAATTAAGGAATAATAGAGTCATGGTCTGATTTGTCATTGCAGCCAGAAATAAAGACCTTCTAAAAATGATTCTTAGAACTTAATGTTTATAGAAAAATAACTCTAAAGAATAAAGTTTATGAACTAGCATTTCCTAACGTAACTTTAATGTTTCCATCTCTGATAAAATAAAAACAAAATGTGCAATCAAAGATAAGACATGAAGATAGAAAGATCAACCAAACATGAACTATATTTCTTTGAATATGCTGATGATTTGTATTTTATCCATGATAGCTCGTTGCTTTTCCTTTCTTCTGATATTCAATGTCAGAGTAATAAATAAAAAAAGGTTATGTCAATGCTTGACCTATTTTTTTATTCTACTTCATAACTATATTGAACTCATTGTTGATGTTAAGGCAGATGGAAACTGTGGAGATCGTGCAATTGGTGCATTGCTTAGCAGGGGTAAGGAGTCTTGGACTCAAATTCGTCTTGATTTAATTAGGGAGCTTGCACAATATCATGATGACTATGTGAAAATATTTGGCACTAAAAAATATTTATACAACTAAGGATCTTTTTGTTTGTTAAAAATGAAAAAATGGTTTCACTAGATAAGTGAATGACTATTCAAGATATGAGTTATGTAATTACATATAAATCTAAAGTTGTATTTATTCATATTTCCATGTATAGCGTGATGATATTATTTTTGCTTAATGATGAATCGCTAGGTTGCATTGCCATTGTATTATTTGTATTGGATTTTTTTAATAACTATCATTTTGTACAGGTATTTATCTAATTACTTAATGTTTTTGTTAACTTATTTTTATATAAATATTTTTGTTGTCACCATATATATTCTTGGTGGATGAATCTCGAATCCCTCCAACTACTTTGCAATGACATAAATATTGTCTTGATAATGTTCGATTATAGGAGTTAGCATAAATTACTTAGATAAAATTGTTCAATTTATTATTTTATGAACATTGTTAAAATTTTTATAGATATTACTATTAGTTAGTTGAATGAAAATTTGTACTATTTATATTTGACTTGATATCATATTTACAAAGTGTGGTTATCGTAGTGGAGAATGTTAAAGTAATAGGAAAAATATCCATAATAAGAAAATATCCATAAATCGATCAATGAATCCATTAATACATTAGTAAAAAAACAATGTTGCATTTACAAATATCCATAATAAGTAATAACATAAACTAGATGGATGACCCTTTTCTTTTTCTGATAGGTAATTTTGCCATGAATACCAACACATGCTATATTTAATGTCTAATGTGCCATTTGAGCTTCTTGTGTTCCCTCTAAGAGTCTTTCTGAATCAATGATGCCTTCAAATAGTTCAATGATTCCCTCAAATTGATCTTGCAAATTAAAATATATTAATTTAAATGGAGATTAAAACATGTTACATGAGAAGATAATTAATCTTGTTCCACAGCTGAAAAACTCTCGCATCGTACTATATGGTCTATCAATGGGTGTGAGATAACTACTAGATATAAGGTATGGATGTGAGATCCTACAAAACCATTTTATATATCCATCAATGCACTTTCGCGGGATGGTAGCAACAACACCTCCAACTTCCTTTACCACTAACAATAGTTCAGAGTTTAGAAAATTATCATCAATGGAGTGTAGACTTCCAACCATACTCAACCTATCATATGCTGAAACTGGAACCCCTAAACATGCCCCTCATTGATTGAAAACTCTCTTTGGTGAATATGAATACACCAAACCATCATATCTAATGTAACCCGAATACCAACATGCATCATCAAATGGTCAATATACTCGAAAATATGAGTATAGCCTCCAAATGATGTTGTTAACATCTACGTGATCCAATATCTCCCTATATGGATGAACATCTCTTACACCACATAACATTTGCAACTGTACCGACACACGGATGTTAGGCCTAAAATTCAAGTTAGAATGACGACCCCCAATCCAAGGGAAATGCTCTCTAATCCATGTTTGACAGAAATTATAAAATAATTAAACCCTTATATAATTACAAACATAACTTTGATGTACAAGGGGAAATGATTACCTATAAAAACATTAAATAACCATCCATCTGTCTAGTGTTACGAAAACTTGCATCACTGAAGTTATTATATAGGTATGCTAATATGGTTGTGCCCCACGTACACCTATCCACCAAGTGAACATCCTTGAATAACTCCAAGTAAGAAACTCAAACAAATGTTCCACTTTTGTTGACAAAGATAAGCTTGAGCAACTGCATCCAAATGTCCCTTTCTAATACTTCAGTCATATACATCTTGTACCTAACTAAATCTGATACATACACTGCATGTGTGATCTGTTTGTGTGTTTGCCTCAAATGATGATACCCCAAATAGCTCCATCAATACCTCTAAAGCTATGTCCTGTGTCATCAGAACAAGGGAATAAAGTTTTGCTATTATTGATAGATATAATAATGAAGATACATCATCTAATATGATGGTCATATCTCCCACAAGAAAATAAAAAGGTGTAGGTATCCTAGTGTCACCTTTCTATAAAATAAAATAACAAACTCTTATCTATAATTGAATGGCTACAACACATTAATAATGCTAACCTGACTTCTCGTACTATATTAGTATGTATGCTCTCCTTTAACTTCCATCTTTGGGTGAGCATACAATCTTGAAAAAACATAAGAACAAATAAACAAATATATTAATATTTAAATAAATAAAAAATAAATAGTAACAATTATCACTTCTTGAACCCATATGAAAAAAAAGCTGCATGTTAACAGTATGATAAAAAAAAAATAGACAAATCAATTGGACCACCTAAAATTGTCTCTTCTTATACATCAACACCAATATCAATATACTCATGGTTCATAATATCATTATCATTATATGCTTCACAAACATGTAAGCTACAGGTAGAAGCAGTTGGTTGAAACTGTTCTTCAAATCTTGCCAAATGATGGTTAGGATTAGTTAGAAGTTGGTTGGTATTCTTATTATTATGTATTTATTAAGAAGTTTAATTTGACTTAACAATTTGAAAAACTTGTGTTAAAATATGTTTTCATTAGTAAACGACCGATATGATAAAGCATATGTTAATTAAATTGAATTCATCTCTTTTATATACACCAATAATTAGTTTAACTTGTCAACATATATATTATAGAGTGGGTAAAAAATCTATATAAGATATGCCATCATAGTTCATAAAATTATGATCACTTATACACAATAGAAATTATTTATTAACATAAATATAATTTTGTATTAAATATTTTGAATATTTAAAATACATAAAACGATATTATCAAAGAATGATATTGTGTGGAATAGACAACATTCCAAATTAAACAAAAAAAAAACATCTTTTATACATGTGATTTTTCATTTAAATTCAAATGAAATATGTCAAGATATATGATAAATTACTAAATAAGTAATATAGAAAAAAAATACAATGATTAAAAAAAATAAAAAAAATTGGATCAAATAATTTTGATTTTGAAAGCATACAACAAATATTAATTGATTTATCAAGGTTAAATAGACTAGTAATAAGTTAGTTTTAGGAAGGTAATAAATGTTTCGGTATCAATCTATGTGTTAAGGAAGGTAATAAATGAATAACATACTTTTTATTATTTTCTAGAAATAGGAGCGTGAAAAAATTTAATTAATTCGATCTAAACTATAAATAAAATTGAATTAATTTAAAAATTAAAAAAATTAAAATTTAAAAAATTTACAATTTTTTATAAGATTCAATTATATTCAATTTTTTATTGTTGAATTTTTATTATTTTAACTTGTATTTATTGTCTAAAAAAATTCTTAAATTTTTTTAGTTCATCTTGAGTATGTCTTCTTTTATATTTTTGCGAAAAACCATTCCTACTATATATGTGCATCTTTAATTTTTGCATATCTAAAATTCATCAAATAAAATATTTTTTTTAGAACGCAAACTTTTACATATATACTTAAAATATAAATTTAAATAAAATAAAATAAAATAATATAAATTTCCTAAATCCTAAATCATAAATTTTTAATATAAACATAAACTAAATAAATAAACTTAAAACAAAATCGATATACATTATATAAGTTTACGAACTGTATATACACATTTTGTAAATTAGATCGAGAATGCTTCTCAAAACAAAATATGAATAAGTAAAAATCACTAATCTTATGGGAAGGATGATAATGCTCAATAACCACAGAATATATTCAAATTGATAATGATCAAAATCTTTCGCAAATATGGAAGGGAGTAGGTTAATGAAAAGATGTAAAAAAAATAAAATAAAAATATAAAAAGTTTAAAAACTAAAAAGATGTAAAAAAAAAATGCAAAAAGTATGAACCACTTCCAAACCATGATGGTAATTTTCCAAAAAGAAGATTAGTGTTTAAATCAGTGTAAGCCAACTTATTGCATAAAGAAAGGTCAACTGAATTTCCTAGGGGGTCTAACACTGACAGCTCAAGAAACTTTCCCAGTATCGTTGGAATTTGACCAGAGAATATATTGTTACCATATTTTAGTCTCTCAAGGGAGGGCAAGTTTCCAAGTCACCGCGGAATTTCACCCCATACTCATTGTTGGTAACATCAAAAGAAAGAAATTAGCAAGAGCTGGGCATAAGGCAGCAATGCCACCATTCAATCTGTTCTTTAAAATATTCACTCGATTACCTTCAAAAGAATTGTTGTGGATCATGAGCTGCTGCAATGCCTTGAGGAATCCAAATGTTGCAGGAATTGCAAGAACTGATCGCCACTCAAATCCAAAATGTTCTGCATGTTCAGCTTGTGGAAGTCTACAAAAATAAATGATTTTCCCACTGGTAATGAATTAGGAATGTTCATCGTTGAACCCATTTTATATACTGTTTGGTTCAAGACATTCGAGTTAGACTTTTTATATTTTATTTTGAGAAATATAAATTTTGAAGTACCCAATAAATATAATAAAAAAATTAGCCCAAAATATCAATCTTTCATGTCAAAAGCCAATTGTTATAAACCTTAAATATTATATCTCGTTTTGAATTTAAATTACTAAAAAGGAACATACATAATATTATAACCTGCATTTTTTAAGTTACAAGTTGACAGTTGCTTTTGCATAATTTATTGTGACTTTATTAAGATATTTGATCCTATTTTATTCCTTTTAAGTATTTTTTTTCTTCAATCTTAATTCTTCAAAAGTTAAAAAATAAAAGTAAGAGATTAAAAAGTGAAAAAAAGTAATAAAATTTAAAAAATGAGTAATAACAATTTTGAATAATACATAAATTTATATAATAATTTTATATGAGAAGCAAGATAATATTATAAACTAAAATTATACTTAATTTATCTAATTTAATCTCGATAAATTTAATCTCATCATTTTTCCTTCCAAAATAAACAAGTATATAATATTTATATAACTTTTAAAATATACAAAGTTTACAAGGTTATATTACATCTCTATTTTGAAATATTTCAAAGTTTTATTGCGGTTTCCAAATTTTTAATTTGGATTGTGATTGTCAATGGTTTTGAAAAGACACTATCTAATATCAAAAGCTTTCTTTTCACGATTTTTTTTTCACACTTTTTAAAATTATTCTTTCAAAAGTTTATATAAAATATATTTTTAAAATTTTTTTAAAATATTATTTACACATTTCAATATACTAATTTTTAAAATTATATTTTATACCTATGTAAATAATCCCTCTGAAAACTAAGTTCCAAAAATGTGTTACGCATTTTCAAAAATTAATTTTAAAAATGTATAAAACACTTAAAAAATTAGTTTATAAAAATATATTTTATATATCTTTAAAAATTAATTTTCAAAAAATTACCAATATATTCAAGAAAATCTGTGTTAATATTGTTATTGAAAAAAATGAATAAATTAATAAAAAATAAAACACTTATGAAACTCGTTAAAATGCTCATGAAAACTACTTAAAAATGTTATAACATTTTTTGAAAAATGATTTTGAAAATCAGTTTATTTTTAAAAGGAGAGATATGAAAAATAGATAAAGAATTTAAAGCCTACAAAACTTGGAAATATGTTCAAAAATCTACATTTTAAAAAAAAGTAATAAATAGATTTAAAATCTATACAAACAATTGATTAAAAAAATTTACAAACTTAAAAAATAAAAAAATTATTAAATAAACTTAATATATATATTATATAAATAAAATATATTAAAATAAATATAAATATATAATAATATAAAAATAAATAAATTCTTAAATAGATTAAATAGAATTTTTATAAATTTAAATTTAATTTATTTATTTAAAAAAATTTGTTAATAAATTTAAATTTATCTATTTATTAAACAAATTAAATTTTAAACAAATCAAATCATACAACTTGTACTTCCATTCCTAGTGATAAAGCTAACTAAACAAGAAGTACATTTATGACAAGAACAATTTATTTACACTCTTGTACTAACATGTGGTTGCAATGAGCATCTCAAGAAACAACGAGAACCATCTTAGGAAGGAAATAAAATGGAAATAACTCTACCGAACTCTTCCTCCCTCTTCCTATTTTCCACCGTTAGATCCTCTTCCTATTTTCCACCATTAGGTATTAGCGGGAATCCACAAGATAAATCAATCATATTAGTTCTTGAACAATGAACATCACACGATATTCATCTCTAGAAAATAAAAAAAGTTAATTTAATCATTTTTTTTATCAATTTAGTTCCTAAAAAGAATTAAATTAATCAATATTTTCAGTTTTCATAAACAAAAATAATAATTTTCATCTTTCAAAGATATAACTAATCTCAAATTTTTCAAGAAACAAAATAGTGTTTCACTCATAAATTGAAAATACTCTTAATATGGATTATCCTCAAATCTAAAGTAGAAAGACCAGTAAGATTGATTGGCTGTCTTGATGCCGCAATTCTATTTACAATTCAATGGCACTGTTTCACTCATAAATCGAATATACTCCTAACATTAATGATCCTCAACAAAGCTCAAGTTGCTTGAGCAGTAAGATTGATTAAGTGTCTTGATGCCGCAAATCTATTTACAATTCAATGGCACTATAATCATCGATTCTACAATATACATGGCCTTGCAATATTGCCCATGGCCCTATGTGTAATTCTAGCCGTAGAAGTTAAAGAATGTTGTGATTCTGATACATTAACACATTATAACCAGCATGCAGCATTTTATGAAATAAATTGTGAAATGAGGACACCTCATGAATTAGCTGCAAAATGATTGAATATTGTCTCCAGAGTTGATTGGCTGATGCTGTACTCCGCAATCCCTAATCTATTTCTGTAAATGATATTTTGGTAGAGTTTAGTCGCTTTGTTTAACAAGAGCATGGAAAATAAACAACGGGTGCTTGTACTTTACCTGTTTCTTTCAAGAAGTCCAAAAACATCTGCCAAGGAAAAATCCTCATTATATGGTATCTGCAGAAACAAACAATGAATTACTATATGCGCTCTAAAATCAAGCCTGGATACACTGCATGCAAATTCATACGCAAATGTTTTGTCCATGGCAAAACAAAGTGAACATGAACTGGGGGGGGGGGGGGGGCTCAGTGACAAAAATTTGTCTGACATTACTCAAGATATTAAAACCGTCAAGGACCAACTCTCCTAAGAGGTTAAGGAGCCAGGTATAGAATCATGAATGGTTTTATATCTCTAACATGCTCCATCCTTATGAAAGAGCTCTTAGAGCCAGAAGTGTCAGTGATATACAGGACTATTTTACCTTGTGTCAATAACAAACACCATTCAAGAGAGCTGAAAAACGGGAATTTGTCAGTGCAAAAAGAAAGCATTATGAATTGTGAAGTTCCTGCTCAAATCAACAGTTGGAAGCATACAGACAGACACATAGCCACAGCCACCCATCCAATGTACATGGTATCACAGCTAAGAACCAAGTTACTTCAATAATCAGCAATTCCAAATATTATGGAGAAAATGCTATTGAAGTCTGAAAATCCTCAATGTCCGAATAATTTGATCCCTTCTCTTCTCCATCGTTCTTGGATGTTTCTAATGTGAGGTTGGAAACTTCAGCTTTGATAAAGGGTTTAACACCTCCGGTTACATGATAATCATGTTGGAGAAAGGTATTGATATTTTTTCCTTGTCTATTTCTACTTTAAACCTCCTCTTGTTTGTGTCACTTCCAATTTCAAACATTAGCTATCATGTAAACGGAGGATTCAAATTCCACTATGGGGCAAAAAGGCATACCTTGCAAGAGGCTTTTGTTAGAAATAAAACTATTTGTGTTTTAACCCAATAGCTCAAGTTTTTGGAATCGTTGATGTATGAATCGAATTAAAGCCTTTAAGACTGTGGTCTAGAATCCTTCCCTAAGGATAGCAATAATCATCTTTGTACCGATATTAATTCCTTAATTTTTTTTAAAATTAACAATAGAAGTTACCAAATAGAAGATAACTATAAGGGAGTAGGTCCTACAATAGTACTGAAAATTTACTCCTCCTCAAGGCTAACTTGGAAAAAATTTTCTATGATAATGAACCTTGCCAAAAAAGTAAGAGGCATTACAAACAACAATAACATAAGCCTTATCCCACTAGGTAGGTTTAGCTATATGGATCACATGATGCCATTAGGCTCGATCAAAAATCAAAATTTCTAAAACATTATTTATCATGAGATTTCTTTTAATAATTTCTTACCAAATTCTTCTTGACCTCCCTCTACTTCTTTTCACACGATTGAGAACCATGCTATCAACCGTTTTCAGCGAAGATTTCTTTGGCAAGGTTGGGGTAGGAGTTGGTGTTGTCAATGGTGACAGAGTTGGGACAGAGGGAGGGAACAAGACTGTTTGGAATCAAGGTAGACAAAAAGGAAGTCGAAGGGATGGCCCACCATGGTGAAAAGTACGTCGCTGATTTGGAGCAGTTGGGCCCCATGGGATTGGAGGGAGAGGGAATTGGGGTGGGATGGGTTGCAAGCATAGGAGAGGGTGTAACCCACGGAGAGGAGGTGAGAGGCCATGGAATAACCCATTACACCTATGCCGATAAACACAATTTGGGTTTCAAAGGGTGTGATAAGGTTTAGGTATGGTGTTCCCATGGCATCGTGGGAGAGTGGATGGTTGAGTTAGGCCCAAAACTCAATTTCTAACATAGTATTAGAGCCTATCCTAGACCTATTATTGGGATATCCATATATGTTCATTTCTACAATTGGTTCATCCGTAGATATGTCTACACTCTAGATGTCCAGCCATAGGTGTGAAAGGGTGTGTTAGAGTCCCATATTGTTTCGAGATATGGCTAACTAAGTATATATAAGATGAGGACAATTCTCATCTCATGAGCTAACTTTGAGGTTTGACTTAGGCTCAAAACCCTATTTCTAACACTTTCTAATATGTCCACACATCCATCTTAACATTCTCATTAGTACTACTCCCACTTTTTTTTTCACAATGTTCCTTTAAAGTTCAACATTCACTATCATAAAAGATAATTTGTTGTATAGCGGTTTGGTAGGCTTGGGAAGTACTTTTGTGGTCACACATAACTCCTGATACCTTTCTTCACTAATGACCCAACTTGTATTCTGTGTAACAATCTTCATTAATTTCTCCATTTTTTTAGTGTTAGGCAATATTTTTTACTTCCCATTAAGCATTATTTTTTAATATTTTATATTTTAGGATAATTTTTTAAAATTTGAATTTTTTAATATTACTAGTGTGTATCTGTCCATACTAAAGTGGCAACTTCAGCGTTCAAGTCATAAGGTGTCTACTCAAGCATCTGAGTCAACATGAAGCTCTTTTTCTAAATTCTTTGTTCGTTAAAAAAGAATTCTTTAATTTTTTAGAGCTTTTAATGCTAAGCCCAACTTTTCTGTTTAGGATAAGATAAACTCTAAAAAGGCTGGGCCAAAGTCTGTCTTATTGTTAATCCTTGTACATTCTGTATAAAGGGTGGCCAACCCTTGTATATAGTGATGATCCTAACAATTAATGAACAAACAGAGAGTTAATACCTTCTTCCACAATTACCAAAGAAATGGGTAGAAATCCAAGAACAGTGGGATTTTCATATCTGCATGGTGTTAACTCAAAAATACCTGATATCGGACGCTCAGACCATTGCACCCTTGGCATCTTGTTCCATGGAATGAAGACAGAATGAATGAATCAATTTCTGAGAATTTTTGTTTGGACAGCCACCACTCAGAAAACACTGGCAATGGAATGCCACCTAGATCACCAACACAGTAGAAAAGGGGAAATTAATACTAGAAGAGAATTTACACATGTTTTTAAGATTTAGAAATAATAGAAATCAATATCTTATTGTGATGTACAATCTTATTATCATGGACCAACTCTCCTAAAAGCTGCTATTAGGCGAAGGCTCATGATTGATTTTATATCTAACATGCATGAAATGAGTCTGCTTCTTCATCTTTCCCCCTTTGTTTGGGTGAGGGGTGGCTGAATAGTTCATAAATGACTTAAGCACGAACAATTTACAAGGAACCTTGTACAGTAAGCTTTAAACAAGACATTTAGTCAGTTCAAAATGCTGATGGAAGTTTGAAAAGCATCATGTGATTCACATTAATTTTTTTAATTCAACACGCACAAGGCATAAGTGGAATTGGTATGGCCTATACACCTAAGGTTTGTACTTGTTAAAGCTAGAGATATACATATGTCTTGAGCTATATCGAAATTATACACATGATGGTTTACTGACAAAAACTACAACAGAAAAAGGAAAGAATACTAGAAATTTTTTGAATATTCAAGGAAAATTTTTTCCATACAGTTTAAAGAAAAGTTACTTTTCAAAACTGATAGATAAAAATGTAAAGAATGGGCATCACCATGACAGAAAAAATACCAAATACAGCAATCCATCAACCAGAAGTTGATTACACAATAAAGAAAAGGAAAAAAAAATAATATATATATATATATATTTAAATGTTTAAATATGTTAAGAATAGAGAAAGATGAGATAAAAAGTAAAAGAATCTCAATAGCTAATATCTATATTGGGGTACAATAAATATATGATCTACAGTTATCCAAAATAATTCTATTTACACGGTTTCCCTATTTATATGATTTCCATATTTACACAATTCCCCTATTTATTATTTTCAACAAAATATTTGCACCTTCGGGATAATTTTGTGTAATACACACCCAGTGGTCCATTGCACTTTCACACTAATGATCAGAAACATGCCAGTGGAAAATCATATTATATTCAAATATGAGAATTAAATTGGAAAAATAATTAAATAAAAAAACCAGGACCATTGCTCAAAAAAACAAAGCATTCATTCTTTTCACTTTTTCAATTTTCTTTTTCTTTTTTATTCAGAGAAGAGAAACAAATAGCTACAACAGCCAAGACCCTGCTCATTTAAATCAGGCTATTTCTTTGTTGACTATGAGGAGAGACGTTTGACATACCCTCACAGATGTAGGCTTAATCCACTCAACTGACCAGCCCCCAACATACCCATGAGTAAATTACATAGATTTCCCAACATTAATCAAAGGGGATTGCTTTTTGCACCCCCTAAATTTCTTTTCATGCACAGGAAAAGACAAAATTGCCCCTGTCTTTTCTTCTTCCTCCTTCCTCTCTCTCTTCCCATCTTCCTCCTTCCTCTTTCTCTTCCTGTTTTTTTTTTTTTTTTTCATTTCTTCTTCCATTTCGCCATTGTTGTGCTTTTTTCCTTATTAACTAAATCTATATTAGGTTTCTGCTTTTGCTTTTGGTTGGAGAAAAAAATCAAGAAAATGAACGTGAGACATCGGAGGAGTATCAGAGAAGACGAACGGCGGACTTATACTCCGCAAACTAATTTACGGAACTTTAAACACCTTCCGCAAATTAGTTTACGGAATGCATCAGTGTATTCCGTAAATTAATTTACGGAATGTAATTTTTTATATTCCGCAAACTAGTTTACGGAAGGTTACATTTCTACGTTCCGTAAACTAATTTGCGGAACATAAAAAATTACATTCCGCAAATTAATTTACGGAATACATTTATGCATTCCGTAAATTAATTTGCGGAAAACATGAATATTTGCGGAAGAGAAAAAAATTTTCCGAAGAGATAAGGAGATATGAAGGGTAAAATAGTAATAAAAAAATTTCAAAAAATTAGAGGGGGGTGCAAAAAGAAAAAAGGGGGTGCGAAAAGTAAAGCCCTTAATCAAATTCCAAAAATTTTCCCCGCTTATTATTACACTGACCTACCTTATTATGCAAAATAAAGGTAGGCTTCTGTTCTGTAACTTTGAAAGTACAAGAGGACTGCTGCTATTCTAAGTTTAAGACAAGGGACATATGCTTTCTCTTTCATAACAAGAAAGTAGATCATTGTGCTTTTATTAAACCTTTTGGGGTGATCTGTATGGTTTACTCTAAAATTAATTGACAGAATCAAAGCATAACACATTTGAGAAAATAATGTATGTATATATTGAATGAGAATTCATTCAAGACAACAATCAATAGAATAAGATCCAAGCCCTTATCAGGTATACACACACATTTTCCAGCGAGAAAGAAGAATCATTAACTTGCTAAAAAATATCCAATGATACAAAGAAGTAAAGCCTTCAATGAAAAATTCATACATACCATCTCGAAACAGTTGTTCTGATAACTGTTCCTGAGAAGCTCCATCATAGACAGGTGTACTAGAGATTAGTGTCTTTACTCTTTCTTCATTGTCAAGCCAGCGCCCAATTAAGCCTATCATTTCTCGTGTCAAACTAATCTCTGCAATGGAGGTATTTCCTGAGGTAATGGAGTCAGTGCCCCCAATGCAAATTTCCAGGTCATTAAGTAAGCTTCTAGGATGAGAAGGGACATCCAGAAGTCTTTCCTGAATAGCTTGGCAGAGAGTTTGCAAGTCCACAGAACTCACTTCAGTAGGTTTTACCTAGAAACAGGGAAACTAAGAATTACATATTTGAACATGCTTTTGTCCAGGAAACATTAGGAGCCACAAAGAAGATGTGCTTCTTGTTATTGTAACCATGAATACCTCTAGTTCCAGATGATTCCCAAATCTTGTTTTTAGATGCTGTGGACTTCCAATGCATCTTAATCTTCCACCAACCTTTAGAAAAACATAATTAGTATAAAGCAATGGCTATATGCTCGTGCATGCAAGCCAGGGCTTCAAGAATGTGAAGAGGATCAGAAATAAGCTTGTACCATTATCCCTATTCTGGTACATAAGGCTTGAGCTTCATTCATGCTGTGAGTAGTAAGAATTACAGCAGTCTTTCCTCGTCTTGTTGAGATCCTAGATATTACATCCCACATGAACCTTTTGGCAATGGGATCCATACCTAGAAGTATAAAAAATTAGAATTGACAGATAATATTTTTGCAACTTATCAAGTATAAGCAAATATGCAATGTGTCTCACATACTGGACTTGATACATGATGAACAAATGAATTATGCAGAAAATAATTCAAAATAAAATTTTAATTATATAATTGAAGGCAATAAATATTGAATTCTATGCCACTGGATAAAGTGGGGTTTCAAAGCATGTCAAGGAACCAATTGTACTAAAAGTTTAGGCTTTTAAATCAAAGGCCCATGAATTTTTTTTTTCAATTCTAAAAATTAAAATGAGAAAAGGAATTCTCATGATGTTAAAAGAAGTATGATATGTAAGAATAACTGCTATTTTACCAGTGGATGGCTCATCAAGAATGACAATAGGAGGGTCTCCAATCATTGCAATTGCAACTGATAGTTTCCTTTTATTCCCTCCACTTAGTGAAAATGATGGTTTATTAGCATGCTTCAATAAGTCAAACTCTACTAACTTTTCCACGACAACCTGTTCAATAATCATAGGAATAAAGGACAATATATAATATATAACTAATAATGGTGTGTCATATGAGGATTTTCCATTGCATCACAAAGTAGGCAACCCATCTTTATTAAGCTCTAAAATTTGGTGAGTGAAGTATTCATGAGAATCTAGTAAATGAAGGATTTAAAGCATATTTCTTTTTTATTTGAATCTGTTTCAGGTCTTTGATCAATTTTGTACAAAATAAATGGTATTTATTATTTAATGTGCTTAGAAAATAGTGTGTTCATATATCTCATGTTTATATGCATTTAGTGTTCATGAGTATTAGAGTCTAGAACGTCCTATCACCTATAATCTTAGGGAATAGTCTCCACTAAGTCTATTGATAGACTACGTACATGGATGATATGCAGAACCTATGTACTACTTAATTTCTCCTGAATAAGAAAGCTTTTCATTTAGTGTTCAACAAATTTGAACAGCAGTGAGTAGGATGAGTTCATATTTCTCTTAAATAGTTGTAAATTAATTCAAATTGCAAGTACTTTATGATTGTCACATCTTTTACATCTTGCATACTTAGATGATTTATGCACTATTACCAAAAGTAAAAAGAAATAAAAGAGGTACGCTTGTATAAAGGTGAGGAGATGGGTATAATTTGACACATGCTACATTGGTTTTTTCCATTGCATCTTTTGTTGTGCTTTAAATAACAGTTTTTTCATGGATATTAATGATGCACAATTTAAAAAATCATGATGTCCAATCAGTATCATTAGCACATAAATTTTTCTTGCTCTAATGGAGTTCAGTTTGTTCCCTGCCTCAGTTATGCTTCGTTTGAATGAAATGGAAAATAGGAAGGAAAGAATTAGAAGGGAAGGAAAGAGGAGGATAAGGATTGGAGTGGAAATAAAATGGAAAAAGAAGTTGTTTGGATAGAGTGGAAAAAAATATTAGTAATATAACTTCTTATTTATATAAATTTTTAAAAAATAAATTTTAACTTTAAAAAATTTAATTTTGTTATTATATTTTTTATTGACATAGTATTTATTTTTTTAAAAATTAATTAATAATTTAAAATAAATAAAAAACAAAAAAAATTAACCCCTCCCCACTTTCTCTCCTCTTGAGGGGGGTAATAATTTCCAGGATTTTAATTCCTTTCTTCCATAAAAGACAAATGCAAACAAACAGAGTTAGGGAAATAAACTATCCATGCAAATTCTGAAAATTAATTCTTTCCTTCCTAAATTCCATCTAAACAAACATAGCATTAGGGTACATTAAATCATGTCTCATTTCAATAGAATTTCTAGACAACATAAGGAGGTGATGTCTATTCTATGTGGGTCGTATTTGCTTGGCTTCTTTATTAACTTTCTTAGCTTATGAACAAGATGGAAAAGTAAGGCTTTTCTAATTTTTAAGGATGGTGGTATAAATTACGAAATGATTACCCACAAATTAAGATTATTGCTATAAATTAACCTAACCATAAGAAGCACTAAAATGATTAGAAATTGCTTACACATACATTGTTTATTGCATAATCTGGAACACCTTTTATTCTAGCATAAAGCTCAAGATGCTCTTGGACAGTTAAGTATTCCAATAGAGCATCAAATTGAGGACAATATCCAATCTGAGAGTGAAAATTAAGATAAACAAAAAAGGGTCAGATGGATTTAGGTAAATCTTCATTCTGTGATTGTATGCTTTTGTTTATATGTAAGAAGAGAAAAACACATACATATCGGTGAGCAGCTTTGGGATGGGAACATATATCTTTGCCAAAAATAAAAGCAGTTCCACCTGAAGGAGATTCTTCCCCTGTTTGGAGGAGAAAAACACAACTTTTAGTAATAAACCCATTAGAAGTATAGAGAAATGCCAAGTTTACAGTAATCAATTGTGAGCATTCATAATTGCAGAAATCATTTTAATTGGTATAGTTGTTTGAAATCAATCAAAAGTTTTGCCTAACTTTGTAATTGATTATCTCGGTTTGCCTGAAATAGAAGCTGAGCTTTTGCCACAAATAAGCACCAAACGTATATATTCATAAGAGAGAAAAAGTGAACAATAAAGTAATTCTTCAACTGTCAAATAAGTTATCTTTTAACAATGTGGGTTTTAACCATTTTTGCATCTTTAGAAGGTTGTCAAATTCTTCAACAGCCCCTCTATCTAGGTGTTCTTTCGGGTGGTAATCCCTGGGCCCATTCCTTCTGGGAACCTGTCATTAGAAAGCTGTCTAAGAGGTTAGATAGTCAGAAAGGTGCTTCCTTTTCTTTGGGTGCTGGTGTTACTATTCAGTCATCCCTATCTAATATCCCACTGTATTATCTCTCTCTCTCACACTCTAGTTGTTGCTGCTCAGAGAATTGAGAAGATTATGAGGGATTTTCTTTGGTCCAGAGCCAATGGCTTTACCACGGATCACCTTGTTAGTTGAGAGATTTGTTATAGACCTTAAAAGAAGAGGTTTGGAAATTTGGTTTCCAAAAACATTGCTTTGACAGCTAAATGGCTCTGGCTTTTTCCTTTACAGACTACTGCTTGAGGGTATCAAGTTATTCAAAGTATGGATTCCACTTTAAAGGAGGGATGTTGTTTCTTTGGTCAATGCTTTGAATGCTAGCCTTTGGAAATTTATAGCTCAAGGATATGCTTCTTTCAGATCTCATACTTCCTTCGGTTAGGATAAAGGCTTCTGTATTAAAGTTTTGGTGGATAATGTACATCTTTCTGATGTATTTCCTAGACTTTCTCATCCCATAACTTTTGCATATTATCCTTCATCTCAATCTACTGTTTTAGAATTTTCACTTATTTAGAAATAATTAGTCTCTTTTGGTGCTGCTGGATTCAATCCCTTTTTCTTCGAACCTGCACAAGAGGATTTAGTCAATTGACATTTCAAATTTATTTTCTTGCATATCGTATTTCCAATTTTCCTCTTCATCTCCCGTCATCCCCCAGTAATGCTTCTTTCCTTTTGGATGAGTCTATTTGGAAATCAATTGCTCCCTCCAAGGTCAAATCCGTTGTTTGGATAATTGTTGTAACTTCTAAACAGGATTAATACTAACGAATTACTTCAAATTCAAAGACCTCTAACTGCTTTATCCCCTGGTTACTGTGGAGTTTGTGTTATGTATGGATCGAGTTCTGAAACTGGTTCTCATTTATTCTTACATTGCTCAGCAGTCTCCCTTCTGTGGAATACCTAGATTGGAATTTTTGGTGAACATGCATGAACAATCTTTAGCAGTTACTATGTGTTAATTTTAGACGATTTGGCACCAGTACAGATACTAAAGGGGTCTGGCACTCTTCTCAATACGCAGTTCTTTGGTGTGTTTGGTTGAAAGAAATGCAAGAATCTTTATTGTTTGTCAGTTGTCTCTCATGTTCATTTGGAAACATGCAGTTTTCCAAGACACTTTGTGGTGTTCTGTTAAATTGTCTTTTTAGGATAATATCCTTTTGATTTTCAGAGAGGTTTTCATCCTATGTTGCATGCATGTCCTTAGTTTTCTTTTCTTTTCAGTTACCTTTTGTTCTTGATTTTGAATTCTGCAGCTATTGAGCATTTCTTATCCTCTCAAATTTGTACCTTTCTCTTCAGAGGTTTTAATTAAAAGTTAAGTTGCTAGCCAAGATGGGGATATGACAAATAAGACAAGCAGTATGAAATTGTGCAGAAATCTGATATACCGCATAGCATAGAAAGAGTTGTGGTCTTTCCAGCTCCATTTGTTCCTAAAAAGCCAAAACACTCTCCTTCCTGAACTGAGAAAGTTAACGAATCTACTGCAACCTTTTTTCCATGATACTTCTCCTCAGTATACACCTTAAATTCAGAAAAGGTCACTATAATTGAGCATTAAGTAGCAATAGTTTCAAATGCAAAACAATTTTTTTAAAACTGAAAAGCATCATGAAGTAAATAATCCTATGAAGTACCTTAGAAAGATTACGCAAGTAGATAATGGCATTGTCAAGGGAACCTGAAAGTACTCTATTTCTTTCTGTTTTCACATCTACATCTTCGTCGAGGTCCATAGAAACAGTTGCAGAGGAAGGCTCTAACAGCGGTTCTAAATAGGTACTATCATGCCGGAAGATATTAATTTTTCCACACCACTTCTTGACCATCAATGAAGTCAATTTGAGAGAAGGAAAAATTTCAAGTGCGAGTGTCAACAAAAAATAACTGAAGCTCTGCCATACAAGGGAAAAATGGATGAGAGAGCAAAATATTTTTTTGTCTCAATTTATGTGTATGCATGTGTTTCGTGAAGTACTATCACTTATATATAGGTTATGTTAACATTAGCCCTCTGAAATGATTTTAAGCAACTGAAACTGAAGTTCTGATTAGAGAAACAAAGCATTTACCATACATCGGTATTTTTTAATGTAATAAACACTTTGTTTCCAAATAACAACTTTAGTTTTAGTTGTTTTGAATCAGACCTAAGGGATAATGTTAACAACACCACACATATGTATGTCTTTGCATTTTTAAACTTTGAAACTTGGAATATAAATAATAAGAAACTCAATAGCAGCAAAGTTATATGAAAAGATTTGCACCTCAACAGCAAGATAACAGATTGAGGCACCAGTAACATTCCAATCAAACACCCCATCACTTGTTTTATCTTTCATTCCTTGCCGCAGAAGGGCTAATGAAGCAAGACCATCAGCAAAACAAAATCCAGGAGATATTCTGAAAAAATTCTGAAAGAGAACATCAAATGTATATCATTATACAGTGCTTACCACAGTGAATGAACAAATAATAATTCAAGCAGTTAAAACATTAGCTGCAGATCATTGATTGCCAACAGTGTTTCTTTAATTTGTTCCAATATACTGTCTACAATACAAAATAATATTTAGCCCAATGACACCAGGTATGCTTATCCTAGTAACCTACTTTGTTTGACCGAAAGTTCCTCCAATTCCTCTTCTTACTATAACAGAGACAACCCATGGAGGTAACCACTTACTGAATAACACAGAATTGCAGATCAATTACCAATCACATGCAATTCAATAGAAAGAAACTTGTCTATTTTTTAGTATCCACTTAAAATGAAACATTCCAATTTCCAAGCATAAAGTAGAAAGTAGTGACAGTAATAAACAGTTTATGAAACACATTTTAGTGGGCAAAAAAGTTAAAAATATTCTGACATCATTTTGAATTAGAGCCTAAAACCTTTTCCCCTGTCCTTGGTGTTTAGGGAAAAAGAAAATTAGCCCAAACACAGGAAAGAAACTCAAGTTGCTAACACGTACAGAAAAATAAAGGGTATACCTTAAGAAAAGAATTCGCACTCATTGTGGATGGCATGAGTCCCATAACGAATGAGATAACCATTAGTATCAATCCAGTGAAAAAATGGACCAGGAGAACCACATTCTGTAAGACAAGCCACTATCTTAGCATTTATAATAGTGATAACTAACAAATAAGAAGCCAAGGTCTCCCCATACCTGAGCCATGGTATGATCAAAAAAGAAAAATGTAAGGCAATAAGTTGATGATGCAATTGCAAGTCCATATTCCAAAAGCATGAAGACTGTTGGTAACAAAGAAACCCCTCCAACAAACTGATCCAAACCTACAATAATATTTAATATGAAACAATTAGCATTGAAATCTATGATACTGTAAAACAGAATCCCAACAAGGGGAGTAAGGCTTGGATGTATTGTGGTGCATCATGAATCATACTTATTATGATCTCTATCAACAGTCACATCCACCATCTGAGAAAAACTCTGGTTGGTTTTTTTTTTGGGGGGGGGGGGGGAGGTTAATTTATTTTTTTATGATCAGGGGGAGAGAAGGTTGAAAGGTTCCAATATTATTTAAATGACCAATTACCTCAAAATCTTAAACCTGTAGGAAGCAAGTTGTCCAAGAAATAAATATATCAATCATGTCAAGCAAAAGCATTCAGGTGTGAAGTACATGCAAACAAAAGGCATAATTTTATTGTCCTAATTTAATTGATATTTAATAAACTGATGACAGAACGATCAAGATTTGTATAAGTCACTCAAGGAGGATCTAATACTGTAACAAGAAACAGTTGACCTAAAAGATCAAAGCACTTAAATGAGGGCTAATTAATATCTTTTAAATATCTCACCAATTGCAAATGAATATGTTAGGATCTAATTGTAAGGTATAGGACTTGAGTCCCACATCAGAATTATGGGAATTCTGTAAGATTTTTAAGGTCTTGAGCTCTCCAACTACAACAGCTAGCTTTTGTAGTGTGGGTTTCCCAAGGTTCTATTCAGGATCCTCTCATGTTTGTTTTTCACCTTTGTTTCTATCACATTCTTCACTTGACACAACACAAAAAACCCATGAGAGGACCCATTCCCATCACAAACCCACTCCTGAGTTTTTGACAGAAATGCAATTTTAATGGAGAGGATAGAGGTAAAATACAGCTATAAAGATGATAAGAAATCCTCCAGGGGTAGAAGAAAATCAAAAGAAAAAGTTCAAACTTATGATTAACAGGCTCCATCAACATACAGCCCATGAAAGGATAAGCATGATAAGAAAGATTGGGGCATTTACTGCATTACATATAGCATTGTATAAAAATACCTAAAACAAGGCAATAAATACTGAAGAATCTTTTTATTTTTGATAAAACGGGTGCATGAGGCTCCCAATGAGTGAGGTCTAGGGAGGGTAGATTTGAACCAGTGACCTCCAAGTCACAAGGCAGACCTTACCACCACACCAGGCTTGCTCTCCCCACAGAAAGGAAATTTTATTGAAGAGAAAGAGACAGTACAAGGCAAGATGATAAGATTTCATAGTAAAAAAACAAAATAAGATAGACAGATCAAGTAAGCAAGGCTTTTAAATCTCTCAGTATATAATAAAAAGAAATCTTAGTAAAAAAGCCAATAATCAGAGCACAGTAAATAATCTATTAGACTTGTGTTCATGATCAATGTTCATTTCCCTAGCAAATTAAATATGCAAATAAAAAAAAATCATGATTAGCAATGAACGGAAAACATACCAAAGATGTAAAAGAGAATTATGGCAAAAGAGGCCGGAAACAAGAAGCTCACAAAGTCCCAAACAAATGTAGAAGCCCAATATGAAAGGATAGAAACCTGATTGGCAAGTTCATTATCAGATGAATATTTAAAAGGATATGGAAAAGCATATATTGAATGTGGTTTGTTTTGAAAAAGATAAATACCCCGCTGATTAGTTGTTGCTGCTTTGCTTTCACTTCACGTTCCTGCACCAACCAAGAGTTTACAAATGTTTAGCCTAAGAAACAAGCAATCTTAGAATGTCAATAGCCTTGGACACTCTTGTAGCAAGAAGTTTCCACCCACAAGTCATGACATGTAAAATGAAAAATATGGACTTTATTTAGAAAAGGAAAAATTGAAAATGAAACTCCTCAATCTATCTAGGATTGCAATGGAAAAACTTCAGCAAATCCTCAGTATGTAAAATGTTCTATAAATTTCTTCATGAGGAAGAAAAAAGACTGAAGTAAAAAGATGACAAGCTGGAAGAGTGTAACACAACTTACCTTAACAATTGAAACAGCAAATGAGGCAGGTATAAAAGAGAAAGCAATGTTGACAATAATTGCAGCAGAGAAAGCATCCAGGTCCTACAGAATTTCATCTTCGGCTTATCAAATCTTTAATTTTCTGAAGGGCATAGAGGGGATTATAAAACAAAGTATTGATCCAAATCTAAAGGACATTGCTATATTAACCCAATTACCCAATATTATTTAAAATTGCTCTTAAGCATACAAGTCAGTGATCATGGGCATCACTGGTCATTATATGTGAAAATGTGAATCATAAAAGAATAAAATAACACGACATAAGAATGTATTGCAATATAACAAAGTGATATATCATAAAGCTCAAAGTTGTCACTTTTAATTGGATCATGCATCATGAATCATGATGCTTAAAGGATACCCAATTAAGTGAAATAAAATAAACATTAGCTTACATGACGTTGTAGGTGCTGGCTTTGTGTTGTTGGTAGAGGATGGTTGCGTGTCCGAATTGTCATATTCATGTCATGACTAGCAAGTCTAAGAATTGCAGAATTCATCAAATTGATAAAGGTGGGACCAGCATGTTGACAAGAACAGTTGTGTAATACAGTGTAGCCTAAACTTCCATCAATATTCTGATCATCCATCACAATTGCCCCATACCTGCATATCAAAATACATAGCAATAATATAAACTATATTTTGTCATTATCAGATAAATTGTATTCGGTTGTTTTATCTGAGTCAGACAAGTAAAACACTAATTAAACTAGCATATATAGTAGTTCATTCATTATTTGCTTGGAAAATAGATGCATCAATTCCATCTGCACAAAAGTTTAAATATAACAACAGAAAAATAGCTAAAAACAACCATAACTATCAAGTAGATGCATGAATTTAGCTTAACAAAGAAAGTTCTTGGACATAATAGAACTCAAATTATGCATATGCAGCCAATTTTATTATATATCTTATAAATTGTTATAGTATGACAAGAAACAGTGGGAGATAAAGAACAATTCTTTGGCCAGTACCTAACTAGCTATGGACATGGTTCTTGACAAAAGTTTAAACAAAACTATACTAGGGCCTGTCCCCAAGAGCTTATGGTTCGGATCTGGATAGTTGGTTACATGTAAAAGCACCACTACACCTAAAATTCCTCCAAACCACAAGCATATAATCACAGGGCTTCAAATGCGACAAAGCATAGACTCACATCAAGCTTTGACCAAAACGACAGACAATTACAATTTATTTTGGATTGTGAGCAGCAAGAAGGAAACATTACACAATATTGATTTGTAAAGTCTATAGAAATTATCCATGATCTCCATATTAGAAGTAAATGTGTTTCACATCTTTAATCATATTAATGAACGAGAAGACTCATAGGTCCTAAAGGAAAAAGGCTTAAATATTGTTAGTATTGCAAGTCCCACACCGAGTAAAGGAAAGGTCAACCATGCAAATATAAACTAAGGACAATCCTCTCCCTGCAAGCTAGCTTTTGGGTTAAGTTAGACCTATGTCTAATTTTCAACATGATATCAGAATGTATCAGCACAAACTTCATGCTCATATGTCCAGTTGTCCAAGTCCCACCTTGAGTAAAGGGGACGGCTAATCATGCAAATATAAACTAAGGGCAACCCTATCCCTACAAGCTAGCTTATGGGGTTGAGTTAGCCCCAAGTCCAATTTTTAACATGGTATAGATCCGTTATTGGCAATTGGTCCACCCATAGTTGTCTACTCCCTTGATGAGTCTTAGGGTGTGACAGGATGTGTTAAAATCTCATATAGGTGAGGACAATCCTCATCTCATGAGATAGTTTGTGGGATTAAGTTTCTAATTTCTAATATGATATAGGGTGAGGACAATCCTCACCCCTCTAAGCTAGTTTTTAGGATTGAGTTAGGCCCTCTATGAGTTAGTTTTTGGAGTTGAGTTAGGAGCCAATCTTAGATCCGTGAGGGCTGAATTAGGAGCCTATCCTAGATCCATTCTTAGTCAATTGGTCCACCCATGTCCAATCCTGGGATGTGTTAGAATCTCACATTATCTAGAAATTTGGTCCACCATGTGTATATAAGGTGAGGACAATCCTCATCTCATGAGCTAGCTTGTGGGATTGAGCTAGATCCCAAAACCTAGCCCACCATGTGTATATAAGGTGAGGACAATCCTCATCTCATGAGCTAGCTTATGGGGTTGAGTTAGGCTCCAAAACCTAATTTCTAACATAATATCAAAGTCTATCCTAGATCTGTTATTAGGATATCCACAGATGTTCATTCCTACAACTAATCCACTCACAAATATGTCCATACTTCAGATGTCCAATCCTGGGCATGAGGGAGTGTGTTACAATTTCACATTGTCTAGAGATGTAGCCAACTAAGTATATATAAGGTGAGACAATCCTTGTCCATGAGATAGCTTATTGGGTTAAGTTAGGTCCAAGTCCAATTTTCAACAAATATCTTTTTAACCCCTACATTTTCATGAGTTATTTTAGTCCATCCAAACTTTTTCTTTTTGGTTTTGGTCTCTACCTTTGTGCAACTTTGGTGTTTTGGTCCCTTTCACTGATGAAGACACACAAATAATCAACACACAGCAGCCTTAAAAAAAGTTTGGATGGACTAAAATAAAAACGGTTGAAAATGTGGGGACCAAAAACATATTTATTAAAAAAAAGGGTCAGTTTAGGTTTGGCCAAAATAACTTTAGCATAAATGCAAAGTTTAACATAAACAAGGCCTAAGCTTTTCTTAAACTAGCCAGATGGTCCTCTTTGTGGTTGTTCGCAATGGAAATCTGAAGAAGAAAGGAATGCCTATATGAAAAAGACCCATGGAAACAAAAAGAAACAGGGAAGAAGAACCAGAAATCTGTAAGAACTAGACCAGCCTTATGAATGAAAAGATTGCAGAAACAATGTCTTTATTGAAGATCTCAGCTGGGAAAAAGAGATACCCAAGACTGAGAAAGAAAATGAGTGAATACAATGAGTTCCAACAGGATTTCGAGAGCCTGCACTCTCCCACCAAGTCCTGACTAACCAACTGAATACCCTCTGCACCCCCTACTTTCCTATTTATCATTTAATCAGTTAAACCTATAACAGTTTCGTTTGTAACTGTCTAACTAACTGACTAGCTACTCTTGCTCAATCCCATTCCTTTTCCCCCCTTCTCATATATACTTTCCTAATTGGGGGTCTGTCACTAACAAAATCCTACTAAAACAAAGAAAACAGTAACAAACAGAGCCAAACTTCAGCTCAAAATGATTGGTAAGCTTTATTATTTGAGGAACTTGTTTTTCCTGTCCACTTTTCTTGTAGCCCATCTTTTCAAATAGATCTTGATCTTCCTCTATGATAAAATCAGAGAAAGAGACAGAAGAAGAAGAAGAAGAAAAAGATGCAGCAGCCGCCAATACTAATACGGATTCTAAGATAACAACACCTATATCCATGGCTTGCACTACAGATAAAAAAAATTCATAATAGCTCCTTGATTGTTTGACAGTTCTTAACAGAGATAAAAGCTATGAATGAAGCAAGAGATTCATGTTTTCGCACCTTGATTGATAGGATTCATTAAAGCTAGACATCAAGTATTCACTCATTGAAAGTAGAGCAGGTCCCAAACTTGGCCCTGCTGCTTCCACTGCATCAGCTAATGCCTTTTCTGAATTAGGGAATCTGTATGAGCTTGGCTTTAACTTTTGAATCCACCCTCCTTTGACATTTTGTGCTACCTTCAACAGCAGAAATTCCAGTAAAATTTAATCAGCATGCTCCAGAGTCCATTTTTTATAAAAGTCCAAGACTACAGAGTAATGAGAAAACATTAAATATGAAATCAACAGTCAATGACAAACCTTTTCAGCAATTGGTAAAGATAAATTAAACGGAATTGGACCTCCTCCTCCCCCACCACTCAATAGAGGATTAAAATGAGAAGTTGAAAGGGTCAGTGATTGCTGATCAGGATGGGGCTTGAGCTTGAGAAATAGAAGGCCGATAAACAAGAAGACAGCAGGAATCATTAGCTGGAAAATAATTGTTTTGTGATCTCTCCGAGCAGATATTGCTCGTTTAATGAATAAAGCTTTTGAATGCTGCCAAAATGTTGACCTAGTAATGATACAACAGCTACAACACAGCATACTCAAGAAGTTGATGAAACTAATAACTGTAGCAAAAATTAAACCACAAGCTCTTCCCACCATGGTAGAAATGAAACCAAGAATCGTCTTATAATTTCCAAAAAGTTTAAGATAACTTATTCTTCCAGGTGGACAATCATTAGCAGGAAGAGAAGCCAAAGAGTCTGATATATGGGAACTGTTATTTTCTTCAAAGCATTCAACTTCATCATAGTCACTTCCAGCAACTCTCAAGAATACCTCCTCCAGGGTCGTGACAGATATACCATAGCTTTCAATACCAAAACTGTCTTTGTCGCTGCTGCAACTCAATTCCATGTTTGAAACAGGTTTTTTCATACAACCTTCAATCTCCCTAAACATCCTCTCAAAGGCTGATGAGGATGCCATAGGAAGCCTAAAGGAAATCTCAGTTCCGACCTGGAAATACATATCCATTAAGACAGGATAAAATGGAATCAATAATCATATCATGTATAACTATGGAAAACAAGAAAAGACTTAGGGTGAGAAGTCATTTTTAAATTGAGTTAAAACTTGATTGATTATGCATGATCACAGCACTATTACTCATTCAAAGTCAAACTAATGTTCAAATCCATTACATTATATAATAATTTTAAGGGTATCATATAAAGTGAGATAGACAATTAAGCCCTGTACCAAAATAAAGGAAAAAGAGGAAAATTAGGGCTTAATTTACTGCAAAATATGAACCCGGTAAAGTTTGCTTAACAATCAATTATCATCTTGTCAAAATTAGCTTAATCAAGTCAAAAGTTATAATTTCTTTCAAGAATTATTTAACATGTGGAAAAATCAGGCAAGTAAGCACTCTTCAACTTTTATTTTCCACATTAAATGAATGGAAATATTGTTCATTGCACCACATCATACCACACCAATGCTCTCTACCCCCATCTTTAACAGACTAACTTAACTGAATAAAGGATACTAAGGGCTCATTTGTTTAAGCTCAAAAACTGATTTTATGTTGTGTAAAAGAGCAATTTTTTAATAGATTTTATGTAAAGTAGAAACTTGTAATATCCTGATTTTCTTAAAAGAGAGAGAGAGAGGGAGAGGGAGAGACAGGTGGCCATTAAAACACTTGCAACTGCCACCTATGCCCGCACATGTCTCTCCCTTCATCCACAAGGCCACGAAAGCAAATGGCATAGTGCATTGAAACAAAGCCGCTGATTGGGTTTTCAGAAATTGGAAAGGAAAGCCTTCAACTTATGCAAGTTCCTTCATCTACCTTCATTTATTTTCCTTCAAATTTCCTTGTTCTTGGGTTGAGCTCTATAAACAATGTGGCTTGGGAAGAAGCTCTAGGAAATGCAAACAGCAACACAACCATTCTCTTAGCTTCCTAAAAGAAATCAAAGAGAAAAAATTCATTGTTGAGTTGTTTGTCATCTTTCAATTTCTTCTTTGTATGCAAAGTGACTCATAGTCAAAGCTCGACCATTCATCTTCATCAACAAAGGAGGAGCTTAGTTCAGCAGAAATCTATAGAGAAGGCTCAAGCCAAAATTGAGGAACTCAGCCTCCATTTCCTATCTCCATCAATCTTCAATTTTCAAATAAGGGGAGAAGAATCAAGCAGAAATTTAGCAGTCTAGAGTTTCCCTTAACTCTAGAGTATATTTGTTAATTAATGCTTGAAATTTTTGTAAATTGATTCATTTACGTTGTTTTTGAAGTTTGAAACTGTTTATAAAGTTCTAGAAATCTTATAGTATAGTCGAGGAGATTAGATATTCTTAGAAGTTGAAATTATGCTTCCGAAATTAAACATTTCCAGACTCATCTTAGATGAGACAATGTTACAGACAAGATTATACAACAAATGAGACAAGTCTATAGACGGGTTTCTATAGATGAGTTTATAGACAGGTTTCCAATGGACAATGTTGTAGACAAGAAGAGCATGTAGATAGGTTTCTATAGACAAGTCTGTAGACTAGTTTTCTACAGACAATACTATAAAAAATCTTCCATGGATGACATTATAAATTGCCTCACTTCATACAATCCTTCTCTAGGCGAGGTTCCTTCATATAAGATGTGACTATTTTAGACCAGATGAGGTTGTTCCGAATTAGACAAGGTTGTTTCAAACCAAATGAGGCTACTTCGGTCAAACAATCCTACTACAAACTAGACAATGTATTCTCAACACATCCTTAGACAAGTCTCAAGAACCTTTTAAAATCAATTGTCTCTGCAGAGCATATTCTGGAAGGTAAAGAAGCTTAAACTAAGTGTTGGCTCTAAAACTTAAGTAAATTAACGTCGAGTAGACGATGATGAACCTTGAAAGGGCCAACCTAAACTCAATTATACATAATTAAAATGGTCGTGCAAGAAGATAGACACGATAGTGCAATGCCGTTTTAATTAAAATATTGATTGTGTTATGATTTAGGGACTGAAATATCCTAATTACTCACAAGTATGGATTGTTTCAAATGAGACGAATAAATGAATAGAGGTTGAGAATCTCATGTAGTGCCTTGGAGGCTTTGTATTTAAATTTAAAATACTCCCAAGTGAAGTTTATGTATACGTTGAATGGAGAAGGGATGTGAAGCCCTGAGTTTGAGAAGAAGGCGAGGCCTTCACTTAAAATGATTATGAAATATAACATGACTGATTGACATGTATTATTTGTATAAAAATGTTTTGAAAATCTTCAATGTGGGGATAGTGTGCGAGCCTTCTATGAAAGGGAGTCGGGAAATCTAAGAGTTAGCTCATGATGGAAATAAACCATAGTTCATAAGAAAGGAAATTTCCAAGTCTTGGGGGTACGTGAGTTAGGTTTGAGTCTCCCAATAGCCTGAGGTTGTTCGCTGTAGCCGAAACTGCTCTAGTCAAACTTAGCCACCTCAACAAGATCCTAACAATTATTGTTATCAGTCAACCAATTTCGTTGTTTTTGAGAAATGATGATTGATGATGTGAAATGATGATGATATTAGTGTTGTCGAGGGCACATTACTGGTAGAAATTGGATCTCAGCACCCAATTGTTTTGATAAAATGATGATGATGATTTGGGCCCATATACATATGCATATATAAGGGATGACACTAACTTCAAATTAGTGAGGATTATTGTGGTATAGGACACATTAGACCCAACCTAATCTTGAGTTTGTCATCATAAAGACTTATGAAAAGGTTGATGGAGTAAACTGCATTCATACATTGCTTGTTGTGATAGCTCCTTGTGATAGCCATCGAACTGACATGTTGCTTAAATTAAAATATGGTATACTGCTTCTATTTAAACTTTTACTTGAACAATATATCTCACCCCCCCCCTCTACTATGCTATGTATGTGTATGATTTTGTTGCTTAGTGAGGCTACAAGGTGGATCACCCCTACCAAACATGGAGATGGTTGTTGACATGAAGAATGGAAGATAGCTACAACTTGGGACAAAATTACAGTATAAATGACGAGAAGCTTCGAGGAGTCATGGAGTTAATGGTCATTAGCCACCACTATACAACCTCAAACTCAGAAGGTGACTTTGGTATTTCTAACTTAGTAGCACAAACCTAAATTGTCTACATCTTGAATGAATTGAGACCTATGGAGGTGATCTAGAGAGCTATTACAAAACTATTTATGATTCCCCCAAAAAAATTGAAACTATTTCTGGTTATAATTATACTTGAAATGGTTTTTATTGTAGCTTGAGAGAAAGCTCTCAGCCTTACAAATATATATATATATATATATATATATATAAGAAATATAGCAACATTAATCGGTAACCATGAACTTGGGGATTGAGATCTAATACAACCATCTCCTATCTTAACTACAAAAACAAGGAAAAAATAAGCAAATATTACAATATCAATCATATTCTGAATCTAACCAATACGTAATCAACAACTATAAAAATTACTCTTATACTCATTTCTCAGTGTTGTTCTTGTATGGAGGATCTGCAATTATACATTCTCTTTCTAATTACACTAGAAAGAAAGGAAAGAGAAAACTACAGCTTGTCTATCTAGTGTTGGATACAGCAATCAGCAGCTAACTTCTTTGGTATCAACCAAATATACCAAACAGCACCATTTCAGTCCTTTAATCTTACCCGAGCAATTTAAAATATTATAAAAGTGATTTTTTCATGCAAAAAAATCTTAAATAAATGCAATCTAATCCTATGCTTTCAAAGTAGTTTGGTGCACCTCATGAAAATTTTAAATAAAAATAGTTAATAAAAAAACTAAGTAAAGAAAAAAATAGTGATGCCATTTATAATTTCTACACTACTCAATGTTCCATCAATTTTTCAAACCTCAACCTTTTTCAGTGACCTAAATGATAGAACCCCTTTAATTTTTACCAGACACCATCTCCTTGTCTTCAAACCTACATAGGAGGACTTAGTCCCTATGTTCTTCAGGAGAATTTACTTGAATCCATACTCATTTTCCAAACACAAAAGTTTCTTCTTGGAAATTTTGAGCCTATTTGGAAATCTCAAACTGGCTCTGAAGCTAAATCTTTATATGTGAGCAGCAATACTCAACAGAATCAACAGTAATGATTTGTTACATAATTGTCCACATAACTAAGGTTTATCTCATTCTCCTGATATGTGGAGTCTGGCTCTATGTCATCAACACCAACACAGCTATTTCTATATGGCCATTCAGTCACCAAGGCATGGATAGAATTTTCAGAAGTGTTTAAGGAATCAAGTGTAATATTAAAATTGGAAGCAGTTTCTTTTGATCATGTCATCGGTTTTAGCAAGAACTGACTCAAGAATGACAATATTTTAAAGCAGCGTGTTATGTATGCAATTCAATGATGTCTGGTTGGATCAAAATGCTCAAATTCAAGGGGAAATATTAGAAGTCCCACATTGACTAGAGGTAAAGCCAACCATGGGTATATATAATATGGAAGCAACCCTCACTCTATGAGCTAGTTTTTGGGATTAAGTTAGGCCCAAGCCCAATTTCTAATAGAAAATAATTGAATCTGGATCTACCATGTGACAAAATAATTGTTGTGGTTTCTAAGTGGTGCTTTGGAAATTTGCTTTTCAAGGAATCTCTTTGGTAGACAAGCAAAGAGACTTTAAAACCAGGAAGAGCTAGGAGCAGGAAAAAAAGAACCTTCAGAGGAACTCCATACCAATTTGAAATTTCTTAAACTTTGTGTACATTAACATTGACAAATAAATACATGCTGTATGAACTTGATGTTAATATGCATCTCAATGAATTATGTTGTGAGAAAAGTACCTCGCTTACACATGTTGCCGACGGAACATGACGGTACACTATATCACCAGCTATAGAAGCAGTTGGAGCTGACTGAAAGGACAAGGAAAAAAACAAATACAGCCTTTCAATTATGAAACATCAGCAACAAGAGGAATTGAAGGCAATGATCAGGAGAACAAACCTTCACAAGAGTTAAAGTATAACCAACTCCATAATGATGCTTCAAGAAAAAGGAGCTGTCAAAAAATCAATACTAATTAGGGGAAAGAGAGAGAGAGAGTGCTGTTATACCAAGATTATACAAGTAAAAGGTAGCTTTTATCATGACACTAGAAACAAGTTATCAGAGGGTTCGGTTTGATGACAACAACTGGAACTTCTTTCAAAGTTTTAAGCATTTTTTACAGTTGAAAACTTACTGTACCATGAAATTTACAAATCTGTACAGTCAAACTGTTCCAAACAAATATATATATATATATATAGGATCTTCCAAGTCCAAGTTTACAGACTACAAGATGTCCTCTGTTGAATATCTCAGGGTGAGAGAAAGAGAAAATAACAGAAAAGTTGAGAAGTATTATCCTGTGTCAAAATTGTTACATTGATAGACTATGGATACATATTATATAGTTGCTGAATTCTAATCAGTCCCAAATGCCATAACTGACACAGACAGCTGTCAGATCAGTTAGTTATAACTCACTGTTACTGTAGTTAAATAATAGAGAGGGTATTCTAATATATTCTAACAGCCTCCCATTGCATTAAGAAACTATGAAACAAAAATCAATGCAAAACTGCCCTCCAGTCTCACTAATAATCACATGAACTACCACAAAGGATTATATTGTTGCTTTCCACCTTTGATGAAGATCAGAATGGTCCAAAACACAGACTTGTATACAGTCAAAGATATAAAGAGCAAACATGAAATGAAATGATAGTTGGAAGTAACACTCAGATGTTTAAACTGAACTAAAAAACCTGCCTCCATCCTCTAATTCTCCTGTCTCTACATTCATAAAGTCTGCCATATTATATGTTCTTCAGGATTTACAACACCACAAAGGACCTCAAAATTCCCTTGCCTCAAATAAAAAAGAAACGTAGCAGGATTCTCAGAATTTAGAAAAATAGGCATTTCATTAATATTGAATAATACATTAATAGGCTGTAAGGATCCAATTGCAAGACATGAGACTTGAGTCCCACATTAGAAATATGGGATTCTAGTGTGGCAATTATAAAGCCTTCAGCTCTCCAACTACAACAGCTACCTTTCATGGTATGGCTCTCCCAAACTTCTTATCAATTGGTATCAAAACCTTCCACCATGTCTCTCAGCTAATGAGCAGTGCGGATGGTGATGAGTTGGCAGTGTTTGCTAGGAACTAGTCAAAGGGGCTAGTCCAGTGTTAGGATCCAATTGCAAGATATGAAACTTATCCCACATTGGAAATATGGATTTTAGTGTGAGGTTTATAAAGCCTTGGGCTCTCCAACTACAATAGCTAACTTTTGTCATGCAGTTCTCCCAAAGTTCTTATCATAGGCATAAAGGAAAAAAAATAAGAAAGGAGTTACAGGTTTAAATCCTATGATTTGTGGGATGTGCTAAGTGCTAACTCACTAGCAAATGCAATTAAATGACCCCAATCAAGAGATAAAGCCTTTATCTGATACAAAAAGGTATCCACTTCAAGTTGTCCAGTTATGAATCCTCCTAAAAACTTAAGACGTTAGGTAAACACAAATGAATGGATTTTTAGCCCTAATATACTGGCAGTAAAAAATTTCAGCTTTTTGGGCCTAAATCAATACAGAGAAATAAGAACAAATTCACTCAGGCAATGGGGCAAAAACAGGGAATTTTTTATCCCAAATAGATGGATAAAACAGGGCATAGAATGAACAATTACAGAAACAAAACAAAAGCAAGAACTGCGTATAGTGAATAATAACAAAAGAAAATATAAAGTGATTCAAGCCTGTGAGCGTCTGAAACAGGCTGAGCAGCTATGTCTTTGTGCGATAGGATGCAAGTGACTAGAACACGATGACATGAACAACTGGGTAAGACTTGAGCAGCTGAGCTGAGCTGGAGAAAACTGTAAGCAATTTGGGAAACGATAAAGTACAGTTTTTCAGATGAGGAGTTTTCAGCCCAACCCCAGCCTGAAATAGAGCATTTTGTTCATTTTGAGACCAGATTTTAAGTCTCCAGTGAACTAGTCTGTCTACTCACCAACAACTCATGTTTGCACAAGTTTGTACAAGTTCACCCAAGTCAGACCAGGTTCATCAGATTTGGAGTTTTTTAACATTTTGACTTGATTTGGGAAGGAGCTGGGATAATAAAATCATACCAGTTTACAATCTAATGCCAGCATTGGAAGCATCAACTCTCCTTAAACTTAAGTTTTTAGGTGACATAATATCCGCTTGCACATCTCACACAAGAGATGGTGTAAAAACTGCACTTTGTCGGAAAAAGTTGGCATCCTTGTTACTTTCATAAGCTATAAAATGAAACAGAAGAAATTGCTGCAAAGTTAAAGGGAACACACAAATCTGAATAGTACTAAACTTATCTAAAAGGAAAATGGCTTCCATGCAGTGTGTTAGAACCGGATCAATTATAGAATCAAAGAGGGCTGAAATAGATCTTTATTGAAACAATCTCAATTGGAAGAATGATATACCCAGAACTGAGATAGTCAAATAGAAGAATGATTGCAGTGATATGTTCAGGAATTCAAGAGCCTGACCTCTGCCACCCAAAGTTCCTCAATTGTCTAACTGAACCCCCCCTGATTCCCCCCTCTTTCTATTTATTCTCTATTACATGTAACAGACTTATATATTCACAGCTGTCTCCACTAATGGGCCCGGGTCCACTACTCCTTTTTCCCCCTTTGTACATAAGCTTTTCTAATTAGGGGTCTATTACTAACACAAGGTAGATTTCAGAAGGCTACAGTTTCTGATTTAGGCAGATCATAACACAAATATCATAAGAAAAAGCAATGTGAGGCCCGCAAATCAAAAATACGCTACCAGTATTATAAAGAAGCCCTGTCTAGAATCTAGACATAGGATGAACCTTTGAGGGAGTCTTACTCAGATTTATAAATGGGTTTGTCAAGCCTACCAGGAAATATTATGAAAATTAAAATACCATGGATTCTTCAGAATTGCTCCAAGACATAAAAATATCTAACAAGTGAAAAATGAAATTAACCTTCCACAGCATTTCAGAGAACCATTGGCCATGATAGCTATTCGGTCACCTAGTTCATCTGCTTCATCCATAGAATGTGTCGTTAGCAAAATTATCCTGCCCTTCTTAATTTTTTTTATTAACTGCCATGTCAAGCGCATCGAGTATGGATCCATTCCACTAGTAGGTTCATCAAGAATTATAACCTGCAATGTAAGTCCAAAAGATTCGAGTTTTGCTCAACATATGAATATACAAACATCTGCTGTCAATGTGGCCTATCCTACCTTACTGTTTCCAATCAGTGCAATTCCAAGAGACAATTTCCTCTTCATGCCACCAGAAAGAGCTCTCACAACACTGTTGATTTTATCAGCCAGGCCCACCTGTTTACACAATAGAAGTTATCTAGCATCTTATGTTGATTGAATTGTATTGCAATTAACAATTGTAGTAGCAAATTAGTTATTAATAAGTTTCGAGGCTTGCACAACTTGGACAAGCCTACGGTTGTCTTGAGCTCTTGGCTACCACAGGCCAAAGACCCTGACCCCCAATTCAGGTCACGACAAAGAGCCATAGAAAGTAGGAATCTACCCAAGCTTCCCTTGATTAGTAACCAAGCTGAAAACTAAGCACAAGTTTCCATTGAAAAACATTTTACAAGTGCAATCAAGCTTAAATAATTACACTTCGGCATAACTTTGTAACAATTTTGTACTTAAATTGTTTTAGAATATAGAAAGGAAGACCTTTATTAGAGTTCGACTTTGAAAAATAAGATTAAAAGACTAACAATATCCCAACTGATTAGATAAACTTATATTTTTACCACCTCCCAGGAAATGATGAACAAGGCTTTCTCAATTATACTTATGGATGTTTGTGGTAAAAATAAGGGTTGCTAGACTTATAATTACCAAACTCACCTCATCAGCCATATTAGTAACAACACCATCCAATGAGTGTTCCTCCACGCCCTTTAATGTGGCAAATAGTTCTAAATGCTCTCTAACCTGGATAACAGCAATGGAAGAATGCAGCGTATTATACAATGTAAAATAGGAAGGTGTTTTTAGCAAAAGAATAATAAAAAAATCATAAGTATCAATGCAATCTAATCAGAAATCAAAGTTAGGTGTTTGTGTATGTGTGTGTAACTATATAGGATATTAGAGGAAGAACCCATATTTTAATGCATAAGAGTATAAAGTGCTGTGCTTCTCAGTGTTGTTTATCGTAGGACAACCCTACAGCCTGTAAAACAAGCAGTGATGGACTGAAAAGCTTTTGGGTGGTGGGCTTTAGAACAATAGCAACATATGCATGGTAAATATAGCATTTAATGTACATAAAATGATTCAAGTTACAATTATTTCCTATGCAATAGCATAAAAATATGGGTCCCAAATCTGTAAGCTGAAATTGCTTACATTGTCACAACAGCAACATAGTAGACGGGATGCAAATGCAAAATGGCTCAAAGCCCACCAAAATGAAACTAAAAAGCAATACTCCTAGATGTCAGATTAGGAATTAGCTGTGTAGTACAGTGCATAAATTTAGTTGTAGAAAGAAGGGAAATGACTAATATTGTAAAATTGGCATTCAACAAATATGCAGATTGCAGTGAATAATATATAGTCAGTACAGAAAAAAAAAAAGCAATGTTCTACTTACTGTCAATTCAGGAAAGAGTATATCATGTTGTGGACAGACACCCAAAACCTTCCGTATCTCATCCTACAAAACAATACAATCACATGTTGAAAGGGGGAGGTAAATGGCCCAACAAGACAAGGCCAAGAACTAGAAAGGTGAAAGTAACCAAAAAGCAAATTCAGACAGAGGATATCCATGTCTAGCTGGTCAACAGAGGAAAACTCACAGTCATCGATTTCAGTTGGTTATCACATTGATGGAATCTAGAGTATTAGAAATCTGGACCTAACTCATTTCTAAAAGTTAGCTCTTGAAAGGATGATTACCTCAAGTCTTATAAAGAGTATTCTGCTTATATTTCTAGTAAATGTGGGACATCTTAACCCACCCCCTCATGCCCTAAACAGGACATCTGGTGCATGAAATTTGCAAAACTAGACATCAATGGCTGGTCCAACATTTAGATAAGATAGACTCTTAGAAAATCAAATCTAAATTACTCCCAAAAAGTAACTCAAGAGAGGAGTATTACCTCAAGCTTTATAAGGAGTATTCTAATTCTATTTTAATCAATATAGGACATCTTAACACTCACTCCTCAAGATGGCTCAACATTAAGATTGGATAGATTCTAGTACCATGCTAGAAAACAAGGCTTAACTCATTCCTAAAAGCTAGCTTAAGAGAGAAGGACTGCCTAATGCTTTGCCTGGATGATGAGTGAAATAGGAAGACAAAAAATAGGAGGATAAGAAATAGAATAAGAATAGGATAGAAAAAATGAGTTATTTAGATGGATAGAAATAGGAGGGAAACAAATAAAAAAAATTCTCTTCTTTTATTTGGATGAGTAGAAAGAAATAAATTAATAGTATAAATTTAAATTTAAATTAATTAAAAAAATTAAATTAAACTTAAAAATTCTTATTTTTATTAACATAATATTTTTTATTTTAAATTTTTTTAAAATTATTTAATAATTAAAATATTGAAAGCAACAAAAAAAATCAAGTTTTTCTCCCCCCTTATTTTCTCTCCTATTTGGGAGCGATTAAATTTCAAATGGGTCCCACAAAAAATTCCTACTTCCCAGTTATTTTCAAGTGTATCCAAATGTCAGAAAATACTTCTATCTCCCCTATTTCACCCACTAAGAATGTTCTAGCTCTATTTCTAGCCAAAGTGGGACACCTTAACAGACACCTCTCTTATGTTGGTGCCCAAACAGTAGCAGATAGGCTCTGATGGCATATTAGAAATCCAGACCTAAGTATTCCCAAAACTAGCTCATAGAAAGAGGATTGTCTCAAGCCTTAAAAGGAATATTTTGGCCATATTCTTAATCAATGTGGGACATTTAAAAATAGTGCATTTAGAGAGATAGATCTAACCATATATTCTATATGATCTCTATTAAAAGATAATTTTTGACATCAATACAAGTTTAGCTTCTGTTTTCAGTTCCAATCTGCTATATTCTTTCAGTTTTCCATTATTTTGTCTTGTTTTCTTAGCTCCTCTGTATTCTGGAATATTATCATGTCTGACATCCCAGGAAACAGTTGGAAACTTTGGTTTGCTAGTCAGATTAGTTTATCGCAGTATTAGAAGAACTAAGTGGTAAAGAACATTAGAAATTTTATAATAAGAAAATAGATTTCCAGTATTTATTGCTCACCTTTCTGTGTAGATGGTATTGCCAATACTAACAGAAAAAATTGACATAAGATTTCCAAAATTCAATACCATTAACAAACTATTTCAGGGCTACATTATCTGTCTTGGCATGGATTTGGATTAGTAAATTGAGTGTTCACAAAAGTTGATGATTAAAACTACTTATAACTTAAAACCTTGCAAAGAGAACTTTTGGCTGAAGTGCTGATTTTATTTAAAAGTTAATCTACATGAGGCATCCAATTAGCCTCTACTTAACAAGATCAATGCTTGAAGTTGTCATTCCTGTTAAATTTGGATGAGCAGAGAATGTGCAAGACAGTGTAAGAAGATCAAAGAAAACAGGGAGAGAAATATAGAGATAAATATCTTATCTATATGTTTTTGCATGGCTGTATGATTCTATGTATAAGACTTACACAGGTGTGTTTACATGGGTGATAGTCATTGAAAAGTAGTTGTTTGGATTCTAAGGTATATCAAGGGACCACCCAAAAATGGGCTTGTTATTAGGAATAGGGTCATACTAATATCATTGGACACACAAGTGCGGATAGGCAAGTGATGCTAATGATAAGAGGTCCACTTCACGTTATTGTGTTCTTATTGGAGAAAACTTAATTTCATAAAAGAGCAAGAAGCAAAGACTTCTTGTTACTAGAACAAGTACAAAGGCAAATATCACACTATTTCTGAACTTTTGTAGCTAAAATGCTCCAAGAGTTGAAGTTTTGTCAGATGGGTCCTGTGGAGCTTGCTTTGCTTGTGATAATCGATCAACTTTTTACCTTTCTTTACACTCCAATCTTTCATGACAAAACAAAAACAATAGAGGGTGGGTATCATTTCATTACAGAGGTCCTTTTAAGGCACCATGAAGACTTATTCTGCAGGTTCCAAGGAGCAGTTAGCAAACATCTTTACTAAGTTCCTATTGGAGTCTAGAATAGCATACCTATGTAATAAGCTGGATACATATAATATATATGCTCCAGCTTGAGGGGGAGTGATGGTTTTGTTTGTAATTATATGATCTTTCCTTCTATTCTTTGATATGTTTCTATGGTTTCCTTGGGTTTAGGCTGTTATTGATTTTAAACCTTAACCTTTGGGAACTTGATTCTGTTCCCCTTTATATACATTTGTACAATTCCCTCATGTAAATCAATAAAACATACAAAACAAATTCAGATTCAGATATTTAATTGACACATATACACTACATTCAACTAGCATCGTCTTAATCATATAAGACTTCTGTAATAATTAATAGTCTCTTAAATTCCCCCACCATGTACTATTTAGGACTCTGAGCATACAAGAGACTATAGCAAATAACTTAAACTTACAATATCTGATACAATGTTCTTTCCAAACACCAAAGCATCCCCAGAAGTGGGAGGAAGAAGACCAACAAGCATTGAAATTGTTGTGCTTTTCCCAGCTCCATTATGTCCTTGAAAACAAAAACAAAATCATTAAGCAACATTTTGTCCATAATAGATACAGATTGAAGCTTATAAATGCATATAAAAGCAAATTAAGAGTCGAGGATATGAGATCCCACTAAAAAATTTAACATAATAACAACAATAGAAAGCAGAATAAAGTCACACCAAAGGATACTACAATCTTTCTGATATCCATCACTCATTTAACCATTAACTAAGCAAAACCCTGATTGATATGTATATATCAATGTCTAACACTATGCAAAGGGGCCTTATTTATAATAGAGAAAGAATTAAGTCGTGTGGTGCAATAGCATAAAATTAGTAAAACTATAAATAATAATAATAATAATAATAATAATAATAATAATAATAATGATAATAATAATAATAATAATAATAATAATAATAATAATAGCAATAACAATAACAATAACAACAACTAGAGTTATTATCTCAAGTCTCAATGCTCCCTTTCAAGCTAGAGCCCCTAAATCATATATGTCAAGTTTGTTGTTACAAATGTAGCTAACCCAAGGACTAGTGATGCTAATAAATCTTCTAATTGATCTTTGAATTGACAAAATCAGTATAGATACAACCTAACAAGATCTCTCAGATGATATGGAAATCCTTCTCTCTATATTTTGGTCATCAACAAAAATCAGGTTGGATCCAATTCTCTGTTTCAAATGTAAATATTCAACAATTACTTCTCTATTAGTTACATTACCACTTATTTATCTTCTAATCTCTACTCTACATTAATAGTTTACGACTTTTCATTAAAGCATTGACCAATTTTTTAGCAAGAAAGAACAATAGCGCTAACTGAAAAATAATTTTTGAACTAAGACTTAAAACTCAATAGGTGAACAAATCGTTAAGACTTTATAGAAGTGGCACACCTGTACACCAGAATAATATAATGGTAGTTTTGTCCTAGACACAATGAAGGGGAGAAAGGTGGAAGGTGTCTGGTCCCAAGACTCCCAACTTTTGTCCTAGAAGTCATCTGGCCCCAATCCCAGTTCAAGACACTAACCCCACTAGTCTCAGTTCTAACTACTCTAGCCATGGCTTTTGTCCTAAAAGCGATCTAGCCCTACTAATCTCCAGTATCAAACACTCTTTCCTTATCGATCATCAATCCAAGACACATTGGTCTTGTTTGCATCCCAAACCATCCAATGTTTGTCATGATGTTCTCTTTCCATTGAGGAACATTCTGGCAACTTCTTTTCAACAATGAGTCATACAGTGATGAATTGGCCACAACGCAACCAACCTCCCATTGTGAATCATAATAATGGTGATTACTGATTACTGCTATCTCATTGAAGATTCATGAGGTGATGAATTCCTTCCATGGTTTGGCAACACTTCAACCAGCTCTTCAAGATGATGATTATTAAAGCCACTTTGTTGAGTTGTCATCCCAACAATGTTCATCTCTCAAATGTTTCCAACATCATTTGCTGCCTTTGCAGCCATGTTAGGTGGAACCCCATACTATATTTCTGTTTCAAAGGATCTAATAGTAACAAGCTTAAAGCTTAGTAAGAATCTAGCTTGAAGGGACGTGCTAAAATATATGAAAATATCCAATAATATCTTGATTACATCTAGAGCAATTTACATTATCTTAGAGTATCTCTTAGAACTAGTTTTCATGTTTTCTTACTATCTCTTAGAATTAGTTTACATGTTTCCTAGCATTTCATGATTTGTTTCCTTAGTTAGGATTACAATCATGATTTAGTTTTAGTGTAAATAAGGGGTTAATGACATATGTTTGTAACATGTATCATGTCATATTATATTTAGTTAATATAAAGTTCAGAGTACTTAGTCCTATTCTCTCCTTTTCTCTCCTCTATACCAAAAACCCTATAATTTCAACAGTGATTATGTGAAAAACAAGAATAACTGTACTGACCTAGAAGAGCAAGAATCTGATTTTCATACAGTGTCAACTGTAATGAGTTAACAGCACAACAATCTCCTTTCTTGGTAGCATACACTTTATGCAAATTCCTGATTTGAATGCACCTAAAAATAAAAAAAAGAATCAGAAAGAGACAATGTATCCCATACCAAATCAATGCACTTGAATTGTATATCATATACCTGCCATCAAGCTCCTGTTGTTTCATGTCTAAGCTTATTGCCTCTATGGCGGGTTTGAAAGCATATTCCCCTGAAAGACTCCCTTCTGATTCAGAATTCTTACCAGATATTTTAACTTTATAACTGGAGGAGCAATTTTTTACAATTTTTTTCTTCCTCCAGAAGTCCTTTTGGAAAATAAAGCTCCATGGATATCGTTGTCCATACTCTCTTGGAAGAACCTTCAAGATGAGCAGAGTTTGAATGGTTTATTATTCATAAGGCAAAATGGAAAGAGGATGCTTCAAAATAAAAGAAAAAAAACTACCTCAAAAGAACTACTAAGCATCTATGCTGTAGTCACCAAATGGAAATAATATTTGTATACTAACTGTCTATACACAATGGCCACTGCTTGGTTGCAGCTACAAATGGTTTGAGATACATCCTTCTGGAATAATACGTAATTAACCTTAACTTTCTTAGGTACATTGCTATGATAATTGTTGAGAATGAGGAGATGAGAGAAGGCATATATGAATCTATTTGTTTCAACTACACAGCGAAACATGTACTTATAATAGGGATCATTAGTATAAAAATTAATTACAAGAATATTCAGTTACTTAATTATCATAATTACAAAGATATAATTTTCCTAATTACAATATAGCTATGATTACCCTACTTACCTTATTTACATATTTCCAACAATAATATTATTGTCATGAATTGAGAAAATCAAAATCCTATCAGGACAAAAGACAAAGCTTTGAGGTCTTGGTGGAAAAAAGTCCAAATTTTGTATGCATACACATGCATGCATGCCACACATAGAATAGATAATTGAATGATTCTGTTGAGACTGGTGTTATAAACATAAATAAATAAATTTTCTTTACAACATTACATAACTTTATAGGATGACTTTCTCCCATTTATTGCCTCCCACACTTCTGCTCTCTAAAAATTTCTATCCAAAAATTTATCATACTAACATGAGACTTACATCCAAAAATTAGCACACGATATAATTTTTAAATATAAATAACTAATATTATAGTACGAGGATTCTTTACTTTCCTGAAAAACCAAGTGTTTGGATTTTACAATGGCTCACAGCAAAAACAAAAAAAGATTTTACAGTAACTAAAGGAGGAGAAAACTATCAAGACAAAGAACTTTTCTCATAAATTTTTCGTATGTCATGGTTGAAAATCAGTTTTTGTTCATTTCTTCTAGATTTGAAAAGGGAGAAAATTGCCAACCAATCAATTAGTTAAAGCCAATTTTCATTCAGTTTCTCATGTGTCAGTGAATACACATGTAATGCACACATTAGAACATGTACATATTATATGCCATCTACATCTGAGAGAGAGCGGTGAAATATATCCAACATATATGGAAAAACACTTCAACAATAAGTAAAAAATTAAAATTTAATTATTTCTTATTCAGGAAGAGAACTATTCAGAGGCACCAGAGTATTAAGTGTTCAATACATATAAACCACAAACACCGCTGCTTTCTTCAAGTGACTTAACATAGTTATAATTTATATAAGTTAATACATCAGTAAATTTGTCAAGCTTCATATGCTTCTTCTTTTTTAAACTGGTAAGTAGCAAGGAGAAAAGGAGGAACCTTAAAGTGATACACTTCCATTCAAGTCCAAATCTCAAATAGTCTAATTTAGAGCATATATTTAAGTAACTAAATGCATACCTTATCAAAATAAAGTCCTATTGCACAATATAGCAGTGTATCAAATATCATCATCAGAAGACATGCAAAAAAGTTCACTCCAGATGATTCCTGCAAGATAAATATCTTAGAAATTTGGACAAAAAAAATAAGTCAAGATAGTAATGGTAGGGGCCTAATTGCAGAAACTCACCCGCCATATGTTGCTCCAACGAAGTCCAACATGAGCACGTTCATAATCAGCAAAGTTGACTGAACCCAGAGCAAAGGCAGTAGGTGAAAGCAAAGAAGCAATAACCTTCAAAATCCTGAGGCAGGCAACCTCCAATGAATAAAACCTATACTCAAATATGAAAACTTTGGACTATGAAAGTACTAGCTATTGGAAGGACAAGCACTCACATAGAAATGCCCTCATCGTTGACAGTGTAATAAGGGAAAAAGGCACCAAGAAAGGACAGAGTTCCAACAGCTACAGCTGTTTTGGCCCGTTTGAAAAATGTTGATATAAAAAATGAGAGCATGATTGCACTAAGCCCAAAAACGAAAAAGTATGCAAACACCAGTGTCTTATCACTATACTTGAATAAATTATTCATGGTGCAAGCTGTAAGGATCCCAGAAGATATTGCAAACTGTAAAGATCACATTTTAGAAAAATTAGCATAGCATAATAATTTCTTGATCTAGAAAATGAAAGAATCAACGCTCATAAGAGTGTCAGTCATACAATAATTTCAACTTATTAAATCACCCAGTATAACATATTATTATTAGGGCTTTTTTAAGCTTTTTATAAAAACAATGTTAAAAAATATAATTAGTTAGATTTTTTGAGGAAAAAATCCAAAAAGAAGCAGTTTTTAGTGCTTTTCTTATAAGCTTTAGTAACTTCAAGGAGAAAAAAAAAACTCTAATACCTCCCTCCCTCCCTCTCTCTCTTTTAGAGAATAAAGGTGGCCTCTAGACTCATGACCAGGAGGGAGGGAGGGAGAGGGAGAGGGACAGGGAGAGGGAGAGAGAGAGAAAGAGCTCCATTTGAGTTAGTCCATTCTAATATTTGGGGTCCTAGTTGCATCATGTCCACTTTAGGCTATAAATATTTTATCACTTTCATAGATGATTTTTCCCATTGTACTTGGCTATTCCTACTACGAAATAGGTATGAGCTATTTTCAGTTTGGCAAAACTTTTACTTAAAAATTTGCAATCAATTTGGTGTTTGTATCAAAGTTCTTCGTAGTGGTAATGCTCGCAAATACCTATCTTCCACATTTCAAGATTTTCTTCGCTCACACAGCATTATCCATCAAACATCATGTCCACATACACCACAGCAAAATGTTGTTGCTAAACGTAAAAATCGTCACTTGGTTGAGACAGCTCGAACAATGCTTCTTCATCATTAGCTTCCACAATCTTTCTAGGACAATGCTATCATCACTACCTGTTATCTCATCAACCACACGCCCTCCACAATTCTGGACAACAAAGTTTCATATTTTGTATCATTTCCAAAACAACAATTGTACTCTTTTCCACTTCGCATATTTGGTTGTACCTGTTTTGTACATGATCTCACTCCAAGCAAAGACAAGCTGAAGGCCAAGTCTTTAAAGTGTTTGTTCCTTGGATACTCTCGTACACAAAAGGGTATCAATGCTATTCTCCTGACCTCAGACGACATTTTGTGTCAATTAATGTTAGTTTCTTTGAGACTTACCCTTTCTTTTCCTCATCAGATTGTTCGCCTGCTTTCGAGATTTTTTCACCACCAGAAAGTTCCATTGCTCCTACCCTGGTTAGTATTCCTCCAATGACACCACCCCCTTTGATCACATACCAGTGTCATCCTCAACCTCCTAAGTCTCTACCTGTTATACAAGCTTCTCTAAACTCATCACCCATTGATCGATTGAAGGCACGTCTAGTTGCTAAAGGCTACACTCAAATTTCTGGTCTGGATTATGCAGACACCTTTTCCCCTGTAGCAAAAATGACGTCAGTTCGTCTCTTCCTAGCTTTAGCTACTATCCACAAGTGGCCTTTACACTAGCTTGACATTAAAAATGCATTCTTACAGGGTGAACTACAAGAAGTTTATATGGTCCAACATCCAGGTTTTGTTGCTCGCGATGCTCCTCATCATGTATGCAAACTTCGTCGCTCCATATACGGCTTGAAACAATCTCCTCATGCTTGGTTTGGCCGATTTAATTTTGCATTAAAAAAGTTTGGCATGACTCAATGGGAAGAAGATCACTCTGTATTTTTTCTCCACTCATCTCCTACTACTTGGTTTTATCCGATGGTCTATGTAGACGATATTGTTATCACTAGCAATGATCATGACGACATTAATCAACTCAAAGCCTATCTATCTCACCAATTTCAAACAAAGGATTTGGGTCCTCTCAAACATTTTTTGGGGATTGAAGTTGCATAATCTGCTTCGGGTATTGTTTTTAGTCAACGCAAATATGCTCTTGACATTCTAGACGAAACTAGCATGCGCAATTGTAAACCATGTGACACACCCATGGATCCCAACATAAAACTATTCCCAGGTCAGGAGGAGGCATTGAAAGACCCGGAGAGATATCGATGATTGGTTGGCAAACTTAACTATCTTACAAGTTACAACCACTAGACTTGACATTACCTTTGCAGTAAGTGTGGTAAGTCAATTTCTTAATGCTCCATGTGATGCCCATTGGGACGCAGCAATCCGCATTCTCAAATTCATTAAAAACTCTCCTGGTAAAAGTTTGCTTTACACAAATAAAGACAATTCTAACATTGTGAGCTACTCTTATGCTTGATTGGGCTGGTCCACCATCTGATAGAAGATCCATATCAGGATACTACGTACTTTTTGGAGGAAACTTAATTTCATGGAGAAGTACGAAACAAAATATAGTTGCTCGAAGTAGTGCAGAAGCAGAGTATCGTGCAATGGCCGCCACAGCTTGCAAGCTAACTTGGCTCCGACAGTTACTTCAACAACTAAAACTTGAAGATACCAAGGAGATGATGTTGATTTGTGACAATTAAGGTGCACTTCATATTGCCTCCAATCCAATCTTTCATGAGGACCAAGCACAAAGAAATAGACTGCCACTTCATACGAGAAAAAGTTCTTGCCGGTGAAATTACAACTGATTTTATCAACTCCAACAATCAACTAGCTGACATGTTTACCGAATCTCTTAAAGGGACCCAAGTTGAATTTATTTGTAATAAGCTTGGTGTATACAATCTATATGCTCCATCTTGAGGGAGAGTGTGAGTAACCATAGAATATCAAAGAATCATAACGATCCCTTAATATTCATTATTTGTAATCATGTGTAATTATTCTAAAGGCACTATAAATACTACGTGTGTGATCTGCTTTAGACACATCACATTAAAAAAAATCTCTCTCTCTCTCTCTCTTACATAAAAATATCACAGAGCGTTAGTTTGTCCATTCAACTTGCTTTTGCATCTTCATTTGGTTGCATTTTGTCTATGTTAAGAAGTCTAACCCTTTAACCTTTGTTTTCTTCTAAAAAAATAATGTATTTTGGCAAAAAGATATGTAGAAAGAAGATAAGAAATCCTCTTAAAACAAGGAAAGTAACAAAAAAAAAAACAACAGATATTGAGAAGGTTAAAATATCATCCAAAACACAAAAATTAGAGGAAAATCCTGCACATTTAAGTATGAGAAGCCAAATCAAAGAACAGATATTGAGAAGTATTGAACTCTGCCCTAATGGAATTCTTAAGCCTCAAGTTCATTTAGTAGACAGTCCCTAATATCAAATTGGGCTTTCCAATTTACTGATGAGCAAATTTACTGGCCATTAAAACCAGCATTAATTGGAAAAATAACTGGTCATTAAAATCAGCAAATTCTTAGCATAGGATGGATGGATATTTAAAGCCAGTAAAGACTATGTTACTGTATAGTTGTAATTTTGAAAAACTGTTATTCTCTTAATTAGGATGTTCAACTGTTGAATAAAAATAAATGTATATATGGCAGTTTAGCTAATTTATAGGGCAGAATATCAGCTTGCAATTTACAGGGCAGAATATTAGCTTGTATTAAACAGTACTTATATGAGAATTCTCCAGCAGGAGAACACACAGACAGTTTTTCCCACACATTTCTAAAAAGTTTAACATGGTATCAGAGCAAATTTGCCTACACAGTTTTGCCAGCAAATTTTCTCAATAAACCATTGACATTTACTAATCCTGACAGAGCAAGAGTGTGTAAATATAAACACACAAGAAAAAAAAAGGCCTTAGCAGCTGGAATAGCAAAAGATTTACCTGCAAAGCATATGTGATAAACCAAGAAAGATGAAATATACCATCTTTCAGGCCCATCATATAGAGTCCTTCTTTAATCTTCTGCTCCTGAAATATACCATCAATAAATTGGGACACAAACTTGGTATGAGAGAGTGGCTTTTTATATCTCAGTTAATAAAAGAAAATGGGGAGAAGAAACAGATATCAAACGGCATCCAGAAATCAGAAAGAAAATACTAGACGTAAGATACCAAACCTTCTCAAACACAGAATAACTGATCAAGCGAGAAATTGGATAGAGAAACCCCAACAAGTACCTGCACATTCAAGTCCTTGTTAAAAAATATACCTTGTTGGATATATAATCTAATAATACTCAGTAAATATAACATAAAGGTTTCCAAGACAAACTTACAAGATTCCCATGACTTTCTTTATGATTGACTGGAACTGGTCATCCGTGTACTCTCGAGTGGGAAATGGAGCTATTCGTATATGAGCAGGGTTAAACAAAGACCATGGATTTTCCGAAGAGAAATTAGCATCATAGAAGTCTGGATGAGGAAGCTCTACACTTTCAGCACCGGAATTTAAGTCTGGCTGCTGCGCTATTAGTATTATGAATGAATCAACCATTTGCTGGAGCTACAGAACCAGAAAATATAAATGCAATATTAGTGTAACTATGAATGGATATCAAATGGAAGGGATGAAGATGCAGATTTATATGAAAGGGAAGCAAGGAAAGACAAAAGAAAGAAAGACCACTAATAGTATAAGTGTAAAATGTGTGACACATCAAAAGCAATACATTAGAAACACTGTTTATGTAATATTCAAAAAATCAATGAAATGAACTGTTAATAAATGCAATGATCAAAATAAAATTGAATGTTGTGGAAATCCTTAATTTCCAAGCAAAGAACAAGCAACTCATTCTGCTGTGTTTTTCTGCATGTCCTATGTTTAGTTTCTTGCTCACTCTCTCAACAAGGAGAGGTTTTTTCTTGACAAGCCCATTTGAATTATAAAACTCACTCTAAAATCAAAAAAAACTTTACGTTTGGACAGTGACACTTCTTAGGATTAGCACCATTGACACGTTGAAGATTTGTCAGGCCTCTCCAGATATTTGTGTCATGCATAATTTGGACGCAGTATATTTATTTCTAGTTCTATGTTGTTGTACAATTACTTGATATTTGGGAATAACACATTTGGTATCCTTGATGAACATTGGATGTTTCCCACCCTCTGGAGCAGTTTCTTATGGTTAGTAAAAAGGTTTCTGTGAAAATGAGGCCATGATTCTGTGGCAACAAGGGAATGTGTTTGAGTTAAAGTGTCTTTTCGTCCATAGATTTGCTTTGGAATAGGTTAATGTTTATGGCATATCTATGCTGCTCTGCTGAAGACTGTTTCATCTTTCACAAGAGTATCCACCTTGATTGCAGAGAGGCTGAAAATCCTTTGCTGCATTCCTGATTTTTTTTTTAAATTTATGTTGTCTTTCATATTATCTACTTTGGAAGATGTCCAGTGTTCCCAAGTTGAACTTTCCCTAATCTATCAAAAGCTTTATATATTTTGATAGGTAGATTTGTTTTCGTTTCATTGTTTTGAAGGAAAGAATGGTCCTTAATGTAACAGTAAGGTTGCTACCTCTGTGACCTGGTTACCACAGATTGTGATAGACCCCTCAATAAAGGGAAATAAAGGCTGTAATAAATAGTTAGTTAACTGTTATAACTAATACTTAGCTGCTGTAACAAATAGTTAGTTAGCTTGACAAACTAAGCTATAAATAGAAGGTAAAAGGATAGAGTAAGTGTGTAGATGATTTTGAGAAGAGTTTTGTAATTGGTGTGTGCTGGGTCTCTCGAAAACTCAGAACTAGTGAGGTTACTATAATTTCTTTTCTAAACTCTATATTTCAGTTCTGATAGGGGCTGGGAAAGAATCACAGGGGTTTAGCAGTAAAGACTCATTCTTTTTCATTGTTCTAGGGTACCAGTCCCTATCATATTGTAATCCTAGAAATAGGGTCTCCACTCATGGGAACAAAGTTTTGTACATCTCACCCTCCTCAGACCGGTGGGAGCCTTACGTTAAAGCAAGAAATATGACAAGTTAACAATCCCGTGGCCAAAATGAAATATACTAAAAGAAAATTCGACGTACATTGCAGAAATAAAATACATGGCCACAAGCTATTGCTGCAATAGATAATTTCAATACATAATTACTAGAGGTAATGAAAGAGGGAGAAATGAGACAAGAACAAATAAAAAATTGAATGAGAATAACATACAGTCAAAAATCCACTGAAGCTGTATTGCATTGTTGGTACGGCACTAACACCAAGTTCCAGGTCATTAAGAAAAGGACCATTTGTATCCATTATCGTTGTAACATCTGGAAAACCAGAGAAAGCCCATGTATGATTGAGGCGTATGCTATAATCAAATGACTGAGGGCCTTGTTCATAAAAGACAACTGCTCCTTTAATTTTGGGATTTGAGCAATTCCTAAACAGGAAAGGAGATAAATAAAAATAATTAGAAAAACAACCCATGTTTCAACTTCTCAAAAAAAAATTCAAATAGCTAAAACAAAAGCATCATTTTCATATTTCCATGACATTAGCTAATAAAATTACTGTAGAGATATTGCTAAAACTAAGCATTATAATGTAAATGAGCTAATCATATGAATCATTCCATGTTTATAGAAAAAAAAATATTATAAAAAAAAGTAACTACAATGGGGGAGAAGAGGAAAAAAAGATACTTTTTTTTTGTTACATAAAAAATATACAAGAGACCTGCACCACAATCACTCAACATAAAAGTCCACATATTCATGCACCACAAATTAAAATAAACGCATGCATAAATTGGTGCACAAAAAACCACTGAAATTTCAAGTGACATTTGAAGCTTTATTTGAAAGGAGAGAGGTTCTCTACCAGAATGAAGCATATTAGAAGGTAAGCCAGAATACCAATAAACTTTAATAAACAAATGAATAATCTACAAAGCATCTTCAACCTCAATAAAATTGTCCTACATTGGTTTGTCAGTATCCTTCATCTCTCCATGTAACAAACTAACAATATACACTTTTATTTGTCTCATATCTGATGGAACGTAACAACAACATACTATTTAGCTTATAGACATTCAAATCCAGTATAAAGCCTTCATCTCCAAAAACAACAAAAGAATTTTACCTTGCTTGATTGCAGGTGCCATAAGCATCTGATCGGATGTAGGTTTCCAACTCTACCTCATCTTTGTATACTTTACTAACTAGCTGCATATAGGAACCTTTTAATTAGCTTGAATCATGACTACTTTTCAGGAGATGAATGGACAACATATATATCCACTGCTCAATGTACAAATTAAGGGATATATGTTCTAAGAGAACTTTATTTAAGTTCCATTTAGCTGCATGAAGACACTTCAAAAACAAAGAGGGATAAAGAAATAAAGCAGTGACTTAATTTAGCAGAGCAATGGCTTCTGTATACATGGAGTGGACCTTGTGAGTTTGCAATGCACTTTTTTCATTACAATAAGAATCATTGAATTTTTTGTCAAATTTTTATTCCTACCTCTAACAAAATACAATAAAAATGTTGGTTTGAGGTCCTGAAAAACAAAGCTTTTCTGAGAAAATAACAGTCACTAGTTAACTTGTTTAAAATACCAAGATTATCTTTTTACAATAAGACTTGTATAAAATGAAAGAGAGCAAAAAGTAAAGTGCACTCTCTGATAGATCTGCCAGATAATCACAACCTTAATCTTTTTAATTATTTTTCTTAGAAAGGATTAGTGATGAGACCCTTGTACCTAATATCTCAAGGGATGAAGGGATGTTACCAATTCCGCCAGTGAAACGTGAGGCTAAGGTGTTAAAATTATATTCTAGGAAGGGAAAAGGAAGGACAGGTGGCAAAGGATCTGGAGGGAAGTTAGTTATGCTGAGTGGGGAAGGTGTTGGGGCTGTCCATGATGGTTTTGGAAAAGGAAATTTGCTTATAGAGAGAAAAGGAGGGGAAGAAAAGGGTAGGAAGAAAGTTCATGAGCAATGCAGCCTCTAGCTTGGGCAAGGAAAACTGTGGTGCCTTGAGTCTTTCCTTGGATTATCTTTAGAATTACTGGTATTTGTATTTTTCATTCCACCCTATAGTGAGATTAATATAGAATCTATTACTTCACTCTTTGCAGTGTTGGGTTTTGCTTACTATTGTGTGGTTATCATTTGTATAACTCAGCTCAAAATAAAAATGCACTTGAACATCCATGTTGAAAAATATTTTTTCAAAGAATTTTGTACGCTGGAAAAACCAGTGATGACAGACTAATTCTCTTACAAGTGACAAAAAGAAAGATAAGAAATGAACAAACACACCTAAGATACGTACCACCACCACCACCACCCCCCCCCCCGCCAAAAAAAAAAAGAGCAGCCAAAGAGGGGGTTAAAGTGCACATGATGCAGAGAGAAACCGCATTCAAGCACTCAACCAGACCACGGTATGTCCCAGGCTTCCGAGGGGGTAAAGTTCAAGAATTTAGAGGAATCAAAGCAAAATATTTCACCCGCATACCAAGGATAAATTAAGTCTGGAAAATCATGTAATACAAGACAATGAATGAACAGTTACCTTCAAGAGTGGAAATTTGATTGACACCACATCTATCATCAGCTTTGTTTCATTAGTATCTGGCACAAAAGCTAAATACTCTCCCTGTTCCAACAACGACTCCAAAACTTGTTCAAAGTTGGGGGATATATCTTTGCCCACTTCCACAAACATATCTTTTCGAATGTGCCTGCTCCATTTCCACATAAACTTTACTCCTCACAAAATTTTAAACGAGAACGACGTTCAGAAAGAAACAGCATTTGCTTCTATTCCCCCCATATAGACCAGCTATTAAAGCCAGTTCCATTTACTTCTACTTTCTCAATATAATATTCAAAACGAAATTAAAAAATTGTAATACTAAAAAAGAATAATTAAAACCCCTGCATTCCACTATCTTTGTAAGTTCTCCATCATACAACAGATCGCCTGGAAAAAATAAAACACACGCACCGAACCGATAGCAAGCAAAGCAATGAATAGAAACACTAACGGTTGAGCTGGATGAATTTGTGTATCCACTTGTGTCCTTACAGCTGCTAACAGCAACAACACTATCGTGGGGAGCAAAATCTGCCATGGATTGAGTGATATACATCAGAATTCCGGCATTCACGAATCCTTCTTCGCCAAATTGAAATGCAATAGTAAACGAAACAAACAAGCACACAAGTGCAAAACGATATATATATATATATATATATATATATATATAGAGAGAGAGAGAGAGAGAGAGATTATATAACTCTGTAAAAGCTATCAGGATATCATATCAAAGCTATAAAAGGAAACCGTCAGAAAAAGAAAGTGAAGATGATCGAACAAAGAGAAACACGTGGAATCGGTCAAATTAAGCAAAGGATCAGAGCAAGGAAGCAGAGTGAAAGTAAGAAAGAGGTGAGAGAAACATGCAGAAGAAAGAGAATGTTGAAATAGAGAAGAGGAAAGGAAAAAGAGAAGACCTCAGCGGAAGTAACGAAAGGGTGACGAATTTTGAGGAGCCAGTTCTTGCGGAGCATAACCTTCAACTGCCTCCACGCAGTTCCCATGGTTGGAAAACCCTAGAACCAGAAGCGACGGGGCTCTAGTTCCAGTGCTAAGGGGAATGCGAAGGAGATCAAAAAGTGAAGGAAGGAGTACTCTTCACGTTCAACTCACGGTTTGGCTTTAGTGAGAGTAGGAAGAGGTGGAGGCTTGTAAGACTAACGGAAAATGCCAGGACCCAAAAGCTAAAGTTGCCTCCTATTTTTTAAAAATAATAATAATAATAAATTAATACCGTGCTATGTGTCTGCGTATGAAAAAGGCAAGCGAGCGGAACGAACAAAGGATGTTCGGATAAGTTCAGGAAATTATTTATTTATTTGCTTCGAAATATATGAATATGAGAAAATTAACTAAGTACGATATATTTAGATTAAAATGTTTCGGTGGGGTGTGCGTCACGAATTTGCCAGGTTTCAGTTGAGACTTGGCGCGCCGGTGGGTCGTCTTGTCTTCTCGTCTCGCGAGAAACGCAATATATCTTGACAAAGACCGCGCCACAAACAAAAAGATATTTTGATTCAAGATTTTTGTTTTTCTGACCGGTTTTTTTCTAGATAGAATGTATCAATGTACACACATTGACGGGTTCATTCAATCTGACAATGCACACACATTAAATATGTATTTATAATTTTTATTTAAATTTATTTATTCAATTCTAATTCATTGTAGTTGAGTCTTTTTATTAATATTTTTTATCAAACTTTTTTAAATCCTCTTTTTTGACAAAATATATTTTAATTTCTTAAACTGATTTTGTTCGAAATCTATCAATTAAAGTTTTTCATGTTTTAAAATTAAATTTTTAAAAATTTTACCAGCTTCGAAACATTAGCTTTCCCTTCTATAAAATCTTTAAGCTCCATATTTTTTTAACTTTGAACATTGAAATCATTTTTTAATCTCAAAATCATCTTAAACAATTATTTATTTGAGTAAAAAATAAAATTAAAAAAAATATTGAAACAGAAAGTGACAACAAAATTAATTTTAGTTATAAAAAAACTTGAGAATACTATTGTTACAATTTTTGGGCAGAAATGTCTTAGGAATGGTTTTAGAAAAAAAATTAGAATACTGTTGATATTCTTAAAAACCATTTTTCCCAAAAAAAAAATTAAAATTGTAAAAAATATTTTTATTTTTCACTACTATGTTAAAAATGTTGGAATGTAAAAAAAAAACAAAAATACCTTATTCGTATCTTATAATATTTAAAAATCTAAGAATATTATTATTCAAATATTATTTTCGACATTCATCTAATTTAGGTTGAATTTAGCAGGGTGACTAAAATCTTAATAATTTAGAATATTTTAAATATTTTTAGCTCTAACTTTTATTCTTTTTTATATTTTATTATTTTCTATTTAATTAAAATGAAGAGTTTAATATAAGTATAAATAAATAATAATAATACTATATTTTTTTATATTAAACCATATCAAATCATCAAGATAAAAACTACTTTAACTCAACATCAATTTTAGTATATTTCATTTTTATTATTTTCTTCTTCTTTTTTCTAAAATTTTATAATTTTTATACAATTTCAAAATTATTATATCTAGTTTTTTTACATTATTTTTTCTGTTTACTATATTGTTTTCATGAATCATAATTTTATTAATAAATTTCATTATCTAGTATTTTTCTTCATGTCTATTATTATAATGAATTTTTCTTCTTTTTCTAATCATGATTTTATATTTTTTTTATGATTATATTTACTTCATTTTAACCTTCTTTGCTTAAATTAATTTTACTTAACCTTTTTTTACATATTAACTCATAACATTTATCCTTTTATATATTGATTTTTTTTCTGTATCTTCTTAAATGCAAACTCACTTATTTTTAATTTTCTATCTTTAATTTGTTTAATTCATAATTCTAAATACAATTTAAATAAAATGCTACAATTTTTTAAAATTTATTTCTAGGTACTTTTATAATTAAATTTTTATTTGTATTGAGTATAATAAAGAAAAAATTTCAATGGTATTCACATTCATTCTTATTATAAATTATTGTTGGGTGCTATCTGTTATGAGTATTTGAATAATAGCATTACATTGTAAGTTAGTTAGGATATATATGTTACTGTGATTTTGTTTTTATTTTTTACCAATTAGGTTCTTCATAATTTTTTTATAAAAAAACTTTTTATTAATGTTGTAATTTTAACCACCATCTTACAATGAAACAATGTAGAAAATTAATCATATACAATTAAGTGAAATTATTTATTAATTTTAAAATTATTATAATTAAATATTGTAATAATTATTGTTATTTTTTCACTAATACAAATTTAGGTAAAATTTATTATATTTTCTTAATTATATAATATTAGGTATAATTTTACAACTGATTACAACATATCAAAGATACATTGTATGTTTCCTTAAATAATTTTGATAATTTTGTTCCAAAAAAAACATAATATTTATTAACAATACATTGGAAAAATGAAAACGTTACGTTATAAAAAATTTAATAAAACTTTGATGCAACTTGAATTGGAAAAATGAAAACGTTACGTTATAAAAAATTTAATAAAACTTTGATGCAACTTGAATTGGTATGCAAAGAGTATTGTATTCTAAACTTTTATAAAATGAAATCTCATACAAGTAGGAGTGGGTATCGGACACGTTTGGATCGGAAAACCTTCATCTGTCAGAAACTGACATTCATACAAATTTTTACGTTTTTGTCTGTTCATAGCGTCGGGTTGGTCGGGTTTGTATTGTTAGACTCTGAAAAAATATATGTTCCAATGAGTACTTTCTTACTGGAGAATTTTGATATAAATAGTATAATACAAAGCTGATTTCAGCCCTAAAAATTAGCTAAATTTCTATAAATGTTATCCTACAATTGTGCTATTATAATTACAGTTGTACAATAAATTTGGCCAGATATTCTGTCAGAATATTATGCTAATAATGGAAAATATCCAGCAATCAGATTATTCTGCTAATTATGCCAAATATTCAGCTGATAATATTCCAGCAATTCATTCCATTGACATCCCCCCTCAAATTGATGCTGGTAAATCGACAAGCATCAATTTGCTGATTAGGAAATGATGTCGCTAATGTGGCAAGGATTTGGTGAAGATGTCAGCGACTTGAACAGACGTAGAGACATGAGGGAGAGTGATTAGTCGGCGGTCATAGGCTTCTCGGATGGAGTGACAATCAACCTCTATGTGCTTTGTTCGTTCATGGAAAACAGGATTTGTTGCAATTTGTATGGCACTTGTATTGTCAGCATGTAGTGGAGTTGGTTGTGTTTGGGTGAAACCAAGCTCGGAAAAAACACCACGCAGCCAAATAATCTCAGCATGTAGCAGACATGGCACGATATTCTGCTTCCGTTGATGACTTAGAGACCGAGTCTTGTTTCTTGCATTTCCATGAGATTGAAGTATTTCCTAGAAACATACACCAGCCAGTAGTAGATTTCCTTGTGTCTAGACAGCCAGCCCAATCAGCATCGTTGTAGGCTTGGAGTTGTGGGGAGGAACCAGCAGGGAAGAATAAGCCACGGTTGGAAGTGCCAAGGAGATATCTAATAATGTGGTGGACTGCTGAAAGATGGAAATGCCGAGGTGATTGCATGAATTTGCTGACTGTATGGACAACAAAAGATATGTCAGGCCTTGTGATGGTTAGGTAGATAAGACTACCGACCAGCTTGCGGTATAAAGTGGGGTCTGTTAGAAGTTCATCGTCATCTCGTCTATATTTCACATTAATTTCCATGGGGGTGTCAACAGGAGTGGCATTTTGGAGATTAGCTAATTGAATGAGGTCCTGAATATACTTGTACTGAGTGACAAAGATGGATTGGTCTTGATAATGTACTTCTAACCCCAAGAAGTAAGTGAGGTGGCCAAGGTCTTTCTTGTGGAAACTTGAATGCAACAATTTCTTAATTGTAGAAATAGCCTCGGGATCAGAACCAGTCACCACAATGTCATCCACATAAACAAGGAGGACCACAATACCTTTAGAAGTCCTTTGTAAAAAAAGAGATGAGTCATACTGACTTTGTGTGAAAGAAAATCCAAGTAGTGTTGTTCGAAACTTGTCAAACCATGCTCTCGGTGCCTGTTTTAAGCCATATAAAGATCGTTTTAGTTTGCAAACAGTATGAGATGATGAGGAAGGCATACCTACAGGAAGTTTAATGTAAACTTCCTCCTTGAGGTCACCATGGAGGAATGCGTTCTTAACATCCATCTGATGTAGTGGCCAAGATTCAGATGCAGCAATGGCAAGAATAGTGCGCATAGTAGTCATTTTGGCAACAGGCGCAAAGGTTTCCTCATAGTCAAGGCCAAATTCTTGCTTATTTCCAAGAACAACTAGTCTAGCCTTGTAACGATCTATTGAGCCATCTAAACGAAGCTTTATAGTGAATACAAATTTGCTGCCAAGAGGTTTGACAGATGGGGGGCATGGAACAACATCCCACGTCTGATTTTCTTCTAATGCTAGAAGTTCTGTTTCAATAGCTTGCTGTCAGCATGCGTGCTCCATTTCCTGTTTATATGAAGAAGGAATAGGAATAGAAGCTAAAGTTGCTGTCAAGGATAAAAGGGAAGAGAAACCATACTTTTCTGGTAGTTTACGAACGCGAGAATTACGTCGTAAAGTAACTGGTTCTGGATCTTGCACTGGATCAACAGCCAGAGATTGATCGGGAAGGGGCCCGGAAGGTGTGGGAGGCTGATGTGGACTGACGACCTGACGTCTTTGGTATACCAAGAGAGGTTTTGGTGTTGCTGGTTCTGCTGAAGAGTTAGGAAACAATGGCAAAGAAGATATGGAGCATGAAGAGAAAGTATCATGGTTAGTTGCAAAAAAATATGTATTTTCTTGAAAGATCACATTTATAGAGACCCTAATTCGATGGAGATTAGGATCATAGCATAGAAAACCTTTTTGGTGAGCAGAATAACCAAGAAAAGCACATTTAACAGATTGCACTGTGAGCTTGGTGTGTTTATGTGGGGGAAGATGGACATAACAAACACAACCAAAGATGCGAAGATTAGAATAAGTGGGTGGGTGTCCAAATAACCGTGAGTAAGGGGAATCATTGTTTAATGATGGAGAAGGCATGCGATTGATAAGGTGAACAGCAGTGGAGAGAGCTTCACACCAAAATCGAGATGGCACAAGAGATTCCAACATGAGGGTACGGACAACATCAAGTAGGTGACGATTTTTTCTTTCAGCTACCCCATTTTGTTGGGGAGTATAAGGGCAAGACCTTTGAGATAAAATACCATTTGTTTGCAAGAAGTCTTGGAAAAGATGAGATGTGTATTCGCCCCCATTGTCAGATCGAAGTACTTTAATTTTTGAAGAAAATTGGGTCTGAACATAGGCATGAAATAATTTAAAAATAGAAAATACTTCAGCTTTTGAGCGCAAAAAATAGACCCAATTTAAAAGTGACAAAGTACTTGTAATGAGCATGAGATATGAAAGGTGCGATCCCCCATAAATCACTATGAATTATATCAAAAGGTTGTCTTACATGTGATTGGTGAGATGGAAACGGTAGAATTTTACTTTTACCAAGTTGACAAGAATTGCAATCAAATTGAACAGCACTAAGAGATAGGGATTTTTTATTACCAAGAACACCAGTTTGCAACAAATCATGAAGTACATGTGAGTTTGGATGTCCAAGACGCTTATGCCATATTTTGGTATTAACAATAGCAGAATTGCAAGAAACAAAAGGTAAAGAAAAACATGGAGACTGTGAGAAAGAAATAGGAAAAAGACGTCCAACTTTAGGCCCCTTCGCGATCAGTGTCCCTGAGAGTCGATCCTGCACAAGACAACCAAATTTTGAGAATTCAACTCGACAATCATTGTCAACTAACTGACCAATAGAAATAAGGTTATTCTTGAGACCAGGTGAAACAAAGACATCAGTTAAAGAGGAAGAAATATCACCAATTGCAGTGATAGGTAAATGGTTTCCATCAGCAGTATGAATTTGGAGATTTCCAGAATATTTGGTGACATTTGTAAGGGTTTCAGCATTGTTGGTCATATGATTGGATGCCCCGGAGTCAAAATACCAAGGGAAAGATGTAGAACAAAGTTTACCTGAGAGTCCTAAGGCAGAGAATGTTGAAATTATCATTTGTTGAACAATTTTAGGTGTCAAAGTTTGAACAGGGGCAGGAGCATTTTGTTGCATAGAACTAAGACCAGCAGAAGAACTAGCAGAGGCGGTAAAGGCTGTAGCATTTTTCTTAGGTGGTCTGATTGGACATTCTTTAATAATATGACCATTTTTTTGCAGTAGTTGCAGAACTTTTTAGGACAGTTTGAAGCAAAATGACCAAAACCTTTGCAACAGAAACATTGAATAGTACTCATGTCCCGTCCTCGAGGCTTGCCTTGGACAGCATATGCAACTGGAGGAGAGGTGGATTTTTGTTGTTCCATGGCTGTTTGAGTAAGAAGACGCTGTTCTTCGCAAAGAAGTTCATTGAGGCACATATCCAAGGAGGGTACTGTAGCTCTATTCATGAGATTGGATCGAATACCTTCAAAATCATATCTCAATTTCATAAGAAATTGAGCTCGCTTAGTAGTTTCATGTACTGTTTGCACTGAAATAAGACCCTCGGTGGACAGAGTTGCATAGACGATGTCAGTGTATTCAGCCCAAAGATTCATGAAATGGGAATAGAAGTCAAATAGAGAGACTTTCCTGTTGAAAAGTAGCGATTTCATGTTCAAGCTGGAACCTTCGCGCAGTGTTGTTTTGGCTATAGATTCTCTTCAGGTAGTCTCACATCTTTGCAACAGTGGTGAATGGTCTAAGATTGAGGACAATACTAGGATCAATCGAGCCTATGATCCATGACATGACTTGAGCATCTTTGACTTCCCACATGGCATATTCATCCTTCTGTTTCTCTTTGTCAGGGATAGGACTACTACCATCAACATGACCCCAAAGGTCCTTACCTTTGACAATAATTTGGAACTGGAATGCCCATGTTGAATAGTTCTTGCCAGTAAGACGAACCAAGAAGACATCAAACTTTTCAGTAGACATGATGTTGAGAAAAAAAATTACAAAGAACTAAGGCTGAACAACGAATAAATTGTAACAAGAGCTTGGACTAAGGCAAGACAGACTAGAAACAAAGGAGACAAGAGACTGAAAATTTTTGGTGGGGCTAGAATAGAATCGTAACCAGCTCTGATACCATGTTAGACTCTGAAAAAATATATGTTCCAATGTGTACTTTCTTGCTGGAGAATTTTGATATAAATAGTATAATACAAAGCTGATTCCAGCCCTAAAAATTAGCTAAATTTCTATAAATGCTATCTTACAATTGTGCTATTATAATTACAGCTGTACAATAAATTTGGCTAGATATTCTGTCAGAATATTCTGCTAATAATGGCAAATATCCAGCAATCAAATTATTCTGCTAATTATGGCAAATATTTAGCTGATAATATTCCAGCAATTAATTCCATTGACATGTATAGAATGAGTGATCGGTTTAATCGGGTGGCTAATGACGGGTTCAAATCTTTTCAGATTCCGACAACTGATAGCCATGAAATCCGACGAAGAAAACTTGAAACAGATGCGACTACGGTAAATGCAAATTCGGATCTTGAGAGTATAAGATGATTTTAGAAAATTTAGAAGGATGAAACCATGGATTTTGGCAAAAAAAAACCATGGATTCCAACGATATCAGTTGGTTTTGGTATCCAATAAATAATGTTTATAGAATCTGTCTCCAACCAATTTAACCACCTTTAACTGCTCCTCCTTACCAATTCAATCTCTTCTTCAACCTGTTCGTTGACGTTAACTTAACAGTGTGGCGATTTCCGACGGGTTTGGGTGAAGTCAGTTTTCCACTCACCCCTACACTCAAAAATGTCCATAAAATAAAAAATAAAAAAAATATATAAAAAATATATTCAATAATTATAATTCTATAATATATATATATATAATATGTTTAATCATTAGAAATCTATAGCATAGAATTTGTGTTTAGTTGTAATTATAGTCAACTAAAATATAAAAGAAAAAATAACATTCAATAAAAATTATGGATCAATTTATAATCAAAATTTTTACCAATAATTATAATTGACAAATAAAGTTAAAGATAAAATTATATCACAATACAAAGTAAATAATGTTTCTCTTCCAATATTTTATAACTATTAAATGAGATTTAAAAAGTGGAAACTAATCAATTAAAAAAGATAGTTGATTCTATTTGATAAACTCATTTGAAACAAGTAAGGTACATTTGGTGATAGTTAAGCAACTTACATCCTAATATAATATTCAGGATAATTAATTAAAATAATAATAATATATAAAATTTAAAAAAAATTATAAGTTGAACACGTAAAATTCATAAAAATATTTTTTTATTAACTATTTAATAGTCCACCATTATTTTATCTCAAAAAAGCACCATATAAAATTATAAAAATAATAAGAGACGGTATTAAAAAACAATGACGATAATATTAAGAAAAATTACATCTCATTAGACTTTTAGACTTGCATATAAAGAAATTTAGTTTTTCAAGGATTATTAGTTTAATAAGAAACGTGTAACATTCTATTATTTTTTAATATCCATATGAACATTGAACAAGAAAGAGTATGTGCGCAACTAAAAACAACATCATGTTATGCTCAATAAACATCAAACACAATAAAATATGAGAGTCAACTTCAAATTAAAGTTAGTAAACCCAATTTACACTACATAAATCAATAATATTCCATTCTATTATACTCTATTATATATTATCATTTTTTATTCTATTCATGTGCAAAATGTCATCTTAAATAACTATATATCATTCGTATGTTATCATTAGTGTAATGATGGGTAAAAGATGTCCTGATGTACTTTAAATATTTCCATCGTTTCCTATCTAATTAATTAATTAAAACATATGTCATATAGAAAACAGTAGGTTTCTCGCGCGGAAGAAGGAAACAGCAACGCATTTTTGTTTGTTTTATATTTTTTGAAATTAATTTCATATTAAACAGTTATTTGATAATACTATTTTAAAAGTGAGTTTAAAATCATTAATACATTTAGATGATAAAATGGAATTAATTTTGTAATTTTAATAACTTATTTTTTGTAGATTCTGCATCTAAAATAATTATATTTATAAAAAAAAAAACATTTTTATTTTTCTCAAAACCAACTATATTATTCATTCCTAAATTAACATGTAGATCTAATTGTATTTTTAATTCTCATATTTTAGTTTAAGTGCAAATTTAATTCATTTAATTCACATTTATTTTTTCATAATTTCGTAACTGTTAAAATTAAGTTTCTTGCCCTACGTTTCGTCTAAAAATTAATAAAATATACAAAAAATATTAGCCTTAATCTTTAATTTTTTTAAGTATTTAAAAATATTTTTTATTAAAAATTTAAGTATTATTACATAAAAATACTAAAATATAATAAACATGCATGTTATTTTTAAAAAAACATATGCCAGTTTTAGATGTTTAGAATTAGTCTTAATGGTTAGAGTTAACAAAATTAGAAAAAAAATGACTAATAATAATAATTAAGTGAATAAATAATATTTCAATAAAAATTCACATAAGTGTCATATATTAGTTATATTTTTATTAGTTATTGAATAAAATTTTACTCTAATAATTATTGTAAAATTTAAATATAAATAATTAAAATAAATAGGATTAAAATTAAAATTTGTAACAGCTAAAGTATACCTAACACTAATATTTTTTCTTAATATTATTAAACACAATAAATATTCTAAAATATTAGAATTGCTCTAATAATAAAAAATTTAAAATTAAAATAGTTTATCATAAATAAAAAAAACACAACAAATATTCTACAATTGTAAATCAAGATTTATAGTTGCAAATATCTTTCATTGTTAAACTAACTATTTTTTAATATATATTTAAAGAGATAATTATATATAATAATTTTTATTAAAAAATTAACATATTAAGAATATTAATTATCATAAATTTTAATAAAAACATATATTTTTCATTTTTATTATATATAATTGGAGAAACTTTAAAAAAACAGTATAAGCAAAGTAGCATGTAGTTGGTACTACGAAATAATGCAAGGAAGTAAGCCCCACGAGTCATTGTCCATATGGTCCGTTTGGTGAAATCAATAAAAAGCGAAATATTTGGTGCTGATTGCAATCGTCCACCAAAAAGCAATGTTTTCTTTACTATTTTCGTCACAGCTTAAGATTTTTCTGCTTTGCTTTTTAGTGCAATATTTATATTTTGAGTTTTACTTTATCTTCTTATATATTTTTACTATGTCTATTATTCTATAAAAATAAGTATTATGAAAGATAAATATATGTTTATTATCTTAAAAATATAAACTACATTGAATACTTTTTTGTCAAATATTTAAGATGATCTATAAAAATAAAAAATTAGATTTAAAATTATTCTTGTACTTTTATTAAGACTGTACTTATTGCTTATAGTCATTTTTTTAATAAACATATTACAAAATAAGTTAAAATAAGACTCTCATTGATAATTTGAAACGTTTGGTCGGTTGTATAACATAATACCGTGATTATTGTTATTATTATCTTTTGAATGGGAAATACGGTGATTATTAAAACTTGAGAATTGGGTGAGAAGGGACAGAGTCATACTCCAATTTGTCAATGTTTATTGCAAGTTGCATTATGGCTATCATTATTAATTATTAAATCAACCACATGCTCTAGTGGCGCAGCCGTCCCCCCCTTATCTTCAAAAATTTGACTTACTTATTTTATGCTTCACTATAAAATTGGTATCGAATTTTAAAAAATTAAAATAATTTGTTATAAAAATTTCAGTTGGATATATTATTTTTTTTTAAATTTTTTTACCTGCGTTGAAAGGTAATTCCTAATCTTAATTTGAGAAAAGGAATTACTTTTTCTCGGGAGATTTTAACTTGTAAGTCTTTTTTTAGTTATTATTCAAACATCAAACAGATTTTCAATTTAGTTATGTTTATAAATATTTCTTCAATTAACGATTTGCTTTCATAAATAGTCGTTTTGATTAATCAAACACGTGAAAGAAAAAATAGAATGATAATAAAAATTATGCAAAAAAATAAAATGGTGAAGTGAAATTCATATTTCATTACATGGTTCAACCTTTTACGTATAGGAGCATTGTGCATGTAAAGTATAATAAATAAATTTTTTTAAACCCTAAACATTCTCAGGTAATTGTTAATTGTTTTTTATGTCTTTAACGGTTTATAATAAAAAATCATGTAATAATTTTTTATTAAAATTTATAAATTTAATATAATATTAAATATTATATTTTTTTAATAAAAATATTTATTATTTTTTACTATACACGTTTGAATACACGTTTGATATATCAAAGTATAAATTATTGACAACTACCAATTTATTTAAATTTCTAACATAACCAAATGTTGAGATTCTTAAAATTGAATACTAACCATTCAAAATTACTTCTGGAAAATCATGCTAATTATTCAATTGCATACTTTTTGGGAGGAAATAAATTACTATCAAAGCTAATCGTTGAGATTCAAATAATTACATCTCTTAGTTTTAATATTTCTATTTAATAAATTTACATAAATAAAACAAAATGCATCAATGTAATTAAAATACATTAATATTACTTTTGGGTTACATTTTTATTCAATTAAAAACTTTCATATTATTAAAAATTTATTTTAATAACTTTTAAAAATAATAGCTACCATAAATTTTAATTAGATGATAAAGTAATTTCTTTTTACTAAAATACATTAAAATTAAACTCGTTTTAATTAAGATACAATTATATATAATTAACAAAATTTGATCATATTATTCAATTAAAAGGGAGATAAAACTTCGCTAAACATTGCCTTGTATTTTATTTTCCCCTTAAATTTTAGGTTCCAAGGCAAACTTTCTAGATGACATAAAATTTGATATTGGAGAAGAAAGTGAATGCATTGTGGGGGAAAGTTGATGTGACTATGTCCGGTGGGGGTTGGAATTTGAGGTAAGTCAAATTTGGTAGTCTCCCAATGGCATTGGTAATTACCACTTGCCGAGACACTGCACGTTGCAAGCAATATTGCCATTTTCACTATTATAAAAACATAACATATTCCAGATAATAATATATCTCATTACCCTCCGATTACACAGACACAAATACGGTGTCAATTGCACGAAAGCTTAAACGTGAATTAAAATTTATAATTCTTTTTTTTTTTTAACACTTCTATCTAACTCACTTAATTTTGAAGTCAGAATCTGCCTGCGTTTTTCCCTTATTTATGCTTTACTTGAATTAGACGTGCTTATTATTTTTAAACTTGAAGACTAATACTATCATTATGAATAGGGTGATTGTTCAAAAATAAAAATACAACATAAACATTTTAAAAATAATGTATTTAATAATAAGAATACACGTGCTTTCAACACAAATATCTAATTACATTATTATAATTAATAATTTTTATTTAATAAATATTTATATTTTTTTAATTTTGTTTTTATAACTTCTAAAAAAATAGAATATAAAAAAAATAAGACTATGACATAAATAAAAATATAATCAATTTCATGATACATTGGGATGAAAATGAATAAGATAATTCAATATAGGTTTACGGCTTAATTTGTTTAAAGTTTTCTTATTAAATTTTTTTTTATAAATAAATCAAGTTTAAAATTTATAAAAAATCTATTTAACTTATTTAAGAGTCTATTTATATTTATATTTATTTTAATATATTATATTTATATAATATTTATTATAATATATTTTATTTATATAATATTAATATATATATATATTTAGATCTATTTAATAATTTTTTATTTTATAGGTTCTAAACTTACAAATATTTTTAATTAATTATTTATATATATTTTAAATTTATTTATAAATCTTTTTTGTAATGTAGGCTTTTAAATAGGGTTGTAGATCTTATATACTTTAAATCAAACCAAACAAGACTTTAACATGCCTTAACAAAAAAAAAAACTTTAACAAATAATAATCTTAGACCAAGACTTTAAAATTTTCAAACAGATAAAACTTAAACACTACACATCTAATTCGGTTCGATCTATTTTTATCATTAACTATATATTATTGGAATATCATATATATATATATATATATATTATAAATTAAATTAAAATTTATTTTATCTATATGTTTTCTTTTCCATGTGCTTTGATAATCTTGAGCTCCTACGATAAGAAATATATTTATGTAAGATAAATTAGGAATTTAGGTGGTGGAGAACTATTCCGAATACCTTAGGCTTTCTACCATGGTGGGCCGTACCAAGAAGATGGTTTGGGCTCCCACTTTCTTTTCAACCGACCAATAAAAAAGCCTATTTTGACCAGAAATAAAAAGAAAAGAATTTTCTTTGGGTGTATAGTTTCACATTTTTTTATACTTTTTTTTTAATTTTTTTAATATACATTTTTTAAATTATTTTACAAAATATATTTTTTATGAAATGTAAAAATATATATTTTATAAATTAATTTAAAATATATATTTTTATATTTCATAAATTAATTTAAATAATATATTTATTAAAAAATAAAATTAAAAAAACAAAAAAAAAAAAAAACAGAGGAAGGTGCAAAAAGCAATTTCGCAGGTAGAGAAAGGTTCTAACTTCTAATCAAGTAGTTGCTCAAGTCATTCCTACTTATGTCATAACTGCTTCCTTTTCCAGCAATTTTTTTTTATAGAAACAAGAGCAATGGAACGTGAATTTTGGGAGACCAAAAGAAGATGAACAAAGATTCTTTGGGTGGGTGAGTGGAAGATCCCTCCCTCAAAGAAAATGCAGGCATAGAATTATAGCTCAATTTCGCAGTTTGGAAATAATTATGGATGTCAAATATTAAAGCCAAAAAAAATCTTCAAGCCCTAAAAAAACCCAAGTTACTCGTGGACAAACATTTTGAACTTATTTATAATATCTTTATTTAAAATAATTTTATGGACGAATGTTATAAGGATATTGGTTAAAAAATGAATAAATAAGAATACTTTTATTTTTTTTGGAAAAATAGAATATTTTATTCAAATATAATAAAATGATTTTAATAATATTAAATATATTTTTAATTTTTAACTAATATTATAAAAAAATTTGTTTTCTAGTCCCTAATTCCTTAATTTCTTTTGGAATGTTAGGTGGTGTGCTGTTAATAAAAAGGATGTGAAGGCGCCTTTTAGGTTTGGTTGCACATCTCCATATTACATATTCTTCAATCTCACTCTCTGTCCTTTCTCTTTTTTTTTTCATAAAATTTTGTTTTCTCAAAATTGTGTTCAAATATCTAATTTTTATTTGGAAGGTTTGGTGAGGTGGTCAGTGGGAAGGGGCTTTTTCATAAGTTTAAGTACACATTTACATATGATATATTGGGGAAATTACTTTTTGCACCTTTCTTTATTTTTTTAAATTTTATTTTTCAATAAATATATTTTATAAATATTTTACATTTTACAAATTAATTTACACTATGTATATAAAAAAAGAAAAGTAAATTTAAAATAATAAAAATTCAAAAAAAAGGAAAATATGAAAAGAAAGAATGAGGATGCAAAAGGTATAGGACTACATATTTTTTTTGAATTCCTTTTTTTCTTTATGTTGTTATTATTTTATTTGTTTTTTAAATACTTCGTAGTAATTGTTTTTAACCTGTGCAACAGTTGGCTGTCCTTTTCTCATTACTATATTTTTTTTGGGCCAATTTCACATTACTCTTTAGAGCTCATAAACTTTTACACATCAAGAATTGAGTGTGCATATTGTTTTCTGCCCATAATTGATGCCAAACTAGTAGTCAATCTTAACATGACAACAATGGAAAAGAAAAATTATAAATAGACATTTTGGTTATCACATAACCGTATAACTAAGATGATTGGATTTGGTTTTAATAGTCTAAAAATTTTATTGCTTAACTTTCTCTGATGTTAAACACCAAAAGCTAATAAATACTCATATTTGATGGAAAGCACCATACATTTTTATCAGATGTATACACCGACACATTAATAGTATTTAACAGAAATTTGATGGTGTTAGTTTCTAAAATCTTAGTCACAAAATTTTAGAATTCTGATGGTTTAATTAAAACTTTTAAATTACATGAACTTAATTAAAAACTTAAAGAAAACTTTAAGATTAATTTAACATCAAGCTTATTTATACTACATAAATAAGCAAGTAAAGAATATATAATATATACGTATTAAAAAGTAAGAAATGTAACTCACAATCCATCTCTTTCTAATTAAGATGCCTACATTTCATCCGGGTTTGCATGGTTCTGTTTAACAATCTTTATTATTTTACAAGTTGATGAAAGACAAGTATTTGAACTATATGCATATCATGAATATATTTCGAGCAAGCATATATCATTCCCGTTCCCAAACACATGTTAGGAGATTTATTTGTTACGAACGAAATTAGGTTTAATGAAAATTTTCATCCCTTATTTTTATTTTAATTCTCAATTCTTAATTTTTATTATTTTTTATAATTTTAGTTTTCCATTTTACAAAAATTGTTGATTTTGATCTTATTTTAATTTTTTTATGATTTACGTAATATACAATTTAATTTTTGAAAAGTACATTGTATGTATTTTTAATTCCAAAAGATTTTAACATGTATATAAATTTAATCATATTTTGATTATTTTTTTCATAAAATAATAATAATAATATATGAATAAAAATAAATAAAATTGACATATTCAAGAATTAAAATATGTAAGTTAACATTTTTTTAATAAAATAATCTCCTAAAAAATTAAAATATAAATAAATAAATTCAGAAACAAAATTATACACTGATAGTTTTAAAATTAAAATCATAAAAAAATTAATTTCAAAAATCAAAACCAATAAATTTTATAAAATGAGAAATCAAAATAATAAAAAATTAAAATTAAATATAAATATAAAATAAAAAAACTAAAAATGTTATTGACTCAAAAAATTATCAGGAAATGAAGCACGAACGGTAAGAAAGTCCAACAAATAATTGGTTGGATCCATGTTAAAAGCTGTTTAACTGCAGATACATGTGCAATCAATTTGATTTATATAAATTTTCTCGAAAAGAGTTGTGTTGTTGCTTGTTTGTTTTTTATATCAGAAAGCAATTTCCGATACACATGTTGTACAAATTTTAATTAAAACCTTTAGTATTTTAACATAAATTACCTTGGTGTAAACAAATATCATAACTTCATCCGGATTACTAGTGCTAGGCACATAGAAGTATAGATTATTTTGGATAGTATAGCTTCTAAAAATATTAAGCATAACTTTAAAAAGATACATATTTCTAAAATGTTAATTTGAAAAATTCCTTGCCCAATTTGAATACCTTGAAATAGTTCAGAACCTATCGGGTCGGATTAAGTATGCAAGTTTTTATTCCAAAGGACCATGATAAATCAGTCTCAACCACATATTGCAAAGATGTAACCCTATTTAGGGAAGCCCAATTTAATTTGACCTAAAGTATTTTCACCCTAATAGTAATCATTGATAAAATAAAATAGCGTCTGAAAAACTCTCATGGTAGTCAACTAATCACCACGTCCTCGCATAATTCCACCTCTTATTCTGTACAGAACATTCCGCGTAAAATCAAAATTTGTTTAACTCTGACTGCATATACATGATAGAGATATCAACTAATACATGTCTATATAACTTAAATGAAAAGATTCGTGTTAATCCTATATTTATCATCAATGTATAACCACGGTAATAATTTCTTTTCTATGACCTCTAAAACCCATGTAATCTCCCAAAAAAGCCATGGGGGCATTCTCTTAGACCTGCTTGAGCTCTTCAGACTGTTGTTTGTTTGATACAAGCTCAGCATTCAGGTGCTTGCCTTTCTTCAATTAGAAATTCAAATGTCTACTCAAACTCCTCTGGCTGAAGCATAGTGTATGATGAACTGGTCTCGGTCTTTGTAGTCTGCACAACAATCCAATTGCGGTTGGTAATAAGGTGAATCTACAAGAATGTGACAAGTAATTCTTATCCCACCATATACAGTTTAAATGTCCAATCACTCCTCTGGCTGAAACATAGTGTACGATGAACTGGTCTCGGTCTTTGTAACCTGCACATCAATCCAATTGCTGTTGGTAAGGTGAATCTACAAGAATGTGTGCCAAGTAATTCTTATCCTACCGTATACAGCTCAGTTACCCGGGGCTGAAGGGAGGTGTATATCAATTGTTTCGTGTAACTGATGATTTTGAATTGAACAATTACTGTCCCTGCCACCTTATTATTGTCAGACAAAGTTTTACTGTCATAGGGCTGCTTTTCCTCTATAAACTGTTAAATGATAATTAGAAAAAATTTGGCAACCAAATCTCCAGGAAGTAACAGAAGTCTTGAAATCTAAAATTGCAACTATCTGGCTCTTTAATTCAAGACATCGTCCATGTTTCTCCAGATCTTGCCAACACGAAGAGAAAAGGATCATTTGTGATAAGGTTCAGACAAAAGTGACAAGAACTCATCAGCAACTAGTGTTCTGCTTAAAATTACATCCATTATATTGATCCAAGAGAGAACTAATTTGCTGACCCTACACTGTTGGCTTAATAGCTTAGGAAAACAAGTCTCCATAAAAATGTAGTCACCAGACTTAAAAATTAAATTATAACAATTAGTTCAAATAAACATTTTAATGAGAATAAATTGATACACACACAAACTCATGCAGATCATTTTTTTAATTCAGAGTTTTCTTCTAATTCGATGAATTTTCATTTTGAATATCAGTTGGACATGATCTATAATATAGATCATTGTTTACAACTATTTTAGAATTTAGCACTATTAAGTAAATTTTCATGGAATCTCAATCCTCCAAAAGAAGGTAAAACAATTTAGCCATTATACCAACCTCAGCTGTACGAGAAAGGCCAGCAGGAAGGATTGGAGCAAGAGATGTCCAGAGAACAGGATCTACCAATGGATCAACAGTATTGTAGGCTGTTAAAAGTGGTGCAGACAAGAATGGCATCAATGGGTAAACATTTCTTTGAAGAGACATTGCCCCGCTCATTCCCATTGCAATGTCAACCCGATCATTGCCTCCATCATGACTAGATGGTTTCTCAATGGCCTTGCCATGATCCAATTTATTGACTGTATTTTTGTTTTCATTCTCATCATTATCAGTACTATTTTCCTGTCTCTTCGACGCTTTCTCTTGCAAGCTCTTGTAAGCAGCAGATTGCGACAAGATACTCAACGCAGAGACTGAAGAACTTCTAGGCTTTTTCTCATTAAGGGGTCTGCCTAACTCTGGCATCTGGTAAGGCTCTGTATGTTGGACTTTCTGCTCCAACTGTTTAAGTTCATTGCAAATATCTCCAGCAGAACCCAGTTTCTTTTCTTCTGATAATCTTGTTCCAGCATCAGATTGTTGACTCTTACTGGATCCCCACCATTTGATGTGACTTGTTAAATCAAACTTTCTTTCTATGCAGAAACTGCTCGCATATTCACTTTCTGCCGCTGAATCATCCCCTGCGCTTTTAATGTTGTAAAACAATGAGATGATAGTGATCTAGCAGATAAAACAGGTGGAAATAGTTGAATACTATTTGGTTTTTTCATAGAACATAGATGATGCACAAATGAATGTGGATCTTATAACTCTGTTCAGTAGATTATTAGCTTAAAGTTAAAATTTGATCAGAACGTACCATAATGTATGCTATTGAAGTAATCAGATCCAGTCATACGACCATATGATGGCTCCCATCGACTAATTTTTGGTACCGTCATATGCAAAATTAAATGGAGTGTTAAAGTTAACATTCAGATTCAAGTTAGAATCTATATATTGGATGACAGCTACACCAGATTATAAAGAACAATAGCTGTGTAGCAAAGCAGAGAAAGACAAAGTCAGCTGATCAACAAAGAACTAGCACTACATAGACACCCAAAAGAGATTCAAAGATGCCTATTTTGAATAAAAAATAAAATCAAATTTAATTGCCAGACAAACTCAGTAAAAAAAATATTTCATGGATTCACACCTGGAGAGTCCACGATATTTTGATAGTCCTCGTGAAAAACCACTGCTCTTCCTGCAAAAACCATCACAGGTAAGCAGCAGCATAGATGCATGATGGAAAGTATTTTGCTGTATATACACACCGCCGTAAAGATGCAAGGTACTCTTCTCTCGAAACATTCTGCATTTCTTCAAGATCTCTTGTATAATCAGTTACCTGCAGCACACAGACCAAAAGTACCACAAAATTTACCACTGTATTTATCATACGAGCAACACCCTTTTCCAGTCAAAAAGCACCCGGTTAATTTAATAGTCTCAAGGATCAAAACATGGTAACCAACATTTCCATCTTATGCAAAGAAGGCATTCATAGATGCTCCATAGATATTATACTCAATACGCAAAAATAGAGGTAAGTTTCGAGTCTCAACACTACGTCCCACATAAAAGTGGCTGGATTCTAATGTCTAACTTCAAATTCATTGCCATAATGACATCTCCACAGCATTTTTTTTATGCGTAGCAGAAATAAGTAGACATCATTTCCTTATGAGACATCATTTCGGGATTAACTTACGGGGAAGTTAATAAGAGTCCCAGGACCCCAGTATTTGAGAGCAGCAAGGTCATATGCTCTAGCCGCTGCTTCCTCGTCATCATATGCCCCTGTTCCAAAAGCCAACACCAACAAACATCATTCCATTGCGAACAACAACCACGATTTCAATAATTAAAAAAGAAAAAACAGAAGAAAGCCAAAGAACAAGGGAGCATCAAAACTCACCTAAGTAAACTGGTACCACCATGAATGAACCGTCGCCGAATCAATCAATTCAAGAACAACAGAAAAACGAAACACGTAAGCAATTTCAGCTTTACACAAGCTTGAACATAAAAACGAAAAAGTGAACAGAACCGAACCGAACCTTGCTTCCCTTTCTTATTCTGATTTTGGTTCCATGTACTTTTATCCCAAAGATGCGCTTCATAACGACCGGTCCATCTATGTCTAATGAAAAAAATCACGAAATTCAGTAAGAAAGAATCGAGCAAGCAATTATTTCAGTTCAAGTTTTCAACTTCGTGCAACTAAGTCAGTAACTACCTAGTGACACCGCGGTATATGGAGCTGCGTTTACCGGCAGCACAGGGAGGCATTTTGCTGATGCGTTCTTTGGCGGTGCAACCTCTCTCTTTCTTCGCTTTCTTCAATCCTCTGTACAGCAAGAGCTGGTCGCTCGCCACCGCCGCTTCCGACGTCTCCGCAGACTTGCCGGGTTCAGAGGAAGACGAAGCCATGATCGAAACAAACCCTAACCCTAACCTTAGGGGAAGAGAGAGATAGAGAGTTCCGTTACTTCAGCGTGTGTGTGTGTGTGTGTGTGTGTGTGTGTGTTGAAATTAGGAAGATGGGTTGTTTGGTTGGTTGGGCGTGGAGTGTAGTGTAGTGAGAGTGGCAAGGGAAAAACAAAAACTACAAGGAGGAAGGAAGGAGGAGTTATTAGTGGAGTTACGGAAATGCCCTTTATTCGTTTTGAAATGACCGATGTGTGAATCCGTCCTGTGGGACGATGTAACGGCTAGGACACCACCAGGGGTGACAACGTCATTTTCTATGCCTTTTGATTAGTATGCCAAAATCGTGCATGTTCGGTGCCACCTGTTGTCTGCTGTTGGTTCCTTACCCACAGTGACGGTGCTACTAACCTGCCAAAAGCCCAAAACCATTTTGTATATTTATTTATTTAAAAATAATGTTATTTTTTAGGATAAATTATCTGCATATTTTTAAGATTTAATAAAATTTTACTTAATATTTTTAAAATATTAAATTATTTTTTAAAAATTTGTTTGAAAAAAATTTAATCAACATTTTAAAAATTTTGTCTAAAAAAATAGATAATTTTTATTAAAATAATATTAGAATGCATTCAAAATTATGATAGTTGTGTATTTATATTTTTTAAATAATATTTTTAAATTTTTAACTATTAATTTAAAGATATTAGTTATCACTTTCTTTTCAATTATAGAAATTATCCATGACTCGTTATTTAATTATACGAATAATAAATGTTGAAGTAATGCAGAAAATAAAATATATATTAGGTAGAATTTTATTAAATTTATAAAATGTAAATATAATTCTATTTTTTATAAAAATATTTAAAAGTAAAAGTTAGAGATACATTATACTGAGATGTTAATATAATAAAATAAAAATTAAATATATTTTTAATTTAAGTAGATATGTTCTAACTTCATTCTAGTCTAAAAGAATTAGTGGGTATAATTTAAAAAATAAAAATTATCTTTATTACTTAGAAATATCTAATCATGTTAGGTTATGACATGGCTAACAATTATTATAAAATGATAAATTTAAATATATTATATATCACAAAAATACAATAAAAATTATTTTGAGAATTAAATTTTATGAAGATTAAAATAAAAAAGAAAGCACTCAAAATTTGGCATTCCAATAACGTGATGTTTAATTTAAAACTTTAAATCGAATTTGGTGCTAGGTTTGGAACACGCCGAGTAACTTCTAATAATAAACTTTAGGCTGCTACTCTATCAGCAATTACTTCCATCTTTCATGTTCGAATGTTGTAAAAAAAACTTTAAATAATCTCTGATAAAAGTTTAAATTAATATAAAATATATAAATATATTCTGTGTTATAAAAGTTTTAATTATACAACAAAATTTAAAATATAATTATCTATTAAAAGTTATTTATTAATATAAACATACAAATCCTAAATATATTTTGGTAAAGTTTGACATAATTGAACGTCCAACATGTTACCCATTTTGTATAAATAATTAATTATGCTTAATATTTAAAGAAAAAGAAAGAAAGAATAAAATATTTTTTAATCTCAATAAATATGATTAAATTTTTTTTTATTTTTAAGTTTTAATTTCTATATTTTTTAAAAATTTTAATAATAATATTTAACAATATATATATTTAACATTTTTACTGAACTGTGATATAAATTATTTAAATTTTTTTTGAAAAATTAAACCAATATAAATATTTTAAAAAATATAGTTATTTTTTATACAAGATTGCAGATACTTTTTATTGGAATAATTCTATTTAAATCAAATGGAATTATTATAAATATTTTTAATATTTAATATAATTAAATATTTAAAATAATCAATTAAACTGAATTAACTTCTGGTAATTGATCCATGCATTTAGTCAAAATTAAAATTAAATCATATTTATGATAATAAATATGTTTAAACAAAAAAAAAATTAAAAAATAAGACAGAAAGAAAGAATAGAAGTTGACTAGCTCAAGTCGTTTCTATCATTTCGAGTTGCAATTTGGTAGAGAAATTTGATAAGAATGCCACGGCATGGCCAGCAGTCTGTCTGAGTAAATCCTATATTAATTCCCCACATTATTAAATATTTTAGTTCTTAAAATTTTAAAAATATCTGTTTAATCTTTCGACTTTATAAAAAACTATTTATTTCAATTATTTTTTATTTTTTTATTGAATGTCATTTTATAAATTAAATAATTTTTAAAAATTTAAAATCTTAAGAAAACATGTCATCTATACAAATTTAAACATCAATTTAAAAGCTTATTTTACTTATTCTTTTTTTCTTTTATCACAAAGGTGCAGACCAGATTAGGGATATTCACATACATTTAATAAAACAAACAAACATATAAAAGCTTTAGAAAAAAAAACGGCGTTATTCTTAACAATTAAGAACTTAGAAAAATTATTTACATAATTAACAAATGAAGAAGATAGTAAATATTTTTATTTCAAATATAAAAAATGTATTTATTTTTCATTTAATATTGAGAGGATTGTGGTGAAAATGTTATCAAAAGGAATAGTAAAACTCAATAATTAAGATACCACCCTTACAGACAGAGAAAAAGGTGTTTATAAATGAAATCAATCTAACCTTTAGCATAAAAATTAAATTGAAAATAATAAATCAAATTAATTTTTTATTGATCAAATTTTAAATTTATTTTTTTTAAACTGATCAAATCCAATATAAACCAAATATTTTTTTTGATGCATTAATAATTTAATATAAACTAAACACATATTCAAATCGTCCATAGTTGTAAAAGTACAACTTTATAAAATTATACTAAGCAACCTTTTTGTATTCTGTCGTCTAAAAAATAAAATGCTATTAATTTAATATATGTATAAGATTATTTGGGTTTGGACTAGTTTAAATTTTGTACTCATATTTGATATGTTATTTTATTATAGTTTTATATTAAAAATAAGTTTCAATAAAATAATATGTAAAAATAGACTATAAATTTATTTCTTTTCATCTAGTAAAAACCCAAAAACTGATATAAATCCAAATCACTTAGATCTGATTAGATTGGACTTTTTTCACCTCAAAAATCAGTTTTAGCTAATTTCAACCTAGTAAGAAGTTCTTCATATAAAAAATGTAATAAGAAGTTGAGATAATCTATTCTTTGTTTGAATACATGGATTTTGGTATAAGAGAAAATAGATAAAAATTAACTTCTTTTTTATTTGGACGAATATAACTGAACGAATATAAAAAACTTCTGTACGAGTTCTACTAAAAAAAAAAAATCCTTCCGAAAATGGAGAGAAGACAGGAGGAGGTAGTCCATGGAGGTTTTTTTTTTCTATTTTACTTTTAATTATTTTAAATAAAATTTATAAAATATAAAAAATGTTATAACGAATTTTTAAATTTTTTATTAAATTAATTTTTATAAATATTAATAAGAGATTTTCATGTAATTCACTCTTCTTCTTTTTTTTCATTGTTTTTTATTTTATTTGTATTCATTCAACTAACACATTTATTTTTTTTCTTTTATTTTTCATCCTCTAAATTCTTTCTTTCCAATTTTTCCTCCTTATTGCATTCTCCTAACCGTAAATCGTATTACACCACAAAGCGTACGACTATTTGAGTTTATGAGCTGTTGATGAAGTCGTTGGAGAAATCAAATCCAGCAGACATCAAGACCTGTTTGATCAGAAATATCAGAGAATGATTCTATTTTATTGTTGTGTGTGTGTGTGTGTGGGGGTAATGTTGACCACTTTTGATGAACCGGTTTGACAGAGGTCCTAAATCTTCAAGATGCTATATGATTGCATGCAAAACTTTAGTTAAAGCTTTGATGTAACGGTCAGTTAAAAAAATGCAGAACTTTCATTCATGGTGACTTTATTCTCTTAATGTGTGAAGTTACAACTTCCGAGCAAGTGTTTTACAGACAATTGTTTTATTTAAAAAAAAAAAAAACCTTCGCCTGAGGGACAAGGAAGTAAAATCGCTAAGATGCATAAAAGGCTGATGCTTTTTATTGCAAATTAGTAATTCCATCGGTTAGCTAATTTTTCATGCGAAGAATAATATGCAAACCATTGTTACCATTATAAGAATGAATACGTAACCTTCTATATGTACTTTTCCAGCCATTTTCCGATAAAAGCACGTGTAACAATTATGAAACGTCATATTTTCATTAATAAACTATTGCATTTATTGACTATTCATTAGAAAATACAACAAAATTAGTTACAATCTTATTCCTTTAATAGTACGTTCCAACTTCCATCAGATGATACCTCGAGCTTGAAACCGTATTTAATAAAATTATTCTTCAAACACTGGTCGCAAAAGAATAATCACCATAAAAACATTATAAGCTGTCTTATTAAAAAATATAAATAATGTAAACATAAGAAATTAAGAATCATCATTTATTGTTAAAATATTAATTTTAAATAAAAACAAATTACACTTGCATTTTCTAAAATTTAATAAAATTTTATTTGATATTTTTTTATCCTACACAAATTTTCTTTAATTTATATAATAATATAATATAATACTGCATATTATTTTTTATTACACAAATTTTTAAATTCTAATACAATTATATGAATAAAAATATCAAAGTGATGTACCAAACAAAAAAAATATATCAAATAAAAATTCATTAAAACTTAGAATGCAAATGTTATTTATCCTTTAAACAATGATAACTCGAATAACTATTTTCCTTTGAAAAAATAAACTTTATACAATAATAAATACGATGATGACGCTGGTATTAAAAGATGATGTCCAAGAAATATAAACTCGATTTGTGAAGAGTAAAAATCAACTACTTGATATACCAAAAACAAAAAATAAGTATGCGAGGCTTGTCTGAAGACGCGCAAGTCCCGCTTTTACAGTAATTTGGTTTTTACTACCCCGTCAAAGTCTGAGTCCGACCAAAGAAGGAAAATGACTAAATAAGAAGCATACCGTCTATTTTGATGGCTAAATATTTTTTCTACATGATATTTAAAACAAAATGGAAGGACTTAATCGGTTTGATATATATTGTTTATTGTACATCCCAACTGGGGTTACATTTTAGTACAGTCTGAACTTACTAGTAGTATCTACACAGGAAGGAAACAAGGGATTATTTACAGAATTGAAGGTGTAACACGAAAAATTACCTTGTACAAGAATAGGGATGATCTCATAAATTAAGTTGATGTCCAACTTCGATCTTCAGAGACTCTCGGACACATCTCCCACAGCAGTTCGGAACAGTGTGTTAAAACTAAGCAAACAGCCATTCAACGTCAATGGTCAACTTAGAATAGGTTCACATGGTTGGCTGGTAGAAATTTGATCCCCGGAATTTCTTTTCAAGGATTCTGTACAAAAGTTTATTACCAGGATGAGTGTAAGGTCTGAGTAAATATCACCACAATGCTCACAAAAAATAATGGAGTCAAGCAGGAGCAGAGATGAAAGATGAATTAACGCTTCAAGTTGACAATAAGACAGAAAAATCACTTGTGTTAAAAATGAGGCCAGCACAGGAATGCTAAAAAAGGTGTTATTTCTTTGTAAAACAAACCAGTTGCTGAAAAAAAATGTTGTCAAGCACCTACACTTTAATTGTCATGAGAGGCACGAGAGAGAGTTTATGTACAAGATGTCTATCAACGAGTGTTTAATGTTGTGGCCTCTATTATGAACTTAGATCCTGTCGATGTCATTAATCCTAAAATTTACTTCTGGCTCCCAAGGGATTGGTTCTGCAATAAAAGGGAATGCTTGCCTTAATCAAAGCTTAGATTAAATTTCCACCAGTGGTACATCTACCAACCCAAATTAACCCATCAAAGTGACACTGCAGTGAATTCCGTGGTTTTAGGGCCTATCAAATTCTTCCACATACAAGGCAGTGAAATAGGGCCCAAGGAGTTCTGCGTCTGCACAACCTAACTCCCACCCATTTTGAGCATACATAAAGAGCAAGAGAAGATAAAACTTCTTTGTTAAGGAACTTGTTTATTTTAAGAAGTCTAAGAACTAAGATTGCTTCAAACTACACCGCTTGTATATGATAGAAGCCCACCAGGACAACTGTCTATACTATACAGTTTAAAGAGGCTTCATTTTGTAAAGTACGAGCAAAAGTACAGGTCACGGCAAACAGAGGTTTGGAGAAGGCTCTAGAGTACTGAAACTCAAAAATAGCTGGTTAATTTAAATATGTAGTTTGAAATCCTGGTCGCAATTTCAACTCCCTTTCCACATCATCAAAGAATCATTCAGCTAATATGTTTCAAATGCAATCAACAAGGATTGATCGTAGTATACTACAGATGCATCGAAAGCAGATGTTGACAAACATGAAGATTTCAGAAAATGCATTACATTATTGTGGCATTAGTATTGATGTGAACTAGAGATGGTGGCTGAGTGCTTGGGTAAGCAGTGCATATAACTAGCACCCCCCCCCCCCCCCCTCCCCTCCCCAAACCAAAAATAAATAAATAAATACACACAAAAACTTAGGTATGCACCTAACAAGTTGATTGAATGATATAATAAACCTCTTCAAATGAGCAAAGTGCATTAAAAGAATGACAGCATATTTATATGAACATAAGGAACACAATCCCCAGTACAAACATGAACATTCATACCAAGTCTTTCTTTTATGACAGCAGCATTTTCAGCCCCACAGCATTTTTGTGAAAAGGAGGATATATCATGGTACATTTCATTTGATGGATGAATTCCAGCATCCTCCATCCACTGCAGGACCTGCATCAAAATTTGCTTGATTTTACAGAAGTGTTTTATTACAATGTGAAATACTCAAAGGAAACTAAAGATGGCTGAATATCCATCATAAAAAACAGAAGCCTTGATATTTGTTTAAAATGTAAAAACATGGTTCCAAGTCAGGTAATGGCTTCAATTTCCACATTTCTTACTTGTTTGCTAACTTCAAAAGCAATTGTCGGAATAAAGAAGTTTAGTGTTGCTTAGGGTTCTTTACTATATAGGCATATTTTAATTACTCTTCTTTTGTTATCTTATCAAATAATTAAATAAATAAAAGATCCTTATTTCTCCTCTTTGATTGTGGCAGGAAAATACATACATTATAATACATTGAAGACCAAACCTAGAACATTGAAGGATAATTAGAAGCTGAAAAAAAGAAATTCTAGAAGAGTAATCAGTGCCTAGGCACTCAGTTAAGCATTTAACACCCCACTGGTAAAGCTGCAAGACTAACCCTTCTATTGGAGTGGTGATTAGGTAAAACCATTGCCCAAGTGACTTAAGGATCCAAACCCCTAATATTCCATTGCTTTATTTCTTTACTTTCCCTTAATTTCTTTTTTTATTAAATAGAATTTAGTCCAATTAGTTTGATTTAGTGAACCAATACATGCTAACATCAATCATTGTGGGGAATGACTTATGTTCATTATATTACTTTTTACAAACTGGTACATTTGCCAGAGGTGTAACAATTATCCAAAGGACTAGCATAAGTGGTATTGGAGGCACTTTGACAACAGGAGATGCTATTTACTAGAATATTGGGATATTTATCAAGGTGGGAGCCTTCCGGTGCTAATAGTGTTATTGGGTTGGGCATGAAGTAGTTATACTATACTGTTACTTCATCTAGATAATTAGCATATGTTGTAAATTAAACATGGGTCTAACTCAACCCCAAAAGCTAGCCTATAGGGTGAGGGATGCCCTTAGATTATATATGCATGATTGACCTACCCCCTCACGTCCAGGATTGGACAACTAGACATTGGGGTATTTATCATGGTGGGAGCCTTCCGATGCTAATAGTGTAATTGGGTTGGGCGTAAAGTAGTTATCCTATACTATTACTTCATCTAGATAATTAGCATATGTTGTAAATTAGACATGGATCTAACTCAACCGCAAAAGCTATATATAAACTGGACATCTGCGGGTGGCCTATTAACAAATTGGGATACGCTTTGATACCATGTTGTAAATTAGACATGGGCCTAACTCAACCCCAAAAGCTAGCCGACAGGGTGAGGGATGCTCTTAGATTATATATGCATAATTGGCCTTCCCTTTGCTCAATGTGGGACTTGTAATAGTATAAATAAGAATTTTACAGATATTATATACATAACTCATTATCAGTGAAATATAAACTTTTGTCTCTTCTCCTCCTTTCCATCAATTCCCTATAATATCAACCATAGTTGATGAGTTAAAACTCCTAAATATTTTGTTTACAATAATTATGAACCCCAACAGCAAGCAAGCAACAAACCCCAAACAACCAATTGTTGCCAAGTTAGCAACATACAAGAAATGTACCCCCACCAAAGTCATGAACTTAATCTGTAGTATCATCATTAAATGAAATCAGAGCTAGAGGGAGGGAGATAGCTTACCTCTAAATATTTCCTCCAATTTCCAGTTGATAAAAGGTTCTTCAATAAGATAGAATAAGTATTGAGGTTAACATCAGCACCTGATGCCAACATTTTAAAGAATAACTGCACACATGAAATATAAAGATAATAAGGAAGCACGGTAGTGGGAAATCATATTCATTGTGTTTGATAACGCTAATTTATCATAAATATCTGAGAGAAGATTAGAGTTACCTTCAACATAGTTTCATTCTTTCCACTTTTTCCTAAAGAATGAAGGAGCAAATTCAAGCATCCAGATGAAATTACAGGAAGTGAGGACTCTATGTACTTGATCATATCAACAGCTGTTCTCCAATCTTGTAATCTTAAAGAAAAATATGCACTCAGTTTGACAGGAATATAATAGTAAAATACAGTGACTGAAGAAAAAAAATGCTTCACTGTAAAATATGGTTATCAAACCAAAGCAGTTTGAGTAATAGACATCATCTATCCTCTTGTTTCTAGTCTGCTCTTATCATTAAATCTTCCAAGTTTTGTTGAGTTAAAAAGTATGAAAAGTGTCAAGTCATAAAATATTGTAGAAACCAAGGGTTTCATCATAAGACTGTAGTATTCTCCTTCAAGTTCTATCAATTATATAATTACCACATAACAAAATCTTAATATTATTCTAGACAAATATATTTTCTGCTTAGTAACAACAATAGTGTGCCAAACTGGGTATAAATAAATTTTATTGAATTGTTTAAGAAGACCAAAACTCTTCTACAGGATAAACACCAATCAAAGTGGCAGATAATAAACTTCTAAATATGAAATGTATTAGCCATAAGAATTTTACATCAAGAGGAAAATGAGTCATGATGTTTAGACCAGGAAGATACAAAGCAAATTTCACCCTTGATTAACTTAATTTCAGCTAACACAGGAGGCACTAGTAAGATAAGATATTTTTGAAGTTTCAAGAAAGAAAAGAAAAGAAGGAAAGATAAATTTAATGTGTAACTAAAATGTTTTTCATATTAATATATAGAAACAAATTTGAACTTACAAGCTACAGGCAGATACCATTTCAAAAAATATGGTATCACTGAAAGGGATTTCTTTTTCTCTCATACTTTCTGCAAGACTTAGGACTCTTCCTGGTTGGCCACCTTTATTAAAAGCTCTCATTACGGCAGCACATGCAATAGTATCTGGTTTGATGTCATTTACTTCCATTTCTTCAAAGAGCGCATATGCTTTCTCCCAATTCTCTGAACATAAATGAGTTTTACTTAGATTTAGGTAAACTTCTCTAACAACTATGCTAGTATATCAGTGGTTAAGAATTTATTTTACCAGCTGCATTGTAAGCATCAAGCATTGCAGTATATGTAACCACATCAGGGTAGCAACCAGATGATTTCATCAAGTTGAATGTAGATTCTGCTTCCATGATTTGGCCCTAAAACATTATCACAAAGAAAAACAAAAAAGTGAAGGAAAGTCTTAAATTTCATGGATTCACCATTGAGACGCATCTTAACCAAAGTACTAACCTGTTTGCTATAGGCACATATGGCAGATGAGTAAACCTCTTTGGACAAAGGAAGTTTCAGATGCATCATTTCTTCTATAAAAGATAAGGCTTCCTCATGTTTTGACATCTTACAACAACCACTTATCAACACAGTGTAAGTAACAGAGTCGGTTTTTATTTTTTTCTTCCTCATAGATTTATACAACCCTATAGCTTTGTCATATTCCCCTACATTCATATAGCTCCCTATAGCTGAATTATATGCAACTGTGTTCAATTCAATGCCTCGCATCTTAGCTGCAGTTAGCACTGTATCAATCTTCACCTTCCGACTGCATCGTCCACAGGCAGCCAAGAGTGTGCATATTGAAACAACATCTGGCTGAATTCCATCTTGTTCCATTTCCCGCAATATTTCAATTGCTTCTGCAAGCAAACCATTAGATCCATAGGCATCAATCAGTGCATTGTAACTGATAAGGTTTGGCTTCAACCTGTTTACCTTTATCTTTTCAAATACTTCCCTTGCTTTTTGGGGTTTCTGTGATCTTCCATAAGCATTAAGAAGAGATGTATATGATACAATATCTGGGCGAAAACCATTTTGTTTTATCTCATTGAAAACCAAGAGTGCCTCGCTGTGCATCCCACAAGCAGCATATGCACCTATTAGTGCATTATATGAGACTATATTTGGCTTCAGCCCCTCTGCAAGCATCATATTGAATGCAGCCTCACAATTTTCAACTTGCCCACACAAAGAATACAAGTTAATGATACTAGTGAATGTTACAACATCAGGGTGACATTCTGACCTCTTCATCCTCATGGAATTAAAAATATCAATGGCTTTGTCATATTGTCGAAGCTTTACCAGACAATGGATTACAATATTAAGTGTAGTTGTGTCAGGACGAATATGAGTTCCCTTCATTAGTTCAAAATAAGATAGAGCTTTTGAATACTGAAACCCACTTTTAAATGCAGACAAAATAATATTGTGAGTAACAAGATCAGGCCCAACTCCATTGTCTGTCATTTTCTTGCAAACCTTAAGTGCTTCTTTCCAATTTCCACTAGATCCACAAGCATTTATCAAGTTGTTATAAGTTGATCGACTTGGTGGAATCTGCAATAATATTTCATAAACAGTTATCGTTAAGATACCAACTGCAGAAGTACTCATTTTTAAAATTCCCAATTTACAACAGTATAGATTCTGAAAAAAAATTTAAAAATAGCTGGCAGGATCACATTCATCACAAATATCTCATCAGTAGGATTAATTACTTGTTTCTAATGTACATCTGGACGTCATGACTAGCAAGTGTAGTGTGGTGCAGGAAATCATTAAATGCATAGAAAAATTCAAACTGACAAGAATGAAGCCTATATGGTTCCCACTTCACAGCATTGGGAGAGGGAAAAATCTTTTGTACTATCAAATGAAACAAATTCAATTTATATGTATCTAGTAATGGAATCTCAAGTCTACAATCTAATGGAGAACGACATGGATCCTTACTAAAATATCAAGAACATGGATAGCAAGAAGAATTAATCACCAAATATGATTTCTCAACACTTACTAAAAATATAACATGCCAAAGCCAAAACTTTCATGGGTCAACAACTACAATCTAGCAATTTAAAAAAGTATGCGTAAACGAGAAAAACAAAATTGATCATCACATCAATTCTAACTCACTAAAGACCAAGTAGGGAAGAAAAATACAAAGTACACACAGCTGCACGCAGCATGTCATCCATGATATTCATAGCCCAACGCCACTGTCCAGCTCGACCATGCGCATTGATAAGAGCATTGTAAGTCTCAACGTCAGGTTTACACCTACAAACCACAAAACACGCCAACAACGCTTCGTTGAACAATTCAACCTTCACAAAACTAAAGCCATTTTATACTATACCTCCACTCTTGCATCTCGAAAAACAATCCACGTGCCTGGTCCGTTCGATTATGCCTAGCGTGCAACCAAATCATCATGTTGTAAATATCAGTGCGGGCGCAGTAATTCTTCTGGTTCTTCATCCACCGGAACACTAGGTTACAGTGTTCAATGGACCCTCTCTGCGTCAACTCCTAAACAAGTTGAAAATGGAAAATGCAACGCGGATTAAGTCCAAACTTAAAAAACTTGAAACTCCATCATGACGAAGAGAAATATGAGAATTGGAAAACCTTGATGAGGAAGGGGAAATTCTTGCGTGCGAAGCGGCCCACCCAGCGATTGAGTACGCCTTCGACGTCGTCGCGGAGGGAGAGGGAGAGGACCAAGTCGACGACCTCGGACACCGTCCAATCCATCTGGAAGCGGTTTCCGGCGACTCGTATGCGGTGGCGGGCGGGGATGTTGTCTATTCGGAGGCCGGTGACTTTGGAGGAGACCTCGTGTTGCCCTCTGTCGTAATCCACGAAGCCTTGCTTCGTTTCCTTGAATGCCGACTCGTTTGATTTCTTCTTGCATGTGATGGAAGTTCTCGGGCGAGTCGACTCGGAGACTCCGGCGAATTGGAGACATCGAGCTGCTGTGCTGGCCATCGAAACGGGACTGGATAGCGGTGTGCAGTTGAAGGTAAGCGCGTTTTCAGGAATTAGATATTTTTATTTTTATTTTTATTTTTGTTGTGAGAAATTGGCTTAGTAATTATTTGAGCTCTGTTGGGTTTTGCATTGGACTCATCGGTCATCAGTATCACAACCAAAAACCCACTCACTATCCACCAAAAACGTAAGGGTACCCAGTATCACGTAGTAACAACTGGTTGAAATATGTCAATACATTCTTTCTAAATTTTAGTATATTGTTTTTAGGGATCATTCAATAATGTAGATTTTGTCTTTATTTAATAAATTTCATTTATTATTAATAGAAATTAAGTGAAATATATCCAATAATTAAAACATAGTAAATAAATGCGTTAAAGTGTATTATTATTACTTAACAATGGTTTAGCTTGAGCTGCATTTCCGTCTAACTCTAAAGCTATGTATGTTTTAAAATTGAATAAAGAGAAATCAATTTTCAAAGAAAAATCAACCATAATATATATTACATGAATTACGAGATCCGTTAAAAAGTGACTGTAATCTTCGATCCATTGCCACTCGATTAAGCCTAATAATTTTAAATAATATTCGATCATGCCTAATAACTTTAAATAATATTTGTTTAATATATAGTTAAGTAAATTTAATTTTAATTTATTTAATATTATAATATATATATATATATATAAATTAATCTCAATCATAAATTTTTATTAATATATATTTTTTAAAAATAATTTTTTTATAATTTTAAAAAACATTTCCATAAACATACATTAAATATAAAAAAAAAACAATGTAACGTTATTTATTTCGACTATTATTTTATGTGTGATTATATATATATATATATATATATATAATACGAGAAATTAATATATAATTTAATTTTAACTATAAATTTCTATTAAAAATATATAAATTAATTTTATAACAAACACTCTCATTAATATGTACTTAAATATAAGAAAATAATGTTGTTTTTATAATTATTTTTATGTGTGGTTATATATATAAAAGAAAAGATTAATTTATTGTAAAAGAATATTTATTATGAATTATTTTATTTAATATTTTTAAATGGTTGAATTATTAAATTGACATATTTTATTATATAATTTATATTTATAAAATTTAATATTTTATTAAATAAATTTAAATTAACGTATATTAAAATAAAATATTAATTTTTTATAAAATTTTATAAATTTTTTTATAAATATTTTAATAAAATATGTTTATAGTGAATTTATAATAAAATTTGTATTATCAACTCAATGCAAGATTTTTTATTAGAATAATTTTTGGAAGTCTTTTTCCATACATTGACCCAATTTTTTCCAAACATTTGCAAAAATACAATACTCCGGTGAGAGGTCACAAACAGGTGTTTATAAAGGAACAATTCGAAACCAAACATGTAATTGTAAGAAGTTTAAATGTCTGTTTAATTTAAAGTTGAGTAAAATTATTTTTGACACAGTTTTTAAATTATTGAATGAAATAAAATTGGTATATACATTTTTTAACTATAAATCATTGCAAAAATATGTAATAACCCAATCTCTACAACACGCGGCTAGCTCTGGCATATAGTATAGTGATCATGAACACATAAGAGTCTCTTTTAAATAATCTCTGAGAAGACAATTCAATCATAGTCCGATTTCTACTCACTAGAATTGAAAAGAAGTATCATCAACACAGTAAAGTAGCAACATGTTAGACTCGAAATTTTTTTAATTTATCAATAAATAACTAAAGACGCTACAATCATAATCATAATGATGAATTCCACTACCCACGTAGTCGATGCTTACTCTTTTCTTTATATTTTGCTTATTCTCTCTCACATGGCATTTTAACGCATTCTCACAAGTGAAAATGAGAGAACGGATAACATTGAATCGGCATCGATCAAGGATCAGGGAATAGATGCTAACTCAATTAGGACCCACCAACAAAAGAAATTGATAAAATGGAATAAAGGTGATACACCGAAACCATTTTTATTGGCTAGGAGTACCTTTGACTAAATAATTGTACAAAAAGAAAAACATAATTTTTCTACTTAGAGGAAAAAAATAAAACAAAGAAAGCAGACAAATCGGCGTGAGTTTATAACCCTCAGACGTGCTCAAATATAATATAACACCTTTTTTACTTTCTCAAGTAATGGTTTATAGTTTTCCACCAACCAGTGTTTATTTGGTCGGTTTCAAACTCAAATAAGTAGCGAATTTGACTTGTGACTACATAAACAGCGCAAACAGATCATCAAAATGTTAAAATACTTCGCACATTACAAAAAACATTCAGCGGAAAGTGCAGCAAGAAATTTCAATAACAGGGTAGAGGAAGGAACATACGGTTAAGGCAATTAGCTGTCTACAGGTTAGAAAAACCTAAAATGCTGAAAATCACTTGTTGGTGGCGATGGTTGTCAGTGAAGCAGCCATTGGGTGCACATGGCCACAAATTCTAAGTTCTGCGCAGGAGATTCCTTTTGCTTTCGTTTTACTTCACTTTACAATTCACAATTTCACACATCATTTTAATCCCAATGTTGCTAATCGTAATTTTAAAATCACCGTCGGTTGTACTAATTCAATCGAAAATCGATTAAGTTAAAATCGGTTAAACGGAAATATTGATTAAAGATCTGTTAAAAACCATTCAAAATTAAAAAAGTAATTGGTGTAAAAAAATAGGTTAAACCTGTCTTCTCATACAATTTATTATTATATTTTGAATTTTTAAAAAATTTAAGTCCGTCATTTTTTTAATATTTCATCAATATGGTTTGTTTCATTTTTATTATAACGCCTTATTTTGGCCAATAAAAAGAGAATTTCTCACAATTTTCTTGACTCCATCAATCAAATTAATTTCCTTGGTTCTAGCCTGTGCTTAAATTAGCTGAAAATATATACTATTTTAACAATTAATTATACTTATTATTCATTAATGTTGTAATTAATTATATAAAATAAAATTTATATTTAGATATGTTAAATTTTAAATTATTTTATTTTATTTAAAATATATAATAAAATTATTTTTCATATAGTAAAATTATAAAAAAGAATATAAATTTATTTATATAGCTGATTTTATATTTAAAATAATTAATTTTTAAAAAATAAGGATAAGTTAATAATTTTAATTATAAATTTAAAAAAAATCATTATTTTAAAATTAGAAATAATCTGATTCTAAATTTTCTAAACAGTAAAACCGAATAATATTTTTTACACTTTAACAAAATCAACTTTTAATCGGTAAAAGTAATCTTATCCAAACATATAATCAGCCCTAACTTTAAGCATAATTAGAATGTAATTAATACATATATTCTGTGAAACGTGAAATTGAGTTAGGATGACACTTCACCCTTTGGTGAATTAGACTGAGCTAGTGGTAGTGGACCACCCTTTCTATAAGAGTTTGGCCATTGGGAATCTTTAAAAAAAAAATATTTTAAAAAATTTAATACACTGTTACTATCAACGTTGCTAAATAGTCTTCAGTAAAATTGAGCTTATAATGAAAATATGGTTATAATTAAAAATACCAAATAATAGTTCACAGCACATGAATAAATGATAGGGTAGAGGAGCAACTACTAACCACAAGTGTGAGTCAGTTGTCAAATGAAGCGACACATGGAAGTCTGAAAGGTGTGACTGTGAGTGAGTACTGAGTATTACTATTAAATGAGTACACAGTAGTTTATGTACAAGAAAATGTGTGAGGACTCAGAACTTGGTAGTCGCTATTGCCAGGTATGCTTTGTTTCCTGGAACGTTCCATTGCATCCAGCTGCGGAACCAAACCAAATCCCATGATGCATACACATTTGGGACCCTCCACCCATCCCATTAGTAACTCCACCTCCTAATTCACCCTAACAAAATCCTCGTATAACCCCACACCTCCCATTAATTCCACTCATTCATGGATCACCAAAATATTTGTGAACATTTTTTTGTGTATATTATATTATAGAATAAGAAATATTACATAAATGTTGATATTTTTAGATATATATTATTATTTCTTGAATAATTACAAGCTTCTCTGAATTCATACATTATATTTGTTAATTAAAGATTTGATATTGTTATCTTTAATCTTTAAAATTAATTTAATTATTTGAAAATATTTTCAATTAAAATAAATATTTATTTAAATTTTATTTTTTAAAATATAAAAAATATTTATTTTTAATAAAAAATTACCACTTTTAAATGTTTAAAATCAGTGTTATAATTTGGAGTAAGATATTTTTAAAAAATTTAATAAAGTAGATGATAATAACATGCAATTGTATAATAAATCAGCAATCATTTTGAAATCTTACCGATTTTGTTTTTTAACATAATATTGAAAGTTTGAACGGGAGTAGAAATTCGGATCTACAAGCATTATAATTATGTTTTACTTCTTTACACTTGCCCATAATTTTAGTTATGTATCATATCTTATAATGTTATATATGAAGAATTTTATTTCCAACGACTTCCATTTTTCTTAGTATCGTATTACTATTATGGCTCTTTTAACGGGTTTGATTCTTTTGAGTCATTTAATTCGTGAGATAACGAAAAAACCAGTTATTTTCGGAATTTCGCTCCGACAAAAGCATATCTTCATTCATGGATTTTCTGTCTCAGAGAGGTTCATCTAAGTTTTTTTATTTTCATAAATAACTAACCATGTTCCATCATCACCAGATCTTCTTTTCTTTTCAAAATTTCTTACATTAATACTTTCACCCGTTATTTTGTATGCCTTATATATATATATATATGCTCACATGACTATTTATGCTTTGCTGGATATTATTTTTACAACAATTTCTCTGGCTGATCATACCAGAACCTTGTGTTTCATGTAAATATTATATTATTCTTTGATCCTTCTATTGTACACAATACTGTTAAATTTAGTCTTCTAGTTTGTGTTACTCCAATTCCAAGCATGAATGTGAATTATTGTTAAGTTAAAATAAAAATGGATTTTTTGTACGCTGGCAGTGACACTGCTTATATAAATCTCTCAAACTGCAAGTTACATTTTATCAAATTCGTCACATATTATTAATTTAGAATATAATTTTAATGTATTATTGATACAATTTTTTCTACACTATTGTTTAATTTTATATTGATGTTTAACTTAATTAATTGAACTATGTTAATAATAATTATATAAGATATTTAACTTGTTAAATAAGGTAACCATAAATTCTTACAAGTATAATTATAATTTTCTATGAAAAATGTATTAAAATAATTAAATTATATATTTACGTTCACATAATAAAAATATCATACTAATAAATAGACATTTGAGAACCTCTATTAATATAAATTTTATCTAATAAATTATTAATATAGATATTATAAATTTATACTAACAATTTAATGTATCATATATATATATATATATATACTGTTAGTCATATCATTATTAACAAAAATAATGAGATACAAATTTTTTAAACTCCTCATCAATAATCTAAACTTAATGGCTTGTCTATGACAATTTTTTTTAATTGCTTTTCATTCTATTATGTAAATATTGTAAAAAAAAATCATCTAATCGTTGAAACACATGGTATTGAGAGAAAATTCAATATTTTTTAGCTAAACATGTTTATTAAACGCATTACTATTTAATGATGTATAACACGGATAAAGTATATATAGCTATAATTTTTTAAAAATACTTAAATTATTAATATAACCTTAATAATTGCGATTTTTTTTCATACTTCTAATTAATGGACCCAACATCTACATACCTTTTATAGAATATGAGTTTTCAGTATTTTTTTTTTAAATTATTACATTAGAATGATTGAAAAAAATACCTTTAGATACTTTCCTTCAAGATATAAATCTACATAGAACAATGAATTTTATATCTTATTAAATTCATTAAAAATAATCATGGTTTGCAACATATATTTGAAAATTTAAAGCATACTATCTACATAATTTCTTTATAAATTGTGCAGAACTCTGCGAAGTCAAGTGCTATATATCACTTTTTTTTAGAGCAAAAGTCAAGCAATAATGTGATCAATGTTTATATATTTTATTAAAAATATGGTTTATACAATCAAGTATCATCATTTGTTTCTCGTCTCGTATTTAAACGATATCGATCGATAACAACAACAATAATATTATATTTTTTAATTAATAAAACATATAAAAATATATAAATATCCTTAATTTTTTATATTACCTTTTTAATAAAAATGGTATAATAGCCAATCTTCAATATTAATTGCTTAATGTTTTATTGATTATAGAAAGAACAGAAAAATAAATAAAAATATTATAAAAGCTTAATGTTACATGATACAATTAATTGAAACACTTTCATCGTAGCTAATTGTAATGATTCCTGTTAACTAAGTAGCAAATTAATTAGCATTAGCTTAATTGAAAAATTAATTCAGTTGACACAATTTTTTTAAAAATTATCAACATTCATACTCTCTTTGATTTAAACTAATAATTATTTTTGTGATTTTTTTAAAAAACAATGGTCACTTTACAAGGTTAATGTATAATTAATTTTTGCCTTCCAATTACACTCTTAAGATAATTATTATACAAATAGAAATTTAAATAAAAAAGGAATTATATAAAAATATAATAAAAGTTAGATAGTATTTTATAAAAAAATTAAACATGTTTTTTTTTTAATTTTTATGTCACAATCTTAAAAATTATTATTTTAAACCGGGAAAGTAATTAAAATATACCCTCAAATGAATGTTTTATGCATTTTATTATAAAATTAAGAGAAATAAAATTATCTTATTTAAAAGTAAAAATAATACGACAAGTTTCATAATTCTTTTTGTTATGAAAAAGAACTTATAAATGATTAATAATACGAGATAAACCAATAAATCATCTCAAGTTAAAAGCGGACCCAAAAGCAATATGCTACGTGCATATTCCAACAGCGACTTCTTTTGTCGGCAGAAAAAAAAAAAAATATTTCTTCTAATTTTGATCACATAATAGCATATACTTCCGTATTTACCGTGGGGACACACTCACCGGACACATGTTATTTATTTATAACTAAAATTCAAATATTTACCTTTTTTTAACAACAATTATGCTTTTATTAAACATTATAGAACAGCAATATTTACCTTTTTCTTTATAAACGTATATATAAAAAAATATTTTTTTCGTAAATTTGATTTTAATTTTTAAATTGTAAACGTTATTTATTTTAGTTTTCAGTTTTGTAAAATCTTTATTTTTAAATATTAATTTATAAAATTTATTTTAATGTTTTTATGTAAAGTGATAATAAAAAATATGATAACTTATTTTTAACAATTAGAATAAATATTTTATAAAATTAATAATTAAAAAAAAACACTTACAATTTGAGAGAGTGAACTTAAGGTTTATCTCTATCCTTCCAAAGAAATTTATGTTGGGACGATCAATATGACCTGTCCTATTTTCAGGAGTGCGACTTATGTTGTTGGTGAAACGGTCGTTAAAATTTATTGCTTCGAGGTTGTTTCTGTTCTGCGAACACTTCTACAGCATTCAATGGTCTCTTTTTCATATTCACGATGCCCCTGTTTTTTATGTTCAACCATAAGGTCGTTTATGGTCAATCCACAATTTTTCCTTTTTTCAATTCTAATTTCACAGAGAAAAATACTAACAAATCAAGATAATGGTTAAAAATTATTATTATTTAATTAAAATTATTATTAATATATTTTAAAATATATTTAAATATAAATTTTTTTTAAAAATTAGGTTAAATATATTTTTAATTTATTTAAAATAATCAAAATTTAATTTTTATCTTCAATTTTAAAATTATTTATTTTAAATCTATTATTTTTAAAAATATTTTTATTATAAACTTTAACATTAATTTAAATAAAATAAATTATTATTAAAAAATTGATCATTTTTAAAAATATATTTATTATAGTATTATAATCATGATCAAATTATTTTTATTTAATGTTATTTTTAACAAATATAAAAGATCATATTCAAAATATTTTTAAAAATAAAATATTTAATTTAAATATTTTAAAATGAAATTAAAAATTATTTTTAAATATTTTAACATATATTTAACCTGTAATATTTTTAGATTCAATCGATTTCCCTCGTCCTTATACTTTTCACAAAAACGAATATGATGTACTAAGAGGATATTTGAAAGGGGTAGAGAAAACTCTTAAAAAGTTATATGTATTAGCTCGTATATTAACTATTTAAAAAATTGTCAACAAATTAATCTTTTACAAAATTATAATATAATTTTGTAATTAAAATTGTTATTAAATTAACATAAAAATAGAAAATATCATTATGTTAATATTTATTAAAGATTAAAAATAAAGAAGAATAAATTAAATATATTTTAAATTCTGCAACTATAGTAAGTTTGTTAGTTTTACAAGTTTTATGTTTGGTTCATGCTTTTAACTTGCGAAATATTTGTTGATTTGAATAATAGACAGTTAGGTAAATTCTATTATAATTAGCAGTTTATCATATTTAAAAAAAAACATTACATAAAAATAACTTAGATTATAAGTTCTATTGTTAAATTAAGAAACAAATTATTTTAATACATTTTTCAAATCAACTACTTGATGATATTAGAAATAAAAATAAATCAAGTTAAGATAAATTTTAAATATTTTAATTTTTTTATTTAAAAATCTTAAAACTTGAACCTAAATATAAATCTGATATTTATTATATATTTTTTATTATTATCAAAGTCTAACATATTTTAAATTTTGCTAAATTTATAAATATATTGAAAAATTATAATATATAAAAATTAATAAATAAATTTAAAATTATATAAATTATTAATTAAAAAATATACAAATATAAAATTTATTAAATAAGAAAGTTATTAAATATAATTAAGCCTCTCTTTCTATATATAATTTAAACAACTATTATATTATGATAATAAAAAGAAAATTAATTAAAATGTTTTATTTAAAATTAAAAATTTTAATTTTCAGCAAATTATACAAATATATTAATGTTATATAAAAATAAATATAAATAATATATATAAAGATAAATAATTTTTTAAACAAATTAAGTATTTTTTTATAAATTTAAATTAAATTTATTTATTTAAATTTTTTTTTAATAAATTTAAATTTATTTATTTATTAAAAAATTAAGTTAAATCAAATTTTAAACAAATAAAGCGTAAACTTTTCTATAAATAATTTATTTTTATTCGTAGTTAAAATTTAAGTGATGAGTTGTTATATGTAATATTTTTTTTAATATTTATTAGTAAGTTAATAAATATTTAATAAATTATTAATAAAGATAAAAATAAAGGTTCATAAAAATGATGTTATACGAAAATTTAAAATAAAAATTATTATATTTACATACTAAAAAAATTTAAACTTAAGATGTTTAAGAGTCCTATTTAATGATAGATAATCTTTGTAGAAAAAAATCTAATAATTTACCTTATTAATGTTTATAAATAGACAAAGGAAGAAAAAATAAATCTTTACCGATGACGGTAAATTAAATTTATGAAAAATTATTTAATGACAAAAATATTTAGATAACTAAAGTATCGTAAAGAAAACATTTAAAATAAACTAATGCACTGAAACTTAAAAAAAAAAAAAAAAAAAACTCAATGTGCTACCCATTAGACACAATTTAGGAAGTATTTGGTGAAAATAGGCGACAAGACAGCTAAAAGTTCAAAAATTTAATTTTATTTATAAACTATTAAACTGTTTTATTGTCTTATTTCAAATGTTATTTAATATTTTATTTAGTTTTATCCACGATAAAAGAAATTAACTTTACTAAAATATCTTTACTAAAAATGTTAAGGATTATAGCTAATTAACCACTCATGTATAGAAGTAATATAAAGTACTTTTCTATCTTTAAAGTGATGCTGGAACTAGGGATGAAAATAAGTTGAGTCGAATTAGGTTTTGAGTGTTGAAGTATGTTAAAGATTATAACTAATTAACCATCCACGTATAGAAGTAATATAAAGTACTTTTCTATCTTTAAAGAGTGATACTGGAACTAAGGATGGAAATAGGTTGAGCCGAGGTAGGTTTTGAGTGTTCAAGTCTGTCCTGTTTGAAAATTTTAAGGCCTAAGTCTGGCCCTGTTATCTAAGGCTTTTTTTTTTTTTTTCTGTCAAGGACCGTGTTTTAAAGTCTACAACACCTGTAAGTCTGTTTAAAAACCTACCTTATAAAAAAATCAATAAATAAACTTAAAATCTATATAAATAAATAATTAAAAAAGCTTGTAAACTTAAAGTCTACAAGATAAAAAAACTATCAGATAAGCCTAAAACATATATATGTTAGTATTATGTAAATAAAATATAAAATAAATATTATATAAATATAATATATTAAAATAAATATAAATATATAATATATAAATATAAATAGACCCCTAGATAGGTTAAATAGGTTTTTTTATAAGCCCAAGCCTGACTTGTTTATCTAAAAAGGCTTTTTAACAAACCTGAACCTATCTATTTATCAAACGAGTCAAGCCTAACTAGGCTTTAAACCAGCCGAGTCATAGCCCCTGTCGAACGGTCTTGTTCACTTCCATCCCTAACTGGAACTTTCGTAACGATTGATTGGTAAAATTATTTCTAAAAAATAGATATTATTAGAAAAATAATCAATATTTTTTTAATGTTTTGAAAAGATAAATAATTTAAAATAAATAAAAAAAGGTTAAAATAATATTTAAAATGAAAAAAATCTATTAAATTATAAATATTTTATAATAATTTTATTTAATAATTTTTATAAATAAATAATTTTTATTAATATAATTATTAAATTAATAAATTATATTATATAAATCTTTTATATAATCTCTCCTTTTTATATATATATATATATATATATATATATATATATATACTTTACTCATATTACAAGTGTATATTCAAAATTTTGTTAGTTTATCTCAAAATATTTGTATCTTTTGAAAAATAATAAATTAGTATTTTAGTTAAATACTTAAATATTAAGCGCTACTTTCTCTAATTTTTTATCGACCATAGTTTTAGAAAAAAAATTTTATCTATTTTTTAAAAATTTACGATAATATTTATTATATTTTACAGAGATACTAGTTAATAAAAATATTATAAGATAAAAATAATTTTTTAATATAAATAAAATATTACTTAGCAGTTTTAATATGCATATAATAAATTTAAATGAAATATAAAAGAAAAACAGAAGGAGTACTTTTTAACCATTTTAATAAAGATATTTATCAAATATAACTATTTTGTCATTGTAATTTATGCAATTAACAGTTTTATTGGAAAACGTGTCATACTTTAAAAGATAAATAATGAGATTGAAAGGGTACAAATTTCTTTTCACTATTTTTGTGTTGAAGGAAAAATTATATTTTCAATTAATTAAAATTTTAAGACTCTTATCATTTTTTATCCTAAGAACAGATATATTCTGGAAAACAAAAATAAAAATAATAAATGATAAAATAATCAAAATAAACAGTATAATTTAAAAAAATAAAAAGTACAATATTTAAAATAAAATATAAATTAACTTAACATTTTTTTAAACATTTAAAACTTATGTTAAACATTGATGTTACCAAACTGTGTTTGTATAGGAAATTTTTTTTTTTAATTTTGTAAAATTGTAGTATTATTTACTGAAAGGTGAACATTATTGTATGTTTTATCAAGGTTTCACGCTTTATTAAAAAAATGGCACAGTATTTGTTGTAGGAAATGTGTAAGAAGAAAAAGGTGGAGTGAGTGTATGGTGTGAAGCAAATGAGGCAACAGCGTTGGAAGTCCACCCATTCGGAAGAACAAGACTAAGCAAAGCAAAGGAAGCAATGCTCCTGCAAGCATAGCAGAAGCGTTGCTCCTCTCTCACAGCTACACACAGTGCAACCAGCAATGACAAAAGCAAAGAGTGGAAGTTGCAGCAGCAGCAGCAGCAGGGAAAACAACAACAGCAACAGTGGCATGGGCCTGCTCTTAGTGCTATTCCCGCAAGACAAGTCCACCATTGCAGACAGACCCAAGCTTAATTTCCCTTCCCCTTCAAAATCTCTCATCTCCAAAGCCCAATCCACCATCTCCATCTGTGCCCTTCTTCTCTTTACAACTCTCCTTCTCTTCACCCTCTCCACCCTCCCCAACACCCCTCACCACCCTCCCAAACCCCCCTCTCATAACTACAAGGGACACCATTTCGCCCTCCACCGTATGGGCACCCTCTACCGCAGAGGCACCACCTCCATGACTTCTCTTCTCATTTGCCACGTGGCAGATGAAACCCCCCTCGACGATTTCCGCTCCTTCATTAGACTCCTCCATCGCTCCTACCTCACTTCCTCAACCGACGTCGTTTTCTTATTCGCCTCTCCTTTCTCTAATTCAAAATTTGCCCCAATTATTCGCCAAGAGAATCACGCATTCTCTTCCCTCCTTCACCTCCTCTCTCATTTTAACTCCACGCGCCCCAAATCCAGCTTCGACCCGAACCGGTTTCTCTTCAAGGGAACGCAAATGGGAGAACCCGTGTGGGGTACCAAAATCCGAAGCAATTTAAATAGCCGCGAGTCACTCAGTTACGGATCGGTGCTGAGTTTCGATGCGCCCGAACTCGACCCGGAGAACTCGCTCGCCGGGTTTCTCGACCGTGTTCCGCTTAGTCTTAGAAGGTGGGCGTGTTACCCCATGTTACTCGGCCGAGTTAGGCGCAATTTCAAGCACGTGATGCTCGTGGACGTTAAGAGCGTGTTGATTCTAAAAGACCCGCTCGGCCGAGTCAGGAATCGGAGTCCCGACTCGGTTTTTCTTTTCGCCAAAGCAGAGAAGCACGGCAGGAAGAGTCAGACTCAGTCAACTCAGCGGGCGGTTCTCTCTGCCATCGTGATGGGCGGCGCTCGCGGCGTCCGACGGTTGTCCAGCGCCGTGATGGTGGAGATCGTTCGTGCCGCGACGCAGCACAGGAAGAAGAACTCGGTGTCCGAGTCAGCGGTTCTGAGTCAACTCGTCGGCAATGAGTTTATATTGAAGAATAAGAACATTAATTTGATCGCGTCCACCGAGTCAATACCGGAGGCGAGTTCACTCGCTGCTCACAACTCAGGTGCTTCCACGTCACTTTCAGCTTTTGCAATAATTCAACGCGGTGTGAGTAATCACGACCTTAATTATGTCATCAAGAAGCAAATATGTTCGTCTGTGGTGGATTCTTCTGTCTATAGAGATTGTTAACACTTAGAATAATAATAAAAAACAAAACACGAAGGAAAAATAATAAGAAAATTCATATTATTATTTTTTATTATAATTTTTTTCGCTATAGCCTGACAAATTTTGTTCCATCCTGTGTATATATTCATCTTGGAATTACATTTTTGTATTGTTCCATGAAAAATTCTGAACCAGTGTGTTCATGTGTGAGTAAATGAATGAAGCTGACAGAAGATTTGACCATGCAAGACGATGCAGCCACCACGAAGTGTTGCATTGCAATTATGGAATCAGAGCATGCTAAAATTTTCTCTCTATAGCCATTAATTAATTAGATTTCGGACCTTGATTTCCGGCCCTTCTATTTATATGAGTTGTCAATAAATTTAAAGAATAATTTTTATCTCATATTCTCCCTTTTTAATAGTACTATATAATAAAAATTATAACATTAATATTATTAATGTATTAAAATTAATAGTATTTTATATCAATGGTTAATGTAATAATAATTATACTATTAATGATTAGAATAAAATTATAATTTAAATGGAAAAACAATAGAGAAAACATATACAACACCGCATGGCTAAATTTTGATTGGAAAGTTTTTAGGAGGCGAGGGAGAAGATGAGAGCGGTAAAAGGCATTGATTAGTGCATGTGGCTCCGGCAATGTACGCGTTAGCAATTAATATATAAGCAATATTTTCAAAATTCCAGCTCCTAAAAGCATAAAGGGCAAGAAAACGTGCTTATTACGCGTCTCTGTATCTTCTTCGCTTTGCTAGCTACCTAAACGAGGCCTCTTACTTCGTGCGGCGTTAAAGCAGTTATTTTTGAGTTTAGTTTAATCGGGAACGAGATTCATTTCTGTATTCTTAATTTCATTTATAATTAATTTGTAAATGGATGAATTAGGAAAGATAAGAGGTATGCATTTTGTTTGCATGGTACCTTGTTCTTCCCAATATAGTTTCTCTCTTTTCGTCATAACGCTGTAAAATTGAAGGGATCTTAGTCGTTGACTCTCCTCCATTTATGGTAGCTTGCAAATAAGGCTACTGTCTCTGTCTAGTTGCATTTTCTTTTAAATTAGGCATAGTGTGCTATTATGCTGAATCTGAGATGTACTCTTTGTTGGATAGATGAAGTTAGTATTTATCTTAACGATATATTTTTCTTTTTTACTTTTTCTATATCTTTCTTTCTTGCTTTTATCTTAGTATGTTTTAAATAGGATGGAAAGGGTACACTCACATATTTTTCCTTGTTGAATACACGTGAGACGAGGCTAGTGAGTTGAGGCTAGGTCTATAAGGCACGCCTGAAAAGGAATGCACTGAACCCCACACGCAAGTAACTGTTAATATTGCTCAACAAAGTGCGCTTTGTGTAGTCTTCAAACTTTCAAATCAGGATTTGAACAGAAATTAACTCTTAGACCTTTTGTTCAAATCTATAATCTACGATACAAAAGAAAATTGCATTTATACAAAAAAAAAATTTAAAATTTTTGTTACAAATGAAAAATATAAAAATAAATGTTATATTTTTTAATAGAAATATTCTATTTTATTATAAAATGTACTAAACATACACTTAAATGTCTGTTTACCTAAAAAAAAACCTAACAGCCGAATCTTTACATATGAATTTTCCAAATCTTTTTCTGTGGGAATATTGGTCTACAGCCAAATCCTAATTGTGTATCACATTTTCTTTCCTCTTCAGTTATTGTATAATGATCAATTAGAACAACACTCCAAAGAACTTTGACTTGTTCTGTATATTACGAGCTTAACGGAGTTAGTTCATCGCCAAAAAGGAAAGGAAAGGAAAAAGATTGTGAGAGGGGAGGAAAGATTGGTTGATTATTATTATTATTTTTGTCATAAATTTTATTTTAGTTATTATTTATTTATTTACTTTGGATGCTTAGCGAATGCTCCATCATATCTTTTCCTTTCTACGGTGAAAACCAATTAGTCACCGACACCAATAATGGGCTGCTTGTTGCAGCACGATTGACACAACATATACAAATTCTTGCATAGAGAAGCACTCAAATTAGAAATTTACATCATTAAAGCTATGTAGGTTATATTAGAAAATACACTAACAAAAAAATATTTTATATATGTCAATTTCTGATTTCAATGTAAGTTTTGTCCACTTAATAACTTCTCTTATAGGTTTTAATTTTTTTTCTTCTATTCTTGTTTTAAACAACATTTTTTGTTTTTTAGTGTTTAAGTAAGAGGATATAGATCCATTTCGAGGAGAAGATTAGCTGGCTGCTCGATCGTACATAGGACAAAGAAGAGACATGGAAAATTTTTGAATCTTGAGCAGGAAACGATCCATCCGTAATATGAAAAAAACATATAATACGAGCAAGTATAACGATATTTATTATAAAATATATTTTTATACTCACATTTTCCGTACAAGTCATTAAATAATATACATTGGTTCTACAATTTTATTTTATTTTTGCTGAATGATTTGCGCTGTACATCACAGACATTGTTAGTTTGAGTGTCTTTTTCCTATGAACGAAGCCATATATAATACTTATGCTTTGTTTGGATGTGGAGAGAACTAAGGTAAAAGAGAAATAGAAGAAAAGATAAAACGAGTAAAGTAAGATGAATTTGTAAATTGTTTCAATTGAGAGAAATATAAAAATGAATTTTCTCTTCATTTTATTTGGTTGGATAAAAAGTTAAAAAAAAAATTAGTTTGACGTAAAATCATTTATATCCTGTATAAAATAATATATAATATAATAATTTTTAATAATAAATATTTAAAATTATTATTTAATATCATTAATAATTAAATTACAAGCTAAACTTTTAAATTAGATAAATAATTTATAAAAAATCAATGATAATATTTGTTTTAATTTAATAAAATAAGTTTTATTTTTAAAAAATTAAAAATAGTATAGTTGTTTAATTACTTAAATTAAAAATGAAATTTTATTAAAAGTTTTTTGCAGATTTATGACTAGTGATTGTGTAATGCGCCCAATGTTGGCATAAAACAGTCAAGATCTGATGAAGAGATGTTGTTTATGTTTGCAAATAAAGGAATGGTCAAAGAAAATTAGAAGTTCGGTTGTCCAAGGAAATGGATCTTGCAGTACAAATTTTCTTCTATATTCAGTTTAATAAAAACACAACCCTTTTAACAAAGCACAATCCTTAAATAAAAAATCCCACGTATATATGACTATTTTAATATTTTATTATTACAAATATTAATTTAAAATTTTAATTATTTAATATCAATCTAACGATTATAATTAACTCAACCAAATATCATAAAAAATTTAAACCACAAAAAGTGTAGATTCGATTGTCCAATAGTTTCTTTTCTCAGCACACCAAATGGTATTATCAATTTATAATCTTATTTATAAGTCATTATTATTTTGTTAATGGAATTAAGATTATAGTCCGAATTACAATTTTAATTCCAAATCTATTAGAATAGAAATTAATTTTAAAATTATCATTTTCATGTTGGATTATGCAATGAATTGTATTGTGAAATATGATTTTAAGTTAAATTTTAATTTTATTGTAATAATTTTAATTAATTAATGATTGCCATGGATAAAATTTTATTTCGTTTGAGTAAAAAAATTAATTAAAATATAATAACGATGATAATAATAATAATAATATTGAAGTAAATAAAATAATAAAGATAATAAAAAATTGATAATAATAATAATAATAATAATAATAATATTAATGAGGTAAAAGAATAATTGTAGATAGTAGAAAAAAAATTAGATTCTACTCTGTTTTAAATATTTTTAAAAAGTTTTATAATATAGTAAGAATAATCTACTCGGCCGAAATAAAAATATTTTCTATAGAGAATACATCTAATTCTATATAAAAAATGAAATGTGCTGATTACTAATATCAAATTAATATCTATGGAAATTTTTAATACTATTTACAGACAATTTTCTTCATTTATATTAATTTCTCATCTTCTATATTTTTATTGCGTTTAAAAGGCGTGTAAACTTTAACTTTCATCCTTCAATATATTTTTGACAATTTTCATTAAAGAAAGATAAATATAAGTTATCAACTTATATTCCAATCAATCAAATTGAAATAATTAAAATTTAATGTAGTTTTTGTCGCTCACATTAACCTTTTATTAAGAATTAATGTGACCAACAAAAAAAAACAATACATTAATAACTTATATATATATATATATATATATATATATTTAATTTAGGAATTAATTTATGACACATATATACTAACATTAGAGATGAATATAATTATGAATTCACTTAGTGAAATATTAGAATTATTATTTTTTTATGACTGCTTTTGTAAATTTAGAAAGCTAAAAAATGAAATGAGAGATGAATGAATTAGTTAAAAACTTAAAATAATACTTATTTAAAAAGGATAAATAAGTTTTGCCTAAGATCATAAAATTCGAAGTGCATGTGAACATAATTAAGCACTTAAGCTGCTGTGACTTACTAGAGCCATACATGAAGCAATTTCCATAATTTCGAATTTTACGTAGTGTTATAACCTTGGTGGCTCTAGGTCCATAACTCCATATTTCCCTTTTTGACGTTGAACACTTGGAATATTTGTGCATGTTTCGTCCCATTGTTGTGTCAAATGCAAGAGTTTTGTTGTCTAACCTCAAATTATTGGAATTGTTCTTATCTCATAACGGATTGAATATAAATTTTTTTGTCTAACCTCAAATTATTGGAATTGTTCTTATCTCATAACAGGTTGAGTATAAAATTTGTTGTCTAACCTCAAACTATTGGAATTGTTCTTATCTCATTACGGATTGAATAGAATATTTTTTATTTTCCTTACTTGCTAGTACTCTTGCGAACTTGTGTGTAGCCTAATTAATATAAATCTCAATCTATAAATAGACGTGACAAATTGGTAAACCATATCCACATCACAAAAAATGCCACGTACTAAACTACAGGCCTTAGAATTTATAAATGTAAGCTCTAGTATTTATTATTATTCCTTGCCAATAGTTCATTAGAAATTTAGAAATCAGCATTGGTTATGTTTTCCCGAACAGATCCAGGAATTTAATTAAGAAATCAATCCCAAAGGAAAAGTGCTTCTGAACTTTCAAATTTTCACGAGTAATACCCATGCTCAGAAAATATTTGATAGATTTCAGTTAATTTTTTTAAATATAAGTTTTTAAAAGCAACTCTGATATTTTTTTGGGGGTAACTATGTTTCAAATTTCTCAATTGCGTGGGTTACCAGACTAAGTAAGCTTGGTTTATTTAATTAATTAATTAAGTTATCACTCTTTTTAGTTACTACGTGTCCCTCTTAATCTTTCGCCGTTGCAAGCACGTAAACTTTTAGTGTTATTGTTAAGAAAAAAACAGGGCTTGAATGATTTGCTTTAAAACTTTCGGTGTTATGTGTTCCAAGCAAAAGGCAACAACGAAATTTCTACAAGCTTTCCTAAAGTTAATTTAATTAAAACTACAAAGAATTTTGTTTTTTGTACGTAACAAACTCCATTTCTCTTTAACTTTTATCACCACAGATTAAATGGTAATTTAAGTGCTCCTACTTAGACAATACTCCTTGAATGAAAGTTTAAAAAACACATCGATGTAGGATTAATTTCTGAGATTTTTTAAACTGATTTTCTTGACTTTATTGTTAAGATTTTCTTGACAATACTTGGATGTGGATTGATGTCACGAGCTTATGAATGATATGGTTAAATGTGTAGTAGGATGCACGGGTGGTTCATGAAGCTTAATGAGTAATAACTATTCAAGTTAGATTTAGATACCAACATGTGATGAAAATTTGAGCTTCAATAATACATCCATCACTTGTGAAACCCTATGTACTTGTCTCCACAACCATCATTGCTATGCTTATGTCGCCGACTCTATTTTTAAACCACCGTTTCTTTGGATTCAATTTATTCAACTAGATGTGGCATTGTGCATATTGATTTCTTAAAATACAAAACTTAAATCTAATATTTTAGATGTTTTTATATTATTATTTTTAATTAAAATTAATGTTTTAAGTTGATAATTATTATTTTTCATATTAGTATTTATTATATTGATTATCAAATTAAAATTTTAATTGATAAATAATATAAAAAATATCTATAATTTCTGTAGTTAAATTTTATCAATATAAGAACACCAGAATTGATCACAATTAAGGGTTTTGGGGATTTTGGGACCAGCCTTGGCTATCAGTCGCCGTTTGGGACCAATGACCTACATATGATGGCGAAATGCATTTTTTCTTATTAGAAAGTTTAATTAACTTTTTAGTTTCTTAAAGTGTATGAATTTTTAATTTTAAAAATGAGTTTTTTCATAAATTATTTTTGAATTTTTTATAATATTCTTTTTTATTAAAACATATATATTAAGAAAATATGTAAAATTTTAATTAATGCATTGAATTTTAAGAAATTAGTACAACATTCTAGATTTATCCTATTTAAACTAACATTCTTAAATATATTTATTGTATCATCAATTTAATAATTATAAATACTTCTAAATTTTTGTAAAAAAATCTTATATAAGAATCATTTAATTTTTTTAAAACAATTTTATAAAAAACACTAATCATTAGATATGATCTTATAAGAGTCATAAAATTTTCTCCTCTAGATCTATTTAGTTAACTATTCTTCCTTTATCTTATGTGCTAAGATGTTTGGGGCATAGTTTTTTTTTAAATAAATTAATAGTACCTCGTAATGTTATTTTCAATGACCATTTTATATGATGTGTTTGCATCTATCTATTTAATTTTAAATTTGATGTATCTACAGTACTTTCAATTTCACATCTATTTTTGAAAAATAATTTCATTCCACAATCAAGAAACTCTACATCGGTGATAAATTTATTAAATTTCAATTTTTTCTTTAATTCTTTTTTATATTTTCTATCTAACTCTCGTTTTCTCTCCTACACTTAACATAATAATATTTTTTTTAAAAAAGTAAAAATATTAAAAGTTTTACATAATCTAAAAAAACAATTATATATGTATAAAATAAAGATAAATTTATGAGCTAATTTTTGAAGTTGAGTTAAATTTAAATTTAATTTTAATATAATATTAAAATTTATTTTAAAATTTTCAATTTAAAAAATATATTAAATCCTACATAATTTAAAAATAAAATTAACTATAAATATATAAAATAAGATAAATCTCACCTTACATACTAACTTTTAAATTGATTTAAACATGAAAAATAACACAAATTCAATATCTAATAATAAATATTTAAGTCCAAACGAATTTTCTCGATGCTATTTCAAATAGAACAAACTAATAACTTTGTTTAAGAGATTGGAGCTCTCTTGCACGGGAGAGTATCCATATAGAAACATCATCATATTTGTTATTTTATTATTATCTCAATGCAAGAACATCTTATTCTTGCAATTTATTTAATGCAATCTCTCAAATCTAGAAACAGCTTGATTTTATTGTTGTAATCCCTTAATTAATAGAAACAATTCTTTCTCTCTCTCTATAAGTCATACACGCATGACATCTATAAGCCATACACACATATAACTTCCGTAAACTGTTAAAAAATAATAAAAAAACAAAATTTTCATATTTTTATAACCAGATCCAACTTTATTTATTTATAAATTTATGTTCACACAAATTTAAGAAGGATTACTATATGAATAAAACCTAGATGTAACATTTTAAATGTTTTATATAATTTTTTAAATTAAATTTAAAGGTTTACTATAATAATAATAGTATAATATTCTTTGAGAAACAATATAAAAAGTGAATAGAAGTTTAGACTGGATTTTCAAATTATGAGTTATACACTTTATTTTTAAAATTTATTTTTAATCTTTACTTTTATAAAATAACATTTAATTTAATTATTCCAATATAAAAAATAGTAAAAAGTAAAATAAAAGTAATTAATTTTTATGAAATTAAAAATTATTATTTATAAAATTTCAAAAAATAAAAATAAATATACGATCTATACAATTTTAAAAAATAACTTAAGAATTTAATTTAACAAAATAAATATCACAACTAAATTTTGTCCTTGTTTTATGTACATTCATTAAAATTGCTTCATCATTTACTCCTCTGCCAGAATTGCATCACTTCCCATACAGCAATAAAAACCACTAATCCATTCTACCAACCGTAACCCGCCGCCATTCCATGCCATAGTTTCTGTCTATTTTGAGGGGTTTGGGTATATTTTGCAAACAAGTCAGGGCTATATATGTCTATTTAGCAACCAAGGAAATTAACCTAGTTTTTCTTGTAAAATATTAGTTTGATCTACCTCATTCTCCGTTTTTTTTGTTGTTTTTTTTTTAATATCAATGGAGTATATATATGATTTAATATGAGATGTGAATAATAATTTATAAAAAAAATTGACCTTAGAATAAATGCTTAAAACAATTAAAGTAATTACTGTGAAGAAATCATAATACCTATAATCCTAGTTGCATGTGAACAACATGGCAATGATTGCAGTATCTGAAACCACGCATACAGATCTTTCACAAAGATATAAAATGTTGAATTTCTTTGGCATAGTTGTCTAGTTAATTCGTATTTTTTTTTCATTCATACGTTTTATTATTTATGTGAAATCTTAGTTTTATGTGAAATTGCATTACTAATAGGTTACATTCTAATGTATTGCAACGGCTCCTAAATGATATAAATTTTATAATTAATTTATAATGAAGTTGCTGATTGGTTTATTGAAAAGGATATTTGAAAAAGCAGCCGGTAACAGTCATCTTATACACTTTTGAACATATTATTTATGATTGTTTCATTTTTACAATATCAAAATAATTTTCAAAAAATAATTATAAATATTTTGATTTTTTAAAAATGGGATTAATTATATAAGATATATTGAAGAATATCTTCAAAAGAATGTATTGTTAATAGGTGGGTTGTGAGAATAAGGTGCATGCTTATTGTTTTCATTATTTATGTAAAAATGTCCACTAAACAGAAGTGGGCTCCTATTAGTTTATAGAGTTTGGGAAAGTAACCAAATCAAATATTCCCCAAAGCTCTTGTTTAAATGAAGTGATGGTTTTTGTATGTTCATCAACAATCATTCATTTTCATTTTGATTGTTAGGTGAAGGGCACAGCAATGAACTTTATTGTAGTTGGTTGGATCATTCTACCACTTCTACCTCTCAATGAAACAACCAAACAAACTTTAGGAGCTAATTAATCATTCAATAACCAAATCTTCACATATTTCACAGAACCACTCTTTCCCAATATAAATTATTTGTCCACACTCATCTCCTAATCAGTATATTATATCAATCTTATCCTCTCTCTATGTATATATGATCAGTCATAATAATTTTTATAGTTTTTTTCATCTTATCATTTTTATTATAATATATTTTTTTACCTCTCTCATTCATTAAAAAAATTAAAAATATTTTGTAAGAATGTAATTTTTCTCATACTGTAATTTTTAAAAAATATTAAATGAATTAGATTCTTTATAAAAAATCATTTATAAATAAACACTAGGTTACGTATTAACCTGGAAAATTCAACTAAATCATTCATTATATTCTGCGATGTACCTTGTTTGCTTGTACATTTGTCATTTTTAGAAAATTATATTAGCCTGATAGCCTCTGAAACCCCGACTGCCACTTTAATTTTCTGACAAACAGCCAAACTTTTATAACATTATATAATGGATACGTACGGTAACAAGTTTTATATTACGAGTTCCATTATGGAAGTTAGTGTTTTTTCTTTCTTTGGTTTCATATGGAAGTTATGTTTTGTTTCATGATATGAAAATAAGAAAAAAAATAGGAAAGTATAACATAGAATAAAAACAAAAAAATTGTTAATTAGATAGATAAAAATAATTTTTTATTTATATGAATAGAAAAAAATATTAATAGTATAAAATTTATTTTATATAAATTTTAAAAAATAAAATATAAATTTTTATTAAATAATATTTATTTTTTATTTTTTTAAATATATATAATAATTTAAATAAATAAAAAAATAAAATATAATTTTTTTTTCATTTTACATCTAATTAAAAATTAATTTTTGTATGAAATCCACAAGAATATTTTTCTTTGTTTTTATTTTTATGCGTAAATACATTATAGAAAATATTTTTAATCCCATATTTTCTGCAAACCAATCATATCATTAATGTTATATATATATATATATATATATATATATATATATATGTAAGTATCACGGGAGAGAAAAAATTATATAAATTCATAATTTTAATAATTATGCTCTAATTATTAGATTATTTTAATTTTTACCTGATAAAAAGATATTGGTAAGTACATCCTAACCACGAGAATTAACAAGAACGAATATGGACATTTTCAGACTATCAAACATGAGTAGGAGAGAATTATGGGTTGGAAAAGTACTCATCAAACAATGTGGACAAAACTTACATCAGGGCTTTTGTATTATGTCATTAAGCTCTCAAATCAAACAATAATAAGTGGATACTTTTAATTTTGATTTTTTTTTTACGTACGATTCCATTTAAAACAAGTTCTTAAATTTATAACATCAACATGTTATTGTTTGATTTAAAAACTCATAAATTTTGTCCTTACATGTTATGTAGCACAAGTTTTTCGTATGGGAATTAACTTTTTGATGAGTGATTAGTTTATTTTGAAGTAACAATTAAAAGAGAAAATTACGTTTTTATCTTTCTTTTTCCTCTTCTTAATAAATGTTTAATTACACTAATGTTTATTTTTAAAAAATTATACTCTTTTCATGAGATTAATTGATATTTACATTAAAATCTATTTAATATAAATGAGTATATCTTGAGGATAATTGTTTTCTTTTTATTTTTCATCATCAAATAAATTTCTTTTTATTACTTTTACATTGTATACATATTTTATTTAATCTACATTTATATCTGCTTCTTATTATTTTTTAACTTCATTTATAATCCCATAGTTGGTCCCAAATCCGAATAAAAGGAGGTGGGTTGTGTTAGATTCTCAACAAACCAATGTTAAACTTATCAAAATTCAATATATAAATAACTTATGATAGATTCTCTAAAAATTTGATTTTTGGTTGAAATCAATAACATCATGTGATTCATATAGCGGCTTCATGTAATAAAATAAGTGTATTAATTATTTCTTAATCCAACACATACCCTGCAAGAGAATTCCAAATCTCATTTTCCATTGGCAAATAATAAAGATAAGAAGAAACAAAGCACAAGATGTAGATAATTCAAAGGCATAGATAACAAACAAACAAATTTTCATTCTTTATATTGAGATTCAGTATAACATGCAATACATATACACCCGCCTCCCTAACCAATAGCAACAAGGGAAAAACAAAAAGCCACATTTTAAAAATACAAACTTGAGAAAATGAAAGAATTGAATCTGTTCACTGTCTTCATTGCTACAATAGTATGTGAACGTTACAAGAGGAAGAGGCATGCTCAATTTAAAAGGAGAAACTAAAAACTCACTCTCCAAGGCAGCGTCACATTCAAACTTCGACACTAACCATAGCTATGTCCATTATAGGCCAAAAGCAAAGTGCTATGATGCATAGGAATCCGAGTAGGGGTATATATACCAACAAAACCACACTATCCAACAGATAAGTGCATTTCAAGATAACTGAAGAAAATGTATATTAGGATGCAAAAGCTGCATGCAGATATGTTGTTGCTCATTGAATCTGAGTCTAGAACAAATCCACCCTCCTTTTCAGCATGTCTTGCTTCCATCTTGGCAACTTTGAGAATGCTTCTTTTGTCATTCCAAATACATCTTCGAACTCTTTCTCTGACAGATAGGCCTAAGTAACATCAAGTGGAGAAGGAAAAAATAAACATGTTAACATCAATCCAAAGATTAAAAAATAATAATAAAAGTATACTCATATACCTCTCTCTAGAGGATTTCAAAGTAAGACTTCCATTTTATTAAATAATAGTATGAGGATAATTTATTATTGAGCAAAATGGCCTAATATATTTTTAGTTCCTATAGTTTTAAGAGTTTTTGGTTTTAGACCCTTCAATTTTTATCTATGGTTTTGGATTCTATATTTGTGTAATTTAGATGTTTTGATCTTTTTTACTCATGTAGCTACTTCCTTAGTCATGTCATCGTTTAGGAGTTACTAGTGATCAGAAAGTGTTGACTTTTTGAAAAAATTGAGGATTAAAAGCATAAAAAAGTTTAGAGGAAATAAAATAAAAGCTTGTAAAAATATTGGGATAAACAATATATTTAATCCTAATAAAATTCATGAGAAACAATGATTGTCTCATTTTAAAACTTAGGGAGGTATATATATTTCACACTTATATTAATATATTAAGCAAATGAATAACATGCAAATCAAGACTAACCTCTCTCCGTTTAAGATCAATTCCAGACACAACACTACCAGATTTAGTCTTTAATTGCTCATAAGTGAAGACTTTTTGAGTATTTTTACTGTCATTTGCATCCTCCACATTTTCTTGTTTTGGTTCTGAATCACCATTGGTACCAGTTTCAGGGGCAAGTTCCTCTGTCTCCTTGGCTTCTACAACTTCTTCATGACCTTCTGTTTCAGAAGGGGTACTTTCAGTTTTAGCATCTGCCACAAAAATTCAAACTTGTCAAATAATCACAAGGACACATTCTTGACCTATAGCCAATAAGAGCTATATTTCTCACCAGAGTTTCTGGTTTCCACAACAGGACTACTGCTTGCAACAGGAGAAGTTTCAGGTGAAGGTTTCTTCTTTTCAGCAGTAAGAACAGAAGAAAGAGCAGCTACTGCTGCTGCTCTTTGTGATCCTTGACTTCTTCCAGAACTCCTAGGAGCATATGTTTTGGTTCCTGATGATGAATTAAATGCAGAGTTTAAGGCTGCTAAGGCTTCAGCCCTTTGTCTTGGTCCTCCTTGATTTAACCCATTCAACTTATCCTATGTCAGTCAGAGTAGAAAAAGATTAGAAAGATGTAATTTTTGTAGAGACATTGAAGAGACATTCACTCCACTGTTGAAAGTTGGATGTTTATCAACATATAATTTTTAAGATAAAAAAAAAATAGACATTCTGTTAGAGGTTGCTCCATTTACACTAAACTACAACCTCATAATCAATCATAGAGGAATACTTTGAACTCTTGATTCGAATTCATAACTCCTTGAGTACCATGGCATGGCTTAACTTCCCAAAATGAAACCCATTCAATTTAACATATCTGATTGTTTTTCCTTTCATATTTTTGGTAAAGAGCAGAACCTATACTTTCCCAAACTCAACTATTCCATTTACTGGTTACACCTAAGAACAAAAATAAGAAATACAACATGCTATATGAGTTGAATGCCTGGTCATTACCCTGTGCCCTCTTTTCTTATCAGGAAAATCTGTTTTTGGCTTCAAGTTCATTGACTGTTAAATAAAGAAAAAGATATTAAAGCATCTATAAACAAGTTGCAGTACCACACTGGATGGTGCATCCGGAGACGAATTGAATGCATTATTTAAGGCAGCCAAAGCTTCTGCTCTTTGTCTTGGTCCCCCCTGACTTGACCCATTAGACTTTTCCTGTCAACAGATTCAGCATAGCTTAGCTAAAAGCATATAAAGAACAAGCAACAAGAAATGAATAGCATTGCATCTATACAAGTTTATACAACCAGTAATGTTGGGAAAGGAAAGAAATGTTGAAAAGTATGCATTTAGGAGCATTTTTGCCTGATGACTGGGAAACCGTTTAACTAATTAAAAATCATAGATTTAAAGGATGCAGAGGTAAAAATTGGCTCTAAAACTAGACCAGATGAATTAAATAAAACCTAATTACATATAAGTTAATGATTTGGGATTAAATCCCTGTGTCTTAATGTAAAACAGAAAAAGGAGGAATTTCCTTAGGTAATTCAAAAATATGATTTTATTCTAAAATTATATAGCATAGCCATATTTATTGCAAATTGAAATTTTTATATCACATGCACAATTGCAATTCAACTGTTGGTTTTAATGTGAAAAATAAAGAAAAACTGTAAGATTTTACATGGTTCAATAGCAACAATTTTCTCATGAAAATCAGAACTCAAGATTGTACCTCTACAGGATGTCGAATCCCAAAGAGTAATGTCACCTTTTTCTGGAATGAGTTCCCTTGAACCTGCATTTGATAGAGGAAGATAATGAATATGTATTCAACAAATCAAGAGCCCATTCGGTTAAAGGTAATGTTTTCTATTTCCATTTTTTGTTTTTACCAATAATTACAAAACATCATCTTCTTTTTACTTTGTTTCCTGTATTCAAAGATTTTTACAGGAAATGGCAAAATCAATTTAGCCTTTTGTCCAACGATCTTGATTTTCTTCTTCGAAAACCTCATGATCATCTTATAGCAATTTCACAAATCAGGCATACATACAACACACTTTGTGCAAGTAAATATACTAAGAGCACTAAGCAGTCTTATTCCTACAATCTGAGCTTCCACAGTTATTTATAAAGATGGAACTTGTGTTATAAACCTTCAAAATTGTTATCATCCCATATTTGATGATGATAATATGTTTTTACTAAACCAGCAAGTTAGTCAAAGTTATTCTGTTTTCAATCAACCTGACCACAGAAAACCGTAACTTTGCAGGTGTCAGTGAATAAAATGTGGGAGAAGAAGATTCCTTTAAGAGAACAAAAAGGGAGTTCCTCAATGTTTTAGCACATACCATAGCTTTTGCATAATCCCAAGAGAAGTATGTGGTGAAAAAGCATGGTTCATTCCCTTCTGTTACTTTAAATAGTGGAACATGTAGAGATAGTCCCTCCAGAGATGCAGCCTTATCTATGTATTTCTGAGGGAAAATTTCTAGTATGCATCAAGTACATCAAGTAAAAGGAATAATCAGAAGTGAAAGCTGTAATTTGTTGAGCATGTTTACCTGAGCAATTTCAAAAGCATTTTGTTTTTCTTTTGGGTCCACAGATTGACCAATCCAAATAAACACTTCTGCATGTGTGTCAAGTATGAGCATATCCTCAGTTAACAAATCATCTTGGGAAAAGTTGTAAACCTCCTGCAACTGAAGAGTACAAAATAAAATAGATTTAGAAAACATAAAGAATCCCAAAGTTACTGAGTCACTCCTGACAAAGTTTCCTTGCCATAGTGTGAAAGTTCACATTAGGAAGTTGTAGTCACAAACTCACCTGTAACTTCCCTGGTACATCCATGTTGCAAAGAAATGTACAAAATTGATAATTGGTCAGAACATTCAAATATATAAATAGGCGTCTATAATAAAATTTTATACAGAGAAGTAACATTACAAGAAATTCTACCTCTATTAAAAGAGAAAGTGAACAAATGTGGGTCTCTAACAATGTCATTGGTGACTTTTTTGCTGGTGTAACTTTGTTTCCCTCCAACTGCAAACCAGAAAGCTGAGCTTTCTGTTCCTTCTTTTGCATGCTTTAAAGCAACTCCTGGCTGGACATGGATGTGTAATATTTCAACAAATAATGTATAATGTAAACTGCTATTCATTAATCTAAATGTTAAAGACAATCATTAGTCCATTGGTGAAAAGAAATAGGAAGAGGGATAGCCACATGTTACCCTGTTACAAGTGATGCACTTAGGGTACAATCACAAGGATGTAGGCATCCCAAGCCCATTTGATTGACTTTTCTTGAATTAACAAATGCTATATAAATGGAATAAAATGGTGAACAAAAGAAATGTAGCAAGTCAATTCCACTAGTTTGCCAAGTTTTCATGTATAGATAGAAAAGTAGAACTTCTTCCATGAAAGGTAAATCAATTCCAGTTGCCAGAAACTCTGTTTGAATTATATAAGATTTAGAATTATGGTTTACCATTATATATTGGTGCTTGAATAATGTGGTGGAAGACCCAAAACGCAGAGATAATACCCTTAAAAGTTCAGCCAATTTTTTTAATATAAGCAAAAAAGAGGTGAAATACAGCTAGGGAGAGGATACAATCTCCTCCAAGATAGAAAGGAACAAACTACAGAAGAGATCAAGAAAAACAGAAGAGATCAAGAAAAAACAAATAGTAAGGCTACCCTTAAAAACTCTGCAACTTTTGCTGCGAGCTGCTGCTGCTCAAGGGAACATTGATTCCCATGCCAAGTAAAAACAGTTGAGCCAGATTGCAGGATAAAACACTCGGTAGTATTCAATGATGTTGCCACCTGAATAAGAATAGCATAATTATGGTAGAGAAAGAAGGCCAATCAACATAACTATGATGGACAAATATGAATAATTTAATTCTTAATGGGAACATACTGCATCAACTTGCACTGCTTTATTATTATGAATGGATGTTCCAGAAATTCGAATGAGTGCTATGCTCTCTGCTGTGTACGTTTCATCTGGCAAACCTTTATCTGCTATTGACTTTTTGTAACCAGAGCTCAAACCTCCCTGAAATAGATGTAAGTCAGCTAAACTAATTAACTTTACACAATCTATATATGTTAATAAAAATAACATTGGATTTTGTAAATGATACCTTGAGGACCACCATTGGTTGGAAAAGAGCAATAAACTGTGGTGGCTCTTTACCTTCAAATGTCCGACCCTGCAAGAAACTATTACAATCATACACAGTTTCCAAACAACATCCTCATCTTGATATTCACATTAGGATACCTGAACAGGTCTACCCTTTAATGAGTTGAACATTGTACTAGCCAATCGAGTAGCCATCCTTTGGTCCTCCTAAAAATTGAGATGTAACCAAGTCAAGTTGCTATATCATGTGTTTTGCAGATGGATGACAATGATTGGATTCTTATTATTAGTATGAAAGCAATTTGCATCTAAGTATTTTGATGTGAGAAATTGAGTGTATAGGGACAAGACTAGGATCATAGAAGATATATAATTGCTAGAGAACACAATCAAGAGTAAGATATTGAAATATTGAACTCTAGAAAGAAGCTCAATTTATAGATTCTCGAATATGTACTATTTATGAGAGTTTCACTCTAAAAGAGTCCGTTATGGGTATTATAGGAACTCTTTTCCTAATCAAGGATCATCTCCCTTACACTTTCATGTAGTAAAATGCTAAGTTAAACAGACAAGAGGACAAAAAGACCATTAACTTTAAGTGAACAAAATGTTTGGATTTAAAAAGTCAAATTCATACTTATATTTGTTCAGAAAAGGGATTTCATTTATAGCCTCTTTTTTTTACTATGCATATATTCTTCCCAGGATTCTCCATGATAGACAAGCAAAAAATAGAGAACTCTATTTATTGTTTGCACTATGTTTCAATTTTAGAATATCTTTTTATGTTAGGAATTATTGCATAGCATTCTAATTATGTTCTACGTTCTAGACTTGGTTACAAGCTAGTTATATTCTTTTTAAAGATCCCAGATCTTCAGTCATTTTATTTTTCAGCCAAAGTAATGATATTTAACAAAGAATCAAGCTCCTCCTTTGTGATGACAAAAAAAGGATATGGATTTTCATCCGAAAAAGGAAAAGTTAGAAAGACATATAGGAATGCAATCAAAAGTAGTTCACGTGCGCACACACACTCACACACTCATATTGCTTGCTTGATATGGAATGTCAATTACTTTAACACAGTTATATAAATTATGTTTATTGACACAGCATATTTTGACCCCCTCTATTCAGGATACATTGTTTCCATTAAATAAAACCAAGAGACTTCATAGTCTGTTCCCCAGTAGAGCTGTTCTACACACAGAATTGATCATAACCACAGATTTACAGACAACAGAAGTTCAATTACAAATAACATTTCTGTGAACACTATAGGGTAAGCACTATAAAGTGAGTGTAAACAAATTATTACAATGTTCACAATATATTTTGAGCTCAAATCAGAGTAACTGAAATTACCTCAATGCTGTCTTTTCCAAACCAACAGCACAAGTAGTAGTCTTCCTTCCTCTCACCAGAGTGATAAGTATACAGTACTATGTAACAATCTCCACTGTAAAATTTACCAATATCCTCCTTAGGTAATGGAGTCTTAGCACTTCCATTGATTTGCCACACCTGGAAATATCAAATGATATTACCTGCTGATTGGTATTAATTTAATTGAGCCAATAAACTAAATAAAAGAAATTATGAAATCACCTCCATCTTTCCACCTCCTTCAAGCAAAGGTGGAATTTCCTCAATAACTGGGGTACTTTTTGCCACCCCTTTGACACCTATACCTTGTTGCTTCAACAAAGCTTAAAGCACAAAAAATACCATACTTAGTTAGCATGGCTAATTGGACAAAAAATCAGGCCAAATCACAAGTGAGAAAAAATAATATCCACCTGCAACTTTTCCTCTTCCTTCCTCAGTACCGGTAGCAGCAGATCCTGATGGCCAAGAATCAAAGTTGGATCTAAATGAGTGTGTTTCATAACCTTGAATAATCCTGGTTATCCTTGTTGATTTTGGCCTTTTTTGACTCGCAATAAACTCCTGAACATATTAGTAAAATTATTGACTCCACTTTGAACCAACATATGAAGAAATATATTTTGCAATTGCATTACCTCAGCTGCTTGACAAGCTGCTTTTCGTTCTTCAACTTGTGTTACTCGGCCAACCCAGACAAATACCTCAGCCCCACAGTCCAATAAATAGCATTTATTGTTCTCCAGCAATAATTTAGAAAGTTCACCTTCCACAGGCTTGGCCTGACCATCAGCAATACTGCAAGCACAAGGTCAGATGCTCCAAATCAAGAAACTTAAATGCAAATTGTAATCATCATATAACAGAGAGAAATAAAACAGAAACTTAAAAAAGAGTTTATACTGGTAAAAGTATTAAGGAGAAAAAAATGTGAAAAGGAAATATTTTTAATGTTATAATATATTTAGCAGAAAATAATCATGGCCCCTAGCATGAGCCAGCAGGCAGCATGGACATGACATATTCAACTTCATATGTAGTGAGAAAAATACAAAAAGCCTAAAATGCAACAATAATAAATCAAAATTTATGTGCTGAGGTAATATAAGGAAAAGGGAGGATAGGATATGAAGTTCAGAAAGAAGAGAAAAAAATTCCTGAAGGCATTGTTGACCCCAACAAAAACTACCTATATCCCTTTTTAAATGTAAGATAAAAATAATTGATTAGATACAGTTTTCTACTCATTTTTTATTTGACTTCAATGACTTGCAATCAAGAAGATTTAGAGTTACAAAAAAATACTAATAGCTGACAAAGTCCTTAGTTGTGGCTTTATCTTAAAAATGACTACCATTTGTCTCTAGTTAGATGATCTTTTTGAAACAGATGTTACAAGAAGACCAGGATGAAATCAATATACCTATAGAGTTGAGCAGGAATGGTCTCTGGAATGATATCATCCTCACCGATTACCTTCTTCCCAATGGGAGCAAAACCACCAAACAGAACCCAAAATTCTCCTGAGTCTGACTCAGTATCCAGCTTGCCATCATCTGCAATGTAGGATACATTTTATAGTTACAAATAAATCAAAATACACATTTGGAGAGCATATATTCAAAATCACATGGTATGCTTCTCAACAAGTGGTAGGAAAACATGTGCCTAGTGCCCTTACCAATGATTGCAACGTCGCATTTTCCTTCATGATACTTTTCCTTCAACAACTGAATAACTTCCAGAGCCTTGGCTCTTTCCTGAATGTTGGAATTTGCACCATTGAATTGATAAATCTTATTCTTAGTGTCAAGGATGAATACATCATCATGATTCAAGGAAGACCGTGCAAAAGGGACCTGAAAAATGAAAACATAATATCACATATAGTCAATGAATGTGCACTGAATTTATGAAGCACATGAATAGATAATGCCATGCCTGTTTTATTCTGACAACTCGTTTTCCTCTGCATATGTACAAACGTGTTTCAAATTCCTCTTCTTCAGGTTTTCTAAATCCAGATGCAACACCTCCCTCTAATGGTATTATACATGGCTTAAAGTATGACAAAAACTTGTCAGATTCATGCCCTTGAATTTCTCTGTGTTGCACTGCACGTCCACCAAGAGATGCATCGAGTTCAACAGTTTTAATGGCTGCTGTTCCAGCCTCATCCTACAAGAAAAATCACGATGTCAATAGACTTTTATTTTGTCAAAAACCTACTTTAGGTTTTCCAAACTGTGAACCATCATATATAAACCTACTTTAGAATCAGAGAGAGAAAATGAAAGGGAAGAAGAGTGAAATTGGAAAGAAACATAAACACAACTTGAAAAGTTTTTTTTTTAAAAAAACATGATCTTACAAGGTGCAACATTTTAATAATCTATTTGTTCTATGAAGAAAAGCTAAATGGGACAAGAGACAGATTGGAAGTAGGGGAGGGTAAAGTCCAAACATACCTGACTTGTATCCCTTCCAATCCAGAAGTGAATATCATAAAAATAAGCACCTCCTTTGCCTTGTGTTGTCTGCAAATACACTTCAAATGAACTCAATTTTTTAAAAATGTTGAAATCTATCTCTACACTCAGTATAGGATTTTTTATTGAAGACTTTCTTCATATATAAGAGTAGGGATTCTGTTAAAGACTTAAGGCTTTCCTTGTTTATATATTACACAAGCTGTGCTATTCCCCTAGAATTATAAGTTGAAATCGAATTATATGTTGAAATCAGTCACTCTTTTTAGACATATGTGAGTAGAAGTTACTTTCTCTTTTGTGCTGTTTATGTGATTTGATCTAGAGTTGCAATACCATAATTGACATAATATTGTGTGTTTCAATCTCACCAGGACTAAAATCCAATTTAAGGTATTATGCACAGTCCAAACAGAAAAATATCAACTGTTTCCACAACATTTTGCTTTTAGTGTCACCATACAGTTTAGCAACGTATAAACGCATATGAGATTGATATTATTATTGGATACAGATCGGACCTGCAAGATGATGTAAGAATCTCCCATGTAGAATTTCCCATATTCAGATTTGGGCAATGGAACTGGCTGAAAATTTTCAATCCTCCATATTTCAGTCCCTCTACAGAAGAGTTAAGTCTAAAACTCCTATGTAGATAATAGATCCAATATATAACAATATAACCAGGAATAATAATGCTTATAGCTGAATACCAATTATTTAGTTTTTGATCATTCTCTTGGCAGTATTATTCTTTTTTTGTCATTAAATCATTTGTACCTTTTTTACTTTATTCCTGTAGAAAACTGTACATGAATAGAATTATAATTTTTCACAAGTTCTTTTTAAATCACCCCTTTTATTAAGGATACGCTTTTTGGCCCACTCCCTGGAATGCTGGATCCAACACTTTTGTAGCGCTAGACATGGCTGAAAATTCTTTCTAAAATACTGTCTTTTCAGCTAAAACCCTCTACAAATTCCAAAGTAATCCACTGCATGAGAAGAAGCAATTAAGAATTGTTAAGCAAGAGAAAACCATGAATCACTATCGAGCATGGAGAACAGCAGTAGCAACAAGTTCAGCAGCATTTGGTAGACATGTTGGAATGTGATGGAAGGTACGGTATGTTTGATGCCTTTTAAAAATAGAATAAAACCAGACATTGGGTTAACAAGTGATACATTCAAGTTCCATTAAAAGGGGTGCAGCCAAGGAGAACCAAACATAAATTCTGTTCTATCCATGTACCAAATGCAACCTTCTCTTTGCAAAACATAAATATTTTATGCATCTTTCATTATCATTATAAAGATCAAGAAGAATAACTTTCTTTCTCTCTCTCTTTTTTTTTTCTTAAAAATAATACGATCACAAAAAGATTGATTTCCTTTAGGTGCATGTACTACAATTTGATTAACTATGTTCTCCTTAAAGGCCAAAAAGAAACACTGAGGAGAGGGTATTGATTTCTTCCTTCTTTGTCATTATGCTGTAAATCAGAAGAAAGCAAAACTAACTACTTAGTTATAGTTATTACTAGAAAAATCATCTCTAAAATTTAAAACACTTACCTGTCTGTGGGAACTTATCAGTAACCTAGAACAATTTTATACTTAACATGTGCTCATGCAAAAGCCATTTGGATTTGAAAAATAGACAATGCAAAGCCAAGGAAAGGTGATTAAAGAAGAGGAAGGACAGTGGAGACAGGAACGACACAGGAGGAATTTGCTGGAAAAATAATACAGCAAAGGGAGACCATTGAACCAGAGTTGAAACATGGTTGGCTGGAAGAAAATAAATTTCATTACAGGACAGTGTGTCCATTGGACATGTACGGCTTGAAAGGTTGCCTCTCTTCAAGCTGATAGCACATTGAAAGTAAACAGAGAAAAAGAGAGACATTTGACAAATTGTGTGTTTCAAAACTACACAACAGATAATGGATGTAATGAATACAATAATACAATTTCCTAATTACTCTATAATTACATGATTTGGTTAGACTCTAGCCAATACAATAAACCCAAGTACCAAAGCTCTCAATGCATGAGATGCCTTGTTTCAATCTAAATAATGTTGAAGATGATACCAAAAGAGAATCATTTATAAGATCTCCATTAGCAGTAACAATCAAAATATGCCAGCAGACTCAAAGTTTTGGCATCTTTTACACTCTCCAAAACCTTTCTCTTCAAGTACAACCCTGCTAGTGAAATATGTCCCTTTACACAAGCGGTCTGTGCGACTAAATCCAACTTGTCACCTTGTGCACAACTATAATGTACACATTTATCAGCACTAAATGTATTTATAAAAAAGCTAGCACTAAAGTTGAACTGTTGATCAAACAAACAATTAGATAGAAAAAGGCCAGCGTCCCATCCATATATAGATTATCATCCCAACTGTAGATTACTTCTGTATAATTTTCAACAAGTTCCATGTTACCACCACAACCCATCCATATCACATTCCAAATTGCCCAGTTCTCCAATTAGGTGGATACTGCAAATAGGTAGCAGCATTATTAGATTGAACTTGAAGTGCTCTACATATGAACTCCAGCAAAGAGCTCAGCAAATTATTGCTCATTCACTGCTTGCTCCACCAAATCCAAGTCATTGATAGCCAAATAGGTTCGGCATTCCAAATTTTCAATTTCGGAAATCTGTGAAGCTATCTAAGAGCAGAAAATAATTTATGATCACGATGGCAATGCACTGGATAAGAGCTATTCAGTGATTTGAGCACATACTTGATCTGATTCCGAGCTGATAATCAAATAGTAAAAACTGTCACTAAGCAGAAACACTTGAAGAATTTTGAACTATAATGTAGTGGATCGCCTTGATTCATCATTGCTACAAAGTTGAATACTAAGATCCACCACCCCCTCTCGTCCAATGCTCATTGAGCTATTTCTTTCTCAAATTAAAAGCAAACCAAAAAATGTCAATTGATCAAAGCTTGATCAATAAAAAACAGACGCAAATCATCACAAACGGATACAACCGTAAGATCACACACACAAAAAAGAGACAAACTAAAAGAAAAATCAGATAGATGATGAAAGAGCTCTACAACATCAAAACGAGAAGGTATAAAACAGATCAAAAATCACAGTAATCATAAAAATGAAAAGCAAAAACAAGAAGAACCCATCAAAGTTACCCCAATATGGGGCCGACCCAGATCAACAATGAAGATAACTGAATAAAAAAACGATGAGAGCAAGAGATCAATGCTGAGAAAGAGCACTTAAAAGTGACACGAACACAAGAATGGGAACAATCGGAGAAAATGGACGTACCTGAGATCTCAGAACGTGATGATGAATTGTGTGTGTGAGAGAGAGAGAGAGAGATAAGAAGAAACAAGGTATGAGGAGGACAAGGTTGCAGAGCTGGCAATAAAGAGAGAGAGAAGAAGATACTTGTTGGAAAGAAAAGAAAAGAAAAGTGAATTATTGCTATGCTTGTGTTGTGTGTGTGAGAGTGTCTTCTCTCTCTAACTTTTATTTTTTTGAAGCCTTTTGAGATTTGCAACAATTCAGAGAGTTGCAGAGAGAAGAAGGGGTATGAATGAATTATGACGAAGATGAAAATGAAACTATTATGATATCAAACCCCAACCCCAAGTTGGTGAAACAGATGAAAATAAAACCAAACAAGGAAATTTCACTAAATAAAATTAAAAATTAAAAATTAAAAAAAAAAAAAAACTAATGTTATTTGTTACATAAGACGCATGAAACAAAGTCGTTATTTTAAGGTAAAGATTCGCGCAACCGCCCGTTTTGGCTTTCTAGTTGCTTACATGGATTCTTTTTTGGATTTTTCCACCATTTCTATTTTCTTTACTACTATGTCTTACCCTTCTCTCTCTCCACATCTACTCTCACTACTCAACTCATGTCTGAATTTTCTTTTAAAATCTAAATGACATGTTTTATAATGTAATTCCTTCGCATTATCTAATACAAGGTGACGTAAGATGTATGCTGGAGTTTCCCTCCTAATTTAGACGGTTAAAATAAAATTAATTATCAAAAAAATTTAATATATTTTTATTAAAACACTTTTTATTGATGGTTAAAATTTAGAAAATTAAAAATAAAACTTACATTATTTCAAAAACTTTTAATAAATTTTAACTAATAAAAAAATATTTATCAAAAAGAGTTAAGATTTTTCTTACATGTAATCCTCCTTTCGTTTTTTTATTTTTTAGAAAAAATAAAAAATTACTTCTAGTATCTGTCAACTTCAACTTTAAAGAAAATATTAATTATTTATATATATATATATATATATATTTATCAACAATAATAAATAGAAAAAGATAAAAGTAAAATTGATATATAAAAGATAAATTAGAAAAATAAATAAATTTTTAAAAATTTAATAATATAAAAATTATATTTTTTAATATTTATACTTATTTTTTTAAGGAAATAATAATTTTCTTCATAAAAATATATTTTTTAATGAAAAAGTGTAATATACGTGATATAATGTATGTTGACACACGTTAACATAAAGAGTTCGGTATTATAAAATGAAAAGATTATCATGTATATAATAATGTATATTTATTTTATTTAAGTGTTATATTTTTTATTTATTTTAAAAACTGTTATCAATTAGATAAAAAATATAGATGGATGATGATACTATTTATACATGGAAGTATAAAAATCAACTTATTGAAATAATTTTTTATACAATAAAAATAACAAACTTTAAATTTTAAATCTTATTCAAATGTGGTTATACCATTGGACCAAACGTTTTATTTCTTATAAACCACCTCGTATGCAGCTGTTTTGACATTAAACAAGTTAAAACATTGATTTATAGATTTATGTATGATTCAATCCTAACCAAATCCTAACTGAATAGATAATAATTAGGTAAGTATTTTTAAATATTATATAATATTAATAATAATTTGTATTTTATATCTTGTAAGATAAAAATGTTTTTAATAAAAAGATATTATATTTATTTTTATATTTTATTTAAGATATCAATATTACATATCTGTTATTTAATATTTTCATTTTATAATAAAATTATTTATATTTTAATATATTATTTTCTTATTTTATTTATTCTCTAATAATTTTAATTTTATTAATTATTTCCTTCTTAATTAGTGTAAAGATAAGAATATAATAGAAAAACAAAATTATTGTAATTTTAATCTTTTAAAGTGACATAATAAAAAAAATCACCCTGAATGATTGATACCGCACAAAGTGAAGCGCAGAATTCAATATAACGCTCGGTGTAAAAAATTCTACAATGCAATTCTTTTTAATTTTATGTCTTTTTTATAAGATTGTGTAGAGCTTTATATATATATATAATCGCTACTTTATATTATAAAAAATTAATCATAAATAATAAACATATCATTTGTCAAATAAAACAACACACTATCTAAAAATAATAATAAATGAAAATATTCTTTTAAAAAATGATCAAATAAGCTCACTTGATGTTTATACAATAAAGAAGGGTGTATCTTTTAACAATAACACTAATCAATATCAGCTTTTCTAATAATACAACAATGTCACTCTTAAGTGTTAAATTTTAATATTTATATTAATTTAATAATTTTATATAAAAAGTAAATTTTTTTAATTAAATCATTAAATTATATTATAATATTTAGTAAATTATGTATATTAAATTTTTAAAAATTTAAAAATCTACATATATGTTATTCAACTATTGATATTTATATATATTTAAATAATATATGAATCGTTAAAATAAAATTATAAAATAAAATATTAATCAATTTTTATTTTATATAAAATTATATATATATATATAATCTAATAAATATTATAATATAATTTAATAATTAAATTAATAAATTTTTTATTTTATATAAAATTATTAAATTAATATAAATATTAAAATTTAATAACTAATAATCCCGACTATATATATCTATATATGTATTAGCATTAAAAAAAAGCTATCAACCAATTCATCACTAATGTTATCCGTTTTGGATTGATTTAGTTAATTTTTCGCCAATTCTTTGCTTGGCAGGTTTTGTGATATGAATAAAGGCTGAATTTAATTTCAAATGAATTTTGGGGATGGGTATAATAGAAGCAGCGATGTGTAAGAGAGATGAAATGGAATTAGCTAGAAGAAATTGAAACATAATGGGAAATCACATGTGGGGTGCAATTCACCAATTTATAGGCCCAGGAAGAGTCAAAAAATAATTTTTGCATTGTGAGGTTACATCAAAGGTATAGAAGATAGAAGGTTTACTTTGTTGTGACACACAATTGCCTATCTAATTTGCATATAAAGACGTTGGTTTGCTGAAAGCAGAAGGATGGTCCAGCACTCACCCAATACAATTCACATTGTCCTTCCTCACCCTTTCAAAAACATGTCATCATCAAATTGCTCATTCAGCAATGCAAATAAACGTTAGTGGAAAAAAAAAAAAGGAAAAGGAGAAAAAAAGTGGGCTCTAATAAGTGTGGTAGGTTATTGTAAATCTACTGAATTCAATTCTTATGCGTTTAATTTATTTATTTATTTATTTATTTTATAGTTGGATTGGGTAAGTTGAGTCATTTTGTAGAGCTGGTGAAATGTACTGATTATGTATTATGAGGCAGAACAACCCTGCAATAGTGTTATTACCTAATCCCCAATGAAGGGTTTAAGATCATTGAATGGGGTTAAAAAATTATATTTTATTTGAGTCATAAAATAAAATTTTAAATTGAATCTAACCTTACTTTTTACATTTAAATAATCTGTTAACTCAAATCCAATTAAAAAAAAGTTAAATTAATTTAGCTTTAAAATTTAAAGTATAAATACCATATTTTAGAAGATTTAACTAATTAGGTTAATCTGGTTAGATTGACTCATTTTTAACAGTTCTAGCTTTTAGATTAGAATGAACTTTCAGCATGTCAATTAGTCCATCAATTGTATCCATTTTTACATTCTCAATGTATTGAATGCGATTAGATTACAAAAGTTAACAATCTACCATTCAAAAGACATGTTAGTTGTCAGTATTAACTCATAAAACGGGTACATCTGTTTCTGTATAAATTACGGTACGATCTGGCTAACCATTATTCCCAAAGATTAAGCAACAGAAGTTGAGCGCTTTTATATATATAGTAAAGCTTACTTTTTATATCTATGATCGAATGGTTGATTTTTTTTAAAAAAATAATTGAATAGTTTATGTAATTAGATGTAGTTATTGTCCTGTATGTAAAAGCATAGTTTTGATAAAAAAAATATTGTATATGTATAATTTAATTTGCTAAGTATTTTTGTTATATTTATTTGTTAAATAAAAACAGAAAAGAGGGGGCATTTAGCCCATTGGCATGGGATGTAGGAGGAGTAGGATATGTTGAAGAGATATTCTAGAAAAGGGGGAAAAGGACGAAGAAGAAAAGATGAAGGGTCTACCATGAAGTTGGGAAAAGATACTTGCAGACCACAAAAATCAAAAGTGGTCAAGGATGCAAAGAATGTAGCTCTTTAAGTTAAAAGGAGTACATCAGATAAAGTTATAAAGTAATTTGATGTGTATTCACTAAACACTGCTTAATTATACAATTATTTCTCATTTACATTCACCAAATTTCCTCACACTTAACAAGCCTAATGCATGTAAATATATATCAGTTCACCTGTCATCAAATTCAAACAGTGCCAAAATTAGTTAAAGCCCAACAAAATTGAGAAAAGGTAGATAATCTACTGTTGTCAATTGTCAACAACATGTTGGCTGGCCAGAAACTTTGTGCTGTTCATCTGTATTACTATTTAAACTCAACCTTCCTTTTTTAATTCCAATAAACCCATGAAAACAGTGTATGACCTTAGGAGATATATATATATATATATATCTCCTAAAGAAATATCAATTTATTCAATTATATTAAAATTATTGCATTTAATAATTTTGTAAATTTTTTAATTTTATTAATTTAACCGTTAAATTAAAAAAATTATTATATACATAGTTACAAAGTTTTATAAAATTTTAAAAAAGTATCATACTTCAATAAATAATTTTAATTTAATATATAATATATCTCTATTATCATACTTTAAATTAAAATTATTTAATAAAATATTAAATTAGTTTTTAATTTTATAAAATTTGATCTACATATAAAAAATTATTAAATTGAATAACGTTAAAATAAGTTTATATATATATATATATATATTTGTCCAGCATGGTTTATGAAAACAGATTTGAAATAGTGACTAGAAATGGAACCACCAAATAAACGGAGCATAACAACCGGGCGGCACATTAGGTGCTAAGAGAAGTCACTTACCCTTAAAGAGAAGAATTCCCTTCTTCGTACCACTCAGAATTTAAGTAGAAAATAAGGGAAGGACCATTAACAACATCCAAAACTTACTGCTGCCCTTTTCTTATTGCTATTTTCTTTTCTTAACTTCACCGTTAAATATTTAATTGTATTATTTTTTTGATGAAAAGTAAAAGTTCTCATTGGTTTGGTTTTGTACCAATATACTTTTACATTATTTAAATGTGTAATTCGTTACAGTGTCGATATGCCTTAACTCCGAATCTGAAGTTTTATTTGCATTGAGAGAGAGAGAGAGAGAGAGAGAGAGAGAGAGAGAGAGAGAGAGAGAGAGAGAGAGAGAGAGAGAGAGAGAGAGAGAGAGAGAGAGAGTTTTTTTTCAAGCATCTGAATCTGTTAAAATTAACCTCAGGATCAGATAATGGAAAGATCGGTGCCATCGAATTTTCTTGCTTGCATAAGTATGAACATAATCACGTGAGTTACGTGCTAAATTTCACACGAAACAAGAAGTCACATGTGAATTGCAATAAAGTAATTAGAATTAAAAAAGGAAATGAAAAATGTTAAACACTGAATTACTCTTGATAGAGCACGTTCCCAACAGGAATATGAGTTAGTTTTCTTAGTTTTCTTTTTTACTTGTCTATTTTGAAGCTTTAGATTAGTGTAAAGGCAATCGATTTGAACAATGCTATGAAAACTACTATTGTAAAATTAGAGACTATTAGACGTAGATTGAATTAAAAGATATCCAAGATTTAGTTTATACTTACATCTTATGTTAATTTAATAATTTTTTAAATATATATGTAACAATCTCCAAAATCAAAATAATTACTTCAAAGTAACAAACTTGCATAGACTTTCAGTCCACAGACTGATCCCCGTGTTTTCTTGAAAAAATATATAATTTTTTATATATTTTTCTCGCTTAAATTTTTTAAAATATTAAAAATTGATATTTTAATTTTTTGGAGTTTAATGAATTGGTCCACACACTTGCAGTTCAGCTTGTTTTATTTCCCTGTATGCGAGTCAATCCACATAAACTTGCAATTAAAACGAGTCACTTATTTTTAGACATAATTTCATACATTTTTAGATTTATTTGCTGGAAAATTCATATATTTAACTCTAATTTGTTTCTTGTTCCGTGATCATCTTCATACTTTAAATTTATATATTCAAATGTTAGCTAAATTTCACACGGAACAAGAAATTTCAACTAACATTTGAATCCTAATTCTTTTAGAGATAAAGAAATCATTAAAGGCGATATAATTAAAAAAAACTTTAACTCAAAATTAAAATCAAATCCTAATAATAATAATCTTAAAGGATTAAATTAACTAAAGTAAAATGACTTACATTAACTTGTATCTTATTAAAATTTTACATTAATTAAATCATGAATAATCACATATATACAAGGTCAGCTTTACAAATTTTATGGATGTTTAATCCTAGGTGTAAGAACAATCCTTACACCATTAGTTAACTTCTAGGGTTAAATTAATTTCAAACCTAATTTTTAAAACATCTACTTAAATTATTTTTTATGTTAGAATTAAGGTCGGTCCAAGGATCAGAGGCAAGTAAAGTAAAGGTTACATTTTAGATTTTTAAAAATAATTTTACGTACTAATAATATTTAAAAATAAAAATAAGTAATCATTTAATAAATAATATTAATCTAATAAAAGTAATAGTATTTTTACTAAAAAAAACTCATTGTCTTTTGATTTAATTCTTTTAAAAAAGATAATTATTAATTAAAAGCTAACTATTAGATTATATAATAAATATAATTAAATATATATATATATATATAAATAATAAATTATATAATCATTTAAGTTTAACTATTAATTTTAATTAATAACTATAATTTCTTAACTTACTCTTTAAAATAAATCTTTCGTTTTAAAGAAAAATGTAAATTAACATTGAAATATCTGATTTCTTTAATCTTTTCCGAAATAAAAAAAAAAAGTTTACAAGATGAGGATTATCATCACATAAGATGATAACAAAAACTTATAGGTTAGTGTCTACCTTTAAATGTGTTTTAGTTGTGACTTTTATTGTTTTTTAAAATTCTATGATATTCGATTGTGTATATATATATATATAATTATGTTAAATTTTATTTAAGATTAATTATATTTTTACCTATTTATCCTATTGTGTATTTGTAATAATAAGGGTTGAATTAAAATATACTAATTTTGGAAAACTGAATAAAATATTTAATATTAAATAAATAATTAAATTAAATCAATTATGTTATATATTATCAAATAATTAATATTTTTTTAAAAATTAATAAAATATTACTTTATATAGGTAATGACTTAGCAAAAATTAAATAAATTAACTTCATTATTAATTAAAATATTAAACAAAATTGATTAAAATTTAATGAATAATTTTACAACTTAATTTTGTTATAATTTAAACCTTAAAATTACAATTTTTAGTAAAATTATAAAAATTACAATAAATTATTATATAAATTAATTTTTTAGTCTTTATACTTTTTAAATATTTTTAATTAAAGCTTTATAGTTTTAAATTTTTATTAAGTAATAATTTATACAATTAATTTTTAATTAAAGATTAATGATAAGATATTTTTTTATTTGATAAATTTTTTCTTTACTCTACTAATAATTATTAATTTCTAATATATTTTTATATTTTTATACAAGTATATCTCTTCAAATTCCTATATTTTGTTTGCAAGTATTTCTCCTCAAATTCTTCACTTTAATTTTGATTACATTATAAATCCAATAATTAAGTGGTTTTAATGTGAAAGATTATTTTATTTTATAATCTATAGTTTAATATTTTGAAGATCTATAATAAAGACATTGAAAAAAAAATGTATACAGCATTCAAAACAATCCAGTTCTTATAATGAAATTAATAACAGAAGAATTATTATAGAGTAAGAAACACAAAAACATCTTGAGTCGAAACATCAAGAGAAAAAAAAAATTTAATATATTAATATCGGTTCACCATCATATATATTGCCAACAAAACTTATAAATGAGAAATCTGAAGAGAAATATTTATAAAAAAAATTTAAAATTAATAATTAAAGATAAAGATAAAAAATAAATTATTAAATAAAAAATCACATGTAACTTATATTTAACAGAGATTTAACAGTATTAGTTATTAATAACTTAATTATAAATTTTTAAAATTATAAGAATTCAACTAAAATTTTCAAAATAATGAAAATTTAATTAAAAACTAATAAAATTATAGGAACCAATGAATTAATTCAACTAATTAAATTATTTTTATTATTTTTAAAAATTGATAATAATACTTTAAGAATACTATTAAGAAAGTAAGAGTAATTTTTTTATTAAAAATAATGCTAAAATACATTATAAATTATAATAATTATATATTTTAATAAAAAAATTAAAATTTAACCAATATCTTTAAAATACTAATCAATATTTTTTTAAAAAAAAGATGTCATTTTATACTTTGTTTTAAACCTATATAAGCCTCAAGGCGGCCATCAAGTTTGATATGAAGTTGAATTTTATATATATATATATATATATATATATATATATATATATATATATATATATATATATATATATATATATATATATATCATCGTGGTTAGATGAACACTAATTCTTATAAGAAAATGAGAGCGTGAAAGGTTCATCTAATGAATGATACATGGGATTGTTAATATTTTTAGTGGGTCAGCATGGTGTAGTGGGTCACCATACATACATTTATGGGCACAAATCATAGTCGATGTGAGAAAGGGCCAATGGTGCCCTGGTGGGACATGGGGCTGTTCATAACTCTTTTCATCTTTTTAATTCATTCAAAGTTACTTTTTATTGAGTTTAGATTTTAAAAAATTGAATTTATCATGTTCTGATAACATATTCGGATGATATTTTCAGTTATTTTAATCTAATCTGGTATTTTATATATTTTTATAAATAATTATGTATTAATTATATTTTTTACTTAACAAATAATATGTTGCAAAATATATGATATAATATTTATATTATTATTATTATACTTATTTTTAAAAATATATTTTCAAATATGTCTAATTTTAATTTATATTTTTTTAATTTTAAAATTTATCTATTTATAATATCAAAATTAGTGTATTAAGTTAATAAATTAAATTTTAAATATATGATTAATTATATTAAATTTTTGGATTAAATAAAGTTTTTCCTAACCCGTCCTAATAGGACTACAGAAAGTATAATATATCATGAACAAAAACTTAATAGGCATTCATTTTTTATAACCATGAAAAAGGAATGTTTGTTAAGTAAGATTGATCCCTTATCCTTAATTTAAAGGGAAATGGACGTTGACAGAATGTTTAATTTAAAGATAAAAAAATTAATTTTAGTAAAAGTAATTTATAATTATTAAATATTTTAGAAATATACGCATTAATTAATCTAAATTAAAGATTTTTAATAAATTATATATTTTATATTAAAAAGTAAAAATTAATTTTAAATTTTAAAATAAACAGGTCTGGAGCCAGCTCAGACAAGATACAGAGAGTCGTTACGTTTTGGAGGAGTGTGGGATGATGTGTAGAATGTGGTATGGGATGCCTTCAAATGTGGTACTTTTGATATCTCTATATCAGACATTCTTATTGCCTTGCTTTTCATCATTTTGGTAAGTTGCAAGTTTATATGATAAAAAATTATTATCATATATATATTAATAATTTATATTTAAATATATTTTATTTTTTATAACTATTTCTATTATATTATATATTCCATCTTTTTTTTTTATCTTTATCATTTCTATACATCATAATAAATATAAGAATATCTTTATAGAATGATCATGTCAGTACTTTGCAAAGTATGTGACATTGATGTACAATAAATCAAGTTTACTTTGGTGATAGATAGCTAGGAGCTATTGATAAGACTTTATAGATGGCTAGGAACTCTTGATAAGACTTTTTATTTTATGGTAAATTATATGTTTTTTATAAATATTTGAATTATACTGTTCTTAGATTTTAAAAGTGCCTTTTTAAAAAGAAAAAAAAAAGAAGATGAAATGTAGAATCCATCTTAATGTTACATTAGCGAATAGATGAATCAATCTTTTAAAGACTTTTCCCTTTTTAAAAAAATTTATTAGTATTATTAATAATCAAATTTAAATAAATTATTATTATTCTTAGACTTCAAAAGATAAAATAAAATTTTAAATACTCTTATATTATTAGTTTTGAATTTTTATTCAAAAAATTTATTTCCTTTTTAATCTAAACTTTCTAAATTCACAGTTAAAAAGTTATCTCCAAAGGATATATTTATTAAAATCAACTAATGTATAACACATATTTATATTTAAAAATATATAATTTCTAAAATTAAAAAGTGTAACTTAAAACATATTAAAAAATATGTAACTTAATCAATAAATATTAAAAAATAATAGAAATATGTAACTCATTCATATCCTAAACATTATTGGTATTATATTTTATACTTTTTCTTTTTTTGATTTTACATAAATAAATAATATAAATATTTTATTTAGTTTTAAAAAATTATCTTTTATGAAAAAATTTCAATCTCTTAAAACAAAAACAACCGAGGCTCTATATCTTAAATTTGTAACTATAATCGGTGCCTGCCTTCGCATTGTATGTTAATGCGTTACAGCGTTAGCTATAATTGTAAATATCAGGTTTATTAAAATAATATTATTTTATATAATATTTTATCTAATTATGTATAATTTTAGATTTCAAAATTTAAAATAATATATAAATTTTTTAATGATATAAGAGTATAATATTAATGTAATATACTATTATATATATAGTTTATATTTTTAATATAGTATATCATAAATATTTAATTTATATTAATTTAATCACAAATTAATTATAATTAAATTATTAAACTAGGTTAATAACTAATATTTTAACCAATGATTGAACGACTAATCAATTTTGAAAATGTTAGCGGTAGCACAACTTTTTTCCACCGCCAATATATCTAACCAGCGCAAATGTAGTTGTCATTGCGTTGCGGTGACCACTTTTTTCCATGGCTCCACCGCCTTTTCTTAATCAATCATCAATCTAAAATATTATTTTTGAAAAAATAAATGTTTGCAGTTTTTTGCTTAGTTACAGTATTTTTACCGGAGTAGTTACAGTAAAATTTTTAAACAATAATATAATAATATGCAAGAAGTAAAAAGAACACATCAATATTTGTATAATAATGTCAAAAATATAAATATATGATTAAATAAATATTAATTTATAAAATTAGCCTATAAATATTATATTGTAATATAACATAATTTTGTATAATATTCTATATATATAGATATATTTATTATAATATCAAATATTAATGTGGATTATTATTGTAATAGGCACTGCAGATTTGTATACAGTATATATTAGTATTATGGTTATATTAAAATAAAATATTAATAATATATTTAAAATACAAATAATATGTATAGACACAAACACAATATTAATAATAACTTTTATTGTAAAATATGAATAATAATAAAATAAAATAATGAAAATACAAATAATAATAACATATTTAAATCAAAATAATAACGGCAGCTGTTATTATAATCTTTATAAAATGTAAAAAATTAATAAAAGTAATATAGTAATACTATAACATAAAAATCTTAAAAAATATAATTATTTTAATATTCTCAAAAGGATTGCGCATAAAAAATTATAATCATCACTATAAAAAAATTATTAGTATGATTAATAGTTATCAATAAATAAAAAAAATAAGAAGAAAGAAGAAAAAATCATGAATTATATTAAAAAAGAGGAAATAAAAATTTATTTATAATATTTAGGTAGAAATAAAAATATATTCATGTGTGTAGAGTAGATGTTGTTAACTTCTAACTTAGAAATGTGAGTTTTGAAAGAATTAAATTTAAAAACTTTTTATCACAGTATTAATCGGAGAGTTATGGAGACTTGAAGTAGATGAATGAATCTTTGTTGAAGTTTTTCTTTTATGATATAACAATCTAACTATATATATTTTGTCCTTTCACAAAAGGAAAGATTTTAAACAATATAAATTATATATTTATTATCATAATAGAGAATAATTGATAAATATAGTAAAGATTGTAATTCAAATAGAAAATAATAGAATCATTAGAGTTGACAAATATTGACAACTGATACTTTATATTTTATTTTTATAGAACTTTTAAATAATGTTACTTTCTTCCTTAATTTTTAGGATATTCAAATTGCAAAGAAAAATACAATAACTTATTATAAATATTAAGAAGTTACTTCTGCGAACCCTAAATTTTAAATTGAAAAAGAGTCTTCTAATTTTTTAAATTCTTCAAGCCAAAGATCTATTAAGTTTATTGAAAATAGGTTGTTTGTAATTGTTGGGAATTTGTTGAATCATTGAAAATCTCAATGTTTGAATGTGTAAAACACGGTAAAGAGAATTTAACCTTTCTAGCCAGTGTTCAAACACTTAAACTTGGATGCTCAAATTCAATTATATGAGAATTTAATAGTGCATCTCAACCATGTTGTTGTTCAAAGATAAAGTATTAATTAAGCATTCAAACCTGTTAAATGAACAAAGAGCTTACTAATTGACTTAAAGGCAAGCGTTTTAACAGCTATTTTTTTTTTTTACTTTAATACTTATTTTATAATTTTTTTACTTTTAACTTTTTTAAATCATTTAATTCAATTTAAAATAATTAATTTAAGCTATTAAAATGGATCTAATAATTATAGATAAAGGTAATTTACATGAAATTTTAAATTTATATTTATTATTTTATTGTACACAAAATATAAAATTAAATAATCAATTTAACATAAAATATCGGAAAGATTTACAACAGCTATATAAATACAACAAACATGATATAAATCTTATGAATACATAATATTTACGCCTGAACAACATTTATTTACAAGAAAAAATAAAAATACAATCAAAATGGCACTAGATGCTATATGTGACTTATCGAGGAAAAAGAGTATAAGTATTACAAGTTCACAAGAGTACACATTCTTTATCTAAAAAGAGAAACAACTGTTTCTGTATGGTTATCAATTCATTAATTTAAATTTTTTGAAAAATAAAATAAAATATCACATAGAAAAAAGTAACTACAAGGAGTAGCAGGTATTACATTAGTACCAAAAATTTACTCCTAGAAATATCTCATGTGATCATATGTATATTTGTATGTTCTTTAATGGTAGGATGCTATTTCGAGTAACTTATCAACCAACAGATAAACATATTTGTTACTGCTTATCAAATTAACTAATTACTGATTTTCTTACAATTTCATTCTTATGTTGCTATAAACAAAAAATATTATTATATATTTTAAAATAGATGAAATAAGATTTAAAAAAGAGAATATATATATAGTGTAATATATAACGTAATAAAAAGAAAGTTATAAAAAAATTAATGTATTAAAATCATATTATTATTGAGATATATAATAATTAAAATTTTAATATAAGACAGCTTATTTTATAAGATTTTTTTAAAATGAGATCTTAGGTGTGTACTCTTGTGATGATAGAAGAAAATATAGACTCTTATGTAAGAGGATATATTTAGTAAAAGAAATTATTTACTCAACGACTTAAAATTAGAACATAATTAGTTATTAACAATTTTTTATATTATTATTTAACATAATTAACATTTTATTAATGATTATTTAACAAAGAGATATTGTTGTTATTAAAATTAGTTTAGCAATGAAATGATTTAAATAATTTTTCTAAAATTTTAAATTTTTTTATTTTAATTATATACACACACAAGAAAGAGACAAAGATGTACAGCTAGGTTAACAAAAACATACTACTACTAATTGATTTCTCGTTAGAAAAAAGCATAAACTTTTTCCTTTTTAAAAATAAAAAATAAATATTTTCTTAATGGCAGCTAAGGCAGATCATGTGGATTGTGGCATTTCTGCTTTCCTCTAAGTAGCAACAATGGCCTACTGACCATAACTTTTCTCTAGCCTCGTGCAGAATATTGCAAATAAGATATGTTTTTTTTTTAAATTTCATTTGTATTTTTATATATTTATTTTATATAAGAAGATAAGTTATAAAGAAAAATATTGCGTCCAGCTTAGTCCTTAATGTTGCAAGAAGAGGGTTGTTATAGGAATTATGCATACACAAATGTTGATGTAAATGTTTACAAATTTAATTTGAAAATGATTTTAATTTTATAAAATTCATTTTTGTTAAAATTAAGTTTGAAGTGAAATGAAGTTTGTCTGAGAACTTTTATTTCAAAAGTAAATTTATAATAAAATTCTCATATTGATATATAAATTACATGATAATAGCTTTTAGTAGAATTATGTTCAGATGCTTTTATTGTGTTAGAGATAAAACTAAAACATTAAACCAAACATTATGTTTTGCGGCCTAAAACATGCATTTGTAATTTTAAACATGTTCGACATTAGCCAACCAGCATATACTTAATTGTCCACCGTCTTTTACAAAGGTGTAAGTATACCTTTTGATTAAAGGATTAAACATTTATATAATGCAGATGAGTAAATTTAGGATTCATTTAGTAAGATAGATTTAAGATTAGAATAATTTATATAAAGTTTTAAGTTTAAATTTTATTACTTTTATTAATATAGATAAAAGAATAAATAAATTTTAACTATTGTTTTAGAGCATATTCCATTGTTAAGAATAATGTTGATGCTGGGTAGAAATTAGATAAAATTTAATATTTTTTAAAAAATAAAGATGAAAGTTGATTTAATTGATATTTTTTTGGTTACAAATAGTACACGATTTTAAAATAAAATTTTATGCTAACAACGAAACTTAAAACAGAATATTTGTGTGTATTATTTTATTATAAACAGCATCATGTCAACTATAGTTAAACATGGTGCCTTTTTATGAAAAGATATAAGAGATTCACTATTTTTATAAGAAATAAGTTACTTACTTTTTCATTTCATGATTTGAAATTTTTGTTATCATTAAACTATAATCAGTGTTCTTCAGCGGCTCAATCCTCTGGTTTTATGAGCGGCATGGAATGGGCCAGTACTTTGATGGGCCGAACAAAGTAATGGTCCCTTTTAGCTACTCACACCTCATCTTTATTTTTTTTAAATTATAAATTGTAGAAATATAAGTCTCTTCTCTCTCCTTTGTTTGTTTGTTTTTTTTTTTTTTTCTTTTAAGTATTTGAACCTGATACTCTGTTTGCAGCAGCTCTATCCATCGAGAGTTAAAGGTGTTTTGTACGGTTTCTATTGATCCGTATGTTCGTTCGTCTTCTCCTTCGGGGAACTTTAAACCTTGTCATCATCTTTTCAAGGTAGGTTCTTCGACGAACTTCCAAAAAAATCATATTTTGGAATTAAAATTTTGATTTTTTTAAATTATAAATTTGGAATTCAGTTTTTAAAATTTGAAAATGAGATTGGTTGAAGTTTCGGAATTTAAATTCTGGAAGATAAAAAATGAGTTCAGAATTTATAATTCTAAAAGTTATTTTGTGATTTCTAGAATTTAAATTTCAAAAGCTAAATTTATTATGTTCTAAAATTTAAAATTTGAAATTTAGAAAATGATTTTTGGAGTTAAAATTTCATAATTTATTTTCTGGCTTCTAGAATTTAAATTGTAGAATTATATTTAATTTTGTATTATTTTGTTTTTAACTTATGTGTTTAAATCTTAGGTTTATAGTTATATTTTATTTATGTTAATTAAATTTATGTATTTTCGTTGTTAATTTTATTTTTATGTTTTATTTATAGTTATGATTAGGATTAGGAGAACTTTTGTTCAAAGAGCTGATTTTTTTTTTTTTATCCACCCAATCTCAATATATTGATACAATGGTGATGGTAATAATGTTGATGTTGTTAATATAAATGTTATTCATGACCATTATGATGATGTTGCAAAGGAGTAGTTTTTTTTTTTTTCACGATCCTTTATATTTGTTGATTCTTCCACCATATGTTTGTCACAGTTGTAGCTTTACGAGTTGGAGAGGTATTTATTTTAGTTTTTTTTATTTATTTAACGTTAAATATCATTATTTTATATCTACTTTAACTTGGTTTAATTTATGTTTATGTAGGATTGTGATGCACTTAAGGTGATCGTCCATAAACGAAGTTAAAAAAGATTGAGCATCCTTACATAACCAATATTGTGAGAGCTTTTAAATTGAAATTCCTAATTCATTGTAGTCACTCCATCATACATAGGGGTTTAATGTTTGTACTTACGATAACATAGGAATACATGCACATTTCACTTATGTGTAGGATAGATAACGATATGTGTTATTGTTATTACATGTTCCCATAACAGATAAGTTAATTTTACTTTCTTCCCATAATAGATAAGTTAATTTTACTTTAACGATGGGAAATGAGTTGGCATGTGAGCTCCTATAGGAGCTACTAGGAGTGCTTGAATTAGAGACAATCATGTATCTTTCGCACAAATGTTGTGTGACAGATAAATTTAGTTGGTTGTAAAATGTATATGATTGTTTTGTTAGAAAGGATCATATGAAGTCATATTTGCTCTCATTGCTAGGTTGCACTATTTTTGTTGATAAAAGTTTAACTTCCATAGAAGTTTTATACATTGACTTATTCTAGAATGCACATATGGTGGGAAGGTATGTATGGGATGTTGCAGCGTTAATCTACCTTTATGACTATCCAAATAATACGAGTTTTCACAACACTGGATATAAGGGGATATATGACATTGTCACATGTATTTATTTTGTGTGGTTTGCCATTATTTATTTAAGATTTTATTATGTTATGTTACTTACTATGATATAAACAAATTAGTAAAATTTGCATTATTCTCTATGATCAATAGTTTATTTTCTTCTAAATCAATATCCTTTTGTCACTAAAATAAAAAAACTTAAGTTAACACAATTATATTAAAATTGAAATATGCATAATTTAATCTTATTTATTGATTATCTTGAATGAACATTGACACGTCAGTAGGGATGAGAGTGAATAAGATCGTATGACAAGTGTCTACAACATGACAACATGACTTATTTAAAGTTTGATTCAGATTATTTAATAAATAGATAAAATCAGACTTGTTAAAGAGTATTTTTAGATAAACAATTTAGACTTATAAAAAAATCTATTTAACTTATTCCAAGACTTAATTATCTTTATATATTTATATTTATTATATTTATTTTAATATAATATTAATATATATATTAGGTCTATTTAATGATTTTTTTTATTTTGTAAACTTTAAGCTTGCAAGTCATTTTAAATAATCATTTATATAAATTTTAAACCTATTTATTAATTTTTTTTAATGTAGATTTTTAAAAAAGTTGGTAGATCTTATAACTTTTAGATCATGTCGAATTTTGAAAAGTAAAAATCTTTAAGGTAAAATAGAAAGACTTTAAGATAACAAATTGAAAAGTAAAAAAACTTTAAGATAAAATAGAAAGACTTTAAGATAACAAAAGAAAGATTTTAAGGTAAAAAAGAAAGGCTTTAAGATAACTTACGTTCAAATTTTTAAATAATTCAAATTTAAATACTTAAAACCTAATTTATCTTGATTCACTTGCATCTTTACATGTTAATTTTCAAAAATTAAAATACATATTTCAAATTAAGAATCTAAAAGTTATATTTTAACTTTTCAATTCTTATTTTTAAACATCTTGTTGAAACAATATTTTAACTTTTTAATTCTTCTTTTTAAACATCTTGTTAAAAAAAAAAAAACTTGCTCTGATACACCTCCAACTTACATCTTCAAATCACACAATTTTCTTTTATTTTATCTCAATATAGATTATTTACATTAGATGAAAAAAGAAATAGATTTGTTAAAAAAAAACATAAAAGAATAAAAAGAAGAAATCATTTCATTCATAAGCTTTCATTTAATATATACAATAAAAGTATAATAGTCATTGATAGGCTTAACTAAATTTTCATAGAGTTGCGTCTAAGGTCTTTGTCAAATATGAAACACCATTTTCGTTTTTCTCTAAATCATTGTCGACCAACTTTCAAATTATTATTTTTATTATGAAGTATTGTATTGCTACATGATTAAACAATCTGAATATGGGAGTTAATGATATATCATCATATAATTGAAGAACAGTTGAAAAAAATTCACTAGCAATAAATAAAAGTTAATCTTTTTTTTTCTGTCATTGCATCCTGAATGTCCTAATTAAAGACCAAAAAGCAAGAACTTTTTCTTGCTTTGAGAGCATGGTAAAAGAAGAAGAAATGTTGTTACCAGCAGCAAGGTAAGAATTTGCACTTGCTTCCTTCAGGATTACTACACTGGTCTCTGTCTCTGTATGTGAGATATCTGGAGACTAGAATCTTAGTGATAACATGTTTCGGTGTGAACACTGACATCAAGCATATCTCAAGAAAAGAGAGATTACTTTCTTCGACTACTTTTATCCTTTTATGCATTTCTTTGTAAATAAATTAAGTAAAAGGGAGAATACTTTACTCATTTAATCACTTTTTTATGCTTTTCTTGGGACAGGATAAAAGTTTTCATTTATAAGATCATTCGTATAACTCTGGATGAAACTTCAATTGAAATAAGTTTTTTCCTTCATTAGGCCCTCAACCTTTTCCTTCAATCTCTAAATATCATACATAAACACAATCTTGTCCCCTTTTCATTTCTCATAATACCATCCACATGTCTTGTTCATCTTCAAAACCTTCACCCTTTCCACCAACAAACACTCAACTACAGCTTGAGTCTACATTAAACATTCCTCCTGACCCTGGAAGCTGTTTACAAAGTCCACTAACAAATTCAATTACATCCGCAAATAGCCACACCATTCTCAATTCACAAAATCAAAATGTCAACACAATACTCATCACTTTTAGGCATGTCCTACAATACTATTGGAGGGGCATTTATAATATTGAAAACCAAAGTAATAATCATCATAATATTGCTTCTCCAACCCCTCCTCAGATATGGTTAGCACAAAATGTGTATCCTCTGGTGACCCCAATGCGTATGATTTGTTTCATAGTGAGTCTAATAAGCTTCATCTTAGCCTGTGGTTTCTTCATGGAAACTGAGCTTTACAACAAATATGTTAGTAGTGGTGGCCATCACTATGCCCTTCTTTTGGTTTTCTTGGTGGCTGTTGTGCACTTTCTTTTCCTGATTTTCCTTATGTTCTTCAGTTTCTTCACATCAGCTTATGAGATGTACAAGAACCATTTCCTCTTGAAGTCTCTAGGAGAATTTATAGTTATGAGGGTCATGTCCCTTCTGATTTCGGGAATGGAACATGATCATCAAGAGGGGTCTTCTGAAGTGGCTGCATTACTAACGTGTGTTTTTCTCACTGTTGATTCCCTTTGCATAATCGTTTTGTTGAAGCCTGGCCATCACTACTCTTTGCTTGATGCCACTTTGACCTTAACATTACACTTGGCCTTGGAGGGTGAGGGAATCTATGCCATCACTGCTGATTTTTTTGTCTTCATTATTCTGGCCTTCAAGAATTTTCTTTGGCATCACATTGGCCATGTGCATCCTTCAAATAATGAGCAGCTTCAATTGGTTTGGTTTGCTTCTGATCTAGTTGCTGATAATTTCTCTTCAGTATGACAGCAGGAACAATCACAAGCATTGGCAATAGGACACACCTAGGATAAACTAAGAAACAATTGTATTTGTAATGTTCTTAAAATCGAATCTCAATGATTAGTTTTCATGTTGTTAACTACAAGTTGAGATAAAATGTTAATTTTGATTAGAAAACAAAAGTAATAATAGTTATAGTGTCCTGTCTAAGGTTTGTCATTGACAAAAGCAGAAAAAGAAAATGATAAATGTAATAAATAATATGTAAAAAAAAAGAGATATAAAGAATTAAAGATAAATGTAAAAATTAGGATGTAAAAAAATTACAATGTAAAAAAATTACAATTATAATTATAGACTTATATATTTGCATTATAATATACTTGTAAAATTATATATATATATATATATATATATTTGTGTCTCCTTTTAATTGCTGATGTGATTCCTTAAAGAAAAAGAAAAAATATTTTATTTTATCTCATGTATTTAATGTATGTTTCGTTGGAGTTAATTTTAGAAAAATAATCATTATTTTTCTAAAAAAAATAATAAGAATAAATGATTATTGCCAACAAATATTGTTTACATTCTCTAAAACTTCTATAACAAGAAACAAACCGAATTATTAATTATATATAAAACATAATTAATATCAATTTAAACGATACAACCAGAACAAGCACACAACAGTATTAAAATTTTGTTATTAACTTTGTTTTCTACCTTAACTATGATATTAAAAGTGTTATTAAAGCAAGAGACATAAAAATCCCCCATAACAGAGATGATATATACTGAATGAAAACAAGAATTTTTTCTTGCTTTGGGGACACTTAAGACTTAAGTATTTGTCTTACTTATTTGTATATAAATGAATATACTAAAGACTTAATGAGAAATCATTATTGTACATTCGCATATTATCATATATATATATATATGGATACATTTAAATGCAACAGTTATAATTATTTTTATTTTGTAAAAAAAAAACAATCGCATAATACTTATAAAAGGAGAGACACTATTCAGATGTGCATCCACCCTTTCCGATACTTAACTAAGTTGAGAAATATATCAATTCGACACTTTTATTAATGATTGTTATTTCAAACATTAACATGGAAACAGCCACACAAGATGTTAAATAGCTGAAAGCCAAAAATAAATTGCTTACTGCATAAAACCTAAAATCCAAATGCTACGATTACGAGCACCACCGAGAGAGTGACAACTGAATTCCACAAAAGAAACCACCAACCTTTATCAGAACTCTCACTCTTTTCCTTCAACAATTTGGGTCTTGGCTTCATTGGCTCAACAAAGTAGCCAGTAACCTAACCATTTCCCGCAAAATCCCAGTCAACTATCACTCTTTCTATTTTGTTTTATATAATATTTCTTTTTGGACTATTAAATATTATGCTATTTTATTTTTAGATAAACTGTTTGATCTTTATTGATAAAAAATTAATTATAAAAAATAATTTAATTTTAAAAATGTTATTTAAAATTTATTTTTATACAAAAATTAAGAAAATAAATATTTTAAATTTGAAAGAAATAAAAGTCTATTTAATTAAAAGTTTAATATTTTTATTAAAAAGAAAAAATACATCAGATTTACAAATACTAATCCGTTAATTAATTATATTCCTTTCAATCATTTTATATTTATAAGTTAGTTTAACAATTAATTTTATCAAATATTTTCAATTAAATCGACTAATTTATCAATTTGTAGCTAATTTTTCAACTTTTAATTTTTATCTTCCATCTTTCAAATATTCACTACTTTTATCCAATATCCTAAAATTCAGGTGTCTATCATGTACAAATTACAAAAATTTGCGGCAATGCATCTCACAACATACTCGCTAACACTCCTGATTGTGTCCGTCCTTAAGAAAAAAAATAAAAATAGTCAAGAATGTAACTTTTTAGACTGCTAAATCTTTGAGCTGAGAATCGTTATAAAGCTTAAAAAATCATTGCAAACACTTTTCAACAAGTATCCTTGATTCCTTTCCTTCAAAGGTAGATTTAGATTATACCTCCCTTCATTGTTAGGATTACGCAATGGGATGCTGGTTGCTCAGTAACCAATATAAAAACCGGTGATAAAGCTGTCATTCCACACAGATTAGAACTTGCTGAATCTAAGCCATACATACACACACGTTGGGAACAAAACCAAATGAGTCCAACTTATCCCATCATCATCATATTAGTAATGATCCAACTTTTCAAGTGTTCTGGAATGGAAGGCTCTGGCAAGTTGTGTACCCTTAACATAGTTCGGCAGCTAATGCCAACTATGGTCATAGTCACTGGAACCAACAATTCAAGTCATCCTCTGATGACCCCAATGCGTATATTTTAGTTTTTCTGTATTTTGTTGTGCTATTTTGTAGCTTTCATGGAAACTGAGCTTTAAATATCAATCATCCGCTGGTGATTGTAACAAGACATCGCTTCTATGATAGTGCAGATGACAGATACCAGTGACCTATCTTTGACAAACTATACTATTAAATTGTAGTCAGTTAGTCATCTTTTTCGACCTTACTTTGTTTCAAATCGTACAGATATTGTACATAGACTTTCAGGCATCATCCACCAAAAGTGCATCTGGTATGGTACCAAAGAAACCCCTTCCCTTTTACAAGCAGTTGATAAATCATGAATCTGATATTTTATGTGATATATTAGTGATGGTGAGAATCTGGGCGTTTGGACCAAGTTGATTTTGATTTCTTAGAAAAAATAGTCATTATATGTTAAAAAAACATGTTCCGATCACTTGTTCTTTCCAATGTGCTTTCCTTCAAAACTTGTCTGGCATTATTTATAAATGCAAAGACTACCAATGTGTTTGGATTAAATCATTTAACCTTTTTTTATATTTGTTAGAAAATCATTTTATAATTTTTAATTTTTTATAAAAATGAGCAAAATTTTAAAGAATTTTTTAATTAAAAATCATCACCTAATTTTTTAATTAACTCCGATTTTTCATTTTATCCTTAATAATTAATTATTAAAAATATAAATCATTTACAAAAAAATAAATTTATATTTATTTTGATAATTTTATTACTATAACAATTCTTTTATACAATCCATAAAAAATATTTTCAAAATCAGTTTTCACCTAACATAATTCAAACATAAAACTCATTTTATATAATCAATTATAACAATAATTAATTATAGATATAATCGATTATTGAAGTAATCTATTTCGTGCAGCGAATCCAAACACACTTCATCCCTTGTTTGAGAACAGCAAAGCAAATAAACAAGTTTAGCATATCACAATTGATGTGAAGAGAAAAACAAGGCATAAGAAGGATGATTTGCTCCCGAATAGACTTCGGAATGATTGAAATATATTATTATATATACAAAAGGAATGTACAATTAGAGTGAGTAGGAAATACCAGCCGAAGTTTTTTTTTTATAAAGAATGTCCTGCAATCTCTTCTCATGCCTTATCCTACTATTCACATTCACATTAATTTTGATCTGCAAAATCTGTTCTTTTCATTTCCTATTCTTGAACAATGATGAAGTCGTGCATTCATAGCGTTGAAGGAAAGCACATAAGAGAGAACAAATGGTTGAAACACTCAATCAATCCACTTAGTCCTAGAATCCCATATTCTCACCATCTAAATGCTTCCGTATGGAATCAAAGCATCAGGCAGAAACTGAGAAACAAGTGAGATTCTTGAATTTCACTACCAACCCTGAAATTTATCTTTTCTGGAACACAAATCTGATTTCATGTTATAAATACATGTATTACTTGTGAATGATATGAACTAAAACATTAGTTTGCATAGCCAGTGAATCCAAATTCCTCTGCATTTTCTCAACTTATTGCTGCAAATGGGAATGTAAATTATTCAGTTCTTATGATGAATAATAACATGTTAGGCTTCTTTTGCCCCAAATGTAAATGCATTTTCTTAAGTATAATCCATAGCACTACCTGCTAATGGAAATCGAACTGTTCATGATTATTAATATTTATCTCTTATAGGTAAGAGGATGAAAATTACTCTATTTCAATATTAATCAGGAGAGCATGGACCTACATTTGCACATGAAATCATTTCAGCATAAATCGTTTACCTTACGAATTATCTTGGAATCAAATTATAGGTTTCATGTCCTGACCTTTTTAAGCTCCAGTCTGCTATTATTTTCAACAGATACCATGATTTTGAACAACTGTTTTTGCGTTCTAAAAATATTCCTCATCAGGAAATTAATTAATGACTTCAGTCGCTACAAGTAATCTGGAACTTCAAAACTATAATGTGTAAAATTATAGGCTTCTATCAGCACATCAAAACACAAGAAAACTAAAATCAAATTACCAAACAAGCACTCACAAATGGAGATAGAATCAACAACTTTTCCTCCTTTTCCCCCTTCTTTATATTCCATACTTTCCAGACATTACAGAATAATGAGATAGCATGTCTTTCGAATAATACACACATTTGTCTGAGTTCAATAAGTAGATTTCATTCAAAATCCAGGACAATAAGAAACCAAAAAATTGTTGGAGGCCTTCAGAAAGATGCATATAGGACCAACTGGATGTAATGCAGAGTTATGAATATTCACCAAATAGTATCAAATCTCTCTATGCCTTGTAGAAAGTTAGCTTTGGTCTTTGGCAGGTAAGGTGGGAGATGAGGAAAAGATGTAAAAGCGGGGTGTAAAGGAAAGGTCTTGAATTTCACTTATTGTTGCTCGGCAAAGGGTAGAAAATAACTTTTAGCTCGCTTGCAGGCAGAAAGAAAAAGAGGGTTAAAATTGGGGATGGAGCGACAAAATGAAAATGAGTTGAACTCGAACTTCACCTTCAACAGTCATTCGTTTTAGTTGGGCTAAGCCAGTGTCAAGTAATTTTCATTCCCTAATTTCTGGCTCCCCAATCCCATCTTGCGTCTATTTTAGGCTCAAGCAAGCAAAGCCTGTGGCCAAAGCTGGCGAAGCATCATCCATGCCATTGTGCAAAGGTTATTTAACCAAACAGTTCCTATACATCACTTTCCAAATTATGCATTTCTCATGTAAGCCTAACACCACCGAACCCCATCTAGAAAATGAGTCCTTAGCATCTGTAATGTATATATCTACATCAAAAATCCATATAGACGAACATTGGAATCTAGAGATATTATTTCTAAAAAACAAAAAAAATTGCTCACTGCATAAACCCTAAAACCCAAATGTAAAGATTACAAGTACCTGACCTGAGACGGTGGGAACTGAATTCCACAAAAGAAGCCGCTAACCTTTATCAGAACTCTGAGTTTTTTCCTTTTCCTTTTCCTTCTTCTTCAATAATTTGGGTCTTGGTTTCATAGGCTTCAAAAAACTAGCCTGTAACCTAACCATTTCCCGCAAAATCCCAATCAACCTCTCTTCAATTTGAATCCCATTGGGCTCGAGAACACACAAGGCTCTGGCCACAGCCTCCATAGTAGTGACGCAACCAGCAAAAGGCTCCTTCCTCAAAATCAATTCAGAATCGTAAATGCTTCCGCCACCGACGTTTTCATCCACCTCAAGACAAACCCTAGTGGCGAAGGTGGAGAGAAACTCCTCGCTCGCCTTCACCATCTCCCTTGCGTGCTTCCACGTGGCATCGAAAGCGATGAGGAGAAACCCCCTCTTGCCGTCGCGAGTTAGCTCCGAGTAGCGAAGGTCGGAAATGTTGGTGGCGGGGGAGGAAGGGGTGGAGGGGAAGAGGTAGAGGGCGGGGGGAGGGTGGTGGAGGAGGGGGGAGAGGGATGGATGGAGGCGGCGGGCGGTGACGGCGGTGGCGTGGAGAAGGGATTTGGTGAGGATGGGAGTGGTGGAGAGCTTGTGACGCGCCTCGTGAGGGTGGTGTAGGATGAGGAGCTGTGTGGTGGTTGGGATAGGGAGCAGGGGAAGCGCGTGGCAGAGACACACTGGATTGGGACGCTCGCAGTTGGAGCAGATGGAGCGCCGTTGAGACTCCGGGATTGAGAGGTGAATGGTGGCGTCTTCCTCCGGTTTGGGTTCCATGCAAACCACACTTGTTAATGCCCAATCCAACTTCTAACAACCACCTTTGCTAGCCATAAGACCCAAAACCGCTTTTTTTCTTTTTAAAAAAATTATCTCAAAAGGAAACTTCAGACTCTTTTACACCATTTTACAAAATAAATAAATCAATGTTTGTTTTATCTATTTATGAAAATAGAATCAAAACAAAATTAATCACCAGTTTGCCATATTTTTATTATCAGAACAGTATTATCCATATATGATATGATATTGCATAATAAAAAACGATTGGTGTCCAAGGTTTGTGCAATGTACAAGAAAAGAAAAGAAATGATGTGAAAGAGTTGCAAAGCTTTAGAAAAATAGGAACAAATTCAGTGTTATAAAAATTGGATCCGACATTCAGTCTTAACTAATCGATTTAGAGAGTGTAATAGATGGGATAAATTTGTAAACCGGCATAACTCAGCAGTTTTCTAAAAAAAGTGGTGAGTAAATGTGATGATCCGGTGAAATAAAAAAACAACTTTTTGTTAGAATTGAAGAAGGTTATTTTTTATTAAAAAAAAATTAAAAAGATTGAGGCAAACACTAGCATTAGATAAGAGGTGGAAAAAGAAGAGATGAGACAGAAAAATAAGAGAAAGATATCTCACTCGAAGAAGATTCAGTGAAAAACTTGAAAAAGAAAAAAATTAAAATAGAAACTGGTGAAATGAAGTTACAGTTTAACAAGAAAAATCTCTTGGAACATGAAGCCTTTTTCTAAGATCTGATTCTTTATTTTCATATTACAGTGCTACTTTTTTAAAATAAACCATATCACTTTTTCTAAGATCTGATTCTTTTTATGATAATATAATTAAAATATGTTACAATCGGTAGAACCTATATATAATTTTTAATTTTGTTTAAGGATATGTTAATTTTTTTTTTAAAATGGTATCTTTAATATTATTATTAGATAATTTTTTTAACAATAAAAAATAAAAATATAAAATATTATAAATAATATCACAAAATAATAAAAATTATATAAATTTTAATATAAATTTATTATAAAAATAAAGTATTTTCATTTTTTTATTGACATATTTAAAATAATATATATATATATATTACGGTTGAATCGGTAACCCAGTAAATCTGTCGATTAAGTCGATCACCGGTTTAAGTTAAACCTCAATCCAATATTCGATTTGGAATCGTCTAATCTAAAATAAAAAATAAAGATCGAATTAATTTGGGTTAAATATATTTTTTGTATTTTTAAAGTATTCAAATTTTGGTTTTGATCTTTTAAATTTAAAACTTTTAATTTAGGTTTCTTATTTTTTAAAATATATTAATTATACTCCTTATATTAAATTAAGTTATATTAAATTAAAATAAATTAATCATGATTTGAGGATTATAATCAAAACATTTAATAAATAGTTAATTTTTTTTTTAATAACAATTGATTTAACTTGATTTAAGGTAACTTAAATTAATATCAAGAATTATAATCATAATATTTTAAAAAATAAAAAACTTAAATCAAAAATTTTAAAATTGAGAAATGAAAACTAAAATTTAAATATTTTATAGAAATTACAAACATATTTAACCCGAATAATTTTATTGGATAAAATTATTAAATAAACATGAGTTGCATCGGTTGGATTTGAATCTTCCAAATTGATTTCGTCAAAATCCGAACCCCACCAAAAGGGAAAGAAAGTTTTCATTTTGGGCCACATATGTTGTTGAGCTTATTGGTCGCAACTTACTTCGATCCGATGCTTCTAGTAAAGGCAATAAAGCTTTTGTTAGAAACCCTAAATTTTTCCTTCTAATCTATCTACCTTCATTCATTTCATTTTCCTCCTACTCTACCTCCGGATCTGCTGGCTCTTCTCTTCATACCTTCCTTTTAAACATAAATTCATAAAGAAAGTTAGTTTCTAACTCTATTACTATTTTTTCTATTATATATATATAGTCAAAGTTTCTTAACTTAGGATTTTTCTGGTTAAAATATTTTTTAGTAAGTATTTGTAAAAATTGAAATTGCTTAATATTTTATTGTTAAAATAAATTAAATAATAATATTTTTTTTAAAAAAATTAAGACTCTCAATTTTTATTTTTTAGATTTTGTGATTTTTTTTATTATGCATTTATCATAATGCTAAGATTAGTGAGTATATTAATTATTTTTTAGAAAGTATAACATAGTATAACCAGCATTTCAGTACATGATAAGTAATCCTTTTAATCCATCCAAAAAGATCTTCACGAAATAAATCAAAAATCGAAACACACAATTATTAAATTTTCAGACAAAAATAACTATAAAATTATTGATGTAGAATTACAATAATTCTATATATTTACACCCACACCCGACCAAATTCGACCGGTGATTAGACCTAGTTTAAGTTTATAACATTGAATAAATTGTACCGTATAAGCTAAAAGTTTTGTCAAAAAAGGAGGAATAAGTTGTATCGTCTAAACTTTGAGTCAAACAAATAGCAATAGAGAATTTGCAGCTTTTTCCTGGTTTCGTCTTGGTCGACATAGATCTGAAAAAAAAAAAACGGAGTCTTGCCCACTACATATGCGATACTCTGAATTTGCAGCATACCTAATCTCAATCAAATACATATCTATAATATTAAAAAAAAATTGTTCTCAACTATTAAAATATAAGATGTAGAAATTATTATCATCATAGAAATACATAAAGTGTATCAAACCTTAAAAAATAGCTTCAAAGTAAAAACCTCATCACGTACGGAGAAGTGTAAGATAGTTGAAAAATTGTATGTGAGATAATAAAAAGGTACAATAGACGATAATCGTTTCTAAATCCATAACTAAATAAGAAGAGTCAATCTTCCAATCTCATTGTAGGAAATATCAATCGTGGTGTATAATTTTTGGTACAAGTGTCTCAACATATATAGTTGTTCCCTAACTATACTCACCTCATTACCAAAGACTGAAGAGAGGATTAGGTATGGTAAAAGTAGAAGTGATACTGTGAAATGAAAGATGGAGGAGGATATTACAAAAGGAGAGGTGGGATGGTGGGGGAATAAAAATTGTGTCCTTTATATAGCATAGGAGGGTACAGGTGAGGTTTCCAAGTTCTAACTACCACCTAGCGTAATTAATTTTAATATTTTTTGTATTGTGTATTGGATGAATATTGTTTTAACTTCATTTTGGTAAATAATTTTAAAAATATTTTTGTAAAAAAAACTCCTTTAAATTATTGTGACTGTAAGTTATTAATGTATAATTTGTTATTATTACTTTTTACAAAAAATTAAGTTCCTTAGTTTTTCTATTTAAATTCTTAAAATTATTACATTCTTTTGTTGGAATTAAAAGGATTAGAATTTTGTTTATTAAATAATTAACAGCATGCATTACTTATAATAAAGAAACTAAAGAATATAATTAAACTTAAAATTTGTCCTAATATTACATACTCATTTTCAATTTAGTTTTTATATCTCAAAATAATTATATACAGATAAGAGATCAAATTGATTTTTTTTCATATAAAACTAAATTAAAATGGTTTTTTAACCAATTATGCTTTTGATAAGTAAAAGTATAAACCCAAATCATAAAACACTAAAAAAAATTGTCCAGCTATTATTTGGTTGGAAAAACATAGAAAATATATCCAATAAAAAATACAAGATTGTAGAAACTATAAATCAAAATCATTCAATTATACATAAATAATACATATTTGTTAATGATTGCATAATTACTTAAGATTAGGAAGTTATATTTTATTTTTAGCCATTTAAATAAAATTTTGTAATTCATATTGATTATTCTCATTTTTTATTATAATTAATAGGTCATACCTTAGTAATTTTTATGAAATACAAATAATAACACAAATAAATTAAACATCACATTTTCGATAATTGTCATACAAAACTGTAGTTTTGTAACTTTTTCTCGCCTATATTACATGAAATCTCTAGTTAGGTTGGATTAATTCTAGTTGATCCCTGCATTTGGTGGTTACTTTTCAATTTAAATTAAGAAATGTTCCATTTGATAGAGTAAATTAATAAACGAGGGAAAAATTCTAATGACTTATTTACTCTGGTGAAAAAGATAATATACTCAATTAATTAAGATCGCAGGGCAATTAAAAAATATATACATATTCAGAATAATGTTTCTTTTTTCCCCAGAACAAATGGAGATTAATGTTATACATGGTACACGCTTAAAAATTCAAGTTAATGTACCTCACCATTGTTGGCCACTGTCTTTATTATGCAAAAGGATTTTCTTTTGTCCCAATGCACACGCAGTGAGTAGCTGAACATGGTTGCCCATAAACACAAGCGCGAACCAAGCAAGGAGGAAGAGCAAAAGAAAACAGAGGCTAATCTCCAATCCATCATATGGTTGCATCTCCAGCACTACAGAATGAATTTATGCACCGAGCTTCCTCTACATCCACCTGAGATGAGTTTCTCAAACGGGTTGTCCATGCTTCAAGTTTCTCCTTTAAGTTACATAGGGTAACCTTTACAAAAGAACTTGTATCCTCAAATTCAGCAGCAGCATCAGCAATACTATTGAATTGGTTGCATAACAATTCAAGCCTTTGCACATGGGGTTTAAAATGCTGAACACCATAGCTGGTTTTGATATAAGCATACTTCCTCCGTATATTTTTCCTCCACCTATCCAAAATATATTTACAAGGGACCTCCTTCACTCTCTCCTGTGACAGTACAGCAAGCGAATGCCTACAAAGTATACCTCTGAACTCAAACAAGCCACAATTGCATTTTACATCACAATTTAACCTGTTATATGTGACCTCAACCAAGGATTCCTTAGGCTTATTGATAAGCATAGATTTCATAAATAATTATCTCTCACTTTTATCTCATTAAGACTTCTTATATGTTCAATTAAGTGATCTTTGTCATATTTTATGAGTTTGGGTTCATATGAAGTTTAATTGAATTTCTTTGCTTACCCGATTAAAATGACACTATTATAGTATTTTGAGCATAATAGGAGTTGTAGACATCCAAAAATCATGAAATCTATCTTGAATGAAAGCTTAAAGAAGTGTCCATATTTACAAAGCAAGAGCAGATTCTAAATGGGATGTTTAGGACTCCGAAATTATCTCAAAAGATGAGATAGTGTTGCTGACGTGGAATTTGAACAGTGTGCAAAGATCCGGCCATATCTTGAGATATAGAAGTCATATTGAGATGAACTCAACTTTGTTGGATAGCTAAGATCCAGGGCTACAACTTTTGTTCAGAAGTCAAGCTCTAATTCGGACATGTGAACATCCGAAATTGCGGTGCAAGAAAGTCAAAATTGTTGTGCTCATTGGTGGCAAAAATTCAAAAGTGTTTTGCAATTTCAACAAAGCCCATGTGAAAGCAAGAAAAGGGTAGAAAAGTAATATCCTAGTTGGTGACTTTCTGAAGATGATGCCTCAAAAATCCTCTATAAATAGAAGGGTTTGCAAGAGGAGACACACACCAATTTTGGAGATCAACTCCAATACCATCTTCTTTCTTTCTTTCTTTCTTCCTTTCTTTCTTGTTAGTTTTGCCTCCTTCATGGAAGGCTTATGTTTTCTTTCTTGTTAGTTTGCCTCCTACATGGAAGGCTTAGTTTTTCTTTATTGTTAGTTGCCTCCTACATGGAAGGCTTAGGATTTATTTCTTGTTAGTTTTGCCTCCTACATGGAAGGCTTAGGATTTATTTCTTGTTAGTTTTGCCTCCTACATGGAAGGCTTAGGATTTATTTGTTGTTAATTTGCCTCTTTCTTTGTTGTTAATTTGCCTCCTTCATGGAAGGCTAGGTTTGTAGTTTCAATTCAAGGATTCAAGCTATTTTCATTTTAACTTTGAGGTCTTGATCTTTATTTACGTGCATATTAAGTGGTTTCTACTCTGCTTCACTATATTCTTCAATTTTATTCTTTAATCAAAGTTTGATCGGTTGACGTATTTTGGTTAATGTATAATTGATTTATAATTGGTTTTTGATTGGTAAATCATTTTCCAAAAGTTTGAAGAGTAGAAGTTAAGTAATTGAATTGAAGGTTTTCATTTTATTACTTACTTCAACTGAATTCTGATTGTAAAATTGGTTTAGATAAAAGATTAAGTGGTTACTAAATCTTGTTGATCATAATCAATTAAATTCTGAGAGGTTTCTCAGTAGAGAATTCAAGGATCATTGTAGGGGTTCCAGATGATCCTAGGTTGATAAACACAATGCATGATTTTAGTGATCAATGATTAGTTATGAAAATAGCCTCTGAATTCCTTGAGTTGATAATTGTTAAGTGAAATTAATTTCAGTCTGTATTTTGTGTTTAGCATTTGATATCACATCTTTACAAAAACCCCCTTGTTCTAATTTTCTCCTTATTTGCTTAAGAATCTGAAATGGTCTTTGGGAGATGACCTAGGTTGCACCTTATACTATACCAATAGTTTGGGGGAAATCTGGAAATTATTTTTGCGCGTTTGCGACGAGCGTGTCAAAATTTGGCGCCGTTGCCGGGGACCATTTTAATTTCCTAGGCTCATTTAGGAGTTTGTATAAAAATTTTAATCTTTCTAACAATTGTTTTTACTTTAGGTATATCATTCTTGGATTTTTTGTATGAATTCACCTTTTTGTGTATGACCCGATCCAATCCTGAAAATTTATATGCATATGATCCTGAGATTGATAGAACATTCCACCATTTGAAAAGAGCACATAGAAGACATTCATCCAGTAATAACCAAGAAAGTAACAGTAGTGATTTTTCATCTTTAAATTTTGATAGTTTTAAATATTTTGCTAAGAACATGGCTGATAGAACCTTAAAAGAATTAGCTGCACCTGATGTTGCTTATCAACCATTGTGCATTCAATACCCTGATGTTGATGCACCATTTGAACTGAAGTCTGGACTAATACATTTGCTACCTAAGTTTCATGGCCTTGCAGGTGAGGACCCTCATAAACATTTGAAGGAATTTCACATTGTGTGTTCCACAATGCGGCCACAAGGAATTCCAGAAGATCATATCAAGTTGAAGGCATTTCCTTTCTCCTTAAATGATGGAGCTAAGGACTGGTTGTACTATCTACATCCAACATCTGTTACAAGCTGGAATGATATGAAAAGATTATTCTTGGAGAAATTCTTCCCTGCATCCAGAACAGCAGCTATCAGGAAAGAGATTTGCGGCATCAGACAGAACTCCCAAGAAACTCTCTATGAGTATTGGGAGAGATTCAAGAAACTATGCGCCACTTGTCCACACCATCAAATCAGTGATCAATTACTGATTCAGTATTTCTATGAAGGACTCATGCCAATGGACAGAAGCATGGTTGATGCAGCTAGTGGTGGAGCACTTATGGACAAAACTCCTACAGCAGCTCGAGATTTGATTGCCAACATGGCAGAAAATTCTCAGCAATTCAATTCTCGAACTAATTCCTTGTCTAAAGGAGTCCATGAAATGACCACCAAGACAGACCATACACGATTGGAGAACAGAATTGAAGAACTAACCTCCATCGTAAGACAGTTGGCCATCGGACAACAACAGCAACTTAATGTTGTTGACAAAACCAAAACATGTGGCATCTGCACTTCTGCAGATCATCCTACTGATGCATGCCCAACATTGCAAGAAAGTGAGACACCTGAGGCTACAGTAAATGGTATTTTTGGCACAGGACAACAATACAGGCCTCCTCAACATTATCAGCAACAGAAGTTTGAACCACCTTCTGGAACATACAATCCTAGTTGGAGAAACCATCCTAACTTGAGATATGGTCCTCCACAACAACAAAGGATTCAAACATCTGACTCCCAAAATAAATACCAACCACCGCCTTTCAGACAACAACAACAGCATATGCAGCAATCTGTACCCTCTAATGCTTCTGAACCCTCTCTTGATGATTTGATGAAGCAATTAGCAACCAACAATCTTCAATTTCAACAAAATGTAAGTTCTACCATTCAGGATTTACAAACTCAAATTGGGCAGTTGGCTACCACTGTCAACCAATTGAAATCTCAAGGTTCTGGTCAACTACCTTCTCAACCTGTCATAAATCCCAAAAGTGTGAATGCCATGACCTTGAGAAGTGGGAAGAAAGTGCAGACAGACCCTACAATTTTAAAGCAACAAAGCTTCAATCAGACTAATCCACACCAAAAAGAAGCATTTATCTCCACACCTGGAGATATCTCTGATGAGCCATCTGAATCAGAAGGAAAGTCTGATGAAAAAAGTACACCAGCCTTCGATAAGACATCGAATGATCAACAAAAAGAAGCTTGCCATAAACGATCTGCACTTGAAGCATCTGATGAGAAGAAAACCCCAAATTGTGCTGATCAGAAGGTATCTTTACCTTTTCCAAATAGAATGGTTCAATCCAAGCCCAATGTTCATGCAGAATTGGATAAGGAGCTTCTAGATACTTTCAGGAAAGTGGAAGTCAACATACCACTTCTAGATGCTATCAAGCAAATTCCCAAATATGCCAAATTTCTAAAGGATTTGTGCACGCATAAGAGAAGACTCAAAGGGGATGAGAAGATTAGTGTGGGACGCAATGTTTCAGCCTTAATTCAACCCAGCCTCCCTCAGAAATGTAAAGATCCAGGAACTTTCACCATTCCTTGCACAATAGGAAACTCTACATTTGGTGATGCATTGCTGGATCTAGGTGCTTCCATTAATGTTATGCCCTCATCAGTTTATAAATCTTTGAATCTGGGAGAACTGAAGCCAACTGGTGTGGTGATTCAATTAGCCAACAGAAGTACAGCACATCCAGCCGGAGTACTTGAAGATGTGCTAGTTCAAGTGAATAAGCTGATCTTTCCAGCTGACTTCTACATTTTGGATATGGAAGATGAGTCATCCATCAATAGAGCAACCTTGATCCTAGGGAGACCTTTCCTCAAAACTGCAAAAACAAAGATAGATGTGCATACGGGGACTCTCTCTATGGAATTTGGAGATGATATCATCCAATTCAACATATTTGAAGCCATGAAGCATCCCATAGAGAATCATTCACTCTTTCAACTTGATGCCATAGACCTTCTTGCGGATGATTATTCTATTGACAATCTACTTTTTAAAATTTTTGATTTTGATTTAGATTACTTAGATAATTTTACTTGCACATGTGATGAATTTGATTCATGTATTGTGTGTTCCAGGATTAATGCTGCAGACCAACCTTCGTTGAAAGATGACATGTTAGATGCAAGTGTTGCAGACATTTCAATCTCAGATAGATCTCTTCCTTCCATAATACAACCACCTCCTTTAGAGTTGAAGCCTTTGCCTGAACATCTAAAGTATGCTTATTTGGGGGAAAATGAGAAGCTTCCTGTCATTGTAGCAAAGAACCTTCTACCACAACAGGAAGAAAGGTTACTGCAAACCTTAAAAAGCCATAAACAAGCAATTGGATGGACTTTGGCTGATATTCCAGGTATTAGCCCATCTACTTGTATGCATAGGATACTGCTAGAGGAAAACACCAGACCTGTTAGACAACCACAAAGGCGTTTGAATCCAACCATCCTAGATGTGGTAAAGAAGGAAGTAGGTAAGCTTTTGGCAGCTGGTATCATCTATCCCATCTCAGACAGTGATTGGGTAAGCCCGGTGCAAGTAGTTCCTAAGAAAACTGGCATGACTGTAGTCAAAAATCACAATGATGAACTAATCCCTACCAGAATACAAAACAGTTGGAGAGTGTGCATAGATTATAGGAAGCTTAACCAAGCTACTCGCAAGGATCACTTCCCTTTGCCCTTCATAGACCAAATTTTGGAAAGATTAGCAGGAAAATCTCACTATTGCTTTCTAGATGGTTTTTCAGGTTATTTTCAAATACATATAGCCCCAGAAGACCAGCATAAGACCACCTTCACTTGTCCTTTTGGTACTTTTGCCTATCGAAGGATGCCCTTTGGTCTATGCAATGCCCCTGGAACCTTTCAAAGATGCATGGTAAGCATTTTCTCTGATCTCTTAGAAAGTTGCATGGAAGTGTTTATGGATGACTTCACTGTATATGGTTCTTCTTTTGATGCATGCTTAGAAAGCCTTTCTAAAGTTTTGGATAGATGCATTGAGACTAACCTGGTTTTGAATTTTGAAAAATGTCATTTCATGGCAACAGAAGGTATAGTCTTAGGACACTTGGTATCTAGCAAAGGTTTAGAGGTTGATAAGGCCAAGATAGACATTATTACTTCTCTACCTTACCCCACTTCTGTGCGAGAAGTACGTTCTTTACTTGGTCATGCAGGTTTTTACAGAAGATTCATCAAGGATTTTAGCAAGATTGCACAACCTCTTTCTAAACTACTACAAAAAGATACCAAATTTGTGTTTGATCAAGCATGCAAGGATTCATTTGATGAACTAAAGAAGCGGTTGACAACCACTCCCATCATTCAACCACCTAATTGGACGCTTCCATTTGAATTAATGTGTGATGCATCCAATTATGCCCTTGGTGCTGTACTGTCTCAAAGAGTTAGCAAGAGATCTCATGTCATTGCATATGCCTCTCGCACACTTGATGCAACCCAATCAAATTACACAACTACTGAGAAGGAGCTTTTGGCAATTGTGTTTGCATTAGATAAATTTCGCTCCTATTTGCTTGGATCTAAAGTTATTGTCTTCTCTGACCATGCAGCTTTGAAATACTTGCTGAAGAAGACAGATGCTAAGCCAAGACTGATTCGTTGGATGCTTCTGTTGCAAGAATTTGATTTAGAGATTAAAGACAAGAGTGGTGCAGAGAACCTTGTAGCAGATCATTTAAGTCGGATCCAGCAACCTTGTGAAGAAACTTCAATTGCAGATTCATTCCCAGAAGAGCATCTCTATCATTTGCACGGGAAGGATCCTTGGTATGCAGATTTGGTAAACTATCTGGTTGCTAAAGAAATACCCAAACACTTCACCAAATCGCAACTTGCCAAGTTGAAAAGTGATGCCAAACACTACATATGGGATGAACCATACCTTTGGAAGACATGTAGTGATCAAATCATTAGAAGATGTGTTCCAGATCATGAAGTTCAGTCTATACTTACCTTTTGCCATTCCCTAGCTTGTGGTGGACACTTTGGGCCACAACGGACAGCTAGAAAAGTACTAGACTCAGGCTTTTATTGGCCTACAATATTTCGTGATGCACATAGATTATGCATAACTTGTGAGCAGTGCCAAAGAATAGGGAGTATTTCGCGCAGAAATGAGATGCCTCAACAACCACTTCTCTTTTGTGAGGTATTTGATGTTTGGGGTATAGACTTTATGGGTCCATTCCCTGTCTCTTTTGGCTTTGTTTACATTCTGCTAGCTGTTGATTATGTTTCAAAATGGGTGGAGGCAAAAGCCACCCGTACTGATGATGCTCGAGTTGTTGCAGATTTTATCAGGTCTAACATTTTTAGCAGGTTTGGCATTCCTAGAGCTCTAATTAGTGACCAAGGTACTCATTTTTGCAACCGCACAATGGAAGCCCTACTCCGCAAATATGGAGTCATGCATAAAGTCTCCACCCCATATCATCCTCAAACAAATGGTCAAGCTGAAGTTTCTAATCGAGAGATCAAGAAAATCTTAGAGAAAACAGTTCAGCCTAACAGGAAGGATTGGAGCTTGCGCCTTGTTGATGCATTATGGGCATATAGGACAGCTTACAAGTCACCCATTGGCATGTCTCCCTACAGGATTGTCTTTGGTAAAGCATGTCATCTTCCAGTTGAATTAGAGCATAGAGCATTTTGGGCAGTAAAGAAATGCAACATGGATCTAGACCAAGCAGGAATCCATAGGAAGCTTCAATTGCAGGAACTTGAAGAAATTCGATTGGAAGCATACGAAAACTCCAAAATTTACAAAGAAAAGGTCAAAGCTTTTCATGACAAAAAGTTGGCAAGAAAGGAGTTTTTCGTTGGACAAAAAGTTCTCCTTTTCAATTCTCGGCTAAAGCTTATGCCTGGTAAGCTACGCTCTAGATGGTTAGGACCATTTGTAGTTACTAATGTTTTTCCTTATGGTGCAGTGGAAATAAAAAATGAGGTAACTGAAAAAATCTTCAAGGTGAATGGACATCGTCTTAAACCATTTTTCGAAGGTTTTCAAAAGCACACGGTAGAAGAAGTGCATTTGCACAATGCCACATACCTGCAATAAATTCAAGAGAAGTCTCTCTCTCTCCCTCTCTCTCTCTCTCTCTTTCTCTCTTTCTCTCTCTCTCTCTTTCTCTCTTTCTCTCTCTCTCTCTCTCTCTCTTTCTCCCTCTCCCTCTCTCCCATTCCTCGCTTATAAGTTTCAACTACTCTCTCAACTTCCTTCTTCACCTCTTAAATCATCTTAACTATTACACCACATTGAGCTTGCAGGAATAATAACTTGAGTGTTTTAAAAAAAAAAAATGGAGAAAGCTCTCACCAGGATCAAAATTTTGTTCCCTACTCTCCCCAGAAATTTTCTTAAAGACATTTACAATTGCAGACTTGAACGATTGAGAGCATTAACACTCTTAGGCCTTCCAGAAGATGTCCGTTGGATCATTGAAGCTAAGGTACGTTTAGCAGGTGAATTTCAAGAATCATTTGTTAAAAACATGCCAGGTATGGGAAGAAGTTCCTATGCAAAAAAGAGAAGGGCAAAAAGAATTGGAGTTTGCTACAGGTGTGCAAGATGGACCTGTAACACAAGATGCAAGAACCCTGGAATGGTTTCAAGAAATCGAGAGGACAAAATTCAATTCATAAAGGATGGACTGAGTAAGGAGTCATTGGATGATATCATTCAGACTCTTGAGACGCATCCTAGTGGGCATGTACAAGGAGTCCTTCTTGATTTGTTTGAACTGTTCCGTAAGGAAAAAGCACGTTATAGTCTTGGGAATCTGACTTTAAAAGACCCTGTTGTCAGTTTACAAGAAAACTGAATGGGAAGCACATCCTCGACTCTTAGAAGGCGTTTCAGCCGTTACTGGACGTAAAACCAGAGGAAGATGTGAGCCACAATCACAACTACTGTTCATTCTCATGCGTGTATGTTTGTCATTTACATTGTCTTTTCAATTTATTGGGCCACCGTTTTTTTTGAAATTTTCACCTCTGCTTAAAGTCTTTCCCCTCTGACATTCACCTTTTCCTTGAACCCAAAATTCAAACTTTTGCAACCAAAATTCAAACTTTTGCAACAAAAATTCAAACTTTTGCTACCAAATCCTGATCCCGCACTATTCAAGCGATCTCCTTGTCTGATATTGAGTCCCTATAAATTATCCACCTCTATGACATATTTTTTCAAAAAAAAAAAAGACAGAAACACCGTATATGGATAAGATCAATACTATCTGTGTTTTTGGTGGGTCTAACCTTGGAAAGGATGGAGAATTTCAACATGCAGCTTCTACCCTTGGTAAGGCATTAGCTGCAAGAAAAATCAATCTTGTTTATGGGGGAGGGATTCAGGGTTTAAAAGGATGTGTTGCAGGATCTGCACTCACAAAGGGGTGTAACGTCTTAGGTGTTGGCTTAAAAAATGGGAGCACCTCCTACTTCACCCTGGGTACTGAATTGAAGGTTGCAACCATGCATGACCGAATGAGACACATGTTGGTTAATTCTAATGCATTTATTGCATTACCTGGTGGTCTTGGAACAATGGAAGAAATTTTTACCATTATATTTTGGGCCTATCGGAATTTTCATAAAAAATCTTTGGGCTTATTGAATATTAATGGCTTTTATAATGGTTTGATATCCTTTTTAGATCATGCAGTAGAGCAGGAGTTCATGCCACAATCCATGCGCAACATCATAGTATCTGCTTCAACTGTTGAACAGCTACTTGAGATTTTGCAAAATCCTACATCTGAGCTCAGTCAAGCAATGCAACTGGTGAACCAACCAAATCAGGATGGCAGAGATAAAAGAGAACCAGATACCACTCTTCGGTTATAACTTTTCCTTACTTTGATGGTTTTCTTACATTTCTTTTCCTGTTATATGAAATTTCATCTAAGACATTGGGGACAATGTCTTGGATAGGTTGGGGGGAAGATGGTCCGACATCTAAAATTAAAAAAAAAAAAAAAAAAAAAAAAAAACAAAACAAAACCCAAAAAAAAAAAAAAAAAAAAAAAAAAAATTAGGTTAGATTCATAAACTTGCTTTGAGTAAGATGGCTGAGTAAGGAGTTACACTTGACTCTTGATACGCATCTTATGATTTAAAAAAAAAAAAAAAAAATTGAATGTGGAAGTATGTTTTTCTTTAGATTTCATAAAATAATTGAAGCAAAATGATTTACATTTCGAGATTAATTAGTTTGGCAACACATATTTGAACTGGATAGATTAGATTTGATAAATATATTACCTGTGAGATTTTGAGCCTTATTATTATTTTCTTTCTTGTGTGATTTTCATCCATGGAATATGTTACTTCAGAACTTGCATTGATTCTTTTTGAAGCTACATTTTCACATGATTTGTACAAAAATGATTGAGGCACTGTTTTTCTTGAACAAACCACTTGGCCAAATAACTAAACCATATAATTTTATCCTTTGATCAGCCCTTTGAGCCGATTAGCCTTTTCTTCTTTTTAGCTCACCACAAATAAAATAAAAAAATAAAAAAAAAAAATAACTTTGTCTGACCATAGAAGGTGAGGAATACTGGATTTATCATACCATAAGTGTTTCAATAAGTGTGGGAGAGATTATTGTTGTGTTCATCAATATCATGGTTGAAAAAAAAAAAAAAAAAAAAAAAAAAACTGAAGCAATAAATTAATAAATAAACTATTATATTGAAAAAAAAAATAATAATAAAAAAAAAAATAAAAAAAAATTGAAGAAGTGATATCTGTTTCTCACACTTGCACTTACAATCAATTCTCAATCCTCACCATTTTCCTTGGTCTAACATTGTATCTCTTCAATATATCATTTCATCTTTCTAATCCCGTTAGAACCAAAATAAAGACCTCTTGATTTGTGCATTGCATGTGTACATAGTAGTAGAGAAGTAGAAGATATGCAAGCCTATGATAGTTCATCTTTCATGGATTGAATTTGAGAGAAACACTTACCAAATCAAACACTTGAGAGATTCAGAGTATATCATGTGAGGTTTTATCTTTCTCAATCTATGTTTTTCAAATTAAAGTTGCCTTTCTAAGTAATTTCAAAAATGTGATGAAAGAATGCTTCATGAAATTTTGTGAATTCTTGAGAAATCAACTCAAAACTTTGATGTTCTTTCAAAAAAAAAAAAAAAAAAAAAAAAAAAAAAAGTCACCAATCCTTAACTTAAGTTTGCCCGAGACGTGCAAAAGATAAGTGTGGGGGAATTTGATAAGCATAGATTTCATAAATAATTATCTCTCACTTTTATCTCATTAAGACTTCTTATATGTTCAATTAAGTGATCTTTGTCATATTTTATGAGTTTGGGTTCATATGAAGTTTAATTGAATTTCTTTGCTTACCCGATTAAAATGACACTATTATAGTATTTTGAGCATAATAGGAGTTGTAGACATCCAAAAATCATGAAATCTATCTTGAATGAAAGCTTAAAGAAGTGTCCATATTTACAAAGCAAGAGCAGATTCTAAATGGGATGTTTAGGACTCCAAAATTATCTCAAAAGATGAGATAGTGTTGCTGACGTGGAATTTGAACAGTGTGCAAAGATCCGGCCATATCTTGAGATATAGAAGTCATATTGAGATGAACTCAACTTTGTTGGATAGCTAAGATCCAGGGCTACAACTTTTGTTCAGAAGTCAAGCTCTAATTCGGACATGTGAACATCCGAAATTGCGGTGCAAGAAAGTCAAAATTGTTGTGCTCATTGGTGGCAAAAATTCAAAAGTGTTTTGCAATTTCAACAAAGCCCATGTGAAAGCAAGAAAAGGGTAGAAAAGTAATATCCTAGTTGGTGACTTTCTGAAGATGATGCCTCAAAAATCCTCTATAAATAGAAGGGTTTGCAAGAGGAGACACACACCAATTTTGGAGATCAACTCCAATACCATCTTCTTTCTTTCTTTCTTTCTTCCTTTCTTTCTTGTTAGTTTTGCCTCCTTCATGGAAGGCTTATGTTTTCTTTCTTGTTAGTTTGCCTCCTACATGGAAGGCTTAGTTTTTCTTTATTGTTAGTTGCCTCCTACATGGAAGGCTTAGGATTTATTTCTTGTTAGTTTTGCCTCCTACATGGAAGGCTTAGGATTTATTTCTTGTTAGTTTTGCCTCCTACATGGAAGGCTTAGGATTTATTTGTTGTTAATTTGCCTCTTTCTTTGTTGTTAATTTGCCTCCTTCATGGAAGGCTAGGTTTGTAGTTTCAATTCAAGGATTCAAGCTATTTTCATTTTAACTTTGAGGTCTTGATCTTTATTTACGTGCATATTAAGTGGTTTCTACTCTGCTTCACTATATTCTTCAATTTTATTCTTTAATCAAAGTTTGATCGGTTGACGTATTTTGGTTAATGTATAATTGATTTATAATTGGTTTTTGATTGGTAAATCATTTTCCAAAAGTTTGAAGAGTAGAAGTTAAGTAATTGAATTGAAGGTTTTCATTTTATTACTTACTTCAACTGAATTCTGATTGTAAAATTGGTTTAGATAAAAGATTAAGTGGTTACTAAATCTTGTTGATCATAATCAATTAAATTCTGAGAGGTTTCTCAGTAGAGAATTCAAGGATCATTGTAGGGGTTCCAGATGATCCTAGGTTGATAAACACAATGCATGATTTTAGTGATCAATGATTAGTTATGAAAATAGCCTCTGAATTCCTTGAGTTGATAATTGTTAAGTGAAATTAATTTCAGTCTGTATTTTGTGTTTAGCATTTGATATCACATCTTTACAAAAACCCCCTTGTTCTAATTTTCTCCTTATTTGCTTAAGAATCTGAAATGGTCTTTGGGAGATGACCTAGGTTGCACCTTATACTATACCAATAGTTTGGGGGAAATCTGGAAATTATTTTTGCGCGTTTGCGACGAGCGTGTCACTTATCCCCTATTATGACATCCTCAATGACATTATAGTGACAAATGGGATTATCAATGTGGGCAACAGAAATATTACAATCTGCCTTTCCAACAAACTCATGTTGAACCTCCAGAAACTTTGCATGAGTGTATGCAGATTGAAACTGCTGCTCAATTGGAGATTTGGTAACACAAGCCTGACTATTAGAAGATGAATGCACATCAGCTACATACTCCTTCTCAGCCTTATACTGCAAAGCATTATCATACTGATCCACAAATTGCTTCAATGTTGTTTGATGATTAACATATCCGTCAAAAAATGCATGCATGTTTTCATTAGGCGGATCAATAGACATCCCAGCCCAAAATTCACCCCTTACAAAGGAAGGAACCCAGCGATGTCGCTCAAGGAACAACTCCTGCAACCATTTATTGTCCTCGAGGCCAAAATCCTCCACAATCTTCTTCCACTTCCCCTCAAATTCATTTGTTGTGGGTGTATCATATACAACATTCTGCAAATGATCTCTTAAGGACATGTAATCAGCATATCCATGTATTTGTTGGGGAAGTTTTTTCATTATATTTGATAAACACCACCGATGTCGAGTGGAGGGGTATATTGTTTCAGCTGCCTTCAGCATGGCCTTGCAATGATCTGTTATGATTCCTTGTGGAGGTACACCAGACATGCAATGTAACAGAGACTGAAACAGCCAAACATATGACTCTGAGTCTTCACATGATAACAGCCCACAACCAAACAGTACAGATTGCCCATGATGGTTAACTCCAACAAAAGTTACAAGCGGCACTTTGTATAGATCAGAAAGACATGTAGTATCAACTGTCACCACATCACCAAACGATTCATACGCAGCTCTACTCCTTCCATCAGCCCAAAATACATTCCTCAAACAGAAGAAATCATCCAAGTCAATTGCATAGAAGAAGTTTCTGTCTTTTTCTTGCATCCTCACCAAATACTTTTGAAGGGCCTCACCGTCTCCACCCTCTCCAATCAAATGTTTTACTATCTGAAGGGAGTTTCTGCAATCATTTTGATCTGATGTCCTCTTAACATGCATGTCAATATTTTTTTTATCCAGTGTTGTTTTACTCCTCATGTCAATAATATCCTTAAAGTATATATCTGAACTCAGTTCATGATTATGACTGAGTGTAACTGTGTTAATTCGGTAGGTTCCATCCTTGCGCGAAGTCACATTGATCTTAGCTTCACAATACTGTTTCCTAGATGCAGCAATATTGCCTCTTCTAACTGCTTCTCCGGAACATTCAAGTATTAAATATTTAACTTTGCCATCACGTCCCTTCTTTGAGGTTCTAGTTATGATACGGAAGCCTAATTGCTTGGCATATTCTGTGTAATACGATCTCACTTCAACCTCTGAACTAAATACCATTCCAACTTGCGGTACAGGAAAAGCATCAACTTCATTAAAACTAACACTTTCATGCTTACATTCTTCTGGTAAATGAGAGGTCAAATTTTCCTCACACCCACTAAAATTAATATCTAATGGAGTGTGTGAAACACATTGGTCACTCATTTCCTGCAAGAAAGAAACCGAGTCAAAATTCAAGAAACCAGGAATTGTAAGCATGTAATTTCAATTGTAAACATTAGTACTGTGCTGCTGAAGCTAGATTCGAAAATGAAAACTAGCAATCCAATGAAGCAAAAGCCTAGTTTATGAAAGAATCTACAACATTGCACAATTTGTCCAACCGAGCCATGCAAAATCCTTCAAAGAAGATTGGAGGTGTAAATCATAGAAAAACAAAACTTAAAAAAAAAATCATTTTCACATTAAGAGTAAAACAAGAGAGAAATGACGAATTCTGGAAGTGAATAAAAATGGAGAAAGAAAGAAGAAGTTGATAAATACCCGAAGCTGAAAATGGGGCTTGTTCCGTCGGTGCCCTAATTAATTAACGTTGCTCTTCGCTTCCTCCGAAGCGCAGGCACGATCCTACTCATTGCTCTGAAAACACACTTCTTTTTTGGGGGGTTTGGGAAGAAGGAGGAGAAAGCACAAACGCACCGTTTCACTAAAGGTAACGGCGTTTTGGGTTTTTTCCCCATCCGGTCCTTTTCATTGCTCCTGTAAAAAGGAGTTTTTGTTTTTTGACGTTACGATTGCGGTCATCAATAATTTAATAAAAGCGGCGATAACAATGACATTTTAATTCAACCCGTATTTATAAAAATTATTTGTGATAGATATTTATTTATTTAATATATATTTATTAAGTGAGTTTGGGTTCAAGTATGTATAATTTTTACTTACAAATTCTTGTGATTTTAAATATGGATATTATATTATTTAACTCTGTCTATAATAATATATTTCTTAATTTTATAATTAAATTTATAATTATCTTTAAATATTTTTCAATTAAGTTATATATTTCTAATTGTTGCTCCTTTTTATTTATTTTTTGTCATTAACATTAACATTATAATAACGTTCATGTTTTATTATTTTTTTCAAATAAATACATAATGAAATACTATATCCAAGTTAAGTATGATGTAGATAATAGACTTAAGTACAAAATATATATGTACTCAGCAGTAAAGATACGAATATTAAAGATACTAATCACGTAAACATGAATTTGGATACAGATTTTTTTTTATTAAATGTTGATATCAAAATAAACATTATAATATCATATCCAATGCTATCCATTTTTATTTTTAATCAAAAGTTTCAGCGACATTAGATATGAATAAAATTTACATAAAGTTTACTTTGATTGTAAATGTAATATTCAAAAAGACATTCGTTTTTCTAGATTTATTGAAGTAAAATTTAAAACTACATATTTATAGTTTACTAATTTAAATCTATTGATGTTTACAAACAAGTAAATATGTCAATTTCTTTAAAAAAAAAAAGGTAAAAAAATGACTATAATCGAAGGCATAAAAATACCTATAATACATATAGTTTTGCTTATTTTTCCTTATTAAAATGGATGAACTATTTTCTGGGTGAACTAAAATAGATGAATTTGAATTTAGGTAATTACTTGTAAAAAAATATAAATATGAGTGAAGGGTTTTGATATCATATTATTCACCCTCACTCATGATTATACCATATATTTATCTATAAAAAAATTAAAAAATTAAAAAAACTTTTAAATATCTTTTTTAATTAAATTAGATGTTGTATTTTTAATTATTGTTGTTTTTTTTTTATTTTTTATAATTAATTTTTTTAAAACAAAAAGAGTAAATCATGTTTGAATATGTAATTATCCATTAAATATGGATATGGATATGAATATTTGTGAATCTACAAGGTAAATATTAATTATTGTCTTAAATAAAGTATTTCTGATATAAAAATATTAAAATTTATTTAATAGTTAAAAAAATTTAGTAAAATGTAGTTAATATTTCTTAACTAATATATTTAAAACACTATATTAATATGGATACTTAAATATATTACCTAATTTCTATCATTCTCATCAATGTAGGCTGAGCTCACAATTAGTTAAAATAATTTTCCGATATCCAAAGAGTATTACCCACTAGAGCCAACATTATAAGCTAAACCTCTAAAGTAAAATTAAGGTATTTGTCTCCTGTTTGGATTCTTTATTCAAAATCCTAGACGAGAATGTGACAAGAAAATACAATCTTTCAAATCTCTTATATTCCATCCCAGTGGACCATCTTAGTGGAATGTTGACAGTGCTTTCTAACATGTTGTGTCTTAAAATTCTTTCACATTATTATTCTTCATACATTCCTTTCCATCTTCCATCCTATTTATTTTTTATATATTTTTTTATTTTATTTAGAGCCTAACATTTTGTTTCCATGAAAAGTGAATAGAAAAGGATAAAAGAAAAGAACCAAAAACATGAGTAAAAAAAATTTAAAAATAATAAGTTATTTGAATGGATAAAAATAACTTTTTTTATCTTATTTGGATGGATAAAAAAAATTGAAAGAAAATAAATTAATAATATAAATTTTATTTTATGTAAATAAAAAAATAATTTTAATTTTAATTAATATTATAATATTTTATTATATATTATTATCTTATTAATAGTATAATCAGTCAAGATTTTAAAATTGGTCAAGTGAACGTTTTTGCAAACACTGGTCAAGTGAACGCTGTTGGAAAGGAAGACAACGCAGGAATTAACGAAGGGTAAAATTGTAAACATAAACTTAAGCCAAGATTTTTCCTCTCATGTTCATGCCTAGCTTTGGAGAAATATTAATTTTTGAGACCCACAAAAATAACCTCTTGCCACCCACATAATACAAAATACACCAAATTTAGTCAAGACATCTGATTCTCTCTGATTCCATCCCTTCATATTTTGTTCTGTCCTACTGCAGCCCATCTAAGCATAGCTAAGTATATAAATTGTGACAAATTTTTAACTAAAAAGCACATTATTCGAGATAATTTTCAATTAACATCCTTCCATTCTATTTGTCTTTTACACACTCTTTTCCATCCTATTTTGAAGCTATACAAATTGATTTTAACACACTTCCATCCTATTTATTTTTTACCCTCTTTCTCATCATATTTCGAGCAGAAAAACATACAAAATTATTACAAAAACACACCATTTGTATTATTTTTCAAAGAAAATGAACATTTCAAAATGACCATTTGAAGTAATTATTCAAGAAAAACTGTAAAAAATATATTCAATCTTATTTAACAACTATAAAAAATTATTTTATAATATTTATTTATTTTTTGAAAACAACTTATTTAAAATAAGTATATTTTCAAAAATTATCTATTTATTTTAATTAACTCTTATTTTTTTTGTTTTATTCTCAATAATTAATTATTTTAAATATAAAATCAACTGCTATAAATAATTTCATGAAATTTTATAATTTTACTATAAAAATACTTATTTTACATAATTCAAATAAAATGTTATTTTAAAATCATTTTACATCTAATATATCCAACCACAACTTATCTTATATAATCAATTAGTGAAATAAGCTACTTTTTACAGCTAATCCAAAGACATGCATTATTCAACATATTATTCACTTATTTAGCAGTAAAGTAATTAAAGTTCCTTAATTAATCAATACTATATTGCCACAAGTTCCTAAATCATGATTATCCCTTAAAATATTTGCACAGTCCACTGACAATGGCTTCTGTTTAAAACCACTCAAAAGACTTAGAAGGTAAATTGACAATCGAGAATATATGCTCAAGACATGAATCATCAACATTGAGAAAGTTACAAATTGCCAAGTAATTTCCTTATTGTTGTCCTGATCCAACAATTCCCATAAAATACAGTAGACGCAAATAAATGCTTAATACTTAAATAACCTTGAAAACATATTCTTAAGGTGAAGTACAACATGATAACCCCAGCGGGTCTCTGGATTTAACCTTACACTCTTCGAATTGCCAATGATACAAAAAAATCAGTTATCTCATCTATCCCTAATTAAATATGCCCTCAAATATCATCGCATAGAGAATCAACTACCTTGATCCGAAGGCCAATAAATCTCAGTGCTCCATAACTCTTTTTGTACAGCCAGAGGCCAGAGGAAACTTTTCAGTCACTCGTATTCTAAATTAAATTAACACAATCAATATTTATCCCTTCAACTACGAGCCCCGGTTTAGACAAATAATCCTATGTTTCATCTTCACCATCTGAAAGCAGGCAATCTTGTATTTGTTCCCTGAAAACACGAACATTGCCACATAACCTTTGATGTCATGAAGAAAGGTCGACATATAAAGTGCCTACCGTAAAATAAATAGTATCTCTCAAGCATACTTCAAATAAGACCATAGTCGCACACACAGAAAATATTGAACATAACCCAAGCAAGTAATTGTGCTTCCACTGATGAACAGCAACAGAATATTAATCAATGTTGCAGTATAACCAAAAGCCTGAACAAGTGGAAGAATCCCTTGCCAGGAAAAAACCCAAAGACAGGACCATGACCTCAATTTAAGAATGACATTTCCATAATGATAGTCGAAGAATTTAATTTTAAACGACTTGATTCAGGAATTTCATTCCCTCAAAGTTTAGTATTAGCCATAGACTAATGGCCACCAAAATGACCATTTGATTTGACATATACTAGCAAAGCCATAGAAACAGATAATCTAAAATTCTCATATTCATATAATTTCTTTTACCATATATTCATTTAACAATAACAAATACTAGCAAAGTTAACTATAAGAAAACAGATTACTTCATGGGATACTGAAGTTAGGGTTTTCAAGAAGGCTAGTGACCAAGGCCCAAGTGGCTTAGTCTGAGTCATTACCAAATTGGAAATACAATCAATTGATGTTGACAGCCAAACAAATACTCACCTGAGCTGGCTCAAATTACTATTGTTAGCTTGCTTCGCTCGGACAACCGCTGATTGGGGTAAATCCATATAAAATTGCTCCATTGAGGTCAAATCTCTAGGAAGTATCTGAAACTGACAACTTGAGCAGCAGGTAGTGTAAAAGATGTCACTACTTCTGCAGTTATCAAGATTGCTCCATTCAACAATCTCACTCTTGTCGAGTGGGCTGTTGCAGAGAGGACAGAAAGAATCTGAGGAAACAGATTCATTGGACTTGAGATTATATCTCTTCTGGCGTCTTCGAGTTGCCAAGGGTACATTACCATCAATGATCTCTGGAATCCTGTTGAATTGGAAGGGAATAAGTTTACCAGCTGTTCTTACAATTGTGCTCTCTCGAGATGGGTTTTCTTCCTGCAAAACTGGCATTCAATTAGAGATTTCCTAAGTAAATTTAGTTTTCTGTTAAAAGGAAAAGCAAATATTGAAGCATAAGCATGTTCTATCTCAACCCACAATGGTGAACAGTGAACACCTATAGTTCATTAATTCTATAATGAGTATGCAGTCTGGCAAATCACATTCCATAAAAAAAAAAGTTGGCATTAAGCCATGTAATCTGCAAAATCATAGCCTATCAATAAACTTGACTTTAATGTGCTCTACAAGTAAATTGCAAGTTCAGAGCAACAATAAGTACATGGAATTTGTCCTCCAGTTGTACAAATAATTACAAAGACACATATATACACATAATGGCTGTATATATGGGACACACCAATTGAGACAACTTGACACCAAAGCTGACTGGTATAAAAAATGGTTCAGATAAAAACACCCACAGGTCACAACTGAGTTTCCTTAAGAGTTTAAAGGGTCAAACACCATCATTAAATGTCTCCACTATATATCACAGGGGGGAGGCACAAGAAATTATACCTGCAATAAAGCTACAAAAGATGAGACCAACCCATTAATGCTAGAGCATGGACCTGTAGACAACTTTAAAGTCTTTAGACTGCCCTGCCAAAGAAATGAGACACATCCATTTAGATTTATATAATTCAGCTTGGACAAATATAGAAGAAAATACATGCAAAACAATGTGAAATTTTACAAACAAAAACCAATTTTTTTTCTTTATAATGTTTATGACACATCCACAGGACTACAAACCCATCAAGGCGACAAAGCATGTTAATCTCTTGGGCAAAACAATCACGCAGAGGAAGTACAACAGGAATTTCCCATCTAGCATCAACATACTGTATATCTGCAGGTAATGAATATCCTTGACCCTGTCAAAACAAGGACATGAGAATTGATTACCCAAGGTTATTCCTTAAGAAAATCCAAAAAATGAACAATTTTGTTGAGTAGAGAACATTCAATTTGACAAGCTCATTCATCAACACGAGTCACAGCCGAAAATTCTTTATTAGCTCCTACTAATGATTTTGATTTAGTCAAATTCTATAACAAACCTTCACAGTAGCTGAAATGACATGGCAAGCAATCCTTGAAATGCATGACCCTAGAATGATTCTGTTATACCCAAAGTCAGAAGCAACCTGGACAATGACAAAGAATATCATACAAATTCATTTTTAAATAAACACATATAAGTCTACAAGCTTCTAACAGAGATAATAGTCAATACCAACATCCAGAAACAAACCTTTTGCAGTGCCAACATTCGCAGAGAAAGCAGCATATCCTCCCTTCCAGTCGGATCACTCACTGCGCTCACCAGCTTGATTAGCCTCTCCTTTCCATCACCAGAATCCGATGAGTAAATGGTCTCTATTGGAACCAGATGCAACTCCTTCCTAGGCGGGGCTAAACTTGACACAACCTCATTAATAACTTCAACTGCTTCATCCATTTCATTAGAAGGAAGTGATAAAACAGCACTCTCATCGATGAAAACAACTCCAACCCCAAACACCGGCAATGACCTATCTCTACTCGCTTCAAAGTTCTTCTGTGCCCTCTCTTGCATGTCATGCACAAATTGCAACGCTACCCTAAAAAGAAAAAAACACACATTTTTACCCTCTATAAAATGTAACAACCAAAATTGAAATCAACCGTACATTACAAATCACGCATTAAATTAAAAAAAGGAAAAGGGATTGGATTTGTGTTGACCTGGAAGAAGGACCACCTGAGAAGGCAACGAGGACCTTATCAGTGGGAGTAATCATGGCGTTTGAAGTGACGGCAAAACGAAACTTGCCGAACAAGTTGCTCTTGAAGCAATCGGCGCAGAAACGCCCGTCGTCGATTCCGCCGTAGCCGGAAACGGCATCGTTGAGCTTGCACTTGATGCAGAGATTGCTAGGGCTCGTTGAATTGTTTCCTGTAGACTTTGTTGGTTGGTTACACATTCCTTCTTCGTCTTTGTAGCAACCGGACTCGCAACCGGAGCCATTGCACGCCATCGACGTTTATCACACTAACTTGGTTAGGGTTTTAGATTACGCTATTTTTTTAAATTATGATAATATTAATTTTATACTATTATTATTGTTATTGATCCGGATTCTTGAAATGGGCTTCACGAGGGCCCATTAATTGAAGACAACTATGAAAGTGAAGCAAAATCGAATTGTTGACAACAAAAATAATAATAAAATAATTAAATTAAATCTTAAAAACCACTCGTTTAGGCATTAAAAAGTGTTGAAATAAATATTTTCTTTGATAGATTTATGTATAATGTATAAGATATTTTTAATGTATATTTAGTCTCATTAGGTTAGAATAATGAAATTTGTACAATAAATATATATATAATAATTTGTATAAAAATATTTTTTTTATATTTATTTATTATATTATTTATCAAATCATATGCTTCTCTCTTATTTTTATTTTTTTTATGTTGATTTTATGTTGAATATTCTTTGTGTTATCTATTTATTGTAAATCCTATACTAAATTTGATGAACTTACAAATTTTGTATATATTTAGTCTACTTTATTTAAAAAATATTTTATCAATTTTAAAAATTAAAATAATTATTTATCAAATAATTTGTTGTCAAACATATTACTACATGTATGCCAAAAATAATTACAAAAATATTTTGATACAGTAAATTTGCAAACGATTTCTGAAAGTTACTGCTATTAATTTATGAACAATTGATTATGATTTTTTAGTATATTTTTAATTAAAAAACTCATGCTTTGTTTGATAGGAGGAAAGGAGAAGGATAAAAAAAATAAGAAAAAAAGAAAAAAAAGATATGAATTTTTTTTGTTATATTTTATTTTCTTTTAAATTGGTAAAAAAATAGGAAAGAAACTTACAATTTTTTATTTTATTTTAAATTATTAAAATTACTATATATTTTTAAAAATATAAAAAATAATATTATACTAATATAAAATTATAATAAAAAATTAAATTTTTTAAAATTAAATTTTATATTATTAATATATTTCTTTTCCTTTCTTTTTCATCCATTTAAACAAAAAAAAAGTCATTTTTATTTTATTTTAATTTTCCCAAATAACTCATTCTTTTACTTTTTTTTTCTTTTATTCCTATTTTTTACATCATCCAAAAAATAAATAAATAAAAAACAAATAAATTGAGGTTTTTTTTTTACTTGCCGGGAAAGTTTCATTTCCTTATTGCACTGCCTCAGGAAAAAAAGTGTTATTCTTTGTTTGATATCGAGGTAGTCCGATATTGCCCTTCTGTTTTATTTTGTGTGTCTCTTTGTTTTTGTGTGTTTTTGTTTGCTCATTGCATTTCTTTTTGTAATTAAAGCTCACTTATTTCATGTCCTTCCAATAGTTTTTTTTACCTATATTCTCATATTTGCTGTATATGAAAGAAACATTGCCCTGTTCAATTGTAATTTATTTTTAAAAAGTTTCAAAGGTAAAAAATAGTTTTGTTTAATAACAAAATGTTATTCTTTATGTTGAAGTTATTGAAATGTTATATATTGTTTACAAATATAATTAAAATATTTCTTATAATGTTGGTTAACGGTACAAGAATTGTATAGGGATTTTGACAAAACCAGATGTATGTATTTAATAGGTGGTGTCAAAAAACAAAAAAGGATGAATTGATGGAAATCATGATCGGTTGGTGTTAAAATGTTTTGTATTCTTTTTTTTGTTTTCTTTTGTAACATTTAACAAATTTTTATTTATTTTTTACCAGATTTTTATAATCCTTTTCTCAAGATGACTTCTGAAGTAAACTAAGCATAATCCGTTATTAATATAATAGTAAAGCATATTTGAAAAAAAAAACTTAAAGGCTAAATGAAAAAAATGGCAAAAGAATGAAAGTCCAAAAAAAGGGTAAGTTCAAGGGAGAGAAACTTAATAGATGAAAACAGACGTGTAACATCTAAAACCAAAAAAATAGAAATAAATATCTAAGCAATAAATAGAAGTATGAGATGTGGCCGTTGAAATTCACACTCAAACTCAGGTTGAAGATAAGTCATTACTGGATTAACTAATTTAGATTTGAGAAAAATTATTTAAAATTTAAAATAAATAAAAGAGTACTTTATTTTTTTACAAGATAATTTTTAGAAGGTTTTGATAAGTTTTTTACAAGACATTTTACATTTTTTATAATTTTTTTTCAATTGTTCTTAATAATTGAAGTTGTTAAAAACTTAAAATCAAATATAAAGGATAAATATTGACTACAAAGTTAAAGTTAACGATATTAAATGATAATAAAATTGATAAATTATAATAATTTTAAAATATAAGAAAACTAAGTGTAACTTTTTTATTAATCGTTATAATTTACTTAAATATGTTTTATAAAAAACTAGAGAAGATATATAAGTAAAAGGTTCACCGGTTACAAACAAATGACTCAAATTGAAAGTTCATTCTCCCACACTCATGAACAAAATCAGTTTTGCATTGTGGATGGAGATTAATTTAGTTTATTGTTATTCAGCCTGTTAATTACTTAGTTATTATTTTAGCCAAAATTTATGTTCACAAACTGGCCGGTAAAGCAATGACTGCAATTTTGATATTAAATTGGTGATTTTAACTAGAGGAAAAACAAAAGGAGAAGCAATATAGGATATCATAGTGGTAACATGTGGTAAGATTATTGGAAACGTAAGACCAAGTACAATACTTGGCCCCATTGGGGTCACAAAAGAAATCCTGACATCGCTTTTCAATGTGAGACACTGAGCTAAAAGGCCTTCCTCCACTGCCAACAAAAAAAATCTCACACTTTCTCTCTCATCCTCATCAATAAGATATTCTCTCACCCTCTCACTCCTCTTCAGCTACTTTAGAGGAAATCCACTTCCACCAATCAGATTTCAGGAGAGTCCATCGCATAAGAGTTTAGCAGATAAATAGATATAGCGATGCAAAGAAGGACATGACATCCACCTCGTCACTCTCACATGACAATATGACACTAACAAAACCTCAGTTTATTAACTCCAATAACAACCCATTGGGCCACGTGGTCTTAGATTACACCACACACCATAAATACCAATTATTTTCAATTTTCAAGTTCATTTTTTCCTTTGCAGTTTCATCCACACAAACTAAATAAAATCCAACAACCGTTAATCGTTCAAAAAAAACTGAATAAGAAGAACAAGAGCATACACTTGAACTGAAATGGCAGCATAACTTAGGGAGCAGAAAACTGCACAAATTCCTCTGTATGCCAAGTTCCAACTCTTTCTTTCTAAGCAATTTGCACTTTGCTCTTCTCTCCCTTTCTCTTGTCTTCAATTTGGAACCAGAGGAATTTTTTTTCTTTCCCTACTTGGCTTTACAAAGAGTTGATTATCAATGGCTTCTTTAGTATCTTCACCATTTACTCTTCCAAGCTCTAAACCTGAGCAGCTTTCTTCTCTTGCCCAAAAGCATCTCTTTCTTCATTCTTTCCTTCCCAAGAAGGCCGGTTACCATGGCAGCTCAAAGTCCTCATTGAGAGTGAAATGTGCTGCCATTGGCAATGGCCTATTCACCCAAACAACCCCAGAAGTTCGTAGAATAGTGCCAGAGAATGACCAAAACCTTCCAACAGTTAAAATTGTATATGTGGTTCTTGAAGCTCAGTACCAATCATCTCTCAGTGCTGCAGTTAGAGCCCTCAACAGTAACAGAAAACATGCTTCCTTTGAGGTTGTGGGTTACTTGGTTGAGGAGCTTCGAGATGAATCAACCTATAAAACTTTCTGCAAGGACTTGGAGGATGCTAACATCTTCATTGGCTCTTTGATTTTTGTGGAGGAGCTTGCCCTCAGGGTTAAGGCTGCAGTGGAGAAAGAAAGGGACAGGCTTGATGCAGTTTTGGTGTTTCCCTCAATGCCTGAAGTGATGAGGCTTAACAAGTTGGGTTCTTTCAGCATGTCACAGCTTGGGCAATCCAAGAGCCCCTTTTTCCAGCTATTCAAGAGAAAGAAGCCTAATTCTGCTGGGTTTGCTGACAGCATGTTGAAGCTTGTAAGGACATTGCCAAAGGTTTTGAAGTATTTGCCAAATGATAAGGCCCAGGATGCTAGGCTCTATATACTGAGTCTGCAGTTTTGGTTAGGGGGGTCTCCTGATAACTTGCAGAATTTCCTGAAAATGATTTCCGGATCTTATGTTCCTACTCTGAAAGGGACAAAGATTGAGTATTCGGAGCCGGTTTTGTACTTGGATAGTGGGATTTGGCACCCTCTTGCTCCTTGTATGTATGATGATGTGAAGGAGTATTTGAATTGGTATGGAACTAGAAGGGATGCTAATGAGAAGCTGAAGAGTCCAAATGCTCCTGTGATTGGTTTGATTTTGCAAAGGAGTCATATTGTGACTGGTGATGATGGACACTATGTGGCTGTGATCATGGAACTAGAGGCTAGAGGGGCTAAGGTTATTCCAATTTTCGCTGGTGGACTTGACTTTTCTGGGCCAGTGGAAAAGTTCTTGATTGATCCAATTACAAAGAAACCGTTTGTGAATTCTGTAGTGTCACTTACTGGCTTTGCTCTTGTTGGAGGCCCTGCAAGGCAGGACCATCCAAGGGCGGTTGAAGCTTTGAGAAGGCTTGATGTTCCTTACATTGTTGCGCTGCCTCTGGTGTTCCAGACAACAGAAGAGTGGCTGAACAGTACTCTTGGTCTGCATCCAATACAGGTTGCTCTTCAAGTTGCTTTGCCAGAGCTAGATGGAGGCATGGAGCCAATTGTTTTTGCTGGTCGAGATCCCAAAACAGGTAACCATAGTCTGTTTTCTTTATGGCATCCTGTTAATAAACTTTTTGTGATGAGATGACTACTCTGGTGCAGATGTCTTAAGTTTGTCTTTGAAACATTTATCTGACAGGAATCCAGCAGATTTTTCTTTTCAAAACAAATAAATTAGCATTGCCTTAATAGCATGAATATTGGACTCATAAGAGATATTGAAATTTCTTCCCTTTGCATACTTTCTATTTTGTTTATTGATTAATTGATATGTTTTCAGGAAAATCTCATGCTCTTCATAAGAGAGTGGAACAGCTCTGCATCAGGTCAATCAGATGGGCTGAATTGAAAAGAAAATCAAAGGTATTTACCATTTTCTGAATCTCTAAACTTACATATCCTGTTCAAGTCAAACTTTAGCCAAGCCTGCAAGATTTTTGTGACTTTGTAAGCAATAATCATAAAATTTTACTATTAAAGGTCTAATAACAACCATCCTGTTCACACACATACATATTCATTATTTTTTTTTCCTGTTTGGATAGATATTTAATGTGGAAATAATCTAACGAAGATTTAAGCTGATACTCAATATGAGTTTTCTTGTTTCAATATTTTTCCTGTATCTGTGATGAAGTCAATTTCAATGAATTGGAAGATAATCTCTTAAAGAGTTTTTATTTGACATCTACTCAAATGATAAATGACTTGCAAGCAATATCTGATGGAGAAATCTGTTGTTTCAAAGCATAATTCATAATATCTTGTACAGTAAAAAGCGATATGCACATTTTACTAATATTGTATTTATTTTGAATTGGATGTATGACTATTTTAAAGTCTTATCTCAAACCTCGTGATTTACCAAACAAATATATAGAGAATGGGAGAAATCTCAAATGGCAGAGGAACTGGGTTTCCTATTAATGAAAGGAAATTTCTGCTATGCTGTATATTGCACTCTTTTGTATTTGACTGGCCAATGTCTCAAGTTTCAATCTTAAATAGTTAACTCTCTTTTATTTTTTACCTTCTTTATAGAAACATTTTTATGTTGTGAAAAAAATATTCATGTTGTTTATGTTGTTGTCACCCTAATCTTCATCCAATCTTATTATCTTCCGTTTCTCATTGCATGGTATAATGAATCCGCTTGCATGTATCTGCACCAAAATAAAACTTTCTTACATTCATCTTTATTTTGAATTTGCATCATTTTCCCATGTATATCCTCTTAGCGCAGTTTGACTTTTATTGTTGAAATTCACATGATAAATTTTGGCACTAATGCAGGCAGAGAAGAAACTAGCAATCACTGTCTTCAGTTTCCCACCAGACAAAGGAAATGTGGGAACTGCTGCCTACCTCAACGTCTTTTCCTCCATATACTCAGTTATGCAGGACCTGAAAAGAGACGGTTACAATGTTGATGGCCTTCCAGAGACTCCAGAAGCATTGATTGAAGATGTGCTACATGACAAAGAAGCTCAATTCAGCAGTCCAAATCTGAACATTGCCTACAAAATGAGTGTGCGTGAGTACCAAAATTTGACTCCCTATGCCACAGCATTAGAAGAGAATTGGGGGAAACCCCCAGGCAATCTGAATGCAGATGGAGAGAATCTATTGGTATATGGGAAACAGTATGGTAATGTCTTCATAGGTGTTCAACCCACATTTGGTTATGAAGGGGATCCAATGAGGCTGCTTTTCTCCAAATCTGCGAGTCCTCATCATGGATTTGCAGCATATTACACTTATGTTGAGAAAATCTTCAAAGCTGATGCTGTACTTCATTTTGGGACACATGGTTCCCTTGAATTCATGCCTGGAAAGCAGGTAGGGATGAGTGATGTGTGTTACCCTGACAGTCTGATTGGGAATATTCCAAATGTATATTACTATGCTGCAAACAATCCTTCTGAGGCCACCATAGCTAAACGCAGGAGCTATGCAAACACCATTAGCTATCTGACTCCTCCAGCAGAAAATGCTGGACTGTACAAAGGTCTTAAGCAGCTAAGTGAGCTCATATCCTCATATCAGTCCCTCAAAGACACTGGCCGTGGACCACAAATTGTGAGTTCAATTATAAGCACAGCTAAACAATGTAATCTTGACAAGGATGTGGCGCTGCCAGATGAGAGTCAGGAGATACCACCTAAAGAGCGTGACCTTGTAGTTGGAAAGGTGTATTCCAAGATTATGGAGATTGAGTCTCGTCTGTTGCCTTGTGGGCTTCATGTCATTGGTGAGCCTCCCTCAGCCTTGGAAGCAATTGCTACACTGGTGAACATTGCTGCACTTGATCGTCCTGAAGATGGTATTTCTTCTCTCCCAGCAATATTAGCAGACACTCAAGGAAGAGATATAGAAGGTGTTTATAGAGGGAGTGACAAAGGAATATTGAAGGATGTAGAGCTTCTTCGACAAATAACTGAAGCATCTCGTGGAGCGATCACTGCCTTTGTGGAGCGTACTACTAATAAGAAGGGTCAAGTTGTTGATGTAGCTGATAAACTTACTTCAATCCTTGGATTTGGCATAAATGAGCCATGGATTCAGTACTTGTCAAACACCAAATTTTACCGAGCTGATAGGGAAAAACTTAGAACCTTGTTTGAGTTCCTAGGAGAATGTTTGAAGTTGGTTGTGGCTGATAATGAGTTGGGAAGTTTGAAACAAGCCTTGGAGGGTAAATATGTGGAGCCAGGGCCTGGTGGTGACCCAATTAGAAATCCAAAAGTTTTGCCAACAGGAAAGAATATTCATGCCTTGGATCCACAAGCTATTCCTACAACTGCAGCCATGCAGAGTGCCAAAGTAGTGGTAGATAGGTTGGTTGAGAGGCAGAAAGTTGATAATGGGGGAAAATATCCTGAGACAGTTGCACTTGTGTTGTGGGGAACAGATAATATTAAAACATATGGTGAATCCCTGGCTCAGGTCTTGTGGATGATTGGTGTGAGACCAGTGGCTGATACCTTTGGTAGGGTAAACCGGGTGGAACCTGTAAGTCTTGAAGAGCTTGGAAGGCCTAGGATTGATGTGGTTGTTAATTGCTCGGGAGTGTTCAGAGACCTTTTCATCAATCAGGTATTACTTCTCTTTTGCTGTTTTTCAATTAATGGAGGCTAAAACCAATTTAGTAGTCTTTGACTCCTTGTGTTCCATCATTGATTGAACTATTGAAGTATTGCCCATAAATCGTAATTATTTGGAAATGCTACTTGAACTCTTCATACTTCAAATTTGTTACTAAAAGAGTCATCGCATAGGAGATACTTCCAACCGTTTTATTTACAGGACAATAATTAATATCCTTGTTTGCAAACATATCCTTTGCTTCATCATCAGAAACTCTAATGATGATGGGTTGCAGTTTTTCATAATGACTACCTTACCTCTTATTTACCAGGTTGTTACTGCCTCATTGCTTTGTTTGCTCATTAATTTATGTTCATACTCAGATGAATCTTCTGGATAGAGCAGTCAAAATGGTTGCTGAATTAGATGAACCAGCAGAGCAAAACTACGTAAGAAAGCATGCATTAGAACAAGCTCAAGCCCTTGGCATTGAAGTTCGAGAAGCAGCAACAAGGGTCTTCTCCAATGCCTCTGGATCCTACTCCTCAAACATAAACCTGGCTGTGGAGAATTCTTCATGGAATGATGAGAAGCAGCTCCAGGACATGTATCTTAGCAGAAAATCTTTTGCTTTTGATTGTGATGCCCCTGGTGCAGGAATGACTGAAAAAAGAAAAGTATTTGAGATGGCTCTAAGCACTGCAGAAGCCACATTCCAAAACCTTGATTCATCAGAAATTTCTCTCACTGATGTCAGTCATTACTTTGACTCAGACCCAACTAATCTGGTTCAAAATCTAAGGAAAGATGGGAAGAAGCCTAGTGCATACATTGCTGACACAACCACAGCCAATGCCCAGGTATAAATTATTCTAGTGAATCACCTATTTCCTAGCTTGCTTTGACATGTTTCAAAGCTAGAAAGATATTCAAATCTCATTTACTTTATATTATAGATGTTAATGACCTTATGGATATATTCCTTTCAGGTACGTACCCTTGCTGAGACAGTTAGACTTGATGCAAGAACCAAACTGTTGAACCCCAAGTGGTATGAAGGCATGATGTCTAGTGGATATGAGGGTGTTCGTGAGATTGAAAAGAGACTCACCAATACAGTGGGATGGAGTGCAACCTCAGGCCAAGTTGACAACTGGGTGTATGAAGAAGCCAATACAACTTTCATTCAAGATGAGCAAATGCTGAACAAACTCATGAACACCAATCCAAACTCCTTCAGGAAGCTGGTTCAGACATTCTTGGAAGCCAATGGACGCGGTTATTGGGAAACTTCAGAAGAGAATATTGAGAAGCTCAGGCAGTTATACTCAGAAGTGGAAGACAAAATTGAAGGCATTGATCGCTGAAGTTTATAGCTATTAATATTATTGAGAAGAATATACAACAATGAGAAGAGAAGAGCATCCTTCTAATTTGATTTTGTTTTCTTTTTCTCATTTTTTGAGATCAAGTCTCCTTTGTGCAGTTGCGAACTTCAACTCTGTGAACAAATAAAGGTTTCAGTTCAAAATTGAAGAATGACTAGCATAACACTGGTTGTTTAGATGATTTTATTGCATAAAAGAAATTTGATAATTAGTATAAACTTATTCTAATCACACAATACCTACAATTGACTCAGGAGAAAGGTCAGAAACTTAAACTAGAATTTCTGTTATCTTGTTTCTTCTTCCTTCCTTTCCTAAGTCTGGTTTATGTATGTAACATTGAGTTTATTTCATGCCAATGTTTGGGTTAGCGTATATGTAATGCACTGTGCTATTCATGTTATTTTTACCATTTTCTCCACTGAGGAGGTCTTCAAACAATTAGCCTTCACAACAAAGGTTTCTTTTCCTGGTCCCAAATCAAGCTTTACAATAGAAGACTATACATGCATTTCCTGATTTACTTCCCGCAGTTGAGAAATACATGAGTGCATTTGGTCTATAAATAATTAGATAGAAAACATGATACATCAATTAGATGATTCAAATTTTGTATAAGCCATTAAGAATTCTTGTAGCATTCAGTCCTCTAGGTTTAAGTTAAGCTTGTTTTAGAAACATTGGATAAAATTGTTTTTGATAGATTTAATTTGGAATCATTAAACTTTGAGATATATGTCTAAATTAATCTCAATTATACATTAAACATTTTTTTTAGTCCGAAATAATGAAATGAATTTGACCAAATTGTAGTTACAAGGTTTGTTTTGGGAAATGACTTTACACTTTCCTCTCATGTATGGTCAATTCTTCAACTTTATGTATTAGCTTTCGTACTAAATATCCAAGCTGATTTTACATTAGGCATGTGTCATAATGTGAGAAATTATATTAGTTATAAGTTTTTGTCAAACAAACACTTACTTGAGTTAAAAGAATAACAGAGAAGTAAAAAATGACTTTAATCTTTTTTATAAATATAGTTTATGATAAAAAAGTTTTCCTTTCACCAAAACAAAACCTACCAAAGAAGAAAAAATCACTCTTCCTTCTTGTTTCCTTCCTTTCTCTTTTCTTTCCCTATTTTTCTCCATCCAAACAGAGCATAACAAACTTAATAAATTAATAATATTTATTGGTCTACTTTGTCATATATATATATATATATATATATATATATATATATAAACATTTATGAAGTACGACTATTTCTTCCTCTTTTGTTGTTGTACTTGTTGAAATGGAATGTATTAACACATGACTTTATCATATATATGAACATTTATGAAGTATCATTGTTACTGCCCTTTTTATTGTTGAATTCAATGCCCTTTTTGTTGTTGAATTCAATGAAGTGGAATGTGCCAATGATTTATATAACAAAAATGTTTAATTAAGAAGTTATTTTTATTCTTTTAAAATTTAAACAAGTAAAGTTTAATAAGATAGTGCTTTCTTAACAATAAACTTACCTTTTTTTATCCTTTCTTTTTTATATGGTTTTTAAACCTCGATAACATACCTGATTTACAATATAGTTTTTTAGTGCGGACTGAAGAAATATATCATGACTAGATAAATTTTTTATATTCCTTTAGTAGACTATATGTTAATAAAGTGCTCCGTAAGTTACGTACGTTTCTATCTTTACTGATGTACATCTTTATCTTTGCAGGCAATGTATAATGATTTGGATACTCAACCACCAACATACAGATTAGTCCACTTTCTTGGCCATTGGCTAAGTTGTTCTATACATGTAATTTTTATTGCTCAAAGATAACACTCCTATAATTGTTAGGTCTTTCTTCAAGTGGTTTTCTTACATTTGTGTTTAACAAATTCCAGTTGAAGGAAAATACTAATTACTCATATATGATTAATTTTTTAAAATTTTTGTTGCAGGTATTAATTCTATCAGGTTTGAGGTGATTGCTATCCTATGTGTAAGCAATCCTGATTATCATATATTGTAAAAGTGCTTTCATCTCAATATATTTGATTTTTTTATCTCCTCTTTTATTATATTATATATCACATAATATTTTTTTTTTATATCTCACCTATTATATTATATATCGCATCATATTTCTTTCAATTTTTTAATCTCTTCTCCTATCATGCTATATATCACATTATATTATTTCTTACTGTGTTCCTCGTGTTACTTCCTCATTCCATCTATTTTCATATGGAGACAATCTTTTTCCTATTTGCAAAAGGACTTTTGGTGGGATAGCATTACCATTGAGTTTGCTCAACAAATAATTTGTTTCACTTGAACAAGATGAATTGGTAGCTTTGCAGGGTGAGATGACACTTTGAGAAGGTCCATTTTATGATATGTAAAACTATTGTACTGTACTGTATTGTTATATATTGATCCATTTACAGTTTTATGCAGTACATTTATCCACCAACCCCCACAGAAAGCAAGAGGTCAAAAGAGGGAATTGGAATGGACTCAATTCATGAATGAAGAAATGATGATCACGTTTGACAAATTAGTCAACCACGTCGTCACCTTCCCCGAGAGCGTGGGGTCATCCCAACACCTTAACATCAACTACGGTGATGTCGCCGTTGGACTCCAATCACCATCCACACCACAAACCCCGTTTCTGCACTTTCGTGGCGAACATGGCCGAATTTTTCGTCTTCGAAATTGCAGAATCACTGCTCCGGAAGCTTGCTTCTCATCTTTATGAAGAAGCTTCTCGAGCCTATGATCTGTATGAGGATCTTCAAGGGATCCAGGATACCTTGTCAATTGTCAAAGGTGTGTTGTTGGATGCTGAGGACAAGAAGGAGCTTAAGCATGGGTTGAGTGAATGGCTGAGGCAGATTCAACGTGTCTGCTTCGATGCTGAGGATGTATTGGATGGATTTGCGTGCCGACACCAGCGAAAGCAAATTGTCAAAGCTTCACGCAGCACAGTGATGAAGGTAGGTTACTTCTTTTCTTCGTCTAATCCTCTTGTTTTCCGTTTTAGGATGGCTCATCAAATCAAAGATATTAGGAGTAGATTGGATAAAGTAGCAGCTGATGGGAACAAGTTTGGTCTTGAGAGGATTGATATTGATCAAAGACTTGTGCATAGGAGAGACATGACCTATTCCCATGTTGATGTTTTAGGTGTGATAGGAAGGGAGAATGAGAGGGAACAAATTGTCAAGCTTTTGATGCAACCTCTCCCTGATGGTGATAAAAGTCTCTCTGTTATTCCCATAGTTGGAATTGGAGGGTTGGGGAAGACCACACTTGCAAAGTTGGTGTTCAATGATGAGAGGATGGATGAACTTTTCCAATTGAAGATGTGGGTTTGTGTATCTGATGATTTTGACATTAGGCACATAATTATTAAAATCATCAATGCTGCTTCTGCTTCTAGTCCAACTATTACTCTAGGTCGCCTAGAAAACATTAAACACTTAGATATTGAGCAGCTACAAGCAAATCTTAGATATATGCTTTCTGGTCAGAAGTTTTTGCTTGTCCTGGATGATATATGGAATGATGATCGTGGAAAATGGATGGAGTTGAGAGATTTAATAAAAGTTGGCATGGTGGGAAGCAAAGTCTTGGTGACCACACGTAGTAACTCAATTGCTTCAATGATGGGCACTGTTCCCTCCTACATTTTAGAAGGTCTTTCTCCGGAGAATTGTTTATCTCTGTTTGTTAAATGGGCATTTAAGGAAGGTGAAGAAAACAAATATCCAAATTTGGTGAAGATTGGAAAAGAAATTGTGAAAAAATGCCGAGGGGTTCCACTGGCAGTGAAAACATTAGGAAGTTCCCTGTTCTCAAATTTTGATCTGGATAGGTGGGAATTTGTAAGAGACCATGAGATATGGAACTTAAAACAAAAGAAAGATGACATTTTACCTGCACTTAAGTTGAGCTATGATCAAATGCCTTCCCATTTGAGGCACTGTTTTGCATTCTTTTCTCTTTATCCTAAAGATTTTGGCTTCGCTGGTATTCAGAGTAGTGTTCTTTGGATGGCACATGGATTAATTCAATCTCCTGATGGAAATCAGAAGATAGAGAATATTACAAGACAATATATAGATGAGTTACACTCCAGATCATTTCTTGAGGATTTTGAGGACTTTGGCTATTTTTACTATTTCAAAGTACATGATTTGGTACATGATCTTGCACTGTATGTTGCAAAAGAGGATTTTCTAGTGGTAAACTCGCATACTCGCAATGTACCTGAGAGAGTAAGGCATTTATCAATTGTTGAAAATGATTCACTTAGCCCTGCTTTGTTTCCCAAGTCCAGAAGTGCAAGAACTATTTTATTTCCCATTGATGGAATGGGGGTTGACAGTGAAGCTCTTTTGGATACATGGATAACAAGATGCAAATACTTACGGTATTTAGATATAAGTGACTCTTCTTTTGAGAGACTACCTAATTCAATTTCTAATTTGGAGCATCTGCGAGGTTTCGATCTTTCAAACAACTGCAAAATAAAAAGACCTCCTCATTCTATATGCAATCTTCCAAATTTGCAGTATTTGTCAGTTAGAGGATGCATGGAGCTTGAAGCATTGCCTAAAGGATTTGGGAAGTTAACCAGTCTTCGACAATTGCTTTTAACCACAAAACAATCAGTTCTGTCACATAATGAAATTGAAAGCTTGTGTAACCTTCAAACGTTGAGTTTTGAATATAGTGACAATTTGAAGTTTTTGTTCAAAGGGGAACAACTCACTTTCCTTGATGTTTTGCTTGTTCAATCATGTGGGAGCTTAGACTCTTTACCTTTTCATATTCTTCCTAACTTAGAGGCTCTGTTAGTAATACGGTGTGAGATGCTAAATCTATCATTAAACCATGAAAGCCCAATCCAAAGATTGAGGATGAAATTTCTGCATCTAGAGCATTTTCCAAGGCAACTGGCATTGCCTCAATGGATTCAAGGAGCTGCTGACACTTTACAGACCCTGTTTATTTTAAATTTTCCTAGTCTTAAGATGCTTCCCGAGTGGCTAACAACAATGACTCATCTTAAGATGCTCCATATTGTTAACTGTCCTCAACTGTTGTATCTCCCAAGTAACATGCAACGCCTCACTGCCCTTGAAGATTTGATCATAGATGGTTGTCCTGAATTGTGTCGAAAATGTCAGTCACAATCTGGTGAATACTGGCCCTTGATTGCTCACATCAAACGTGTTTCCATTGGAGAAACAAATGGAAAGGGGAAACTTCTCTTTCGAATGCAGTCACGGCTGCGGTTGAGATTGCGTGATTAGTAACATTGAAATGTTGTGCCCACAATGTAACCATGGAAACTGCAACTTAAAAGCCTTGTCAAGTATGAAATCATCACCTTGTAGCTAAACTTTGACACACTTTCCAATTCTATTTACATTTTGAAGTTATTAAAGAAAGATTGTAGGTATGGATTTGGTGAGGGTCTTTGATTATAGTTTTACGAATAGTTTCTTTATTTAAGATATTGATAAAAAATATTATACACAAAAGATTGATAAGAGCACTGATCCTCGGCACACAAACAATGATTTATAATTATATATATATATATATATATTTTAAATTTAATAATTATAAAATTTTTTAATTTTTAAAAAAATATAAAAGAAGATCGTAATAGAATGTAGATGAATGTGATTGTGATGTAATTTTGATATATATAAAAATTATTTTGTTATTGATGATTATCTTTTGTTATAGTTTTACTAATAATTTTTTTATTTATGATTTTCAATAAAAAAAATATTATATGCAATTAGGTAAAACAATGATCATATTTAGGTTTGGAACAATTGTAAATTTTTTATTATGATTTTATTTATACTTTTGTTGTTGGTTGATTGTTTATTGGTTTCCAAAACTTTTTTATGTTTTTGACTTGTTAATGCAAAATTCTCTTTTCACGCTTTGGTAGTACAACCCAGTTTCAAATGATTGTCCAATTATCCTTACCACCTTTAGAAGTAAGAGCTATATTAGCTCACAATTTGAACTCCTTGATTAAAAGTTGGTTTAATGGTATTTTCAATTTTAAGTTCAATTTATCCAATACGATTTAAAATTGGATTATTATTCATTAATATAAAAATGAAATATAGATTTTTAAATTAGATATTTTTATAATAATAAATTAACAATAAATAGTGAGATAATGAACTAGAAAATATGAAAAAAGATAAAGAATTTAAACAAAATACTAAAAGATAGAGATGTATACTTAAGATATTCTTTCAAAACATTCTATTCAATAGTAAACAAAAAATCTTTAACTTGTAGCACAAATTTAAATAAGTAAATATATCTTATTTTTATCGTATGTGATTCAAAATAACAAGATATCATCATTTATAAACTTTTATTTACAAAGATAAAATTCTAAAAGCAAAACATATATTCTTAAACTTTATATGGCACAATAATATGTGTGATAACAACTAATAACTGACAAAAGCTATTCCTAACCATTTTCCGTCAAAACATTTGTAATGCTCTCAAAATTCTTTTGAGTCATTTTCTTTGTTCAAGTTTCTTTGGCCTAATCTTTGTTTTTTCTAACTGCTCTTGGATCTTTGTAAAGAGCAATATTTAATTTGAATTCCCACCACTAAAACAATCTTTTACCTATTTCATCAAATCAAATTAAGTTAAACTATTTCATCTTCTATTAACTTTGACATTTATCCATATTTTAGCATAATAATCTCTCTCTTACCATCTTATTATTATTAATCAATAATTTTCTAAAATCTGAATTCAACTTTTATGATATAACTTAATAAAATTTTGAACTATATCAATAATAAGCATATAAATTTTGCATGATTGCTACTAACTGCCCAGAATCTTCAAAGATCAATATCGTATTTGAGAAAATCACTGGGAAGACAGCGTGGAATTTGTCACAGTTGCTACCATGAGAGTTACCTCGAACACGGTGGCTTGCATCACAAGTTAAACGTGTTGTTGATGTACCACTCTGATACAAACCTTGAAGGTTCATTGCAAATGAAATCTGCCCTTTACTTGTTTAATGAAAATGCTTTACAATTGAATAAGTGCCGCCATCGAATCAAACCACTAAAAATTATGAAATTTAGACCAAACAAAACTAAAAACACAATTAGCCAATTGCATAACCAGCACAAATATTGGTCTTTGTGCTCCCCTTTTCTTAAAATAATAACCTCCAACAAATACAAAATAGAAAAGCATTGCCATTTAGGCATAGTTCAAGAGCCCATAACAAAAAAATAGTCGTAAATGAACTGAAAAATACAAGACGAAATGTAACTCCTCGAATTTGATGGAGCTACTGTAGCAAAATAGGTTAAAAAATATCCAAGTTTAAAAAACAAAATACAAAGAGCAAGGCAAGGCATAGTTCACGGCACAGAAAGTAATGTGCAGGGAAAAACTTTACCAAGTCCACACATGTTGTTTCCACCAACCAAACCCTTCTCACTGCTTCCAAGCTCTCAATCCTTTTCCCTTTTGATCTTCTCAGTTTTTCAAAACAGAGAGATACATTGGTAATGTCGGAAACATTTTCTCAGCTATCAATCCTTTACCTTTTTCCCCATATGTGCTTGAGGAGAACAACTTCAAAACCTTATGTACCTTGGGCAATATCACCACTTCTCATTTCTAGAAGACTAACTACAAACAAAGGCCATTCTTTTTAAACCCAGTCATTACTATTTCTCTAACTATTTCAACCTTTTATAGGTCATTCTTTTTGTGTCATACACAAAATTCCAACAAAAAAGGGTATTATTAATATTTTTTCTGTTTTTATATGTTATTAAATTTTTTTAATAAAAAATTGAAAGAATATTATTTTAGAATAAAAAATGAACTATAGTAAAATAAATATTTTTATATTAAAATTGAAATTTTATCTTAATAATCAATGAAAATTAAAAATTGATGTTAATTATTCATGTCAAACTTTAATTTTAATTAAAGATCATCATCATCAATTTACTTAGGATGTTGCACTTAAACTTTGTTCTGTGTGATCTTGATATTTTCTCTGATAAAAACTGATGCGATAAGTGTTGTGTCTGTTTGAAACTTCGTATGTTTCATAAAAAATAGCACCTGCACCATTAACTATGTGATACATGAAAGCTGTGACGGCAATGCCTATAGACTTAGTTGTCATTATGACAATGGAAAAGTTACTCTAATATTTATATTTTCCTATGTTATTTTATTTTCTATTATATTATATATTTTATTTTAATTTTCTTTTTTCCTATCTTTCTTTTCATCAGCAACATTTGAATATATATATATATATATATATATATATTTTCATATCTTTTTTTCAATTTCATCGTATATCATATTTTATCTTTCTATTTTTTTTTTCTTCCTGTATCTCTTTGGTTAACACTCTTTACAGTAAAAACATGAGGTGGAAGAGTATGACTGCTCTTACAACAACTATGGACACAAATGAGGCACAATCACCTCAACTATAAACTTGTGACAATTCCATTTTTGTTCTTTCCTGAAAATCATGGTCGATTCGTCTGTCTTCCATACTGCTGGCTTACTGTTACAAAAGCTTGCTTCCTTGGCTTATGAAGAAGCTTCTCGAGCCTACGGTGTGTATGATGATCTTCAAGGGATCAAAGACACATTATCAATTGTCCAAGGTGTGTTGCTGGATGCTGAGGATAAGAAGGAACACATGCATGGCTTGCATGAATGGCTGAGGCAGATTCAGAACGTTTGCTCTGATGCTGAAGATGTATTGGATGGATTTGAGTGCCAAACATTGAGAAAACAAGTTGTCAAAGCTTCTTGTAGCACCGGGTTTAAGTTAGGTCACTTCTTTTCTTCATCTAATCCTCTTGTTTTCCGTGTTAGGATGGCTCATCAAATCAAAGATGTTAGGAGTAGATTGGATAAGGTAGCTGCTGATGGAAACAAGTTTGGACTTGAGAGAATGGATGTTGACCAAAGACTTGTTATGCAGAAGAGAGAAATGACTTATTCCCATGTTGATGCTTCGGATGTGATAGGAAGGGAGAATGAGAGGGAACAAATTATCAACCTTTTGATGCAGCCTCTACCTCATGAAGATGGTGATAAAAGTCTGTGTGTTATTCCCATTGTGGGTATTGGAGGCTTGGGGAAGACCACACTTGCAAAGTTGGTGTTTAATGATAAGAAGATGGATGCACTTTTTCAATTGAAGATGTGGGTCTGTGTGTCTGATGATTTTGACATTAGGCACATAATTATTAAAATAATCAACGTTGCATCTGCATCTGCCTCTAATTCAGCTTCTGCTCCTACTATTGCTCATGCTCAACAAGAAAGCCTTAATAACTTAGACATGGAGCAGCTACAAAGTCGTCTGAGATGTAAGCTTTCTGGTCAGAAGTTTTTGCTTGTCTTGGATGATATATGGAATGATGACCGTGCAAAATGGATTGAGTTGGAAAATTTGATAAAAGTTGGTGCTGTGGGAAGCAAAGTCTTGGTTACTACTCGAAGTAACTCAATTGCTTCCATGATGGGGACAGTTCCGTCGTATGTTTTAGAAGGCCTTTCTCTAGAGGAATGTTTATCTCTGTTTGTCAAATGGGCATTTAAGGAAGGGGAAGAAGAAAGATATCCAAATCTAGTGGAGATAGGTAAAGAAATTGTTAAAAAATGTCAAGGGGTTCCATTGGCAGTGAGAACCTTAGGAAGTTCCCTTTTCTCAAGATTTGATTTAGATAACTGGGAATTTGTGAGGGACCACGAGATATGGAATTTAAAACAAAAGAGGGATGGGATTTTACCAGCTCTGAAGTTAAGCTATGATCAAATGCCGTCGTGTTTGAGGCATTGTTTTTCTTGCTTTTCCCTTTATCCCAAAGATTTTGGCTTCACTAGTGTTCAGACTACTAATCTTTGGGTGGCTCTTGGATTACTTCAATCCCAGGACCGAAATCATAGGCCAGAAAAAATTGCGAGGGAATATATAAATGAATTACATTCAAGATCATTTCTTCAGGATTTTGAGGACTTTGGCCTCTTTCATTATTTCGAAGTACATGATTTGGTGCATGATCTTGCATTGTATGTTGCCAAAGAGGAGTTTCTAGTGGTAAACTCTCATGCTCAGAATATACCTAAGCAAGTGAGACATTTATCAATTGTTGAAAATGATTCACTTAGCCATGCTTTGTTCCCCAAGACCAAATGTGTGAGAACCATACTATTTCCTAATGAAGGAGTTGGTCTTGACAGTGATACTATTTTGGAAACATGGATATCAAGATACAAATACTTACGGGTTTTGGATTTAAGTGATTCTTCGTTTGAGACTCTACCAAATTCAACTGGTAAATTGGAGCATCTGCGAGTTCTGAATCTTTCTAATAACTGCAAAATCAAACGACTTCCTCATTCTATATGCAATCTCCAGAATTTGCAAGTTTTGTCACTGGGTGGATGCATGGAGCTTGAAACATTGCCTAAAGGATTAGGGAAGCTTATCAGCCTTCGACAACTGGATATAACCACTAAACAATCCATTCTATCATTGAATGAATTTGCAAGCTTGAGCAATCTTCAAACTTTGAGTTTTGAATATTGCTACAACTTGGAGTTTTTGTTTGGAGAAGCACAACTCCCTTCCCTTGAAGCATTATTTGTTCTATCATGTTGGAACCTTGAGTCCTTGCCCCTACATACTCTCCCTAATTTACAGGCTTTGTTAGTTATTGACTGTGAGATGCTGAATCTGTTGTCAGAGCGTGAAATTCCAATCCAGAGACTGAGGATGAAAGTTCTCCAACTTGTGGATTTTCCCAGGCTGGTGACATTGCCTCGATGGATTGAAGGTGCAGTAGATACTTTACAGTCCTTGATTATTGTAAATTTTCCTAGTCTTGAGAGGCTTCCTGGGTGTCTAACAATGATGACTCTTCTTAAGAGGCTCCTTATTGCTAACTGTCCTCAACTGTTGTATCTTCCAAATGATATGCATCAACTCACTGCCCTTGAAATTTTGACTCTAGATGGTTGTCCTGAATTGTGTCGAAAATGCCAGCCACAATATGGTGAATACTGGCCCATGATTGCTCACATCAAATGCCTTTCCATTGGAGAACCTGGAGGAAATCATCGACCTTGAAGGTAAAAATATTAGTTTATCACTAGACTACAACACACTTTTCAATTCCATCATCTTTTAGTATTGAGCAAGATAAATTATGCTCACCATAACCACCCAAATAAATGGTTTTCTCACTGCTTGTATATCCATTCTCATTAGACATCTACATTTACAATGTTGGTCTGTTGAATACTTCAAATATTAACTTAAGAAAGAAGAAACTGAACTTCATTTTGTTTAATTTCTCATGACAGATGTGCAAAATGAAGAAACCTTTTACCCTCCATTGGAACCCCACCCAAGTGCTTGTCCAACAGATGCCACTGTAAGTGATCCACTCTTCAAGTTTAGGCTAAATCTCTTTCCTTTGAATTTGAAGTCTCACCCTTTGTTCACAATATGGTTAGATTTGCTCAGTGATTTTTCTGCTGTGCACATGTGCCTATAACTTGTGTCTATGCTTGTATTCATTGTTCAAACCAACAGATGCTGATTGCTCCTTTTAGACCACTTTCTGGTAGGAAAAAAAGTGAGGTCCATTTACGAGAGACCATTAGAGCTGAGATTGGAAGTTAATATATAATGTAGTTATGATGTCCCCCAAGCAATCAACTCAATTGTTTGAACTGATTTTAAGTTTTAACAACACTGAATCGGAGGTAACTGTCAACCTTGAGGTATCACCTACTTTGATGAGCCGTACAAGGTTTATTGAGTAGGATGGTTTGGTTATGTTGGTTATCTACGTTGGGTAGTTCAATTTCAAGTGGTTCTGAGTATTGGGAGTGAATTGCTACTGTATATAAACACCACACCTTCTCTGCAACTGTAACTGTTTTTGAGTTTGCAGAATTCCAATGGTAAAATAGAGTGAATTTTCATTGGGACAAAGTTTAATAAGGAAAAAAGTATTACATGCTTGGTATATCAGTCATAAAGAAGATTTTTTAAGACTAACCTTACCTTCATTTGCAGGGTAAAACAGGAATAATGGGCCAAAGAGGAAAATGCATAGGAGGCAGCATGAACAGCATGAGGACAAAGGGACACAGGCACAGGATAGGAGTTCTTTAGTTTACGAAAATATTTTTCTTATTTTACTTATAAAAATATCATATTATTTTCATTTTACTGCTTGTTTTTAAAACTGTGTACATGAAACAATGAAAACAATATTTTTTTCACTGTTTCTTATATAAAATTTTAAAAACAGAAAAGAAAATAAAAATAAAATATAATTTTTATAAATAAAAATAAAAATAAAAAAAAGTAAAAAATAAAATAAAATTTACAAACTAAACAATCACTAAGAGTTGCGGGTCCAGGTCCAACCAGAGACAGCAGGCCAGAAATTAGAAATAACTAGCAAAATCATTGTTTCCAGAGGCAGAATTGAAAATGATTATTCTCAGTACTCAACATATCTAAGAAACTACACATTTGTCATTTGTAGAACTGAAGGTGATTTAATTGGCCGTAACCTTCACTTGTTGGTCTCTATTGTCAAGAAACATACTCTTTCCTGCTAAAGGAATGGAGGATAAAATGGTGAACATCCTCCTGTGTTACCGACTGAAACTCTACAAGTTTTAACGAGAAAGTGTTGTATAGACACACACATAACGCATCATCCTTAGGCTGCTCCAATTCGTTATTAACTGATTGTTAACAAATAATAATGCAACTATGCCAGGTTCGGTAACACACGATTTCGGTGTTCGTCTGCAATGAGAGTGGAATGATAAACCGAATGCACCGTTCATGGCATGTTCATTCAGTAACTAGAGTTTCTCTCCAAGATTAAACCTTTCTAAATTTAAAGGTAGCAAATTTAAAATGATGATCATGTGTCTAAATTTATTAAATTCGGTCAACTGTGATTTTTTTAAAATTATTAAGGATCTATATGAAACTTATATTGCAGATAGATCCTTTCTTCTTCTTCTTATTATTATTATTCATATTTTCTCCCTCAGTTCCATTTTTTTTTCCAGCCATGTTGCATTCAAGATTCCATATTTTCCGGCAACAAGCCTCCCCCAAAACATAGAAACCGCTTGCTAGTCCTCATCACCAACGAACCCCAGGAAGCCACATAAACATTTTGGATATTAGCTGAGATGAAGTTCAAGCACAATGAAGAAGCTCGAGATGGAGTGCTGTTTAAACTTGATGTAGTTTCAGTTTCAATATTAATTATCATGTCATTTCTTTCTTGTGAATTTGTAACTTTTTTTTTCTATAAAAGTCATAATTTCTTTAAATGGAGATATTTATCTAAAGAAATCAGAATTTGACAATAATCCTCTGTTCTAAGGATTTTGTATATCTCTTATCTTTGAAGAGACCAGTAAACAGTTGAACCATGACGCCAAAATTGAAAGCAGAAGCGGGTCTCTCTTTTTTATCTTTACATCAGATCGGACAGTAAATATCCATACAAAGTTCTTTCGGAGTGAGAAGTTCGGCTTCTCTCAAGTTCAAAATATGGTTGGGGAGTTGCTTGAATTTAAGGTTGTCGTTGGTCATGGTGATAAATAACAAGGAATTACGGACGGTCATGGAAGTAAGTATAGGAAGACAAATAAATTTAGAAAAAGGATCTGAATGCAAAATAATTTTTTATAGGCTTTTAACAAAAATAAAAATTACTGTGGACTATAGTTAATGAAATGAAAACACATGTCATAAATATATTGATTTATATAGAATTACGATAGCTACTTTTTAATTTAAAATTATAGTAAAGGTATTGGAAAAAATATCTTATAAATATATAGTAATGTTTGTTTAGTTTTGTGATGTTTTTCTAATTTACATAGGGATATAGGTAGGTGGAGTTAAATTAAATTTTGTACGTTAAGTTTGATTTTGTTTTTTTTTTTTTTTTAATTTTGAGTTTTGGTCCGTTACATATTAAAAGTTTTTTTTTTCTATTAAGATTTAACCTGATTTAAAGTGTATAAGGTTTATTAGATTGTTTAAAATTTATATTATAAAAAAATTAGTAAACAAACTTAAATTTTATATAAATAATTGATTAAATTTTTTTGTAAATTTAAAACTTACAAAATAAAAAATTTATTAAATAAGCTTAAAATATATATATATATATAGATATAAATATATATAGGATTAAATGTGTTTTTAGTCCCTCTAAAATATTTAAATTTTGATTTTGATCCCTCAATTTAAAAACCTTTAGTTTAGGTTCCTTATTTTTTAAAATATCATGATTATAATCTTTAATATTAATTTAAGTTACATTAAGTTAAATTAGATTAATCATTATTAGAAAGTTTTTTAACTATATATGGAATGTTTTAATTATAATTCTCAACTTATGATTAATCTATTTTGATTTAATATAACTTAAGTTAATACAGGGACTATGATCAATGTATTTTAAATAATGAGAGATCTAAATCAAAAGTTTTAAATTTAAGAGACCAAAACCAAAATTTGAATATTTTAAAAGAACTAAAAATATATTTAACTCATATATATATATATATATATATATATATACTAATATTATATAAATATAATATAAAATAAATATTCTATAAATATATAATATAAAAATATAAATAAACCTTTAAATAGGTTAAACATATTTTTTAATAAGCTTAGATCTAAACAAGTTTTTTAACGAGTTTAAGTATAAATTTTAAAAAATTTAAATCTATCTATTAATTAAACGATTCGAATCAAATTAAATTTTAGACAAATCAATCAATAAGTTCTTGTCTTCGTTTTCACCATGTTCTCAAAATTTAAAATTTAGTCATTTATTAGATTACGAATATTTAAGTATTATTTTAAAAAAAATTATCATATACATTATATTAAAAATATAAAAATAATAATAATATACATTCATAATTATTATAATTAAAAATCATATATACTTTTTAATTTTTAAATAAGTTATATATAATGTTAAGTAAAATATAACATAATTTTAATTTTTTTAATAAAAAAAATCTAAACGATGTTATTTTATAAATATCAATCTTTTATGATTTATGTTGATTTGTCTTGGTTTATAATTTCAAATTTTTTATTAAAAAATAGATAAAATAAAATCAAAACATGAAACAAATAAAAAAAAATTACATATATTATGATAAAAAATAATATAAAAAATAAAATTTATTTTTTTATTTTTTTAACTCATTATAAAAATAATAAAAATTTATTTCTATTTATTTATATATTTTAGTTTGTCAAGCAAACATAATTAATTTTTTTATATATACACTTTTATATTTATTAACTATAATAAATAAAAATTATATATGAAAGATAAATAAAAAAGTAAATAAAATATTTTAAAAAATAAAAATTATATTATATTTTTTAATATTTATTTTTTTTATCAAATAAAAAGTAACGGAGTATTAAAATAAAGATACATGTACTATGAAAATTAAATAAAAAATCCTTTTTTTTGGGAAATGGCGCGTTACAGCCAAGATTGGATCATGTCAATTGGTTGACTTTGTTGTTGTATGAACAGTGTGTACGCAAAAAGCAGAACCGCCACAACCCCCCATCTCCGTTTCTGCTATTTGGTGAAGAAGATGGCCGAATCATTTCTCTTTGATATTGCCGATACACTGATAGGCAAGCTTGCTTCCTATGCTTATGAAGAAGCTTCTCGAGCACGTGGTGTATATGAGGATCTTCAAGGGATCAAAGACACCTTATCAATTGTCAAAGGTGTGTTGTTGGATGCTGAGGATAAAAAGGAACTCAAGCATGGCTTGCGTGAGTGGCTGAGGCAGATTCAGAACGTTTGCTTCGATGCTGAAGATGTATTAGATGAGTTTGAGTGCCAAACATTGAGAAAACAAGTTGTCAAAGCTTCTGGTAGCACCAGGGTGAAGGTAGGTCACTTCTTCTCTTCATCTAATCTTCTTGTTTTCCGTGTTAGGATGGCTCATCAAATCAAAGATGTTAGGAGTAGATTGGATAAGGTAGCTGCTGATGGAAACAAGTTTGGACTTGAGAGAATGGATTTTGACCAAAGACTTGTTGTGCAAATGAGAGTAATGACTTATTCCCATGTTGATGCTTCGGATGTGATAGGAAGGGAGAATGAGAAGGAACAAATTATCAAACTTTGATGTAGCCTCTACCTCATGAGGATGGTGATAAAAGTCTCTGTGTTATTCCCATTGTGGGTATTGGGGGGCTTGGGGAAGACCACCCTTGCAAAGTTGGTGTTTAGTGATAACAGGATGGATGGGCTTTTCCAATTGAAGATGTGGGTCTGTGTCTCTGATGATTTTGACATTAGGCACATAATTATTAAAATCCTCAACTCTGCATCTGCCTCTACTTCAGCTTCTGCTCCAACTATTGCTCTTGCTCACCAAGAAAACCTTAACAACTTAGATATGGAGCAGCTACAGAGCCGTCTGAGATGTAAGCTTTCTGGTCAGAAATTTTCGCTTGTCTTGGATGATATATGGAATGATGACCGTGCAAAATGGATTGAGTTAAAAAAATTAATAAAAGTTGGTGCAATGGGAAGCAAAGTCTTGGTTACTACACGAAGTAACTGGATTGCTTCAATGATGGGGACTGTTCCCTCGTATGTTTTAGAAGGGCTTTCTCTAGAGGAATGTTTATCTCTGTTTGTCAAATGGGCATTTAAGGAAGGCGAAGAAGAAAAATATCCAAATCTAGTGGAGATAGGTAAAGAAATTGTTAAAAAATGTCAAGGGGTTCCACTGACAGTTAGAACCTTAGGAAGTTCCCTTTTCTCAAAAAATGAATTAGATAAGTGGGAATTTGTGAGAGACAATGAGATATGGAAGTTAAAACAAAAGAGAGATGACATTTTACCGGCTCTTAAGTTAAGCTATGATCAAATGCCATCCCATTTAAGGCATTGTTTTGCTTACTTTTCCCTTTGTCCCAAAGATTTTGGCTTCACCAGTGTCCAAACTACTAATCTTTGGGTGAACTTGGATTACTTCAATCCCAGGATCAAAACCAAAAGCTAGAGAATATTGCAAGGGAATATATAATCATTGACTGTAAGATGCTAGATCTATGGCTAATGTATAGAAGTCCAATCATAGATTATGAGAGGCTGAAAGATGACAGTCCAATCACACTCTCATAAGCTACACCATGAAAGTCCATTTCAAGGATTGAGATTGAAGTTTTTGCATCTTGGGTATTTTTGACATTGCAAGAATGGATTGAAGGAGTTGCGTGCACTTTACAGACTTTGTTAATTTTTAAGTTTCCTAATCTTGAGATGCTTGCTGAGTGTTTGACGACAATGACTCATCTTAAGATGCTCCATATTGTTAACTGTCCTAAACTGCGTGATCTCCCGTGTGATATGCATCGCCTTACTGCCCTTGAAGATTTGACCATAGAAGGTTGTCCTGAATTGTGTGAAAGATGTCAGCCACAATCTGGTTAATACTGGCCCATGATTGCTCACATCAAACGCGTTTCCATTGGAGACCCTAGACATTTGGGGTATCCCCTCTTTATTGATGAAATCGAAGATTATAGGTAAACATATTATTTTGTCACTAAACTATGTCACACTTCTCAATTTTATCCACATTTAGTATAGAGCTAGAGAAACTATCGTTACCACAACCATCCAAATTAATGTAAAGCCATTGTGAATAGATATTTGCATTTCACAGAATGTCCACTTGAATATTTCAACTTTTAATTTGAGAAAAAAATGTTAAACTTTGTTTTATTTTTATTACACGTGAACAACTCCTTCTGCTCTCCATGGGAATTGCGCTGGACACACCTTTAAGTCATCCACTCCTTTGAGCTAAATCTATGTCCTTCTCACCCTTACCTTTTTATGCTGGGGGTTAAATCTTAGAAATCTAACCCTCACGATTCATTTTGTTTTGAACATAAAATTTATATATTTTGGAAACATTTGATAAAATGTTTAAGACTTTTTCTTGTCGTGGATTTATGATCTTGATTCTAAGATTTTGTAATGTTTTATGACTTACAGATATGGAATTAAATAAGTCAAGATAACTTATAAAAAAATCAGTTTGTGACAAAATTTAACGGTATGATAGTGAAGAGACTAATTTAAGATAAAATAGATGTTAGAGAATGTCTTAAAATCTAAAATAAAATCAGAGGATCGATTTAAATAAAAAAAAAGTTTAAGATTGTTTAGCAAAGGATTGTCCTCATGAAAGTGAAGGAAGGATCTGTTGCTACTAATGGGTCTATGGAATGGATTTACTGATTATTATTTTGGTTTTAATATCAAGTGCTACATTTTTGTTTAATCAGCATGGCATCTATTTTTCCTTTATTTGTTTCTCTAAACTTATTGGTGGCTATTTTTCTTAGAGAATTGCAGTTAGATACGATATACAAATATAGCAATTTCTATCATGATTCATGAAATGGAGAATGAATTGAAAAAGGATTCCTTGTATCAAATCAAACATGTATCGAGCAATTGATTGACTGTACCCTATTAGATATTTGAAGCAGTTTATCCTGATTACAAAATTTATAATCAACTTTATCCATCTATTTTTTAATGTAACTTGAGGTAATTGCATGTGAATCATTTGTTGACATCTACAAATTATACAAGAGTGGAAAGCAAACAAGTCCTGGCTTGCAAAAGAATAAGCAGACGAGTTATTTGATTTTACTTGATTTGAATAATTTTGAATCTATTAACATTGATGAAGGGTCTTCCTTTGGAGTGAGACAAAGAATAGGCGGTGAGTTGGGAGATAGTGAGAAGTCTTTAGTGTCAGAATTTTGGGGGAACTTTTGCTAGATCTGTTGCTGATGCATGAAAGCTCTATCATAGATTATGAATGGCCTAAACAAAGATGACAAGCCAATTAGAAACTCTCAGAAGCTATACCATGAAAGTCCTTTCCAAAGATTGAGGATGAATTTTTTGCATCTTGAGTATTTTCAACAGCATACACTTTATAGACCTTTTTAATTTTGAATTTTCCTAATCTCCAGAAGCTTCCTGAGTGTCGGACTACAATGACTCATCTTAAGATGCTCCATATTGTTAAGTGTCCTAAGATGTGGTACCTCCCAAGTCACATGCATCGCCTTACTGCCCTCCAACATTTGATCATAGAAGGTTGTTCTGAATTGTGTGAAAGATATCAGCCACAATCTGGTGAATACCTTCAGTCACTACGAGTCATCCACTCCTTTGAGTTAAATCTATGTCATTCTCATCCTTCCTTTTCATGTTTGAGCTAAATCTCTTTCCTCTGAGTTTGAAATATCACCCCACAACATCTCATGTTTTGCTTGCTCAATTAGTTTTTCTGCGTGCACCAACGTGTGCCTATAAAATGTGTCATTTCAATTGCTCTATTTCTATTTATTAAATTGTTTCTTTTCTCTTGGGATATCTTTTCAAACAAATAGATGGCGGTTGCAGCTTTTGATTACATTTTTTTTTATTATTATTTATGATTAAACATAATAATTAAACTTATTTATATATCTTAAAAATTTAAATGTTAATTAAATAGTCAATATTTATAATTGATTACATAATCATTTTTATATTAAATTAATTATTATTTTATATAAAGATAATCATGATGTTTTTTAAATTAATTACAAATTTTTTATAATCGTTCTATTAACAAAACATTGTGTTTACTTTTATACGAAATAATAATCAACTTAGTTATATAAATGGTTACGTAATCGATTATACATCCTGTTTAATATCTTAAATTTTGGGATATATATAAATATAATTACTATACATATATTTGATAATATTTTTATTTCATTATTGTATTTTCTTTTAACTTTCATTCTTTAAGTTTCATTTTTGTCAATGATTGAGATTACAAAATTTAATTTTAACATAGAGTGAATTTTTTATAATGATAAAATTTTATGAAAAAAAATACATTTGGTATATTAGATGAGTAAAAAAAATAATTGTTAGAGTAACATTTTCTCCGTTTATAAGATAGATTAGATGGTTTACAAGATAGATTAGATGATGAGGATGAAGCCAAACATGGAAGAGGGAGATGTAGAGTTAGCAACAATCCCATGAGCAAAGAGAATATACCATGCATATTGAGAATACACAGAACATGTTTGATTTTTAGTTGGCACAGATAGAATCAATTTTTAAATGGTGAAAATAAATCACTTTCATCCATCCTGTATTATAGATCATGCATCATTCATTTTTAACCATTGGTTTTCTAATCCTACACATTAATTTTTATTTAACTTTAAATCAGACATGCATTGGTTAACTAGGAGTCACAAGACACATTAGTAATGCCTTGGTACACGAACTTTTATACAATATTTTATAGAAACATGGATAATTCTTTTGATATATTTAAAAAATTGTTGGACAAACATCTTTTAGTTGTGTACATTATGAGAGAAATAAATAGAAAGGAAGAATAAATGATAAATATGATGATGATATAATGTTAAGAAGAGAGGAAAGATATTAATCATATTTAACATTTTTAGGTTATAAAAAATTATATCTTATGTTTGTAATTTTTTACTTATTAATTTTTATATAAATCAAATAAAAATATAACAATAATTGAATAAATGATCATAGTTTATTAACTAATGTTAATTTTGAAAATAATTATTTTTTCTTTTAGCTAAAAATTTGTATTATTTATACTATATTTGTATGAATTTCATGTCATACTAAAGATATTGTACTTATTCAATTTTAAAATTTATCATATTCCCATCTTATTTTGTGTTAAACTAATATGATATTTTTAAATGATTGATAACATTTAAACATTTCAAGTTGAAACTACATGAAGAGTAGAAAATTTGAAAGACTAACTAGAGAAGTATTAATTTCAGATAACTTAGAAAGATCACCAAATAATATCTTGTACGAGAATGGGAGAACACTTTGTAATTCTCTTTAAATTATGAAAATGAATTGAAAAATCATTATTTTGCTCATTTATCTATAAAACTATTCTTATTTACATAATTAAAAGCTTTAATTTTTTTTACCTACCTATATAAATCCTTCTAAGATGGTGATCAATATTATAGCATAAGAAATTTAGATTTAAGAAAAATGAAGTAATAAATCAGCTACATTGCATGTCCATGCATAAGAAGCAGCATTTCCAAGTAATATTAAGCGTCAATTCTAACACAATCATGCATGCTAGTAGGATGGTTATGCTAACTCATGAAGAATGGAAAGATTCAAATTTAAAAGAACATCCTTGGAGATAAGGTATATTTTAAAAGAAGTTTTATCAACAAGAATATCCCAAAGTAGCATAAGAACTTATCTCCTCATCTATAGGAGGTTGAAGCACTTGTGCAGCATCAAAACTATCATTCATCACTTACCATAAACTCTTTTCTCTTAAACCATTCCAATAAGATATTTAAATGCTTGAGTTTTAATTGCATTTTCCTTTTTTTTTTATTTCTTATAGATTCCATTTCTAGATTAGTTTTACATTTTATTTTCTATCATGTGTAATTGATCCCTTGCTAAGGAGTTTTGGTGGATCATATGATATAACCGACCAAGTTTTAATTATTTTTTTTTGAAGAATATTTTCTTCTTTTGGTTGTATTTTTTTTAATATTCTTTATTCAATTATTAAAAATTGATCAATCTTAATATCTCTAACTAACCAATTAATAGACGATCATATCATTAATGATTCACAAAATTTTAGGATAAATTAAATTTAGGATTTTTTAGGATCATTAAAAATTCTAAATTTTCAATCAATTATTTAATTAACAACTTGTCATTACCTTAAACTTTTTTCTCGATTAGTTATCTTACATTATCATGAGGAGTAATAATTGAAAAAAAAAATATTATTATTACATGATCATTAGATAGTAATGACAAAAAAAATATTAGAAGTTGTCAATATAATTTTTAATAAAATTAAAAATCAAATTTAGTAAAGTTGAAACTAAAATCCTAAATTATTCTCTAATCACCTTTCTAAACTTTAACTATATTTTTTTATTTTTCTTTATATATTCTCTTTAATTATTAATTTATTTTTTATATAAAAGAACAAAACAATGAATCTAGTATTTGTTAGGATAATCTATAATAAACAATATTAAGCATTATAAAATCCCTTTTTACTAATTCTGATAATTACATTTGTTTAAAGATAAAACTCATAATAAATTTTTGATCAAAGAACTATTTGCAACTATGCCAAGAACTATTTGCAACTATGCTAAAAAGATTAGATTTTGGTAAAATGACACATAAAATTAAAATAATAAATAATTTTTTTTAGAAATTACTTTATTGCATATGCTAACCCTTTCTCAAATTTCTGATATACAATTTCACATTAAAATAGAAAAGATCATAAAAGGTTTGAGATAAGATATCAAAACAAAAAGATTCGTAAGAAAAGATAGAAATACCTTGTTGGATAACATAGCTCCAATCGATGGTGGTTTGTGTTACAGTATCAGAATTCCTGCTATGAGCACACATAACTTCAAGCTAAAACTTATCCTTATCAACAGAATTGAAAATTTAATGTAGTTTGGAGCAACTACCATAAAAAATCCATACATTCTAAAAATTTCTCAATTGATCAATGCCATCAAAATTAATAAATTAATGATGTCTCACACGACATCGCAAGATTGAAGTTGTTTCCCTTAGTGATGGGTTGAATAGCTTCTATAACTACACGGAAACCGTTAGATTCAATACTTTTCTCTATCTGAATAACCGTTACAACACTTTTGATTCAATACTTTTCCCTATCAGAATCATTAAAACCTTTGAATGATACAGAGAGCTTCTCCTAATACAAGAATAAATCTATGTACAAGATGTGGGAAAGATTTCAAGAGCTCCTCTAAATGTGTCTCTGGGAACTAAATACCTGATGATAAAATTCTTAAATGAGTAGAATATCAAAAAGAAAAATAATAAACTGACTTTATATTATCAAACAAATAAGTGAAATGAATTCAAGTGAACTCATAATTTGCATAAAGGAGAGAAAGCTAACTACTAACCAAAAGTAACTAATTTCTAATTAGTGAAATGAATTCAATTGAACTCAGAACTTATATAAAGGAGAGAAAGCTAACTACTAACCAAAAGTAACTAATTTCTAATTTATCTCCAACACAGATTCTAAGTTCTATAAATATTTGGTATGTCCCCACAAATGTTCAACAATTCTATACAATTAGTGTCATTTATTTATCTACATCCTTTATTTAACAACTAATAATTTAAAAAACTAAAAATAAAAATAAAAGAATAGATTTAACAATTTGAATGTAAACAAATATATGTAGTATGCATTCGTGTGACAATATGTTTTCAATATTCAATATGCCAGAGTCACTCCAAAATGCGTCTACCCGAAAAATAAAATACAAAAGCCTGCAGTAATGTTTGACAATTTGGCGGTGTATAGAGCAAATAAAAATGTGTTTAACTGTATATTATTTTACTTCAAAAAATAAAAATACAGTATCATACAATATATCACGCAATAATTTGATACGGCACATTAGAGACGAGAAGTGGGTTTCAACTTTCTTCTCGTGCAAATTATCAACTCTAATAATTTAAATCCAAATTAATTGCATTAAACATGTCGGTGAACTGAAAAGGGGAATCTACGAGTTCCCAATATTACAGGTTTTAATCAAGTATTTCTTGAAGGTAAGTTTATAAACCTAGAGGTCCCACTCGTCACAATTTCATCTGCCCTGAAAGTCCTTTAAATGAACCATAAAGGGCTCGTGATCTCCTAAAAGTGAAAATATTATCAATTTTAGCCAAGTGTGGTTCTGAAGCTTCTGCTTTGTATTCAGAAGAATGGCGGTTCCCATGAACTCGTACACTTAAAGTTTTCTTTCGAGGTGCACCAACTTTGACATACTCATTGAAGAAATCTATTAATTCTTGACGAGTGAGCTGCCTTAATACTTCAACCTGTTCCAAAGTCATACAATAGAATCATTAATGCAATTCAAGTGCAGTGTCATAGCTAAACACCCATCATTAGTTCAAATATTCTGAGTTTCTGCACTTATTTCAATTTTTGCTTAATTGCATTTTCTATTACTGTAGTTTAGACAATGTGCAATTTTGGTTACTTTCTACTTCTAGAATTTAACAAAAATTTGGTCTCTTGTTAATTTCCTTCTGCATAAAACTCAAATTATTTTTTTTTGTAGGAGTAGAAGTGGAATTAAAACATAAAATAATTTTAAAAAATCTAAAAGTAAGAAATTTGGCGAAAATTAATAAAATTTGAAAGATTTTATAAAATGAGATTCAAGTTTGAAGAGGGAAATTTTTAAAAAATTTTATTTTATTTAGGATTAAATTTGATAATTTGATTAAGAATTTTGAGAAGATAATTTAAACGATCAATTGATAAAGATTCAGAGTTAAGAATTAGAATTTAAGAGTTTTAGATAAAAAAAAATTGATTGGGGAATTAAATTTGAGAAATTTTAGAAGTAGAGAAGCTATATTGACTTGAGAAAAACCTGAGAACTAAAATTGCAGATAGCCAAAATTAGAAAAACCAAAAAATGCAATTAAGCTTTGAAGTCAATTCATCCAACTTAAGTCCTAAATTCTCCCGTGTAATGAACTTCTGCACTCCACCATATATACAGAAAGAAGTAGGAAGACCCGCAGACGGGTACACACCGGAACAAAAGAAGTTTGTAGTCATACCTCATGGTCTCTCCTATCAAACCTCAAAGTACCATCCCTAATCTCTCGCCAGAAAAATGCGGATTCTTCCCTCAAATTTTTGTGCTTCTCTAGTTTCACATCTATCAAAGCATTTACATTACTCTGTAAATAAGCAGTTCAGAAGTCAGATGATTAACTCGTATTTAGAACACAAATACCAACACAGATTATAATGTTCATTGAATGGTTTTCAATTAACAATACAAGTTCAATCCCAGCTATATCTTAAAGCGAAGTTGATATATATGAAAATGATGACTGAATCAAATATATTGATACTTCTCCTCCTAAATTGATATCATAAATATTCATGGAACATTGATCATCAAAGAATAGCAACATATCCGGCAAACATATATTTCTGGCACTTGATGGTTCTGTCACTGAAAATTTAATATATTTTTGTTTCTGTAGCAAATTTGCAACACATTCAAGTTTAGTTTTGGTATAATAATAAATGGTTCTTAAGAGCATCATAATTTTAATGCATTGACTTCCTTTTATAAGGAAATGATTCTTTCACCAGTCTGGGTTTACATCACTGTCCTGCATATGGATTGCCCTTTGCAATACTGACAAGTACTCTGTATAATGATTGAAATAATGAAAAACTGAAGCGAAGTGTGTTTGGTTTAGGTTTAGGCTTATTTCTGGAAAATAATCCCCTTTTTGCAACTTTTGATTATTTACCCAAATGTAATCATTCCCAAACATGCTACAAATAATGTGTAAATATTGTTGTCCTTAGATGATGATGCACATAAACTCCAAAATTCAATGTACATACTTGTGCACATGCACCTCAAGTAAGCATGCAGATATCCTTCATGATGCATATAATCTATGTTTGTACGGCTTCCAGCAAGAAGTTAATTCAAAACTGACACAATCAGTAGGTCAGGCATATCTACCAAAAATATGGGGAAGAACCATTCTTTATTCAATCATGACTAGGGAAAAATAATTCCAAAAAACAACTAAATAAAATATTAATAAAACTATCAGACCTTGAATTCATCAATTGTCATCTCATTAAGTTTGGTCTCAAACATCTTGAGAAATGCCTCGACCCTTTGCTCAATGTTTCCAGGAGACTGAGAATCAAACAAAGTACTGGGCTTAAGCATAGGTCATAAATTAAAAATTATTTTAGATTAGTTCCAAATCGGGAAATACCTTTACTGTGGATTGGATAATAAACTGTAGTCCACGTATACCACAATCATTCCTGCGTATGTTTAAAACTGAAGTTAGAAACAAGTGTAATTCTTTCATGCTGAATACAAAGGATTTTACAGACATACCTCTGCATAAGCACAGTAATGTACCCCAGCTGTTCAACTGATCGTAGCTGATGAAAGGTTGGTTGCTTTGCAACAAGGGCAAAAAGCTGAAGTTTAACATTCAGCTTAAAGTCATCTCGACCAACCTATAGATTAATAGGAGGGTTCTTATAAGAAACAATGGCTTCAAATATACAATGAAAAGCAATTCATCTAATCAAATGACAAGGCCAAAAGGTGGGTGAAAAATATGAGTCCAAATATATAGACAGAAATACTAAGAACCTTGGTGGCCTACAAAATAGTGAAAATTCATGTAACAGAACTCCCGTACATAGAAAGGTCATTATATTATAAAAAGATGTTTGTAAGAAATTCAACACTTGATAGAGGCATTGAGTTTGCTGACATTGATTTGGAACTCATCACAGCCAAGAAATTACATGAAAGAGGTTATGGGCATAAGATAACATTTAGTTTTTCCAGTTCAAAATTATAATATTTGGATGGATCAATGCATAACAGTCATAGTAGCCAATAGAGCGGCATATCAGAATGCCCTGGGCTGCTACAGGATTCATGTAGTGGAGCAGTTTTTAACATTGAAACAATTCTGTTTAGGGTTTTTTTGGGTAAAATTGTGATTTCTCCCCAACTTTTGACTTCATTACTATGCTCTTCTTCCTTGATTGATGGTGACTGTGTACTGTGACTTATTTATCATGAATCTTTTTTTGGTTTTTGAGCATTTATATGCATAATATAAATTGTTTAGTTCGTATTATAATTTTTAAAATAGCGGTCCTCCCACTATACATTTTCAGGGTTGGCCACTACATGCCGATATCTGGTATTAATAACTATGATACCAGTCTGTGCAGCCAAGCGTATCCTAATACAAATGATCAACAAACAAACTATTACAAACAAAATTACCTGTATATAGTGCACAAGAGCAGAATTCTCCTCGTCAGAATTAAGACATTCGGAAGAGTAGAAGTAATTCATGCCGCTTTCAAGTTTAAGAACACGATTAGACAAATGTTGAGATGGGAATAATGGCTTGCATAGAGGTTTTGAACAGTTGAAGAGAACATCTTCTATGTGCCTAACCATTGACTCTGCTTCGTGGCTTTCAATGTTCCCTGTACAAAAAATTTAACTCCAATTGAAATAAAAGTAATTCACCAACCAAAGAGAGAGAAAGGCCTAAGAACCTGCAATATAACACTCTAAAAAGGTCCTGGAGAGCATCACTGGTACAAATTTAGCAAGATCTTCGACTTGAAGTGCAGGAAGTACTTCTAGCTGTTCTATCCAAGGCCAGGTTTGATCTTGTAGTATCAAAGAGCAATAGTTCATAGCCTGCTGATAGGGTTGTTGGTACTTGAAATTCTGGTATTCCTTGGTTACCATTTCCTGATAAAATGGTATATGAATAAATAAATAAATAAATTTGACTAAATAAAATTAAAAATCAAGACAAGTTTCTATTTTAAAAATGTTGACATAGATGAATCATAAATCAAATATTGAACATGAGTTCATACTTTTTTGCTAACATTTTCTTATCCTGATATAAAATAGGATATGGTTCTGTGAATTTCATGGATTTATAGGCTTGTTTAATTGTATGAATATGACCACATTTTTTATTTTTGTTTTTCTATTTTATATTTGTTACAGATTAATTTGATTTCACATCTATAGCTCCTTATATTTTTCAAATGTTGAAATAAATTTTCACATTTTAAACTTAGTAGTTGAGTCTATGGGTTAGTCATTACTGTCAGAAATTTCATCTCAATGCTCTAACAATATGTTGAATTCAGACACAGGATTGTGAGACTATATGAACCAAATTACAAACTGAGTCCTAGTTTAAAAGGTCAGATTAGGTCCTTCATTACAATCAGCCATTAACAAATCATAAAAGTATTCTGATGGCAAGGACCCAGTTAGAAATTATAAACAAATCTTCCAAAAATGAAATGACATTTAAAATTACCAAAATTGTCTGCATGTATGTACTGTCAAAAATCAAAATATCATTTAATAAATTTTACAAAAAAAAATCATATTGATAAGTATTATATTAAACTTGAAATCATATTTCTGATTGGAAGGTATCACTCAAGCTTAAAGGAAATTTTAACACATACCATAAGACCAACTAACCAAGAATGTTTTATACTTTTATAGTACTTTAAAGTTGGGTGAGCATGATGCCAACAAGAGCATAAGCCAAGTGTTGCAAAAATGAGAATGTGGTAATAAATGAATGAACATGCAACCATAGATAAGATCAAGAATGAATAAATAGAAAGTAGGAGTAACTCCTGTGAGGGAAAGATAGTAGAATTGCGCATAATAAGATGGTTTGAGCATGCAATTACATGACAATAAGAAGAATAAAGATTTACTCAGGTGGAGGATAGCCCAATAGTGTAGGTAGAAGAAGGCCAAGAAAACACCAAATGAAACTATTAAACACGGCTAGGAGCTAAATGGCCTCTTTGAATACTGCAGTTTTCTGAAGTAGATTACAATAGCATATTTGGATCCATGTAGTTAACCCCACATGGTGCGTTGTTTGTGTTAAAATGAAAAGAGAAATGTTTAAAAAACCAGTTAGCATATGTCAGGTTCGAGACATGGCATTGCTTCAACTCAACCAAACAATTTTAAAATAGAGAAAATTAATACTGAGAACCAGGAAAATATTCTTTCTGAAAAACATTATTAATATATTTCAATAGAATAGTAAAATTTTAAAATTAAAATGTTTGAGTCCCAACTATCAAAGGTAATTCACAAGAAAACAAATTGAGTGTTTTCATATTATTTGATGATTATTTCTAATATAAAAAATATACTGCTTAAGATAAACACCAGCAAAGAGTTAGGCAACCTTTTTCACTAAAAGTGCCATAAAACTTTCCTAAAGCAAAGAATTCTGTAGGGTCCACCACAAGCAAGAAACTCAAAGTAATCAGCGGAAATGAACGATAAAAAATGAAATTTGGATAGAAATGATCAATAAGAGGCACCAGCATATGGCATCAGAAGCACACCTTAGATGAATTGGCATAGAAACAATAGAAAATGAGCAAGAAACAGATGATTAATTACAACCCCAAATTGCCACATTGCATGTAGTGCCATTCCCTTCATTAATAAGCAATAAATTTACCAATTTTAAAGGAAGAAAGTAATTGCCAATGTCTGATGGATAAAGACAGTATAGAAGAAACCACCAAAGGATCAGCCGTCACCCATGGTACACATTATAAAAAATCAATTCAACCCCCAATAGGCAAGGTTGAGTTAACCAAATCTGAGAAGAACCTAATACAGTACCTTGATAACTAAAAACCGGTCAGTTTTCACTTCAAATGTTGCAACCTTCTCAACTATAGTTTCCAGTAGAATCCTTAACTTGTCATTATAACCAACGAGAATCACCTGAAAAATAAAATGGCACTTTATTGATGAAAATGGAAGTAACATGTTTATTTGAAGACAGACAGAGGAATGAAGAGTTCCTCTGAGTTCTATTTTTATTTATACTCCCACAAACATTTCATCATACAAAGCAGCCACAGAAATAGTAGTTACTAGAAGGTTTAATTTAAGATACAAAAACAGTTTATGGATAAATAAAACTCCTTGCGTTCATTATAATGAGAGATTATATGTCAAAGTTGTCCCTCCTTGATATGTATGATGGGATAACAAGTGTAAGAACTCTTCAAGGCATGACTAAAGATTTTCCTACATGGATAGGTTTACATCAAGGCTCAACCTTGAGCTCTTGTTTGTTTAATCTGATCTTGAATGTGCTTACCAAGGGCATATAAAAGATTATCCCTAAATGCCTATTGTTTGCTCTTCCTCCACATCATTTTGCATTATCCACTCATCATTGGAAGAAATATCCACAATGTCAAAGTTTTCTTCTTTCCTAAATTACTTCTTGGTCAATCTTGAATTAGTCATCACAAGCATGACTTTATTCCTTGTTTTTTGTATAAGATGATCCCTTCTTTTGGTATGGGCATAAACAAACAATTATAAAATTAATTAATATATATTATGTTATTAAGGTATTATATTTTAAAATTAAAATATGCTTGGTATTTGTCATCTCAAAAACACTCCAATTGTGCTTCCATCTAGATGAACTACATTTCAAGATCAATACACAAATTGTGAACTAACATAACTCTGGACGTTCATAACCATAAGATTCCCACCACTATGTTGGAGCTTTGTTTGTGAGACCAAATTGAGCCACTTTACTACCAAAATATTTTGATCTACTTTTGAAATCCTCAAGCTAACAATCAATCTTGTTCACTAGGTGCATGTTTCCCACCATTCTTTCAAGACATTCATAAAGCCCGTGTTTCACTCCAAAAATAGAACTTTAATGCAATATTGGGTTTAGGTGGTAGCCAATAGCATGCAGAGGCCTATGCAATTATTTGTCCAACCTTTTATTGATAATTTCCGATTAAAGCTTATGACTAAAGAAGGAGAAAACAAATTGGTTTTCGCTTTCCAACATAAGAGCTATAAAGAAAAAATTAAATCCAGTGGCATATTATATAATAAAATATATGACAACTTTTCTTTATGCCATTAAAAGTTTTTTCTATCCTCTCATAAGCTTAGTCCATCTCTTCGTAAATGAATCTCATTGCAGGCTTCTCATTTGAACCCACCAAGCACAACACTTTAGTTAAGGGATAAATGCATTAAAGCAATTCAAAATATTTTTCCAAAACTCCTTATCTATCACCAAGTTTTCAACATACTTTCCATCCTTAGTTTTTGCAAATTGGCTAGCTTTCCATTGGTTAGATGCAAACATTTTTATCAATGACCCCTTATTTTCATTTATGCAATCCAAAATCAAGAAGTAGCAAACTTGGTTATGGCAAGTCTAACAAGATCCTTTCCACTAGTAAAATGATACAATAAAGAAATAAGAATACTCTTAGAATAGATGCAAGTTGTAACTTTTTTACCACCAGCTATTTTCTCTCTATGAAGTGATAACATTTTCTCAAAATCCTCTAGTATTAAATCAATGCTATGCACTCCCCACAAGGTATCCAATAGAGTTTTTTCCTCTTCTCCATCAAGTGTTCTCCAATTGCCTTGTAGTTTGCAATATTGTTTGTGATAAAGTGGACATTGTCCTCACTAACCTCCTCTACAACATCATCTATCATCTTAAAAATCTTGACATTTGTTTTAGTAATACTAGATGCATCAATGGAATTAAAGAAAATAATCCCCTTAGGATTGTTTACCAAAATATTGATTATGGTCCTCTGTCTCTTGCCCGTCCATCCATTGATCATGATAGTACATCCTGTTTTCTACCATCCAACTTTATGTTGCTGCAAAACTTGCTCGGTCAATTCTACCTTTTTCTTCAAATACCTCACCCTAACCCCATGGCAGGATGGTAGCTCAAATCCTATGCCATGTTAAGCAATCATTTCACACATCTTGTGAAATTCTTCAATTTCACCGCATTAAAAGGAATCACATTATTGTATAAAAAAGAAGCAACTTCTATGTATGTTTCCTCCCTCAAACTTGCTTTGAAAATAGAATTTATAGTGTTTTGAGAGCTTACACCTCTTTTCTTGAAAAGGTCTGGAGGATTCCTTGCTTCTTAGCTTTTCCCCTTTCTAGTTTCATTTAGAGATGAATCCATCTTGATGTCTTCTTCTAGTTCTAACTCTCTTGAGTTTGTTTTTTCAATAAGTTTCTCTTGCATTAAAACAATAATGCCCCACATCTACTTCTTAACATAATCAAGGACACCAATGTAGGCTCCAACATCCTTCTTTGTACCTAGCAAATGATGTTTGAATCGATAAACCTCACTTGTTGAGATCGCCTTTTCACAATATTTACATTTAATTTTTTTTAATCCCCATCAACAAAAACATCATATTCCCATCCTACATCAGTTCTTATTCCAACAAAATTTTTATGAATTTTTGAAGCTCTAGCATTCAAGGAAACTGAGGATGCAATACTTGATTATCTTCTTGCCCATGGCCAACTCCACCAAAGTAGGACCACCCGAAGCCATGTTTTTCATCTTAATTTTGACGTTAAAACACAACCACAACAGAACAAAAGAGGTAGAATAGAACAATGGCAAAAGAAAGTAGCAACAACTAAACAAAGAATGAAGAGAACATAGGAGCTGTAGAAATAAGAATGAAGAGAAGAAGAATGACCGTAGAACACAATGAAAGGAAAAGAAGGCTAGGTGAGTCTTGAATAAAGAGAGGAGATGACACTCCAAAAGAAAAGAAGATGACAACTTGCATAAACATTCGCATGTTTTTGAGACTAATAACTCCTTGCTCTGCTCTAAAAGTACAAAAAAGGTGACTTGGAATGTTTTGGCTTGACTTTGCAATGTTTCACAGTTGCATGTTTGTTGCAAGAGCCATGACCTGTTTTTGAAGGTTGAGGTCGTTTTTTAGACCCATGTATTGGTCATGACCCGTTTTTGAACCCCCAAGCTTGGTTGCAATCCGTTTTCGAGCCTGTGGGATTTGACGTGATCCGAATTGCAAACCCGCATCAAAATCAAGCAAACAAATCCAATTCTGCATGTGCCCACAATTACACATTTCATATCAACAATCCCACTCTGGTCCCTTGGAATGACAATTTTGATTGCAATCTGGTATGAGTCAATTATATCACACATTTTATAACATACTTGAACTAAACTTTGCAAGTTTGCAAATTATTGATTAGAGAAATACTAGCAATACACACTTCCCGACACTATTTTTGGGTGAATTTAACAAGTCTCATTAAATGACACAAGTCTCACTTTCTTTTGGTAGGCCCCACTCCATATCTAATAGGTACAATGAGTTTCGTCTAATAAGGAAGTGAGTTGAAAAGAATGTTAAAAAGTGTTTTGTGAGCCCTCAATTGATTATAGACTAATATTTAATGAACTAATACAGATTGGAATGTTGCAAACAAAAACATATTAAGCACTGTACCTGGAAACCACCATCTACATGATTTATGCCGTAATATAAACCAGCAACCTGAGCATAATAAGCTGAAAAAAGAAATCCAGTAAGAATCCCTTTGGCTTGTATTTGGCAACAAAGTATACACAATAATGCAGAAGTAACTTTGCACAAAATAAACCAGCAACCTACCATATTCATTCAAGTAATCCATCAATAACTCTGTGAAAATATGTGTCAAAACTTCAGTCTCAGAAGAGTTTCCAGCATATGGGCAATTGAAATCAATCTTTACAAAAGCCTTGGGTGTAGAAAACAATGTATCTGGCTTGTACCATAAGGCTGAATAAGATGACCTATTTAACAAAACTGGAAACTTTACCTGTTTCAAGTTATTAATAATTTAGTCAAGATAACTATGCTGAAAATCATAGATATATACAAATAATTGGAAATTATGCCATACTTTTTCTTGCACATTTTTAAGTGACAAGTTCGTGGGAATGAATCTGTTAGGATCTGGAAGATGCATATTTTCATTAGGAGCAGAAAGCATCCATCCCTGCAAAAACAACCATATATAGGATTATCAAGTTCCATTCTTTCATGAAAAAAATTACTATATAACTACACAATAGTCACAATGAACCACATTCCACATAGCGCAAAAAGAAAAATGATTTGAATTAATTATCCAGTCCAAAAATCAAGCATAATTGTCCATAAACACAGACCTGAATAGCAGAGCCAGTGATATTTTCAATGGAATATGCAGTTCCATACCATGGCTCCACCTTATCAGTAAGCCCTTCAAAATTTTTAGACTCCCAGAAGATTCTGCACGAAAATGAGTTTGCTTAAATTTAATCATAACTTAGTCATAGCTCCACTAATACAAAAGCTCAAACAATAATAACAAATAGCAAAAAAAAAAGTTACTTTTTCCAAGTAACAAATATCAATCAATAAAGCTGTACTTGGAACATCAGGCACTGGTTGATAGGATTCTTGCTCCAAAGGATAAATTTCATTACAAGAACACTGAATTCAACCAGAATTAAGTGGCCTACAAAAGAGATGCAATCATGCATATAATGTGCTTAATCTTCTACCATCAAAAGATAGCCATTCATTCTTCACAAAGAAAAGTAGTCCAATTGTATAATTTACTTTTTTAATTCCTTAAGTTGATTTATTGAGTATGATTTTTTAATACACACACAAGCACACGCACACACAAACATGTGTATATATATATATATATATTTGGTTGGTCATTTCTCTAGTCACTGTGGAACTCTAACATATCCCCTCATACTCTGGATTGGGCATCTAGAGCATGGGCATATCTTTGAGGGGACTAATTACAAGACATCAACAAGCATCTCAACAACAAACTAAGATAGGCTTTGATACCATATTAGAAATTAGGCTTTTAGGTATAACTCAACCCCTAAAGCTAGCTAATGAGATGAGGATTATCTTCATCTTATGTATACTTAGTTGGTCATATCTCTAGTCCCTGTGGGACTCTAATAGAATATATGAAAATATATTAGCATATCATAGATTATCCTTTAGGACTAGTTTCCTTATTTTCTCATTCTATTTTAAGATTAATTATCATATTTTTTTATTTTATCATGATTTGTTTACTTAATTAATTAGGATTACAATTAGTATAAATAAGAGTTACTACTCTAGGCTTTAGGAACACATTAGAAAGCACATCAAAACATTCCATTATATTGTAATACATCTGAATTAATATCAATTCTCTTTTATATCTCTTTCTTCCTCTATACCTAAAATATCATAATGTCAACATGGTATCGAATGGTACCATCCTTCATGGCATATGCTATCAGTACTCCGCTGCTAAGATTCTTAAAATACACAACTTTATTTTGGTTTAGAATTATTTTGTGTGATCTAGTATCTATACCAATTGTCATGGTCTTAGTGTGACCTTTCCGACAACCTTCGTCCCTTTCTCGGAATTTTGACCTCATTTCCAAACAGCTTTTGGATTACTCTACTATCATGGCATCTCCAACATATCCTAATACTAATGTTTCTCTCCAGATTTTGATCCCCTTAGCCTTGTATTTTTCTTGGCTTGTTTCAGATAGTCTCCAATCATTGTCGATCTGATAGGACCCCTGAATTGGTTAGGCCCGAAATAGATAAGCCCAAAATAACCAAAGTGTTTGTGCAAAAAAAAAAGGATAATGAAAAGTGTAACTAACTCTGCGGAGTATATCGCGAGAGGGGACTTAAGATTTTGTTATATGTAGTGCGTGGGGAGAGAGAAAGGGACAGGCTGGAATTAGTGAATTGAACTTTGGGAGAGGCTAGACACTCTCAAATTGTCTAGAGTGCTGTTATTTCCTTGCTGCACTGTATTTTCTTCTTCTACCTCAGGTACTATATCACCTTCATATAGGCTTGAAATCTGTATAATACAGAGTATTAACCAGTCCAACCCATCTGTTCTGCTGCTATTATTTTGGTATCTATCACGACCTAACCCTTGTGTTTTCCTTCAAGTTTTTCTAGCATGTTTCTTGAGATTAGGACATCAACCTAACCCCATCACTTTCCTAAGTTATGAATCTAACCTTGCGACTTTCCTAGAAAATTAGTCTAGCCCCTCAATTTTACAAGAAAAATCAACTAGCCTTGTGACTTTCCCAAAGACATCAACCTAGTCCCACAGCTTTCCCAAAGATAGAAGTCAAGCCTAGCAACTTTTGCAGAAAGATTAGCCAAGCCTGCAGCATTATTAGAAGTATCAACAAGTCCCATGGCTTTTCTAGAAACATTAGCTGGGTCCCATGCCTTTCCCAAAGATACGAACCTGATCTTGTACCTTTTCCAGAAAAATTAATCAAGCCCCACATTATTATCAGAAGTGTCAACTGATCGTGTGATAGTCCCAAAGAATCTTTCCATTGTCTCAAATTGTATTATTAATTTTTAGGTTTTATTTGTAACAAGCTTAAAGCTTAGTAAGCTTTAACATCAGAGGGAGGGTTAGAATACTAGAAAATATCCAAAATATATCTTATCAGGTGTTATATTATCCTTTAGGACCAGTTTCCTTATTTTTTCATTATTTCTTAAGACATTAATTACTATGTTTTCTTATTTTATCATGATTCGTTTCCTTAATTAATTGGGATTATGATTAGTATAAATGATGATAAGTACTCTAGATTTTTGGAACACATTACAAAGTACATCAGACCATCTCATCATATTGTAATACATCTCAATCAATATCAACTCCTTTATATCTTTTGTCGTCCTCTATATCTAAAATATAAAAATTTCAACAATATAAACTAAGTTCAATCATGCTCATGTAGATTAGATTATCTTGGGGATTTGGGATTTGATCATTAGGGTTTAATTTGGGATATTTGGATATTAGGAAGTTTTCAAAATGTGGGATATTTTGGTTATAAGGAATTTTATTTTATTTGGGATACTTGGTGATTAACGATTTTATTTAAATTTTGTTATCCTTTCTTTATTTGGGCGTTATTATTTTTAGCCCATTTAGTTTAGGGTTTGGGGATTCTATGAATAGGCCTTCTTTGTCAACAGTTGACAGCCTTGAGTGAATTAATTGCCATTCCTATTTTCTATGTTTGAGTAGAGGGTGGTTAAAAAGTACCTTGCCAAAGGAAATACCTTTGGGGTTATCTTTTTTGCTGTAACAAAAATCAATTTATTCAGGATTTCTGACCTAGAGGAGTACTCTAGGGTTTTCAGGGGAGTATCCTGCAAAAGGAGCACTAATACTTGGCTCTGCATCATATACAAGCCAGACCACACAACCTTGAGTGGATTTGTAAAACTAGCATTATTAAATAAAATGCTAACACAACTCTCTCACATAGAGAAAAAATGAATTAGATTCGCATTGGGTGATCAGATTCAATCAAATGAAAATTTGCCAGCACACAAGTTATAATTATAGTTCTGCAAACCACATACCACAAATTATTTTACAATATATTTTGTTAGGTATAAAACAAATTATGAACCTTTAGCTAACACTTCACTTGTTTTTTTTTGTTTGGTGAAATAATGGCTTCAGGTATTAGGAGAGTAGGTCCTCCACATGCTTAATATACATAAATTTATAACTTTGATTTTAGTACACCTACCGAACATTGTTTGGAGAAAGCTGATCTAGTACCATTTGGATAACACTTGGGCTAAATTTAGAAGGCAAGGATGATCCTGTCAACCAATCTTTTGCAGGATAAACCTGTAAAACAATAAAGATCCATTACTAATATGATTTCCATCAAAAAGATCCACTGCAAATTTATTTACTTATTTATCAAAAGAAATATGGAGTACCTGCATATTTGATGCGATATTAACAGCATAATCACTAGGAGGAACTTTGTCCTGATAATGGAACTTGGTCTTGCAAACCGCTGAAAGCTTCATGAAAATGGAAAAATGTATTAGAAACTGTTTAAACCAGTAGTACAAACAGCAAAAAAGAAAGGAAAATTGATACCAAATTTAATGTACTTCAACAGTTTGACCTACAGCAAACTATAGGCTTACTACAACAGGTGAATCATACAAGAAATTCACTATCATCAATGAAGATTGCAATTGAAAGTTGTATCAGTTATTCAGCTTAATACTCAAACCAATTGAAGCCCAATTAAATACAAGGCACTTTAATACTTTATTTTGTGAATCTATATAATTATTATTTATTTCAAGTGATTATTAATAACTACGGAAATTTTTGTTTGAAAAAAAGATTTCAATAATAGAAGAGAAAAGAAACACCTAATGATTCACAAAAATGTTCAAGTATTAAAATTGTAAAAACAAATCTGTAAAAAGTATCTCATAAATCATTATTGTTAGAAATTGAACTAGGACTAGATTTCACCTCAAAAGCTAGCTCATGAAATGAGTATTGTCCTCACCTTATATATACTTGGTTCCATATCTCTAATCAATGTGGAACTCTAATGCACTCCCTTATATCTAAAACTGGACATCTGGAACATGGAATTTGCAGGACTAGACATCTGTGAGCATCCCAATAATGGATCTAGGATACACTAAGATACCATGTTAGAAATTGGACTTGAACCTGAGTCAATCCCAAAAGCTAGCTCATGAGGTGAGAATTGTCCTCATCTTATATATACTTGTTGGTCACATCTTTATTCAATGTGAAACTAACAATTATCATACCTTAATCTATTAGAGTATCTTAGATGATCACTTAGGAGTATCTTAGATTATCATACTTGTTGGTATGCACCTTCCAATGCCAAAAGGCTCTAAATTCCTCTCCAACGATAAGATGCTCTCTCTCTTAACCGAGATCAGATCCTCTCCCTTGCCAATTACATCTTGTGCCTCTCTAGTGCAAACCATCCATAGGCCACTCATTAAATAAGAAATCAAACTTCATTATTGGACAAAATTGAAACAACCACTCCCCAAAACCATACCACCGAACGTACACGATAGGTCACCTCATGGGTGAGAGAAAGCTATTATACCAATACTTCCTTTGATTCTAAAGACTTCCTGCTTCCTCACACCTGATTCTTTCCATTCCTGCATTTTTTTCATCTTTCAAGATTCAAGGCTTCCTCCTATTTTCTTGCTCCAAATATTCAATTTTCTCACTGCAATTCTGATTCTTGATCTTCAACCCTTCTGTTTTTGCTTCAAGGTTCTAGTCATTTTGCCTTAGTTTCTTCTTTGTTATTATTTGCAGCAATTTTCCTTCCATCACCTCTTTTTTCCTTATCTTGCCTTCCCTCCATCCTCCTTTGATTGTCCTCCATTTGCAACTGCAACTCCTCCAAGGGTGCCTCAAGATCCTTATAGGTGACACTCATTGCATTTAAGGGCTACCCACAGCCCCAAGACTTGGAGCTCTTATACCAATTGATTTGTTATGAAAATACAAGGAGTTACTCGCAAATTTCAGAATGTGTTAAACTTCAAGACTCTGCATCTCCCAATGCCAAAAAGCTCTAAATTTCTCTCAGATGACAAGATGCTCATTCTCTTAACCTCTCCTCTTATTTATAGGCAATCTACCTTGTTTCTTCTCCATCTCAATCCAACCATGTAACAAAAATCAACAACATTAACTGCCAACAATACTAACAGCTGATTAACAAACTTAACTGTGTATATCTGGCAATTTCACACCATAAATCAATATTCTATTATTCAGAATTTGTTCCCTCATTTCCTCCTCTACCTACATGCCTATAATTTCAACAACAAAATCAATGTACATATATAAAAGAGACCATTGACCATTGTTTAGATGTAAAGAATGGCATGAAATAGCTGAAAATGAGCTCGTTAATAGCTGTCATGTTGTAGACAGTACTAGACAGAGACTTTTGCAACACGTCTCTTTAGCTTAGAGTAGAAGCTCTTCATATTATTAAAGCCTGTCTTTTCTAATTTGACAGGTCCACATTAATCACAACAATCCGAAAAAACTCTAAAGCACAACTAATAGTCTGATATGTTTCAATGGGCTTTAGTGCAAAAGGACAAAATAAACTGTGTATCAGACACCAAAAACTTGATGCCACTAACCCCTTTATTTCACCATTTTACTTCTTCCTTCTTTTGCTTATTGCTTATACACTTTTTTTTGTGAAAAATTATATTTAAAAAAATAAAACAGAGAGAGGAGGTGACTATAGGAAGGCTGGAGTGGCAAGAAATACTTCTGAACAAAGGTATAGAAAGCAACACAGAGACACTTGAAACTAAATTAAAAAAAACATTAATTATTTAATAGAGTTGTTAGGCTATAATAATAAAAAAAATTGCTAGCAAAAAGTAAAAGAAGTCAAACATGTACAAAAAAACAGGATAGAGGATATATTAGACCATAATACATAACATATATCCATACCTCTTCAAATATCCATTTGCAAACACCAGACTTTTGTAGAAGCTCAATGTATTTGAACAACAACCCAACGATATCTTGTATGTGCTCTACAAATCCAAGCATAAAGCACAAATAAGTTTACAAAATCAATAAACAATAAATAACAGACCTTGAATTTAGTAATAATAATAATCATAGTAGTGGTAGTAGTAGTAGAAGAAGAAGTAGTTACTGCCTTGAAGAGCATGATTCTTGCTTAGAAGTTAACATGGTAAATTTTTTTGAAAGAGAGATATGTACAACAAATGAGAAAGAGAAATCTAACCATGACCAGCATCAGTAAGATCAATTGCAACTTTAAAGAAAGAAAAGTCCAAACTCCAATCTGATTCACCCGCAGACAAACCTGTAGCCCATCCTGCAAATGAAATTTTTTTTCTAGGGGTTAAAATGTGACAACTCATAATGCGTACAAGCTAGAATGTCTATAAGAACATATCAGAAAAGCATTGATCCAAGCTCCAGATATATACACCCAATTACCCATGATGAAGGTAAAGAAAGCCAAAAGGTATGTTAAGAATAGTGAGCCTTCAGTTGGCTCCAATTCCATGAAGAAAGAAAGGGACTGAGAGAAAAATGATTTGTTCTGGAAGAACAAACTCAACTATTAGGCTCAGGTAACTCTATCCATATACACTGCAAAAAGAGGGGCAATTGTACATAATACAAGCTTTGAAGCCTAAAACCCAATATTACAGTACGGTCTGTTCTTTAGAATAACACTAGTCTAAATTTCCAATTGAGCAATATACAGTTCAAAGACATACAAGCCGCCATTGTTAGACCTCCTATTAAAAATGAATATACTAGAAGGAAAAGGAGAGTCCAGGAAGTGATACTCTGCTATAACAGAATAAGAGGAAAGTGGTTGACATAAATAGGAAAGAAAGTAAGACAGTTAAACATTTTCCAGTTAAGGCAAGACTCAAACAAGAATTGAGAGGGCAGGAATTAAAGTCTTCTTCTCTATTCAATTAACCAGTTCCTATCAGCCATTTTCCCGAAAAAAATATTCTTGCATGAGCAATATTCTGGTTACAATTTAAAACAAAACCTACAAACATATAGATTTACACAGTGCTTTCGATGAGTTTTGATTTTTTAAAAAAGAAAATTGGAAATTTAACCACTTTGTTCTTTCTTCCCAATTTATACTCAGGTCAATAATTTGTGTAATTCCTTTCAATTTTCTCATTCCCCAAAAAGGAGGGAACCTATCTCTCCACTCAGTCATTCATTTGGTTGGAGTAGTATCATCATCAATGCTAATGATCAAGTTTTTTAACAAATCATACAATGCACTTCTCCTGAAGCTTGTGTCCTTGTGATATGCTTCTTCCTCCCAATGATTGAACCTATTTGTCACTTCTTACAGTTAACTCCTAGGCATGAGCCATATACAACAGTTTGGTACTTTTGGCAAATGTTGGATCTATCCTGAAACTTTTAAGCAAATCCTACAGTTATTCCATCACATTTTGAAAGAGCAAAATGTCCCTTGTTGGTAGCTCACATGGTATAGAGCCAGGAGACCTAGTGGGGGCAATGGGATTCTATCCCTAGCAATATGCTCCCCATCCCATTGCCTAACCCCCAACCAAAAAGGAAAACTAAAAGGCCTTATGTTACGAACAGTCCATGCAGTAAATCAGTTTTTAGGGTTGGTGAGAGCCAAAATTTTTCACACAATTTTGCAGCCTGTCATGAGTTAATGCTCAGGCAAAATTGTTGACTTGTTTTATTTTAGCTTGTAAGAAATATGTAAATATAGAAATAGGGCAACTCTTATTCTTGTAATTATGTATATTTCTGTAATCAATTGTAATTATTTCTGTATTGATGACACATAATATAAATATATACTATGCTATGTAACTCAATACACAGATTCATTCACTTCTCTTGTCTTTTCTCTCAACATTGTATCTAGAGACTAAAGAGAGACGAAACCTTAATCCATGACTTCCCAGTGGATCCACTGCCCACCAGTACCAAAAAAATTTCAGGAATCTGCGTCCCATCTCCATTTTCCGGCCTTTATTCCTGCCATATTCTTTTCCAGCTCAATTTGGACTTTTTACTGTTTATCATGCACTGTTCATCCATCCAACACCATTCCCTGCTCTTCATTGTTTGGTACTGTTTACGGTGTTTCTCTCTCCTTTTGATTGACCCATGGTTGGGTCGGCCTTCCATGTCCTTCCCAAGTTGTATAAGAAGCATCCATCCTCCAATTCCACTACTTTTGCTGTGCATACCAGTGCTTCCTTTGCTGGTCTTTTTAATTTTACATCATTTGGTCCATGGACTTTTTATTCTACGACCATCGATTACATCAATGGTAATAAACTTGTTTTCTCTACTCTCTACTTCTAGTAATTTACCTACAGTTAGTATGTTATTATGGCTAGCATGTCTCAAACACGGTTCCAAGGGATTGGTACTGTTCATCTTCCTTTCTTTCCATTGACAATGTCCTTTATGTTCCTAGCTCTCCTTTTAACTTATGATCCATTGGTCGTCTTATTCATTCTCTTGATTGTATCATCTCTTTCACTAAAGATTTTATCTTTATGCAAGACCAGAGTTCAGAACAGATGATTAGCAAAGGATATGAAACCTATGGTCAATACAAACTTAACACCTCTGCTCATGCTGGTTTGGTGGTGAATTCTCCCTCTTCCAGTTCATACTCAGTTTACCCTAGTCTTGCAAAGTTACAACAATAGGTACCCAATCTTTCAAGATATCTATTTTGTCTTCGGAATCATGTCAATTAGGCAAGCATATTCATAGTTCTTTTCTAAGTCATGTCAATCATCAAACTACCCCTCCTTTGGTTGTAGTTCATTCTAATGTATGGGATCCTAATCTTATTGTGTTCATTTTAGGATCAAAATATTGTCACCTTCACAAATGATTACTCTTGATGTACTTGATTATTTTTAATAAATGAACGTCTATCTTTCAATCCTTCATTTTTTAAATCAAAACTTAATTTGTTGTTCTTGTTCATACTTTATAAAGTGACAATGCTCGTGAAAATTTATCTAGTCAATTTTAAAGTTTTATAGATTCTTCATCACACTTCTTGTGCTCATACCCCTTAACAAAACGGGGTTGCTAATCGTATACATAGACACCTAATTAAAATTTCCTATACTCTGGTGTCTTGGTCATGTTCCTCATCATTCTTGGGATGACAGCAAGCTTATAGCTTGTTATCTTATTAATGCATGTCATTATTTGTTATCCAAAATCAAGTATCTCACTCTATCTTGTACCTTCATCAATTTTCCGTCCCTTACCTCCTTGAGTCTTTAGATCTACATGTCTTGTTCATAATGTTACTTTCGAACTTGATAAGCTCTAAGCTCATTTTCTCAAATGTGTTATCCTTGGTTACACTCGATCTCAAAATCATTAAAAATGTTACACACTAACCCTTCATTGTTATCCTGTCTCAATTGATGTCACCTTCTCAAAGTTTGTACCTTTCTTTGCATCAGTATCCTCCATTTCCAAGTTTAGAGCTAATTTTGCTTCCTCTTAACCATGCTCCTGCTCCCCATTCACTTTCAACTACCAAAGATCTCATGTACTCTAGATGGTTCACCTCACCTGCAACCTTTGCAAGTATATCATCATCAACATCAACCTCCCCCTTTGTTGTCACCAGCCAAAGATGAGCCCTCTACCAACCTTCCTTCAATGCTAATTTATCCATCCCCTATGGCCTTCAAAAAGGTATACATTCTACTCACAATCCCTCTCCTCATTATGTTTCTTTATCTTACCATTCATTGCCTTCCTTCCATTACGCAGGCCATTTTTCTTTATCCTTTGTATCTATTCCTATGACTATAGGTAATGCTTTCTCACATCCTAGTTGGAGGCAAGCTATGCTTAATTAGATAGGTACCATTCAAAGCAATGGTACTTGGGATCTCATTCCTCGTCTTCCTAGAAAATTTGTTGTTAGTTACAATTGGATTTAGATGGTTAAGATTAGCCCTCATTGTAATCTTGATCGCCTTCTGTTCATTTGGTAAGAAAAGGTAACGCACAAGTCTTTGGTCAAGATTATGGTAACAACTTTTCTCCCATGACCAAAATGGTCTCTATCAACTTAACACAAAATGCATTCCTCCATGATGATCTAACTGAAAAAGGTATATATGGAGAAACTTCCAAGATTTGTTGCTCAAGGAGAGTCTTCGAAGATCATTATATGGTCTCAAACAGTCTTCGATGGCATTGTTTAATAGATTTAATACTATGGTCCGGTAGTTTGGTTCAGACTCAACAAAGTTGACTGCATAGTTTTCTTTCGTCATTCAACCACAAGATATATTTATCTAATTGTATATGTAGATGACATTGTCATTATATCCGGTGATCACCATGGCGTTGTACAAGTAAAATAGCATCTTTCTCACCATTTTCAAAGAAAAGATCTTGGCAAACTCTAATATATCATGGGGATAGAACTGGCATAATCCAAGAATGATATTATGATTTTCTAAAGAAAATATGCAATGAACATCTGGAAGGAAATAGAATTGATGAATACCAAATTTGTTAATGCCCCTATGAGTCCTAATTTTAAACTTCTATCAAACATGTGAAGCCATTTTCAAATCCATAGAGATATAGTAGACTACTTGATAAACTGAACTATTTAAGTTACTCATCCAAGCATCTCCTTTGAAATTAGTGTGATAAGTTAGTTCCTTAACTTTTCGTGTGAAGGACATTGGGATGCACTAATCCGCATTCTCAAATATATTAAAGGAACTCCTTGTAAAGGTCTCTTATATAAAGATAAAGGTCATACCTAAGTTATAGGATACTCAGATGTGGATTGGACAAGCTTTGCCATTAATAGGAGGTCCACTTCTGGTTACTGCATCCTTATTGGTGAAAATTTGATTTCTTGGAAAAGGAAGAAATAAAATATGGTTGTAAGATCCAATACAAAGGCAGGGTATTGAGTCATGACTTACATATTCCTTGAAATCTAATCTTCCCTGAGAGAACCAAACATAATGAGATAGATTGTCGTTTCATTACAAAGAAGATCTTATTTGGAAACATCATCACTAGCTTTGTCAATTCCAATGATTAACTAGCAGATTTTTTTCACCAAATCACTAAGAGGTTCTTGAATTAATTATACATGTGACGAGCTTGACACATTTGATTTATATGCTCTAACTTGAAAAGAAGTGTAAGAAACATGTGAATATAGTAATAGGGCAACTCTTATTTTTGTCATTATGTTTATTAGGTAACTGTACATTCATGTAATCAATTGTAATTATTCCCATATTTATGGCATCTACTATAAATTATATATTCTGTTGTGTAATTCAATACACAGAGTCATTCACTTCTTCTCACTTTCTTGCTCTCTCAACATAGCTAATACTGTTACTATTCAATTCAAGAACATTGAGATGAAATTAGGCTTTACAAAATGAATGATGAAACAGCATTTGATTGATAACCAACAAATTAAACATGTCCTATACCCCCAATTTTGCGATGAAATCAAAATTACCACAGGACTGGTCCAATATAAGAAAACCAAAAACAGATAAGGAATAACTTCAATATATCACAAAAGCTGCAAAACATAGGAAAGGAACAAGAGTTGTTGAAACTTCATAAAGGATATAAATAGATATAAATAGAATTGTTAGAGAACAGAATTAGAGAGAGGAGAAACAAAAGGATCCCTGAAAAAATAGGAACGGAACAAAAACATGGTTAACGAATAGAAATTACAAAACTAAGAAAGAAAAAGACGTAAGGAAAACTATTTAAGAAAAATTCAGCCCATCATCCTTTATGTGCTTCAAACCAGTTTTAACACATCTGAAATTAAAGAGCACTAGGGACAAAGCAACATTCGGAAATGTGGATATTTTTAAAATTTTCAATAATATAGGCAAAGATCTGACAAGCCTTCATGCAACAGTGTAGTAGCTGACTTGTGACTTTGGGGTTATGAGTTCAAATCCTAGAAACTGCTTGCAAAGCATACATCTATCCTCCCAACACCCCACTTGGTGGGATCCTCACACACTAGGTCACCCCTTTCATGGGCAAGATCTCACATAAAATAGAGGATAAGACTTCAAATGAGGTATACAATTCCCAGAAAATTAATAATGAAATGTGCAACAAATATAGAGTACCCACCCAATTTCTTCAAGATGTAATACAAAGACCCTTCTCCTTCGTGGCCAATGAGATGACCAAGATACCTGCATGGCCCTTCAGTGTAATGATGAATTTCGGGGGTTACTGGCCATACAATTCTCAATTTATGACCTTGTTTTATTGGGACAGTCTTGACAAGAATCTTAAACAAAAAGCCAAAATAGGAAATACATTAGAATCAACACTGAAGACATTAGTAAGATTTTACCATTAAAGCAAATACAAAATGTGCACCTGCAAATGCTCTGATTTGCATGGCTGACCACGAGCATGGAAACAACTTTTGTTGGTGTTTCTAATATCTTGGAACTTTTCTTCCACAAGGTTTTGAATTTTATCAAGGCTTTCTGAAAATATCCATGCACAGATAATTGAATTGTAGCATTCAAAAAAATAAATAAATAATTAAACCTGTATATTGCAAACAAAAATTTGTTACCATTTGTGTATATAACTAGATGCATTAAATTAGCAGAATAGTTCTCTTCATAGAATTTGAGAAGTTCATTTCTTGTGTCTATTCCTTTCGCTTTTGGTCTAACTTCCAAAGTATCCCAGTTCCCTAACAAAACAATTATTTTAGAGCACTGCAGTAATGATTATCATGAGAAGAAAATTACAACCATGACAATGATAGCAAATATTCCAGCTTATCTCTTCTAGAACAAATTATAATGAAGTTAAGCATACTTATATAGTTTTAACTTTAAAGCACTAGTCACCAGAACAAGTTATATGCAGAATCATATCAATGACATATACGGATGCACATACACATGAAAATCATGCTCATTTAAAAACACAAATTGAAATTTGGAACTTCAGTATTTTTAAATCAACTCCAGCAAAATTATAAGGAAATATCTTCCAGTTGGCTCAGAGGTCAGCACCCATCGACATGAGAAAGTATAGCCACAGCATTCCCCATGTACTCCAAAGAAGTTTGTGGCAAAATACTCCATTGAGTTTATCCCCAGTGGAAAAATTTTATTTGAATACATTATAATGCATTTAAAGAAATTGAATTACCAAGAAAGACAGATTCTTAAAACTAGTGAACTTGAACGAGGAAGAAGGCAAGGCATAAGAAGCATTAAGAGCATCAGTCTGAAAAAACTTCCTAATGTTGCAGTTAGACGGAAAAAAAATCCTAGTCTTCATTCTCTGACTAGGCAAATAGATAATTTGAAAAAACATACAATCTAGCTCTTGACATCCATTATCATATTTATGAAACAGCCAATAAAATGCTAATTAGGAAAGAAATATCAATATCACAATGTTTTAAAAGATTTTGGTCACATAAGCAAGGCATAGCTCGGTATCAGTTCTTTGACTAAATAAACAACAAAAAATGTAAACAGTTATTCCTTCATGAAAAGAAACATTTTGCTGCACACATGCCCATTGAAAGGAAGAATAGACCAAACAAATGCAAGCAACATGGTGCAAAAGTTCAAATTTCGGCTGTTTGAGTTTAAAAAAATTAAATCAATCACTGACCTGTGCTAAATTTATGATATGGATGATCTTCATCACTGAGATGTTTCTGAAGCTGTATAGATTGTAATGTTTCACAAGGGGGAGAGAGATTATAAATATTTTTTCCATGAGAGGCTTTAAAACACAATTTGCAACGCCAAATACATATTGGAAGAGAGAAACCACAAGTATTTTTCCATGAGAGGCTCAAAAGCACCTAATGACCCAAACACATAAGGGAAGGGAGAAACCACAAGTAGATAGGGAGGATAAACAAAAGGGAAAAGGAAGAAAAACAGATGAAGAGTGGCGAATGCATCAAATCAGTCCAACTTCTTTGAGTAACAGAGAAAAATCAAAGAATCTATTCTTTGGTACAGTAAATGCATGCTAAAGGTTCCTGAGATTAGTCGATCCTAGGTTGAGAGTTGAGAGACAAGACAGGCACTCCTACTGCTGCCCTTTCCTCAACTTTACTATCAATCTGATCCAGCTGGAGGAGCAACAATAATTCTTCCATATTTCCATGTCCTTCTATGAATTGTCAGTTCAAATATTTTGAGACCCTGGCCTCAAGTACCAGTAATAAACAAACTGGCATTCAATGGGTTTCATCACTCTCAACAACTCAGCACCATTAGTTAAAGCTACAAAATGCATCCAGGAATGGAAAAAAGGATGGCTAACTAATTCAACAAAGTGGATCCTTAAAGTAATAATATGAGGGGTAAAATTATAATTGATGCTAGACTTCCTCACACATCCCGGGCGATCTAAATAATGTAGCATAATTGAAGTGACAGAACAAGTGAATGCACATGCATGTACTGGATAACAATGTTCAGCACCAGATTGTGAGTTTCGTGGTAGAGAAAAAAAGATATATAAGAAATGAAACTGCATTTGCTATTACTCATTACTCACATTACAAAAATTGTCATCTCATGTGTGCGTGTGTGTGTGTGTATGTACGATGCAGTGCAGCTGTAATAATAACTAACAGAATTTTGATGCTAACATCAAATAACGAATTTTTACAAGGAGTTACAACAGTACTCTAATACCCCCCCCCCTGCAAGCTCAGGGTGGGTGTCATCAATAACTGCACACACTGAGCTTGTCCAAAGCTCCAGAAACCTAGAAGGAGAGAGAAATCTGGCTGGAACTGGGCTTGCCAAATAAGGAGACTGGTCAAAGGAGAAGAGAGCTGATAAGATAGGAGAGTGAGAAACTTAGGGTTGCAGTTGTTTGGATGGGCGCACAAAGCAGCCTTCATTGTCACAAAAGATGTTAAATGAAAAAGGGGTGGAAAGTCTCCAAATGGTTTAATATCAAGGGTACCAAGGGCATTTCACCTGAGAACAACATAGAAACGCCACTATAGCCACGAAATGCCACTGCAGCCGCAACAGTGAAGCACACCACTACAAGGGCAATGTGAGTGTTGGGTGGCTGCACCGCAACGTGGCTACTGCACACATTTGACTACTCTACTTAATCTACACTCTGCAGCATTTGAGACCAATTTAGCATCTCACTGTTGTGAAGAATATTAAAAATGGCAATGGGTAGGATCTAGGTAGGGTACTATAGTACCCATCCCCATACCGGCAGAGATAGTAATTTTAATCCCCATACCGGTTAGGTATCTTTTTTTTTATACATGTGGAATAGGAAGCACAACAAAACAGAAACAAGATGAATTAGAAAAGCTCTAAACTAAGGCCTGAAGTGAAAGGTCCCCGAAGAATCATTAAACAGTAAGGAGGCAATACTCTAAGGAGGACTCTCAATGATACATAGTCTGATTGTTGGTTTAGCTCTGAATTTGGCAAGGGAGTCCGCACAAAAGTTAGCCTCACAGAGACAATGAACTACCTTCATCCTCCAATCGTGATTCAGAAGCCTCTAAATTGAAGAAATAATTGCTCCATATTTATGAAATTTTGGTTGTTTGGACAAAGTGTCTATAGCTTCTTTGCAATGTTATTCACAAGAATCCTTGTATCCTCTATTCCACATGATGTATAATCCATGGTAGATAGCCAAAAGCTTTGCATGGATGTTATCTAACAGACCAATACTCCCATAAAAGCCAACGATCAATTTACTTGATTAGTCTCTCACTAGACCACCAAATCCTACTTGGTCAGGATTACCCAGGGAGCTTACATCCACATTTAGAGTGAGGGTGTCATCATCAGCTGGGTGCCACCATATCCAACGATCAAGTTGCTCCTCATGAGATAAGGGAGAGTAAGTTTTTTCTAGTAGCCCTTTGACTAATCAGATTCTAGTAAGAGTCTCTTGTATGTCATGAGTCGTGTTAGTGAGCACATGGACATTTCAATCCAGCCAAATCCATAATCCTGCGATGAAAAGACATCCACATATTTCCACAAGATTATTACCCAGCAACTCAAAAGCAGCAATATGGAAGGCAGGGACTCGGTCCACCCCTAAGCAATCCCAAACCTTTTGTTCATCACGACAGTCACGCGGACAATGCCAGATGTCTTTGTCCGCCACCTAACATCTCAAGCACGTGGGGCTTTGGGAAAGATTACGACAATGGCGAAGGGCAAACGTGGGCAAGGCATTGTGGAAGGCTAGCCATAAGAAAAAACATACTTTTTTAGGGAGATTAACGTGTCATAACCATGACCATGTTTGTCCCCATTACTTGCAATTTTGTTAACCGAAATGCAATTTTTCGTTTCTCCTAACACTTTTTTTTACAAACTAATAAAAATATAAAAAAAAGCATATTCATTAATAATACAAGTTTAGGTTTTAACTATTTATTTTAAAAAATCAATTCAATTCATAATAAGTTTTTCTTTTAGTTAGAAAAAAAAATTAAAAAACTTCAGTTTTGATTTCAATTATATTTATTATTTTAATCTAATAAATTCATATATATGTATATAATGGATACTATGGTACCCACACCCGTACCCATAATATTTTGCAGGTATTTACCCCTACCCATTATGAGTATTTTTGTAGGTACACAGAATAAAACCCATTGCCATCCCTGGTGGAGAACAACATGGATGCAGAAATGATATTGTATATCATAGTTATAATCTCAAATAGTAGCAGATAGCAGCCAACCAAAAAAATGCTATAGCAGCAACAGTACATAGTAGGATGACTGCTATTCTCAATTTTTATTTACATGCAAATGCTTAAATAAATTACTCAAAATTCCTGACATTTACAATTAACAATAAAAGGTCATAGGTTTTAAGCAAAATATACAAGTAAATAACAACACATAAGTCAAGGAAACAAACAAATTTTGAAAAACATTAATTTTAAAAATAAAAGACATCCTAGACATTCCATAAAAATGAGGGTTGGTGTTGCACAGAGAAAAGAACAGAGGAGGTTGAGGTTGAGGGTTCAGAACAAAGGATGATTCAGAGTTGAGTAGAGAGAAGAATGAAGGGTGGGTGTCAACGAAAATACAGCCAGAGATGGGTCTAAGTAAACAGAAACTTTGCCCCTAAACCAACACCCCCTCCCCCCAACAAAAAAATGAGGCTGCTTTGAAGATGGGTTTTCCACATTCTAGCTCTGCTCTACAGCCACTATTCAAAAAAGAATCGATATTCAAACTTTCTAACAGCTCATGGCCACTCTGCAACATTATAGCATGCTATTGATAACTATAAATGAATATTAAAACTATTGAAAAATCTTTTCGTAACAATATTGAATTCTCAGCTCAAACAACCAACTTTACTGCACTACCCCCTAAAAATGATTTAAAAGCAATAGCAGATACCTGGTGCATTCTCCATGCATCAGATAATAAGTTCTTCTGGTTTTCTGTAAGAAAGAGGGCAGAGGAAAAGTATACAGATAAGAAACAAGGGAAATAAAAGAAAAGACATCAGACAAAATAAAAAAGATTAGCTAACCAGAGTCAACAGCTTTAATTTCCCTCATGGTGGCATCAGCAGACATTAGTGGTTTAGTGAAGAACTGAGCAAATCTGGAAGACAAACCATACCACAAGCTCAGAATTTTTTAGTAGGGGAAAAAAGAAACCATAAAAGCAAGATCTACCTGTCCAGAGCCTCTTCAAAGCCATCTGTGTTAACATCAAAATAATAGTTGGTGTGTTCAGAAGCTGTAAAAGCATTGGTGCTTCCTCCATGCTGTGTCAGGAAGGCAGACCACAGCAATGAAACCAAACAAAAGTTATCAGTAGACAAATATAAGAATTACAGGAAAAAAAAACTAACTCACTTATGAACAACATGTACACAGGAAACACTCTGTTTCTTAAAGCTATTCTCACTTCTCAAGAAAATCAAGTATAAACATCCTTGCATATTTATTAAAACTTATTAACATAGCCAGAGAATAATCAAAACTACTTAAAATATCAAATTAGCTCATCCAATAAATTTTGATCATCAATTTTTGGACCTTGAAATATCCCATAAGGTTGGTCATTGATTCTAAGATGTTTAGATCATCTTCATATTAAATGAATGTTAACAGATGGATGTAGCATGCATTTAGCAGTAGCATGAACACAATTTTCAACCAAGGTATCAATAAGTTTTATAGGTAGAGAGTCTAGGGACTGTATAGAATTTCAGCAAAATAAAAGAAATACTGGAGCATTTTATCCATTTTAAAATTTACATGGTTTTTATTTTAACAGGCAGGTTCTTATTTTAAGTTATTTTAGGGCCAGAATTCCTTCAAGTCCATTAGCATATCAGCAATTTTTCTCTCTAATTATTAATTATAATTTTGCCCTTTGCCAGTTCATATATACAATTTTTGTCCTCACACCCTCCCCTTTCAAAGTTTCTGGTCTCTGCAAATATAGTAGAAGAATTGCATTCAATTATTTTGCAACCTCTCCTAGATAGGGGTTGCATATTTTCTGTTGATAATTAGGATTTGATTTGGATAGTTTCTGAATTATTTTGCAGCTTTCCTAGTTTCCTGGAATTAGAGATTGTAAATCATGTTATAAATACTTAATCATGCTGATGTTTGTCAAGCAATTCAGAAGTCTTTTCTCCCTTTTCAAGTAATGCTTTTGACAAAATTTCAATAGTGATTAATATTCTACTAAGTATCAATGAGTTAGGATACATGTTAGCAAGGATTAGATATTTCCTTCAACTTTTTCATTTCATAGAATTATGGATAAATAAAATTGAATAGCTAAAACATACAGGACAAAAGGGCTAAAAAATCTGACTGACTATTTCCATAGGGAGTGGTAAGAAAATTCCATTGCATCTTTCACAGGTAAAAGGGGAGCAGACATCCAAACATTATGGTACCTCAGAAATGTACTTGGAGTAGCTATCTTCCACCGGGTACTTTTCACTAGCATAAAACAGCATGTGCTCTGTCAACCAAAAACACAAATGACCATAATAAAATTTCAACAATGGATGTCAATCCAAAAAAGAAATGGGTAAATTCTCTGCACCCTACCCATTAAGCTATCAAAATATAGTTCTTGATCTAAATAATAATGTTCAAACGATAGAATTTAGTATATTTTTGTTTCTTTCGTTCCTAACTGCAATACAAAATGGCCAAATCAAAGTGTCAACACAAACATCATGAGTCGAGTTCCAAGTGCCCCAACAATTAGCTCCTCTCTTCGATGACTACATTCTATCTTATCCTCTAATTGATGTATAGATTTCGTAACGAGTTTTACACTATCATTGATCAACGGACTCAAATCCTCTGCCCCCTTTCTATCTTATCTTCTAATTGATATATAGATTTCATAACGAGTTTTACACTAGCATTGATCAATGGACTCAAATCCTCTGCCCCCTTTCCCTATACTGAAACGTAATGTTGGCTATGATTACAAGCGCACATCAATCTTTGAACATGGAATACTCTTCAGATTAGCAACACAGCGACCAAAATATTTCTATACAAATTGAAATCAATACGCGACAGAATAGATAGAAAAAGTTGGATGCAAAGCATACAAAGTGAAAATACCTAGGAAATGAGCGAGGCCTTCAAGGCCGGCGGGGTCACTGAAGGAACCGACAACAACGTCCATGGAAGCAGCACACTGCAATGAACAGAATCAGAGAGAGAAGCAAGGAAACGGAAGAGAGACGGAATTGAAATGGAAAAGAGAAAAGAGAAGCGGAAGCAGAGATCGAAGAGGAAATTGACCTTATCGGTATCGGGATCGCTAATGAGGAGGACTTGGAGGGAGTTGCGAAGCACGACCCTTCTGTAATCCCTCTTGTCGATGCGGGCTTTCACGATCTCCACGTCTTCCTTCCCTACTGTCATCTTCGCTCTCCGGCACGGGTCACAACCCTAACGTGTAAGATTCTACTGAGGAAAGGTAATGCTTGTTATTCTGTTTCTTGCGCTCGAAATTCGAATACGGAGAAAATGGGGTGCTGCCGAAGATACGGAAGACGATGACTTGTTTTTTTTCCCAAGTCTCCCTTCCCTATTTCGTTTTATCTTGATAAGCGACAGGTACAGTTACTCTATGGTCAATATGTATATGCATGTGGAGTGCAGTAGGGTCTGCTCCTTGCCGTGTAAGTAAACATTGCAGGAACAATCTATTTGATTGATTAGAAGAAAAAATACAAGTCCCTGAAAAATGTTAAAATGATAGAAAAAAATCAGAGATGTAACCTATGAAAAATGTTATTCTGCGAATGAAAATAGATAAAATGAAGTGAACAATAATATAATATGACATAATAGAAAGAAATATAAAAAGAATAAGTTGCATTGAAGTGAAAATATTATTATATAATCAGGATTAATGTAACATATATATATATATATATATATATATATCACTAAGGAGTTTGTGTTTTAATTTAAATTAATTTTAAATAAAAAATATTTACTTTGATTGTAAAAATATATTGTAGCTTGATTTAGATTAATTTAAACAAAATTTTAAATCTAATATGATATTATGAAAAGAATTTAAGTTTAATTGATTAATTCAGTTTTTATACTTCTGTTAGTTTAGTTAAAAAATATAATAAAATAATAAGATATAAGCATTTATAAATTTACATTTTAAAATAGGTTCAAGAACTATTTGTCACTATTCATTTGTGCATTTTTTTTTATCTCCCACACGAGCCTCGTTTTCAGCTATTTGTTGGGGCTTTGACCAATGTTGTTGTTTCAGCTTGGGGGATTGAGCATCTTTTTTAACTCATCCTTTTATTACAAAAAATATTCCTTTTACATGTTTTCAGTTGGTTGAGAGTGACCACTACCCATCCTGTTACGTGTTATGGGTTGGACCAATTTTTTATACCCACCTTGTTACAATTGTGGGATATTGTCGTCCGTAGCAGTCGTGGAATCATCTAAAAGATAAGCATATGTCAGAATCCTTTTTTAGATAATTGCTGATTGGTGAGAGATGGAATGTATGTATTTCTCATTTCCATTCATCTAATCCTTGCTATATTTGTGGGAATTGCCATGGTGTTCTGCTCTATTGGCGTCGTTAAGCATAGATCTACCACCAAAATGTCATTTTGGGTTGGAAGAGGGAATTTGTTACTATAAGTGGATTGATTGATGCTGTGCCAGTTGTGGATTGTGCGTGCTTCTTTGTCTGATTCTTCTCTATGAGTGATAAATATAATTTGGTTGTCTAAAAATTGTGAGGCTTTCTTCTACTGTGGGAAATGGCTGCATTGTTTTGCATTGTGCGAGGCTTTTGTATCACTATAGGTAACTACTGTTTCTCTATAAGGTTTTAGCTCATTCGGTCCATAGAATAGTTGCCATTTGAAATCTAAATTTTTTTTGTGTTTTGTTGAGATTTGAATATTTGATGGTTAGTAGTACAAAAGGAATTAAACACTTTGATTTATATTTTGGACTTCTATTTTGGTGACTTATCCGCCACGTTTAGGTGTTTTGTTGTATTATGACTTTTATTCCAAAGTGCTGCTTAGTCTAAATAGATATATACAGGAGGCTTCCAGGAAAATTTAGGAAGGACTGAGAATTAACTTAAGTTTTTTATTTTTCTTTTCTTTTAAATTTACGGAACTATATCATGTATTTTATGTTTCTATTGTTACCTTCTCAAAGTTTATATTCTAGCATCATTGGAACTGAAGATGTCATATCGGCCAAGTTAGAGCCTTTGGAAACAAAGACAGGAAGGTTAAGGAAGAGAACAATATTCAAAACACTCACGCAAAGCATGGAGCAACAATGAAATTAGGAAGTTGTGAGTTAATTTACATTTTTTCCATTGATGTGAGCAAAAGTCATTGGGATTGAGACTCATCTAGGTGAGAAGTGAAAATTAGAATTTTACATAAAATCTTAAATTTGTAGATCATCGTTTTTCAAATTATTATCAAATTAAAAAATAGATGTGAGTTGTTGATTTTAATCGATGGTTAAGATTCGTTAAACTAAAGATTTATAGTTTTCTTTCAAATAGATCCTAACATATTTCAACACATTTTGCCATGAAAGAACTTTCAACGATGTAGAAACTTTATCATTAATATTTTTAAAAATAACAAATAAAATTATTCATTACTGCTCATCTGTGTTGTCAAAGCTTTTCTCTTCATCTTGCTCTTCCGATAATTCTTCTTCCTCTTCCTCTGATTCTTCTGATTCTCCAATGAAAACGTGTTTTATGTGTGATATTTTGGGCCAACTTTCACCAACATGGGGACGACATTTTCTGCATAATTCAGGACAACCCTTAATCATCAAACTTTCAAGTGCAGTGAGGTGATGGATGTTATCTGGGAGAGATAGAAGCTTTGGACAATATTCTATGGTAAGTGTTTTCAGATTAGTCAGAGTTGACAGCCATTCTGGAAGCATTTGAAGATTGTAGCAGTTTAAAATTAACAAGGACTGTAAGGAGTCAGCAACATCTTGAAGCCATTGAGGCAAGGCCATCAAATTTGGTAAATCAAAAAGATCAACATATTTTAACTTCAACTTGGGGCTTTGTTCTTCGTGGTGGCCCTTTGACAGTTCCAAGTCCAAATTATCACAGCTTTCGACCGACAAAGTTTCTAATTCAGGAAAATTTTTAGCATCCAGTGGCAAAGACTTTAGACTCTGACAATCAGAAATAGTCAATCTATTAAGAGCAGGGAATTTCACCCCTCCAAATATAGACTCCAGATTATGGCTTGATTGAATACGCAGATTTGCAAGAGAGCTCAAGTGGGCAATTTCGTTGTCAGGCAAAACAGATTGCTTTGTGGTTATATCCAAGCGTCGGAGACTGATCAATTTTCTTAATCCTTTGGGCAACGCTTCCAGCTCTATGCATCCATTGAGTTTCAACACTTGCAAATTTTGGAGCTTGCAAATAGAATCAGGGAGTCTCTTAATATTGTGATTATACTCATTGTTGAAATATCTCAAGTGTTTCAGCTTTCCAATGGAATGGGGCAAAGTCTTGTATGTCGAAAATCTTAAATCCAAAACTCGTAAGTATTTGTACTTTGACACCCAAGTATTCAATAAAGCTTCTTCTTTGGCTCCTGCTGTAACCTCTGGAAGAAGTATGGTTCTCACACCTGCTGATTTTGGGGTGAATGCTTTAACAAGCAACAAATCATTTTCATAAAAGGATAGATGCTGAACATTCTCAGGTATACTTTGAACGTGGGAATTTGCAGGTAGACACTCATCTTTTGAAACAAACAGGGTAAGATCATGCACTAAATCATGTATGTAAAATGTATAAAAAGTGCCAAAGTTGACAGAATCTTGAAGAAAAGATCTTGACAGTAGTTCATACAAATACTGATTGGCAACATCTTCCAGCGTCCTATTCTTTCTTGGTGATGCAAGGAGTCCGAGTGCCCCCCAAAGTGAAGTTACCCCAAAACTATTGAACCGATAACCCTTTGGGTAAAGAGAAAACAATGCAAAACATTGCCTCAAATAGGACGGCATGAGATCATAACTTAATTTAAGCGCTGGTAAAATGTCATCTTTTTTCTGTGGTAAACTCCAAATCTCATTGTCTCTCACATATTGCCACTCATCTATATCAAATTTTGAAAATAGTAAACTCCCTAATGTTCTCACTGCCAACGGTATCCCTCCGCATTTTTTCACAATTTGTCTCCCAATATTTACCAAATGAGGATACTTTTCTTCTTCTCCTTCTTTAAATGCCCATTTGACAAAAAGAGACAAGGAATCCTCCATAGAAAGACCTTCTAAAGTGTGAGAGGGAACGGTGCCCATCATGGAAGCAATGGAATGACTCCGTGTAGTCACTAAAATTTTACTTTTACTTCCTTCGGTGCCAACTTGAATTAAATCTCTGAGCTGAACCCATTTAACACGATCTTCATTCCATACATCGTCTAAGACAAGCAGGAACTTTTGATCAGCAAGTTTATTCCTTAATCGATTCTGCAGTTGCTCCATATCTAACATGTTTAAATTCTGTTCACGATGAGGAGCATCAGCGACAAAGGCAGAATCATTGGCAGAATTGATGATTTTAACAATCAGTTGGTGAATGTCAAAGTCATCAGAAACACACACCCACATCTTCAATGGGAAACACTCTTGTATCCTCTTATCATTAAACACAAACTTTGCAAGTGTAGTCTTTCCTAAGCCTCCAATCCCCACAACGGGGATAACAGAGAGAGTTTTATCATCACCATTACAATTGTTCTGCATCAAAAGCTGAACTATCTTTTCTTTATCATGTTTTCTACCTATCACATCCGAATCCCTCACACGAGAGTGCGTCATCTCTCTCTTGTGCACAACACGTTGATCAACATCAATTATTTGAAGGCTAAACTTATGCCTATCAGCTGCAACCCTATCTAATCTCTTATTGATGTTCTCAATTTGTTGAGCCATCCTATAACGAAAAAGAAGCGGATTAGAGCTTGAGAAGAAGTGAGCTACCTTGGATTTGGTGTTACCATGAGATGTGACCACTTGCTTTCTTAACGTTTCGCACTCAAATTCATCTAACACGTTTTCAGCATCAGAGAAGACACCTTTGATCTGCCTCAACCATTCTCGCAGCTCACTATTCTGGTGCTGCTTTTTCTCAGCATCTAACAGCACAGCCTTGACCAACGAGAGAGTCTGAGTAAACTCTTGCAGATGATCATATAAACCCAGCACACGAGAAGCTTCTGCATAAACCCGAGAAGCAAGCTTTGCTATGAGTGACTCCGCGATGCTGAAGAGGAAAGATTCCGCCATGCTTATGAGGAGATGGAACACAAAAGATGGAAATGCAAAACACTTGTAGCCAAGTCAACTACTGCGTCCCCTCCCCACTGTCGGCACAAAAGATGGAAAGATTCTATTTTTTATTTTAATTTTCTTTTTTATCAAAGTATCAAATATCATATTGAATCTTTTAAATTTTATCAAATATTAAATTTTTACTATTTTTTATTCTTTTAAATTATTTTATATCATAAATTGATTATAAAATTTAAATTTGTTGACCATTTTATCATGATGGTTATTTTTGTGTTAAACCGTAAGTATTATTACATTTTTTAAGAATTAAAAAATAATTAAAGATAAAAGGTACACTATCGTTGTTCTCGTATTAAAGAATCTATAAATAGACATTATGTTTATGAATTATTTAATTATATTACTAATAATCATTAAGATGATTAAATTTATAAAATTAAAATCGTTCAACCTTTAATATAATATAACGCTACAATTATTTTATAATTACTAACAATTATTTATAAATTATAATTATTAACCTTTCCTTAAACTGATATCTATAGAAATTAAAGAAAAAAATTTAAAAATTTTAATTAAGCTAAAAATTTAATAACATTTTTTGAAAAACAAATTTCAAGCATTTTTCAAAACTTTACAAATGTTGCTTACCTGAGCGGCTTAGTCAAGATATCAACTACTTATTTTTTAGTTTTGTAATAATTTACCACAATTGTCCCATCTTTGCAAAGACCTGTTAGAAAAAAAAAACTTCATGTCAATATGTTTGCTTTTTCTATGTAACACTAGATTTTTGAACAAATTAATTATTGAATTATTGTCACAAAAGATTTTAGTAGCACTCGGTTGCTTGAATTTCATTTTTTTAAGAATTCTTCTTAGTCATATGGCTTGACAAACACAAAGTTGCTGCAACAAATTTAACTTATGTACTTGATAGAGTAACAATAGGTTGTTTTTTAGAAAACCAAGAAATTAGGCTAGTGCGAAGCATGAAAACACACCCTGGTGTACTCTTTCTATCATCTTGATCTCCTGCATAGATTGATCTTTTCACCTTTCTTGTAAAACAGACCAAAATCTCTACTTCCTTGCAAATAACGAAGAATCCTTTTAGCAGCTAGTAAATGCAATTTTATGGGATTCTTCATGTACCTGCCAATTAAACTTACAAGATACATTAGAAATTGTGAATGGCACCTTTAACAGGATCAAGTATTTTACAAGAACCCTTGTTAATGGTGATCATATATCCTTTTCCTTGTATTTGACAAACACTTAACAAGTTAGTTTTGAGATTAGGAAAATAAAGTACATTAGAAATAGTTTTCACAAATCCATTTTTTGTTTTAATTTTTGTATCACCTTTTTCCATCACTTTCACAGTAGAACAACCACCAAAACTTACAGTAGAATGGAAATCTTCATCTGGGAATGAGAAAGATAACTTACTTCCACTCATGTGATTGTTACAACCTGTATCAACATACTAGATTTTTGATTCATTGACTTTTGCATCATGAATAGTCATCAACAAGGTTTCCACTTCTTTCTCCTTAATAAAATTTGAGCTCTCCTTATTTTCTTTATAATTAAGCAATTTGGTATAACAATAGAGGCATAATAACACCTAAAGCACTCTACCTTAAACTTCTCAAGGTTCCTACCTTTTCCTTTTCCTCGTGACTGGTCATTGCTGCTTTCGAAATTTCTACTAGAATCTGTGCTACCACGACCACGACCTCCACATCTTCTACCTCTACCTCTTCCTCTAAAATTATTGAAAGAAGTATAGGTAGAAACCTCCAAAGCTTGTTCTTCCATTGTTGAAGTTCTCTTCATCTTTTGTTCATGGATCAATAAGGAACTTTGAAGTTCATCTAAGGATAATTTATCAATGTCTTTGGATTCTTCAATTACACAAACAACACAATCAAATTTTGGTGTCAAAGACCACAATATCTTTTTCACGATCATGACATCTTGCATATTCTCTTCATGAAATCACATCTTGTTGTTGATTTCCATTGTTCGAGCATAATAGCTAATGACAGATTCTCAATCCTTCATAGTTAGTGTCTCAAAATTCCTTCTTAGTGTTTGAAGTTGTGCCTGCTTAACCCTTAGCGAGCTTTTATATTTCTTTTTCATAGAATCCCAAATATCCTTAGAAGTTTCTTTGCAAAGAATAGTTTCCAAGATTAAGTGACTAATGACTTGAAAAAAATAATTTTTTGCCTTCAAGTCTTTCAACCTTTTGGTTTCAAATGCCGCTTTATGAGCATCTGTCAAAGTTGTACCTATTAGTGGCTTTCGAATACCAGATTCAATAACTAACCAATATTTCTTTTATCATAAAAAATTCCCCATTAGCATGCTCTACTGGTCATAGTGACCATCAAAGTGTGAGATAGTTGCTTGCACAAAGCTAGAATCAATGGCCATTTTTTTTTGTCTCACTTCACGTGTTTTTACTCTCTAAGGACTCTAAAATGACCATGTCACGGTTAGTGTTACTACACTTTTTAGGAATTAAAGAGACAATTGAAATTAAAAGGTACTTATTCTCATATCAAAGAGCCTATAATAGGCATTACATCCATGAATTATTTACTCATACCACTAATGATCATTAAAATGATTAATTTTATAAAACTGAAACTGCTTAACCTTTGAGATAACATAACGCTACAATTATTTCATAACTACTAACAATTATTTGTAAATCATAACTACTAACATTAACATATTATATATCGATATTTTATAATTATTTTTGTTCATTTATTGATTTAAAGATTGTAAAACATTGAATAAAATAATTTGAAGAAAATAATTTTTTCCTAAATTTATTATAGAATAAGAGGTTTCAACTATGTTTAAATGAGTTTTGTGTTTCATCATCTAAATTTATTTTAGAAAAATAACTTGATTTCATCATCTAAACCCTAATATCATTATTATAACAAAATTAAAACAAGACATTTATGATTTTTTAAGGTTGGTGACACCATATCAATATGGAAGATTTTATATCTAAACTTTTAACTAACTAGTGACATAGACATAAGTAGGGATGGAAGTAGACCGAGCCGAGCTAGGCTTTGAGTGTTTAAGCCTGACCTGTTTAAAAATTTTGAGGCCTGAGTCTGGACTTGTTACCTGTTAAAGGCTTTTTTTTTCTGTCAAGGTCTGGCCTGATTTAAAGCTTACAAGGCCTGCAAGCCTGTTTAAAAGCCTACATTACAAAAAAAATCAATAAATAAACTTAAAGTCTATATAAATAATTAATTAAAAAAGCTTGTAAACTTAAACTTATAAGATAAAAAGGTCATTAAATAGGCCTAAAACATATATATGTTAATATTATGTAAATAAAATATAAAATAAATATTATATAAATATAATATATTAAAATAAATATAAAAATAAATATATAATATATAAATATAAATAGGTTAAATAGACTTTTTTATAAGCCTAGGCCTGACTTGTTTATCTAAAAAGGCTTCTTTACAAGCCTGAGTCTGTCTATTTATTAAACAAGTCGAGCCTAACTAAGCTTTAAACGAGTCAAGACGTAGGCCCATGTCGGACGGCCTTGTTCACTTCCATCCCTAGACATAAGTAACATTGTTGTTATTCTTACATACATGGTGTTAGTATTTATATCATCTTTGTTATTTTTTGCAATTAAATTATTTTCATCATTTATCTCATAAAATTTTTAAAATTATTCATATTTTTCTTATTTTTTATAAAATAGGAAGGAATTAAATAAAAAAAATTGATAGTATAAAAATATTTTTCATTGTTTAGATACATATAAAAATAGTAACGAAAAAAATACCTTCAATAAGTTCCACTTTAAACATACCCTCCATAACCATAATAAAAATGAGAAAAAGATATTTTTAAATATTTTATGTGTTAAAATTATGAATTAATTTTTAAAAAAATATAAAAATAAAATAATATATATTATACTAAGAAAAAATATAGAAATTTTTTTAAATTTTATTTTATTTTTAAATTTATATTAAAAAATTTATGCTATTAATTTATTTTTTTCATTCATCCAAATAAAATATAATATTTTTTTTCTTTTTTTCTCTCATTTTTATCCATTTAAACAACTCATTTTTTTCTATGTTTATTCTATTTTTTTTATCTTTTATTTCTTTCTCTTCTATTATATGTCTTTCATATTTCACACATTATCTAAATAAGGCATAAATCACATAAGTTTCATCTCACATATTTATTTGGTTATGATGAAATTTTACTTGTAAACATATAAATTCAAGAACAATTTGGGATTGAAGCGTAGGTTCTCTTAATGGATATTTTGTAAATGCATTTATTTAATCAAATGAATAATAAGAGAACAAGCAACAAAATAATTTAAATAAAAAAATATGAAATAGTTTTGATCTCCTTTCATTAGGTCTAACTAAAGTATAAAATGTTTATAAAAAAATATTCTTAATTTTAATGTTTGAAGACATATTTATAGACAAAATAAAATTAATTACATAAGGACACGTGCTTAAATTTTATTACTTATTTTTACATATTTTTTCATGTATCTTTAACTACAATAGTTAGTATCTACTAGTATATTTTAATTTATAAAAATTCAAGTGCGAACAATTTTTGTTATGAGAAGTCTTTTATCATATTTTAAATCTTCGATTTTGAAAATATTCTCATCTTTAATTTAAAAAATAACTTAATTTTTTTTATTTAAAATCTACACAATATACTTTTAACAAAACTTGTTTTATTTTAACTATCTTTCCAATAATTTTATCATTTAAACTTTTTTTTAGCACAACTTTTTTAAAAAATAGCTTTTTAATTAGTTTCTAACTTTAGAATTAACCTATTCATTTTTAACAAAAAAATAAAATGAAAATGACTTTTTAATTAGATTTTTTTTTAACTTTATAAAATTTAGTATTTTTTTTCACTTAATAATAGGATATATATTTTGAGAAATGATTTTTTTTTAATTTTAGCAATTTTTTATTAAAAATACCTCAATTTATCCTTACATCTTTTTAGATTAAGGATAGTGGAGATCACCTAATAAATTTTTGAGTTTCTTTTATAAACAAACAAACACTTAAGGAAAAAAATTTCTTTTAAACTTCTTATATGAGCAAACTAACACTTGGACCAAAAAAAAGTTAATTTCAACTAATACAAATTGTAAATATGATCGTTGAAGTTAAAAGTTGCTTAAATGACTCAACTTTTAATGTCCAATTTATTTGCAATATAAATTTGAATTATTTCCTATTCAAATAAAAAAATATGGACTACTTAATGAAGTTTTATAATAACTTAATTGTTTATAAAAAAATATGAAAAAATAGAAAATGAAAAGAAATTAAACAAGATAATAACAAGAATGTATACTAAGATATTTTCTAGAAATTATTTCGATTAAGAATAAGTTATATTTAAACTGGTAAAATTTTTTGAAAGAGTAAACAAATATATTTTATTAATATTTTATATGTATAAAATGACATAATGACGCCTATTTATTCTAACAACCAAACACAATCCTTAGTGGTTCCGAATTAAAAAATTGCCCCATAATATATTTTAGAATTCTTCGGAAGTGTCTTTCCTATTCCAATACTTAAACTTCAATTCTTGATTTTCTTTGAAACTTCCAGATCTTCCTGATGAACAATCTTCAGATCAAATCCGCTCTTTAAAGATATTTTTATTTCCACGGAATTAGATAGGATACATTACATTTTGCATAGCTTTTTCGACTCTTACTCCATATTTCGACAAACTTGACCTTCCTTAAACCATCTTAATTCAAACCTTATAATGGTCAAATCTGTGAATCTTATATCATTAGTTAAAGAAAAGTTAAATTGCACCAACAATAACGTTTTATACAGATGATACTGTCATGGGGACAAATACATGGATAAGTGTTTTATATAGTTTTGACTGTGTAAACCAGTAAAAGAATCCATGCCGTGGAATTTATTTAGTTGTGGAAAAACCCAAAACGAAAGTCGGGGCTGGTCACGGATTTTCCACCATATGTTCATACGGTGGGGACAGATAATAATCTAATTATAAAAAGTTGAAATTTACTTTTTTTACTAATAGTATGATTTAGTTATTGAAATTTTTATTTTTAATATTTTAACATATTTTTTAAATGCATTTCTAGCATTATTTTTATAAATTATTTACTATAAAATAGGTTTGATGTTTAACTTATTTAGAAAAAATACAAGTTAAAAAAAAAAGGTAAGAGCAAAACAGAGGTAAGTTGATGTTAAATATTTAGAAAATTTATGAATGTATATCTTATTTAAAAGAACAAGTGAAACTAAAAAATATCATACATAATATAAAAAAAAGAAAAAAATATAATATAATATAATAAAAAATATAACAATAAATATATTATTAAAATACATAATAATAAAATTATTTTTTATTTAATAAATAATGTTATTCGAATTTAAAAGATGTAAAATTCAAAATAACATAATTTAACTTTAAAAGTAAACAAGATAAAAATCTATTATTTGATTTCTTTAAAGTTGAGATTATCTTAACTTCTTTAATAAGTAGATATACTTAGATTTGTTGGAAAAAAATTTTAGATAAATAAATTTAAACTTAAAAAAATGTCTCTTTAGTATATTTAAAGATCTATTTATTTTTATATATTATATAATATTTATTTTAATATATTTTATTTGCATAATATTAATATATATATATATATATATATATGTATTTTAAATATATTTAATAATTTTTTTATCTTATAAACTTTAAATTTATAAATCTTTTTAATTGATTCTTGCTCATTGACTTTTTTTTAAACATAGGCAGGTTCTAAACAAGTTTGTAACGTATCAACATTATAATGGATCCTTTTTCATGTTTGCGGTAAGGTCTAAGAAAAAGTGTTGTTGTAAATTTAAAAATAGTTTAAAATGAAAAAGAAAAGAAAAATGAGATAAAGAGATATAAAAAGTAAAATTAAATGCATTTAGATGGATACCGTAGAAGTGTTAGAAATGCAAGATAATGATCTTATTTCTACTACGGATAAAAAATCTTCTTTATTTTGTTTTTATCTCTATTTTCTTTATATTTCTCACGTAGATGCATTATTTTCTTCCTCAATCCAAATCAACCTATGTTAAATGTGGAGGATCCTTGGCCGTTTGTATAATCATAATCTTGACTAAATTGGCTACCATTTTGCAGTCTTGCATTTTTGGTCTTTGATTTCATGATAACCATGGGTGAATTATTCCTCTTCAGCATCGCCGAGTCACTCATAACAAAGCTTGCTTCTCGAGCATACGAAGAAGCTTCTCAGGTGTTGGGAGTATACCACCATCTGCATGATTTTAAAAGGACTCTGTCATATGTCAAAGCCGTGCTGTTAGATGCTGAGCAAAGGCAGGAACAGAACTCTGAGTTGAAGGAATGGTTGAGGCAGATCAAACGAATCTTATCTGATGCCGAAAATGTGATGGATGAATTAGAGTGTGAAACGTTGAGAAAGCAAGTGGTCAAAACTCATGGTAACGCCAAAACCAAGGTTGGTCACTTCTTCTCTGGATCTAATCCACTTGTTTTTCGTTATAGGATAGCTCAACAAATTAAAGATATCAGCAAGAGATTAGACAGGGTTGCATCTGATAGGCATAAGTTTACACTTCAAGCAATTGAGATTGATACACGTGTTGTGCATAAGAGAGAAATGACATACTCGTGTGTGATAGATTCAGATGTGATAGGAAGGGAACAAGATAGAGAAAACATCATACAGATTTTGTTGCACCAAAATCCCAATAATGATAACAAAAATCTCACTGTTATCCCCATTGTGGGGATGGGAGGTTTGGGAAAGACCACGCTTGCAAAATATGTGTTCAATGATAAAAGGATACATCCCTATTTCTCAATGAAGATTTGGGTTTGTGTTTCTGATGACTTTGACATTAAGCAATTGATTGTTAAAATCATCAATTCTGCTAACGATCCTGCCTCTGCCGATGCTTCTAATTGCCAACAGAATTTTATCATATTAGATATGGAACAGCTGCACCATCATTTAAGAAACAAGCTTGCCGGTCAAAAGTTCCTACTTGTCTTGGATGACGTGTGGAATGAAGATCGTGTTAAATGGGTTCAGCTCAGAGAATTAATACATATTTCTGCTGAAGGAAGTAAAGTCCTGGTGACTACACGTAGTCATTCCATTGCTTCCATGATGGGAACTGTTCAACCTTACATTTTAGAAGGCCTTTGTATAGAAGATTCATTGTCTCTTTTTGTCAAATGGGCATTTAAAGAAGAAGAAGAGGAGAAATATCCTCATTTGGTAAATATTGGGAAAGAAATTGTAAAGAAATGTGGAGGGGTTCCATTGGCAGTGAGAACATTAGGGAGTTTACTATTTTCAAAATTTGAGGCAGATGAGTGGGAATATGTGAAAGATAATGAAATTTGGAAATTGTCACAGAAAAAAGATGACATTTTACCTGCACTTAAATTAAGCTATGATCTCATGCCATCTTATTTGAGGCAATGTTTTGCTTTGTTTTCCCTTTACCCAAAGGACTATAAATTTAATAGTTTTGAGGTGGCTTGGCTCTGGGGGGCTCATGGTCTCCTTTCATCGCCAAAAAAGAATGGGACACTAAAAGACGTTGCCAATCAGTATTTGCTTGAACCTGTCAAGATCTTTTCTTCTAGCTCCAGTCAACTTCGGCACTATGTATACATTTACCATACATGATTTGGTGCATGATCTTGCCCAATTTGTTGCAAAAGATCATTGTCTACTTGTAAATTCCCACATTCAAAGTATTCACGAGAATGTTCAGCATTTATCTTTTCGCGAAAATGATTTGCTTGGCAAATCATTCACCGAAAATTTAGTAGGTGTGAGAACCATTCTGTTTCCCTATCCCGGAGAGGGAGCAAACGGTAAAACTTTCTTGACTACATTGGTTTCATGGTGCAAGTACTTGCGGTTTTTGGATCTAAGTGATTCTACTTATGAAACTTTGCCTGATTCTATTGGAAAGTTAAAACATTTAAGATATCTCGATATTCGGAGGAATAAAAAATTAAAGAGACTCCCTGATTCTATTTGTAAGCTTCAAAATTTGCAATTTCTGTTTCTTAGTTGGTGTACAGAGATTGAAACATTACCAAAAGGATTAAGAAAATTATCAAGTCTCCGAGAATTCAAGATAACCACAAAGCAATCTCTTTTGCCGGAGAACGAGCTTGCAAACTTCCGTCTTCAAGTTTTGACTATCATAGGTTGCGAGAATGTGGAGTCTTTATTCTCAGGGATAGAGCTCCCAATTCTTGAAGCATTGGATGTTAATAGCTGTAAGAATCTAAAGTCTTTGCCGCTTGACCGTAAACATTTTCCTGCCCTGGAGACATTGCGTGTTAAGAGCTGTCACATGTTGGAACTGTTCGAGGATCATGAAGAACAAAGATTAAGGTTAAGATCACTAGTATTTAGTTCTTTGTCACAGCTAGTGACTTTGCCTCATTGGATCCAAGGATCTGTTAACACATTACTATCCTTGTTACTAGTAGACTGCTACAATCTTGAGGTGCTTCCTGGTTGGCTTTCAACTCTAACTTGTCTGAAACTATTTGTGATCAACAATTGTCCGAAGTTGCTGTCTCTTCCACATGGCATCCATTGCCTCACTGCCCTTGAACGTCTGGAAATTGAAGATTGTCCTCAATTATGCAGAAAATACCAGCCGCATGTAGGAGAATGTTGGAACCAAATATCACACATTAAACAGGTTAGGATTGGTGAAACAGAAGTTCTAGAAGAAAGAGTTAGTAGAAGAACAAGAATTGGAGGCAGTATAAAGCTTTGATAACCCTCATAAATGTTGAAGGCCATTCTTTTTTGGGGTTTCCAAAATGTAAGTTGTTGTTCGTGAGCATTTTCTTAATGTGTTTTGATTTATGTCTTTGATGATTGGACCAGCTCTCTACAATTTGCATTTTGAATGTTTGGTTGATGTAGACCAGTATGATGATATCTCTTTATTCCACTTTTTTTTTATTGCTAAGAAATTTGTGTTTGAAGGAGGGGCATTTTATTTAGAGCTAGCAAGTCACTGATAGCTGTTCAAAATTTCTCTTTATTTTGCGTGATTTTAATTTTGATATTATATCTTTTATATTGATATCCTGAATGTGGTCAAGTTATAATTTTACCAATCCAACTCTTGCAAATTAAATGTAGGAGAAATTTCGGTTATGTTTCACCAACAGGGTGTATATGCAGATAAAAGCATGACGTCACAGATGCGATTGAATAAGCCACATTATCATCAACAATTTCGTGATTTTTCCAAGAAATTTGGATAACATTCTATTTGATTCAGTGATTACTATTGTATGTTTCTCTGGCAATTGTAAAGCTAACAAAGTACAAAGATTGAAGGTAATGGCAAAACCATGTGCATGAGTAGACAGATATCTATTAATCTATATATTCTTCTGTCTATGCTATGCATTGCTCTGAGACTCATGCATTCCTTGTTTTTAGACCTTTGGATGTATATTGCTCATTTTCCAATGAGCAAAATAAGCTAGGTAGAGTACTGTCACTTATTTATATCTGATTTTTTTTTTATATATTTTCAACGGTTTATTAACAGCCGCAAACAGTTGTTATTATTTTTTTTAAAAAAAATCGTCAATAATAACCACCAGAAAACGCCACAATGTTCAGATGAATCCAGGTGTAGTCATATATAGTGGGACGATTACACTTTTCCTTTTCAAATATGAAGAGATGATTTCATATGAACGTATCTAACTTCATTTGCAAGTCTCTCATGCATGAATTTATCAAAGATTTTGTTTGAGATATAGGAAGATTACCATTAAATTATATTCCACTCTTCTAAAAATGTTTATATTACACTTCTTTTTTTTTTTTAAAATATATACTTTCTCTCTTTAAAAGATGAATATATTTATATATATGTTACATTTAAATATATTTTTATGTAAACAATTTTTTTTTAAAAAATATTTTATTGTGGAAATTCTTGACATGATTAACAATAATTTTGAATATTTATTATCAATTTTATAATCTTAAAAAATAAAATAAAAAGTTTAGATAAAATTATAAATGAAAATAAAAATATTTAAAATATTATTATACCTTCAAAATATTAAAATCAACAATAAAATGTTTAAAATTAGTTATTTGTGACATTAATAATTGTAAAAAAGATATATATATTATTAAAAAATACATTTAAAATTAATCATTATGGTTAAGAGATCTGTCTATGTTGAAAATACTGAAATATAATATATTTAAGTTTAATTTTGATGGACGTGTAAAATTTTTTACTTTATCACCCAATTAAAATGATAATAAGTACGATTTTTAAAGTAATTATTATAAAAGTTAATAATTTTTAATGATGAGATAACAAAGTAAAATTCTTTTTCATTCTCAAACATTCTGATTAAATTATTTATCTTTTACGAAAAGAAAAATATATTTTAAAATAGACATAATAAAATATTTAGTGCCTCATTTTGTTCTTATATTTGCTTTTAATTTACACCTTTCTTGTTATGATTTTAAACTTTTATTTTACAAAAAAGGTTAATTTTATCTTTGTTTTTTAAAAAGTATTAAATAATGATGTTATTTAAATAAATATAAAATTTATCCTCAAAAGGTCTTGATATCACAATTTGATATAATTTTGATTATTTTTTTAAAATATAAATAATATGTTTTGTGTTTTGTTGGGATGATACAAGAATTAGGGAAAAAATGATAAAAAAACATAATGAAATTAAGATTTAATGGCAACACTTTATTTGACTTTTTTTTTTGGAATTAACTGTTATTCAATCAGAATGTAAATAGTGAAAAGGATCTCATCAAATTCAATAAGCTGAAGCCGAAAATAAATATATTTTGCTCTTTTACTAGGTTCCGTTGATAATTGACATACCCTCCCTAATGTATTACTCTTAATTCCTTTCTTTTCTTAATTTACATTCCCGTAAAAAATAAAGACATAATAAAAAATAATAATAAATATTATCTTATTTATTTTGAAATAGTAAATTAAAAAGCAACAATTTTTTTTTAAAAAAAGATATGACTGATAAAAAATAAATGACATGAAATTTTGAAGAGAATGCAAACTGTGTATATCGATCAATAAGGTTGTTTCAAGTTTTTCTTATATGGAAACGTGGGATAGTATTTGTTTCTAAAAAGAATAAAAGCTGAATTTATGAATGATTATATTATACATTATACAAATAAACAAAAGCAATTCAATCAAAATAGTTTATCCGAGTTTTTAAATTTAAATTTTATTATTTTATTATATATATATATAAAAAGAAACTCAGAAGACTTGGAAACAAACAAATGACTTCGTATCACACTTGAGCAGGCTTCGCAAATTTTTAGCCTATATATTATTGCCTTTGATTTCAACCTTTGTCTGTTGAATGGTTCGATTCCGGAATCACGAAGTCACCTTGACAAAAGTTTTTCATTGGAATTTAATCTTTTCCCCTGATTTTTTTCATCAAATTTTACTTTTAATTTATTTTAATAATTTAATTTTTCAACAATTCAATCTAATATTTATAATAAAAAATACACACAAAATGATTCAAACTCATTTTTTGGAACATAACAAGAAGTTTATCTCTAATGGTTAATACACACAACAACCTGTCACATATAAATATGAACATTGATAAATACGTATATTTTATAAATCTAAGTTTTAATATATTTTAATTATATTTACAAATATATATAATTAAGTAGTGAAATATGTGTTTGTCTTATATTAAGTACTACTAACTTGTATTGTAATAATTATTTTTGTTTTTATCTTTATCTAAAATCTTATTTCTTAATTAGTCTAATTTGGAAATTTCCCTCTAAACATATATTCAAATTTAACATTAAAGATGGAAATGGGTTATTAAAATAAAATTCTAATTTTAATTTCAAATAATATTAAAAGGTAAATATGTTTTCAATTTTTATATATAAATATAAATAAATTTAATTTTAATTTCCTATAATTTTTTATTGATTTTGATTCATAATTTTTTTAATAATTACTATACCAACTTATTAATAATGTGAGATATATCTAAATATATTATACCATATATCATTTAAAATAATTTATTTAAAAAATTTAAAGACTAAAATTAACAAATAAAGTTTTAAAAAATTTACTTTAATTTAATCATATTTATAAAAAAATATATTATAAATATCATAATTTTTTAAACATCATCATCATTTATCATATTTAATTTGATATGATTTTACATATTTTATTTAATAAAACATATAATGTTGAGAAAATACCGTACATATTTATAAAATCATAAGTTTATCCATTTTTAATTAACTTCAATTTATGTCTATAAGTACCCTCATGCCAACAAAATAACATGTCTTTTCTTTAAAATAAGATATGTCTAATCTTACTCTTATTTTTTTTTTCTATTTTTTAAAATTATTATTATTATTATTATATATATATATATATATGAAATAAAATAGAAAAATAATAGATATAAAAAAAGATATATTTAAATAGAAATATGTTGAATGCAAGAAAATCAAAATTTATTTATTTGTTTATCTATTATGTTTCTGCAAGAGAAAAAAAAAGGAAGAATATTTATGATGAATACAAGTGGTTGGTCGAATGCCACCATCAACAACACTTTATCTCATCCTAGCGATCCAACAAAAAAATTGAAGCGAGGAGGCATAGAAGTAGATTTGGCTTGGCGATAAGTGTTTCGTATTCCTACGCGTGGTGTTTGATTTCTCCATAAGCATGGCAGAATCATTCCTCTACTGCATCGCGGAGTCACTCGTAGCAAAGCTTGCTTCTCGGGCCTGCAATGAAGCTTCTCGTGTGCTAGGAGTATACCACCATCTACAACACTTCAAACACACTCTTTCATACGTCAAAGCCGTGTTGCTCGATGCGGAGCAAAAGCAGCACCACAACCATGAGCTTCACGAATGGCTGAGACAGATCAAACAAGTCTTCACCGATGCTAAAAATGTGCTCGATGAGTTTCAGTGCCAAACACTACAAAACCAAGTGATCAAAGCACATGGTAATGGTAAGGTAGTGTTGATTTGAAAAGTCAAAGATCTTGACAAAATTAGTGATAGCATGTGAGAAGTGGTTATAAGTCATTGCGTAATAAATGCAAGGCTTGACTTAATTAGTGATAGCATGTGAGAAGTGGTTATAAGTCATTGCGTAATAAATGCAAGGCTTGACTTAATTAGTGATAGCATGTGAGAAGTGGTTATAAGTCATTGCGTAATAAATGCAAGGCTTGACTTAATTAGTGATAGCATGTGAGAAGTTGCTATATATAGTCATAGGAAGTTATGTATCACACCATTGTGAAAGAGAGATTTTTCTAAGAGAGAAAAATTTAGGATTCTTGGGTGTAATTGGGTTGTGGGTAGTGTGAGGTTGTGAGTGTTTTTGTAAACACAGTGTACAATTTTCTGCTATCAAATTATCTGCAGCAGTCCGGAGACGTAGGCAGTATTGGCCGAACTCCGTTATCAATTTGTGTGTGCAAATATTCTGCATTCTATTTTCTTCTTACTTCCACAAATCTGACGCTACAGAAGAATTTGGAGAAATTTTTCTTAACAACTGGTATCAGAGCGGGTTTGAAATTCTACAATTTTTTTAAAAATTGTTAGAAACGAAACGATCCAAAGAAGAAGTCAGATTTGAGTGGGAGTGATGGCTGTAGATGAAGGAAAGGTGAAAATTGAAAAGTTCGATGGTGCGGACTTTGGTTTCTGGAAAATGCAGATCGAAGATTATCTGTACCAGAAAAATATGTATCAACCTCTCACAGGTACAAAGCCAACTGAAATGAAGGACGAGGATTGGGTTCTTCTTGACAGGCAAGCCCTTGGAGTCATCCGTCTGACGTTGTCACGTAATGTTGCTTTTAACATTGCAAAAGAAAAGACCACAGCAGATCTTATGGCGGCTCTTTCCAGAATGTATGAAAAGCCGTCAGCCGCAAATAAAGTTCACTTGATGAGGCGGTTGTTTAACTCTCGGATGACAGAAGGTGCATCAGTAGCACAACATCTCAATGAACTCAGCTTAATCACAACCCAGTTGAGTTCTGTTGGAATCGAATTTGATGATGAGGTACGAGCATTAATAATTTTGTCTTCCTTACCAGAAAGTTGGAATGCCATTGTCACGGCTGTGAGTGGCTCAACGGGAAGCCAAAAATTGAAATGTGATGATGTTCGTGATCTAGTTCTCAACGAAGAGATCCGACGGAAGGAGTCGGGTGAATCTTCATCATCTTCGATATTGCAAACAGAGTCAAGAGGAAGAAGCTCAACTAAAGGAAATGGACGTGGCAAATCAAAGGACAGGAGGTCCAAATCCAAAAATCGTCACTTTCAATCTAAGAAGAATATCGAGTGTTGGAATTGCGGGAAGTCTGGGCACTACAAAAATCAGTGCAAGAGTGCACGAAAGCATCAGGAGACCAAGGACGAGGCAAATGTTACTTCCACCCCTGAAGGAGATGATGCATTGATATGTTCTTTAGAAAGCAAGGAGGAGTCTTGGGTGTTAGATTCTGGAGCATCTTTTCATGCCACTTCACAAAGGGAATTCTTCGAGAACTATGTTCCCGGAAACCTTGGTAAAGTTTACCTTGGTAACAACCAATCATGTGAGATAGTTGGCAAAGGTGTAGTGAAGGTTAAGTTGAACGGGTCTGTATGGGAATTGAAAAATGTCAGACATATTCCCGACCTGACAAAGAACTTAATATCAATAAGCCAGTTGAGCAGTGATGGCTACACAACTGTCTTCCATGGAGACGATTGGAAGATTTCAAAGGGTGCGATGACAATTGCTCGGGGTAAAAAGAGTGGCACTCTTTACAAAACAGCAGGAGCATGTCATTTGATTGCAGTTGCAGCAAATGAAAATTCCAATCTATGGCACCAGAGGCTAGGCCATATGAGTGAGAAAGGGATGAAAATCATGCACTCAAACGGCAAGCTACCAAGTCTTCAGTCAGTAGAAATTGACATGTGTGAAGACTGTATACTTGGAAAGCAGAAACGAGTCAGCTTTCAGAAAGCTGGAAGACCCCCAAAGAAGGAGAAACTTGAGCTAGTTCACTCAGATGTTTGGGGTCCAACTACCGTCCCATCACTTGGTGGGAAACATTACTTCGTGACTTTTATTGATGATCACTCTAGGAAGGTATGGGTATACTTTCTGAAACATAAGTCCGATGTATTTGAGGCTTTCAAGATATGGAAAGCTATGGTAGAAAATGAAACAGGGTTGAAGATTAAAAAGCTCAGAACCGACAATGGTGGTGAATATGAAGACACCAAATTCAAGAAATTCTGCTATGAGCACGGGATCAGAATGGAGAGGACCGTGCCTCGTACGCCTCAACACAATGGTGTAGCTGAGCGTATGAATCGAACGTTGACTGAAAGAGCCAGAAGCTTGCGTGTGCAGTCAGGCTTACCGAAGCAGTTCTGGGCAGAAGCAGTCAACACAGCAGCTTACTTGATCAACCGAAGTCCATCGGTACCATTGGGGCACAAAATACCAAAAGAGGTATGGAGCGGAAAAGAGATAAAACTCTCACATCTTAGAGTTTTCGGCTGTGTAGCATATGTGCACATCAGTGATCAAGGTAGAAATAAACTCGATCCCAAATCGAAGAAGTGCACTTTCATCGGTTATGGTGAAGATGAATTTGGCTATCGTCTTTGGGATGATGAAAACAGAAAGATGATCCGCAGCAGAGATGTAATCTTCAATGAAAGAGTGATGTATAAAGACAAGCTTAACACAAGCGCCAACAATTCAGAGCAGATTAAGCCAACATATGTAGAAGTTGAAGATATCCCAGAAAGTCCCATAGTTGCGAATCCTCGGTCAGAGAATTCAACTAAAGAAAGCAGTGAACAACAGTTTGACACATCAGAGCCTCCTACTCCAACTCCCGTGTTGAGAAGGTCTTCTCGACCTCATGTGCCCAACAGGAGATACATGAACTACATGTTGTTGACTGATGGAGGAGAGCCTGAAGATTACATAGAAGCATGTCAGACCACAGATGCAAACAAGTGGAAACTTGCTATGATAGAAGAGATGAATTCTTTGATCTCCAATCAGACATGGGAATTAGCTGAATTACCCATGGGAAAGAAGGCACTTCACAACAAATGGGTGTATCGGGTGAAGGAGGACTATGATGGCTCAAAGAGATACAAAGCCCGACTAGTTGTCAAAGGATTTCAGCAAAAGGAAGGAGTTGATTACACTGAAATCTTTGCTCCAGTTGTGAAGCTCAATACTATCAGGTCTGTCTTAAGTATTGTTGCCAGTGAAGAGCTCTATCTTGAGCAATTGGACGTGAAGACGGTGTTTCTTCATGGAGATTTAGAGGAAGAGATTTACATGCACCAACCTGAAGGATTCTCAGAAAAAGGAAAGGATAATATGGTGTGCAGATTAAAGAAGAGCTTGTACGGCCTGAAACAAGCTCCAAGACAGTGGTATAGAAAGTTTGAAAGCTTCATGCACAAGGAGGACTTCCAGAAGTGCAATGCTGACCACTGTTGTTTCTTCAAGAGATATAAGTCCTGTTATATCATATTGCTACTTTATGTCGATGATATGTTAGTAGCAGGTTCAGATATGAACGAGATTAAAAATCTCAAGATGCAGTTGTCAAAAGAATTTGACATGAAGGACTTGGGTATAGCAAAGAAGATTCTTGGAATGCAAATCACGAGAGATAAGAAAAGAGGAATTTTGCAGTTATCTCAGGCAGAGTACATCAACCGTATCTTGCAAAGATTCAATATGGACAAGGCCAAACCAGTTAGCACACCTTTGGCTAGTCATTTTCGCTTATCTAAGGATCAGTCCCCTCAGACGGAGGAAGAAAAAGACTTTATGGCTAAGATTCCATATGCTTCAGCCATAGGAAGTTTGATGTATGCAATGGTCTGTACTCGACCAGACATTGGCCATGCAGTGGGAGTTTTAAGCAGGTTTATGGCAAATCCAGGAAAAGCTCATTGGGAAGCAGTCAAATGGATTTTAAGGTATCTACGAGGCACCATAAAAAGGTGTCTGTACTTTGGCAAAGGAGAATTAAAAGTACAAGGCTATGTAGATGCAGACTTCGGAGGTGAAGTTGATCACCGAAGAAGTACCACCGGTTATATTTTTACTGTTGGCACTACAGCTGTCAGTTGGATGTCACGGATACAGAAGATCGTTACATTATCCACTACAGAGGCTGAGTATGTAGCAGTAACAGAGGCTAGTAAAGAGTTGATATGGCTTCAAGGATTGTTAACAGAGATGGGATTCATCCAAGAGAAGAGTGTTTTACACAGTGATAGTCAGAGTGCAATACATCTGGCAAAGAATTCAGCATTTCACTCTAGAACTAAGCACATTGATATACGTTATCACTTCATCAGATCTCTGCTTGAGGATGAGGTGCTGACATTGGAAAAGATTACAGGAAGCAAGAACCCAGCAGACATGCTAACAAAGGTGGTGACCATTGACAAACTGAAGTTGTGTTCAACTTCAGTCGGCCTGCTAGAATAACAGACCAAAAAAAGACTGCTGTAGTGATCAAAGTGTGAAGACAGATTGAAATCAGTCTTCAAGTGGGAGATTGTTGATTTGAAAAGTCAAAGATCTTGACAAAATTAGTGATAGCATGTGAGAAGTGGTTATAAGTCATTGCGTAATAAATGCAAGGCTTGACTTAATTAGTGATAGCATGTGAGAAGTGGTTATAAGTCATTGCGTAATAAATGCAAGGCTTGACTTAATTAGTGATAGCATGTGAGAAGTTGCTATATATAGTCATAGGAAGTTATGTATCACACCATTGTGAAAGAGAGATTTTTCTAAGAGAGAAAAATTTAGGATTCTTGGGTGTAATTGGGTTGTGGGTAGTGTGAGGTTGTGAGTGTTTTTGTAAACACAGTGTACAATTTTCTGCTATCAAATTATCTGCAGCAGTCCGGAGACGTAGGCAGTATTGGCCGAACTCCGTTATCAATTTGTGTGTGCAAATATTCTGCATTCTATTTTCTTCTTACTTCCACAAATCTGACGCTACAGAAGAATTTGGAGAAATTTTTTTTAACAGGTAGGTCGCTTCTTCTCAGATTCTAATCCACTCGTTTTTCGCTATAGGATGGCTCGACAAATTAAAAATATCAACAAGAGGTTAGATAAGGTTGCAATTGATAGGCATAAGTTTGGCCTTCAAATAAGTGATGTTGATACACGTGTTGTGCATAGGAGAGAAATGACACATTCTCGTGTTAGGGATTCAGATGTTATAGGAAGGAAACACGATAAAGAAAAGATCATACAGCTTTTGATCCAGGGGAGTCCTATTGATGATGATAAAAGTCTCTCTGTTATCCCCGTTGTGGGGATTGGAGGCATGGGTAAGACCACACTTGCAAAGTTTGTGTTCAATGATAAGAGGATACATGAGTGTTTCTCATTGAAGATGTGGGTGTGCGTTTCCCATGAATTTGACATTAAGCAAGTGATTATTAAACTCATCAATTCTGCTAATGATTCTGCGATTCAACACAATTTAAACATGTTAGATATGGAGCAACTGCAAAATCAATTGAGAAAAAAACTTGCTGATCAAAAGTTCCTACTTGTCTTGGATGATGTATGGAATGAAGATCGTGTTAAGTGGGTTCAGCTGAGAGAGTTAATACAGGTTGGTGATGAAGGAAGTAAGATCTTGGTGACCACACGTAGTCATTCCATTGCTTCCATGATGGGCACCGTTCCATCTCACATTTTAGAAGGTCTTTCTTTAGAGGATTCCATGTCTCTTTTTGTCAAATGGGCATTTAAACAAGAGGAAGAGAAAAAGTATCCTCATTTGATAAATATCGGGAGAGAAATTGTGAAAAAATGCAGTGGAGTTCCATTGGCAGTGAGAACATTAGGGAGTTTACTGTTTTCAAAATTTGATACGGATGAGTGGGAATATGTGAGAGACAATGAGATTTGGAATTTACCACAGAAAAAGGATGACATTTTACCGGAGCTTAAATTAAGTTATGATCTCATGCCGTCCTATTTGAGGCAATGTTTTGCTTTGTTTTCCCTTTACCCAAAGGATTATCAATTCAATAGTTTTGGGGTAATTTCACTTTGGGGGGCACTTGGACTCCTTGCATCACCAAAAAAGAATAGGACGCTGGAAGATGTTGCCAATCAGTATTTGGATGAGCTACTGTCAAGATCTTTTCTTCAAGATTCTGTCAAATTTGGCACCATGTGTACATTTTACATACATGACTTGGTACATGATCTTGCCCTGTTTATTGCGAAAGATGAGTGTCTACTTATAAATTCCCACGTTCAAAATATTCCTGAGAATGTTCGGCATCTATCTTTTGTTGAAAATGATTTGCTTGGCAAATCATTCACCACAAAATCAGCAGGTGTGAGAACCATACTATTTCCTAATGCTGGTGTGGGAGCAAAAGGTGAAGCATTCTTAAATACACTGGTTTCAAGATACAAATACTTGCGAATTTTGGATTTAAGTGATTCTACTTATGAAACCTTGCCTCATTCCATTGGGAAGTTAAAACATGTAAGATATCTCAATCTTGAGAGAAATACGAAAATTAAGAGACTCCCTGGTTCTATTTGTAAGTTACAAAATTTGCAAATTTTGTATTTTAGTGGGTGTACAAATCTTGAAACATTGCCCAAAGGATTAAGAAACTTGATCAGCCTCCGAGATTTGGAGATGACCACAAGGCAAGCTGTTTTGCCTGAGAAGGAGATTGCAAACTTGAGTTCTCTTGAACATTTGAATACCGAATTTTGCGACAATGTGAAGTCTTTTCTTAGGGACACAGCTTCCTATTCTTAAAACATTGACCGTTAATAGCTGCAAGAAACTAAAGTCTTTGCCACTTGACAGTAAACATTTTCCTGCATTAAACATTTTGCGTGTTGAGAACTGTGACAAGTTGGAACTGTGCAAGAGCCATGAAGACCAAAACTTCAACTTAAGGTTAAAATCAATAATGTTTGCTTCTTTGCCACAGCTAGGAATTTTACCTCTTTGGCTTCAAGGATCTGCAAACACATTATTATCATTGGTTCTAATAGACTGCTACAATCTTGAGGTGCTTCCAGATTGGTTGCCAATGCTAACTTGTCTGAAAGTACTTGTCATCAGAGATTGTCCAAAGTTGCTGTCTCTTCCAGATAGCATCCATTGCCTCACTGCCCTTGAACGTTTGGAAATTGAAGATTGTCCTGAATTATGCAGAAAATACAAGCCACAAGTTGGAGAGTATTGGAACCAAATATCACACATCAAACAGATTAGGATTGGTGAAACAGAAGATCTGCCAAAATAGTAAGCGGAAGAGGAAGAAGAATTCGAGGAAGTGGAAAGCTTTTACAACCCTGATAAAATGCTGAAGGCCTTTCTTTTTTTAGGTTTCCATAATGCAGCTTGTTGTTTTATGCACTTTCTTTGTGCTTTGATTTATGTCCTTGATGATTATGCCAGTTCACTAGAGATTGTACTAAGGATGTTTGTTTGATGTAGACCAATGATGTCTCCTTACTTCTCGTATCTTTTATCTTTCTCTTCTTTTTTTTTTTTGCAGAGAAATTTGGGTTTGAGGGAGGAGCAGTTTATTTTAGAGCCACCCGGTCACCTATAGCTGTTTAAATCTCTGAATATTTTGTGTAATTTTAATTTTGATAATTAATGTTTCATTTATATTGACATACTCATGGAGAAATGGTGATGAAATTATAGTTTTAACAATCTAACACTTGCAAATTAAATGTACGGTTACATCCTCAATGGGGGACATGGATGCGATTGAATTGATCACGGTAGCGTCAACAGTTTTGATTGGTGTGGGTTTTTTCAAGAATAAAGGCTATAGCTTGTATATTGAAGTGGAGAGAAAACAATTAGAAAAGATTTTGGTGTGGTTTTGGAAAATGTTTTTTAATTTTAATTTTATTTTCACCAAAAGGGTATATCCATTCAGAATCTTGATGTCATGGATGCGATTGAATTGATCACGGTAGCGTCAACAGTTTTGATTGGTGTGGGTTTTTTCAAGAATAAAGGCTATAGCCTGTATATTGAAGTGGAGAGAAAACAATTAGAAAAGATTTTGGTGTGGTTTTGGAAAATGTTTTTTAATTTTAATTTTATTTTCTTATTTATAAAAATAATTTTTTATTTTCTAAACTTTTCATAATAAATAGTAAAAATAAATTTTTTTATAAAAATAAAAAACTGAAAAATATTTTTATAAATAAAATAAAAAATAAAAATAAACGTTATGGTAAATCAAAACCATCTTAAAATTTTTATGTTTAGATAAGGAATGATTATTGAAGGATGAGAAGATTTTAGAGCTTAAACACGTGCAATTGCTTGCCTCACATGTAAACAATGACTTACATTGATCAGGTTTTCAGTGGCAACCATTTAATTGAGGATGAAAATGGATGTAAATAACTTTTTGTATGTAAGGCAATTAGAATCGGAGGCACATCTATGTTAAAACAATCTCGATTTTTTCATAACAAATCCACTTATCTTTATAAAAAAAATTATAATAATTATAAATTTTTTATAATTTATTAATTACTATAAAAAGTTATGATTAATAATATAAAAAATATAATTAATTTATAATTATTTAAAATAAAATTATAATAAATTATGGTTAATAGTATAGAAAATAATAATTAACTCCTAATTGTTCAAAATAAAATTGTAATTGATTACGTATTTAGTTAACAATTACTGTTAAAGAATAATTAATTATTTACTATATACATAAAGAAGGTAATTGTATTTTTTATGTTATTAATCATAATTTTTTGAAAATCGATTATCTAAATTAAAATTAAAATATAAATAAATAGATTTATTATAATTACATGTTGATATTTTTTATGTTAAAATAATCGCTTCCAACGAGATGCATAAAAGTGTACACATAAAGAAAAATCTTTACTATTAGTGTTTAATTTTTTTAATAGACATGGTTACGGTACTTTATTCTAATTTTTTATCATTAGATCAAATTTAGTAATTTTTTACATATTTAAATAAGTGATGAAATTTTTTTTAACCTTTTCTTATTTTTATTTATTAAATAATATATTCATCTTTTCCTTTATTTATTTTTTTTACATTCTTCCGATTTTTTATTTCTATTTTATTTTTTATCCAAACAAAATATACAAGTTGGAGGTAATAGCAAAAAATATGTCTAGAAATAGAATTGGCTAAATTATCTTATGGATAACAATTCTATCTAAGATAAGAAATTATTGGATAAATCATGTTTATTATATAGAATTATTAACTGTTTAATTAACATTTGTCAATTCAAAATTTTAATTCATTAAAAAAATTGTCTCAATCAAAGTAAACTTTTAATCTTTTACTAATAAGAAATTTTACGATTAAGTTGAGGTTGGTTAAGAGAATTATTCATGCTTCCCACCTGCAAAAAGTCATACCCATAGTAGCCTCAAGACCAAAACCTTCTAATGCATTTAATGCAAGAAAGTTTATTCTCTTGACTTCCGTCAAAGCAACACTATTATCCCTCAAAAATCAAAATGGAACGACTATGAACTAAGTTTCTAAGCTAGGAAGAAAATTATGTTTTATAGCGATTGGTCAGAAAATCTCTCACTGCTGCAATTTTCTGATAATCACGGCTGAATTATTCGTTTTCAACATGTTTTGGCGGAGGATGACATTGCAAACTTGAGTTCTCTTCAGACTCTTAGAATTGAATTTTGCAACTATGTGGAGTCTTTGTTTGGAGGGATAAGACTCCCTTCTCTTAAAGTATTGTGTATTGCCTATTGCAAGAGTTTAAAGTCATTGCCACTTGATATTGAACATTTTCCTGAATTAGAGACTTAGTTGATTGACATTGTGACATGTTGGAATTGTGAAAGGAACATAATGGCCAAAACTCAAACTTGAGGTTCAAGATTGTAATTTCATTTCATTGCCACAGTTAGTAACCTTGCCTCATTGGCTTCGGGCTCGGTGGAAACATTGCAATACTTGTTAATTTCAAGCTGCAACAATTCTTGGAGCCTGGAGGTGTATTCGTGGAATTGCAAGTCCATTTGCTTATGCATAAGGTTTTCTCCTTATAGGCTGTTTGATTAACATCATATATTATGTAAGTGTCGTTGGAATCGAATCTGAAACCAAGAGCATTAACTTTTATAACAAGAAATTCAACGTAATGCGTTTTTAATGCCTCTTCAACAACAAACCAAGAAATTCAACATTTAACCCAAACGAGTTTTAGTGCCTCTTTGACAAACTTCCATAATCATTTTTTTAATATAAAATCTTAAATTAAATTAGATAATAAATACATATCTCAATTACATTTAACCATTCAAAATTAATTTAACTTGATTTTAAAACAACAAAGCGTTTAACTGTTTGGATGAGGCGGCCCGTGAGTCAAACAAACAGTCCTACAAGGCTGTTTCTGGATAAGAAAATGTATTCTACCTCTGTCAATTCGGGCCGGGCCGGGCCAAGTCCAAGTTGATTGGCAAGAAAATTAAGGGTTTATTTCTTTTAGTAAATCTTAAATTTATAAGTGTTATCATTTTAATTTTTAACTTTATAAAAATTTTATTCTAGTTTTTAAATTTATAATATATTATATATTTTTCACTTAATTCTTAATACTAACAAAACACTAATAAAAAATTATTATATCTTATAAAACAAAAAACTAAATAAATATGACATACAATTTCAAGATGCTTTACTTGTCTAGTTGTTGACCGAAAAGAGATAGGCCGAAAAGATATTGACAAAAAATAGGATCTATAGGATTTAAAAGTTTTAAATCAATTCCCATTTTTGTTTGGTTTAAAGTATAAGAGAATTAACTTTAATAGAAATGATTTTTAACCATTAAATATAATTAAGATATGTGTTTTAACTAAATTTTAATTTTATATTATTATCATTTTTTATAATTTTCATTTCTTATTTTATTGAAGTTGTTGGTTTTGGACTATATTATTAAAAATTATTATACTTTTAGTTTTAAAAATACCTATGAATACAAATTAATTTTTAATTTATTTATTTTATATATATTTTAACCCTTTACTATATTATTTAGTTTAAAAATAATTTATAAATATTACATTTTGAATGTGATAATTTCATTCATGTATTTATTTATATTTTTATAAAAAATTAAAATATGATAAAATTAATATTAATTTATAAATACTAATATATTTTAAAATTAAAAATATATAAAATATAATTTTCAAATTAAGTTATATATTTATATATTTCTACATTGTCAATCAAGAGTTCCAAATTTACAATAATGCATTTATCGAAAAGACATTTTGTTCTTCTCTCTCCAAAACCTGGTAGTGATGGGACAAATCCAAAACATATACACTGCAAGCGTAGTTTGAGCTGCAAAATATTTATCCAATTTTATCCTACATAGGATGAGCTGGATTTAGGTTATTAAGGCGTTACGTATTCATACTATTAAATTATTTTAAATAGTTTAATTAAATAATTCGTATTAAAAATATAATTAATTTCTATTAAACGATTTAAAATTACCAATTAATTAAAATAAAAACTTATTTATTTTAAATTATATTCAGATAAATTTAAAAATAAAAAATCATATTTATAATAATTAGTTATGATAATCTTAAGCCTAAGATCTAACCCTATCCATCTTAAGCCGGGTCATGTTGTGATGGACCAAATCAAACTAGACATAATCGGGTCAAAATATTCTTTTCATCTTGAATTATTCAAGCCACGTCCCCACATTTTATTGAATTTTTCAAGCTAACAGTCCAACTTAACGACCACAAAATTTTGAGAAAAAAAAAAAAGAGAGTCAAACTTAATCTATTTTAATACCTCTAATGCAAGCCACGTCATCTAATTGATTATTCCTTTTGCTCAGCCTAGCACCAATTTAAGGCTTTAAATAGAGCTTACATCGAAACAACTAACCCAAAATTATATTGACATTTAATTTGATAATTAACTTGTTAAATTTAATTTATGAATTAAATAAATTAAATTTAAATTAAAAATTAAATTTATTAATTAAATAAATTAAATTATATATAGTTTAATTTATTTAACTTATGAATTAATTTATTATATATATTTTTTTATTTTTATATAAAATAGATAAAATATATAATAGAATTATAATATATATTATTATAAAAATTATACATTTTAAAAAAATTTAATTTTAAAATTAATAATAAAATATAAATTAAAAATATTATTAATATACAAATTAGTTATTTAATTTATTAATTATTTTATAAAAATATATTAGTAAATTGTAAACTTTAAATATTTTAATTTAATTTAATTAAATTTTTGATTTATATAATTTGATTTAACAACTAGTAAGCTGAATATAACCGTTGATCAATTTAAATCCAATCAAATGAAATTAAAAAAATATTTATATCAGATTCAAATTAAATTTTAAATCGGATAAGTCCTATTAAATCGGATCGAGTTAAAACTCAACTTCACCTGATTGTTTTTAACCTTAGTTCCAAACTTATTTTTTAAATAAAAAATAGCCAAAACAATGGCAATTTTTTACCTATCGGTTGGGTCAAACTAAATTATGGCTATGCTTGATTTGGCGTTGGTTCCACCGTAACTGTGTTTGTTAGTAACCAGTGTTAAAATGTGTATACAACGGAGCTTCCTACATTAACATAAAAATACACTAAATTAAAATGACTCAAGATTAACTTTAGTGGAATATTTACATTGATTTGTTAAACTTGGGCCATTCTACCATCTTTACTATAAGCGACACCATCTTGGTGGTTAGTTTGTTTGATTAGCGTCAATTTAATGACAACACCTTTTTCTAACCAAATCTTAAATAATCCATCCAAACATATAATTTTCACCGTCACTCCTATGATAAAAATAAAATAAAGTAGATCTTGTACTCAAAAGGAGATTATGCATCAAGATAATGTAAGATCATGATTAGTTTTCATAAGTAATTTAATTTCACAAGGAGATTGATTTTCAAACCATTGAATGTATATATTTTAACATATATTCACATGTAACTTAACATATCCCTACATTGTTTTTTTTTTTAAACTTAAGTTGGTACGACATTAATTTATTTCTCTTTTTAGTTTTTGAAATTTTATTGAAGGTTATAATATACCCTGGTGGTAATAAATCATAAATAGATAAGTGTAATGAAAGGTAATGGGTAATTTGGTGGGGGAAGCTAAGAAAATTCCAAATGGGAAAGCTTAGATGAGGGAGACAGAGAAAGTGGTTTGATGCAGCAGGGAGGTGAGACAAGAAATGATACAAGGTTCATGATGCATGTCTACTAAAGAGAGAGCCCTGTCTCAATCAATAGAGATTCTACAGTGAAATCCCATATGCTTTTTCATTGCTTTTGGATGTTGGGGTCATATGGATGATAATCACCCAAATCACTTTCTCTCACACCCATCATCCATGCACATGCAATGGGTAGAAGGTGGGGGAGTGGAGTCATGTCTTTAGAAAGTGAAAAGGGATTAGAGATTAGGGATTTGGGATTTGGGATTTGGGGGGTGTGGTTGGATTACATCCATTCTTTAGTTGTACTTGATGCATCAAACGTTTTCAATGCCGGTGGCTAACAAGTAGGGTCCCTCTTTCTTTGCTTTTTCTATTAAGACTCTCATTATTGCAATATCACACCCGTTTTACTCATAATCATGCCCTTAATTTGCTTTCCACATTTTAATTGCTTTTTATGACTTTTCTTCTTAAAACTAATCCTTTTCAACTATTAAATAACTGTCGATTCTTGTCACTTAAGCGTTAATTATCCATTAAATTCAATAAAATAAGACAAACAAGTGAGCAGTACAAAGCAAAAGTGGCACAACATTTTATTTTAAGAAAAAAGAAAGTAATAGTGTACGAGCATCTCACTTGTACAATAGTTCAATATATATTGGAACCATATTTTAAGTTTTATATGGCAGTGCATGATTGTTTAGCAGATGCAAGATGCAATAAACTACCATTCGTTCCAGGAATCAAATGCCGATTGATTAATGAAAAGGTATATAGAATGAGGGGTATTATTATAAAGTACAAGGTATTATGCTATAATTTTTGGCAATACATACATACAAATTTTCCATATACCCAAATTGTACTTATATCTTTCGTGGGCTTGTCTATAGTATACACATGAATACATAATAAAATGTTAGAAGTTAAGTTATTGAAAAAAGTATATACTGTTTAATTAATTATTTCTTCAAATATGTTGAAACGAAGATGATGAATGTAAAGTTAAAATATTGTTTTACTATTTCAGTCCTTTAATTATCTGCATAGTTTTATTTAACCTTACAAGTATGTATTTATTTATTTAGAAAAGATAAACTTCTTACACAGTGAAAAGTAAAAGATTCAACGTGAAATAAAAAAAAATTAAAAGCTGAAACCAGAAAATTATAAAAAATTAAATAGAAAATTACAGGAAACTAATTTTTCCAAAAATTAAACTCATTTTACAGTATCAAATTTACGTTAAAAATTTGTTTTTAAATAAAATATTTTTATTCAAATTATGAATATTTGTAATATGATAGAATTAATTTTAAAATTTAATATTTATTACTTAAACCAACTATCTGTTAGTATGTACGTTTGAGTTACATAAATTTTTTAATTTATTGGTCACACATTTCATTTTAGTCTTTTTTGGATCATAAAAGAGGCCACACACACTGGCATTTAAATTTGAAAAATAAAAAAATGAATAAGATTTGAATTAAGACTATTAAAAATTACTTACTTTTGAATAAAATATTTTATAAAGGATAATAAGGTTGAAGTTTGATGATTAATTTTAACATGATATATTTTGTAAAATAAAAATTATTTATTTTCAACATAAATTTTGCCGAAGTAACAACAGTTTAGAGTTTTTATTTTTATGTGTGAGGATTAAAAATAATATAAAATAATTAATTTATTATAAATATAAATTATTTATTTTTTAAATGAGATAATATTTAAACTTAATTAATGTTTTAAATGTTTATTTTATATTCACTATTCTTTAAATGTCAACATATATAATTTAATTTCGGAATTAATTTATATATTCACATCTTGATATTTTTAAAATTATTTTATTTTTAAAAATATTAATTTATATATTTTAATTTTTTATTAAATTATTTTATTTTTAAAATAATTTATATAGATGCAACTTTTAACAATTAAAATTTATATTATTCAAATAACGTCATTGATTAATAAAAAATTTAACAATAAAAATTAAAATTATTTTTTATAAAATAAAAATAAAACCTGAATATTATTAAAATTTAATTATTTATAAATATCAACATCTTTTAAAATTAAAAATATTACAGATGCAACTTTTAATAATTAAAACTTTATATTATTCAAATAACAGCATTACTTACTTAATAAAAAAATTTAACAATCAAAATAAAAATAAAACCTGAAAAATGATAAAATTAAAAAACAAAAATTTCATTAAATCAAATTTATTATTTTCTGCTTCTCTTTATTGCTACTCGCATGTTTTCTGAATGATGTCCTATTTTGAAATCTCATGCCAACGGCTAAGGCACTATTGCCTGCATAAATTCTGCCGTACTCTATGTCATTCCTCTTTTTCAATTTTTTCTTTTTAAGCTTATGATTTGAAAGGGAAAAAAAGATAGATTATGTTATTCTCTCTCTCTCTCTCTCTTATAACACCGATGAGTGATGTGAAATGTACAAAAAGCATTATCAAAGACGTTTTTTAATTTAATAGCCTTTATCATGTTTAGGGTTTACACAAATAGTCAAGTATTCACTTCATGTGTGTTTAACTTATTACTTAAAAAATAATTATTTAATTTTGTGCATATTAGATAGAATTGATTTTTTAATAACTCTATTAAAAAAGGATAAAAAAATTTTATTTTTCCAAAATAAGTTAACTTAAAACATATACTTTGTCTAAAAAAGTTTAGAAAAAGAATGATTATTTTAGAAAAATAATATTTTCGAAACATGCGCCAGAGTAATGCAATAATATTTTTAGTAGAACTATTAATCACTCCAGTAATGCCTAACAGGATTGAAAATGTCGTTTTCTTTCCATAATTTTACTGTATCTAAAAGACGTATTTAATATGTAAAGATTCTAAAATAATTAAAAATACAATAGTAACTGCATAAGAAAGTAAAATTAATAACAGCTATATTAATTTCACTTTCAAAAAATGGGAGAAATCTAGGAAGGATTTTGGCTATCCAAATAGAAAAGCACTTTACCACCCCAAAAAAAAAAAAGAGTAAATAAAAAAAACAATTGTGCTACAACATTGATGATGGTGTCCTTGCCTTTTATGAAGGAAAGTTAATGTAGGGGGAACTTTGTGAAGGAAGAATGTGAAATTTGCAACATTGTTTTAAAGTTTCTTTGTACATATGATAACAGATGATAATGTATAGTGGTGGCCACCCTTCTGTCATATGGCCATGATTTGGACCTACCTGTCTGCAAGATGCCTCTACTCCTTTCCCATTGCTTGGGCCCCACTTACCATATGACATAATTCCATTTTTGCCCTAACCTTTTTTATTTTCTGTTTTCCTTTCAGTAGTTAAATCATATGATATCACACATCACAATTGTGACTTCCTACTTATTTCCAATGCTACAAATTTGTGCCCCTTTTTTTTTCTTTGATTATTCACCCCTAAAATTTTGATCAAAATTGAAATATTAACATAAAGCTACTTTTTTATTTTTATTTGAAAAATAATATATTAATAAATTAATAAAAATTAAATATTTTTTAAATTTTAATTTTAATCTTTTATTTTTAAAATAATTAATATTAATTTTTATTTTTTAATATAAATTATTTTTAATTTTTTTATCATTAACGTGTCAAGTATCGAGATATATATATATATATCATGTGTTATAGGATTAATTTTTTAAATTTTTAAAAAAATAAAAAATATATTTAATCTAACTAATAATTATAAAAAAGGTATAATTACTTATAAAAGAGAAATATTTTACTTATTTAATTTTTTTTAATTATAAAATTAATTTCACATTTTCGAATAAAAGTATATAATTAAAATTAATTTAAACATACCCTATTTAAAATCAATATTGTTAAAATCATTTCTAGCTTACGTTAAATCAAATGGATATATATAATTTTTTTTTCGTATTAGGAGATAAAAACAGGTAATTTCATTTCTCCGTTAATGGCACCAGAAGAAACGTAAGTATTGCAACAATTAACCATTCGATGCATGCTTAATTTGGTTTATACTACTTAGAAAAATTATTTGATTATATCAATTTTTTTTTATGTACGTTTAAACGTATTTTTTTTATAACTTCACTTTCACTCTGATTGCTTCTCACCCTATTGTTCGAGATTAAAACAGTGACACTTCACATTATAAAATTACATTTACATTACATTATAGAAGTTATAAGCCGCAACATTGAGAAAAGTAAATAATTTATTTAATTAAAAAATATAAAAAATGTGATTTTAAAACAATTATTACAAAATTCATTTTAATTATAAAATAATTTATAATTAAATGATAATCATAAATAACAATGTATTCCAATTAAATTTTAATTTAAATCCTTATGGAGAGATCATAAATAGACAGATAACATCACAAACAATTAACCTGTTATCCATGCTCATATGAAATCTTATTAGCGCAAGAATTAATTTGAATATAATTTACTTTTTCTCATTTTCTCCATGGCTTTGTTGGAATTCAAATCCGGTTGAAGTGGAATGTTCCTTGTTATCACACATTGCAAGAGAAAACAGTAACACTTTTTTCTCTTTTTCCGCTTTCTTTGCAGGCATATGGTCCACAACCATGTTAATTGAAATTGACTTTTATACAAAACTTTTGCCTACTGCGTCTCTATATTATAATACAATTGCCTAACATAAAGTTTGTATTATAATACAATTGTCTAGCATAAAGTATATAGGGGTAACTTGTGTACTAATTAATGGTAGCAATGATAACATTGAGGGAACAATTACAGGACAAAATATGCTTTCTAAAGTATGCTTTTTGATATTAGTAATTTTTCTAAACATAGATTTGTAAATGTTGTATCTAGTTAATGTGATGTGTTATCTCTGATTTAAAAATCAAATACATAAGACATAACTTAAAATAATACCACTTGTTGAAATGCAGATGGTTTGTCTCACATTGCTTTGCACAGTCATGTTATTGTGATATTCTTCTTCTTTATTATTATACTTTGCAGAGCCTTTTATTCACTCTATTCAAGAGATTTGGCTTTCCCAATGACAATATTGCATATAGTCCAATTAGCTATTACAGTTATGTTTAGTTTTGTCTTCAAGAATAAAGATAAGCCTCTGCTCTTAGCATGAAGGGGAGGGTGGAAATCAAGCACTGTAGGGAGAACTAATTGGATAGTTTGATTGCTCAATCATGCATATGCCCTCTCCACATATAATGTTTAGGTGAAGTAGGTAGCAAATACATCTTTTAAGTACCTTATAATTGACATTCTATATTATATGTAAACTCTGAAGTTTGAACATTTTGATTAATAAAATTATTAGTTTCACACATGAATTAAGATAAGCTCAAAGTAAATACATCCAAGTACCTTATAATTGACATTGAAACTTGGTGATGGAACATGGTTCCATACTTCCATTCAAGGGATATATATGGTGTACCCTAACCAAGATTTAAACTGAGTATTACAAATTATCTTTCTGATTTAACGTACATCAAATCCCTTCTATGCATAATTGTTAATACTTCCCTTTCATGATTGGAGAGGCGTGATTCATGAATGCTAGAAACGAAGACCAAAGTAACTGTGTAGCTAAGTAACGTGTTGTAGTTAAGTAGAAAATTTTGAGCATGTAGGTGAAAGTGAGACCTATGAGGCCATGAATGGGACAACAGATAAAGGAAGAAGGGTTAGAAAAAGGACAGCTCCCGGAAATCCAGAACTTGTGCCTTCTGCAGAAATTTGTTTAGGTATAATTATTTAACAAAATAAATTAAATTATTGAAATATCATCTGAAAAAGGTAAGTCTCATGCCCTATATTAAATAAGCCTAGATGGAGAGAATCCTAGGATTAGGTATTGTGATCTTTGCAACACCACTTTATTGCCTTCTCAAATCAATGATAATTTTGAGAAGAGGTTCCTTCCAAGTTCCCACTTGTATGACCAACAAAACCTTTGCTAGGTACTGACATACATCCACCATCCCTTCTTTCCATTTGCTGATTTACTTGACAACAAATAAATGTCTGAGAGCTTCCCAAAACTGAAAACATAGTAGTTGTTTATCATTCTTCTGCATTTACTTTTGAGAAAATGATTATTTAATTTTGTTAATTTCATAAAAGAAATTTAAAACATAATCAATTATTTTTTCTGAAAAATAATTTCATTCAAACATGCATTTAATATCTAGTTAAGGGGGGAAAAACAAACCTTTTATTTTATCAATGAAAAATATACAATTTTTTTCCTTTATGAATCTCATGTGGGGTTATTGTTTTCATTTTTCACCAACTTTTGAAAATAAAGATTTGATTTTTGAGAATTAGAATTGATGGCGCCCAATGCATTATGCTTGGAAACAGAAAGAGTGTGTTAAAGTGTGCCCCACATGCAATGAGACAGGAGTTTTATGCAGCTTTCATTCACTGGTCATTGCCCATTTCTCGTGACGCCTACATGGGAAAGAATTTCATTCCTAATCTTTCTCACCCCCACTCATCTTTCTCTCTCTTTCATTCTCTCTCTGCGAGACACCAGAAAACACCTGGTCCGTGAACCCTGTGCCAAAACCATTCAACTCTTCTTCTCTCATCCTCTCATTTCATCGCTTCTTTTCACTGAAGAGTGAGTGAAGAGGTTTCACTCTGTATCGCTGCGGTCACTTTCTCTGTTTCCTCTGCAGTTCTCTCCACTTGTGCTGCAAAGTATGACATGTTCTATATGCAACTCGCGGTTCATAATGCATCCTCCTCCTTTTGTTTGTTTTCCTTCGCCTGAAAGTGAAAGCTTTTGTTTTTTTCATTTGTTTTCTGTGTATCTAGAACTGAGAAGTAGCAATACTTAGTGGCACAAGTGTTTTTTCATTTTAGACAAATCTCAAATGGGTTTTCTTCTAAATGTTGATAATTGATCTGGGGTTATTGCATTTCAGGGCCATTCCTGGTGAAAGTTTCCGAAGGTTTTCCCTTGAAGTTCTGCATCTTCGTTGAAGCAAGTGCTTGCTGAGAAAGATATATAGGGGGATACTTGGGTTTGGTTCCAAATCCTCACATTCGCAAAATAACAAGAGGGGGGAAGTTCAATGTGAAGGAAAGTTGATTTTTTAAAGTGAAAAGTACAAAAGGCAAATGTTGTTGATGCTGTGGTACAGTGTTTTGGGTGTTGAAGAAGAAGACTGTTGAGTGGAGTGGAAGCAGTGACACTTCACTTCAGCAAAACAGAGAAGAGTGTACGGTGATGGAAATTCTGTGCTTGTTGCATATTGTGCTAGCTTGGTGTGTATCAAGTTCTGTGCTTGTGGGTGGTGAGGTGCAGGAGCAAGGTATATTACAAGCCATCAACCAAGAGCTTAGAGTCCCTGGATGGGGTGATGCCAACACTTCAGATTACTGCACTTGGCAAGGAGTGAGCTGTGGTAACCACTCAATGGTGGAGAGCATCGATCTGTCTCACCGGAATCTTCGAGGTAATGTAACTTTAATGTCTGAGCTCAAAGCTTTGAAGAGGCTAGACCTTTCAAATAATAATTTTGATGGATTGATTCCTCCTGCTTTTGGAAATTTATCTGATCTTGAAGTTCTAGATTTATCTTCCAATAAGTTTCAAGGTTCAATTCCACCTCAGTTGGGTGGTCTCAGAAGCCTCAAATCATTGAACCTTTCCAATAACTTGCTTGTGGGAGAAATACCCGTGGAACTCCATGGCCTAGAGAAATTGCAGGATTTTCAAATTTCTAGTAATCATTTGAGTGGTTATATACCCTCTTGGGTGGGCAATTTAACCAATTTGAGACTTTTTACTGCTTATGAGAACCGCTTAGATGGCAAGATTCCGGATAATCTAGGCTTGATTCCTGAGCTTCAAATACTCAACCTACACTCTAACCAGCTTGAAGGCCCAATACCAGCCAGCATTTTTGCTCCAGGGAAGCTAGAAGTTCTGGTTCTCACCCAGAATAATTTTAGTGGTGATCTTCCTAAGGAAATTGGAAATTGCAAAGCCCTTTCCAGCATTCGAATTGGAAACAACCATCTAGTAGGCACTATCCCTAGGACCATTGGAAATCTTAGTAGCCTAACCTATTTTGAAGCCGATAATAATAATCTTTCTGGTGAGGTAGTGTCTGAATTTGCTCAGTGTTCTAATCTCACCCTCCTGAATTTAGCATCAAACGGATTTACTGGAACAATTCCACAAGAATTTGGACAGCTTATGAACCTTCAGGAATTAATTCTTTCTGGAAATAGCTTATTTGGTGATATTCCAGGATCAATTCTGAGTTGCAAAAGTCTTAACAAGCTTGATATTAGCAACAACAGATTCAATGGGACAATACCAAATGAAATCTGTAATATCTCTCGGCTGCAGTACTTGCTGTTGGATCAGAATTCCATAAGAGGAGAGATCCCCCATGAAATTGGAAATTGTGCAAAGCTTCTTCAATTGCAATTGGGCAGTAATTATTTGACTGGAACTATTCCTCCTGAGATTGGTCATATTAGGAACTTACAGATAGCGTTAAATTTGAGCTTTAATCATCTTCATGGACAATTGCCCCCTGAATTAGGAAAACTGGACAAACTTGTTTCTCTGGATGTTTCAAACAATCGGCTGTCAGGTAATATCCCACCCGAGCTTAAGGGAATGTTGAGCTTGATAGAGGTGAACTTCTCAAATAATCTGTTTGGAGGCCCTGTACCAACATTTGTACCATTCCAGAAGAGTCCTAGTTCAAGTTTTTGGGGCAATAAAGGGCTTTGTGGAGAGCCATTGAACTCTTCATGTGGAGACCTTTATGATGATCACAAGAATTACCATCACAGGGTTTCTTACAGAATCATACTGGCTGTAATTGGTTCTGGTTTGGCAGTCTTTATGTCAGTAACTATAGTTGTCTTGCTGTTTATGATCAGAGAGAGGCAAGAAAAAGTAGCCAAAGATGCTGGAATTATTGATGATGGAACCAATGAAAATCCAACTATAATAGCAGGAAGTGTTTTTGTTGATAATCTAAAACAAGCGGTAGACCTTGACGCTGTTGTTAAAGCAACTCTGAAAGACTCTAATAAGCTCAGCAGTGGAACTTTCAGCACAGTTTACAAGGCAGTCATGCCTTCTGGGGTGGTCTTGTCTGTTAGGAGACTGAAGTCCATAGACAAGACAATAATCCACCATCAGAACAAGATGATCAGAGAACTTGAAAGACTGGGCAAAGTTTGTCATGATAATCTAGTGCGTCCAATTGGCTACGTTATTTATGAAGACATTGCTCTTCTCTTGCATCATTATTTTCCAAATGGAACATTGGCTCAGCTTCTTCATGAATCTACCAGAAAACCTGAATATCAGCCTGACTGGCCGTCTAGGTTATCCATAGCCATTGGCGTGGCGGAAGGTTTGGCTTTCCTTCATCATGTGGCAATCATTCATCTTGACATTTCTTCTGGTAATGTTCTCTTGGATGCAAATTTCAAGCCATTGGTTGGGGAGATCGAGATTTCAAAACTTCTGGATCCAACCAAAGGCACTGCAAGTATTAGTGCAGTTGCTGGTTCCTTTGGTTACATACCACCAGGTATACTTTTTTCTTGCATGCAATTCTCCTGTCTATTCTTCCTATTAACTTTTAATATTGTGTTTAGCATGCTTCATGTTACGTTTCTCCTGTAATGCAGAATATGCATATACTATGCAAGTCACAGCACCAGGAAATGTTTATAGCTATGGTGTTGTTCTGTTGGAAATCCTTACAACTAGACTACCGGTTGATGAGGATTTTGGTGAAGGTGTAGATTTGGTGAAGTGGGTTCACAGTGCTCCAGTAAGAGGGGAAACTCCAGAGCAGATATTGGATGCTAGGCTTAGCACTGTTTCCTTTGGTTGGAGGAAAGAAATGCTTGCTGCTCTAAAGGTCGCATTGCTGTGCACTGACAATACACCAGCCAAACGACCAAAAATGAAGAATGTTGTAGAAATGCTCCGAGAGATAAAGCAAAACTGAGAACAAGCCACTCAAGTATTCTGTGCCATGATCCACCATTGAAGATTTGATGTATGTGAAACTTTCTTGGATACAGAGGAACAGATGGGTTAAACTTACAACTTTTAATAGTAGAATTGTATCTGGAATTGAAGGTGGTGTGTCAAAGTAATTTAAGGCCTTTGGCTTTGATAGATCTTCACCTTTCTAGTTTGTCCAAAGGGTTAGTTATGAAATGGCACCTTATCTATTTGAGTTGGACACTACATTAGGTTGGGGGAGGATAAATGCAAGATGCCTTGAAACAGGATATTTCTGTTCCTATTGCTTGTAAGCTAGTCCACAGTTTTCATATTGTATTTTACTCATTTGGGAGATGTATCATCCAATCAATCAGTCTATTCCCATTCAAACTGAAACTTCTAGTTTATTTTTGTTGAGGTTGCAAATGCAGACTGTACATGTGAATTGTGTACATGCATGCTATAGCTTCTGCTCGATGCATTTTACTGTTTCTACATGCATCACAACCACTTTCATTGCCCGAAACATTATTATCAATAAAATAATATATATCCTATGTAACATACTTGAAAATAACATTGTATTTGGTCCAGTTCGGATAAACTTTTTTATAAGTACCTATGAAAAGGAAAACAATAAAGTAAAATATTTAAACTTTTCTCAAATTAAAATTAATTTATGCAAATAAACTTTCAAAGAAGTTAAACGATTTTTTTTTATAAAAAGGTTGATGTTCATAAGTTGATTCTAACTAATGAAATAAGCTTGATTTATTTTTCTTTTTAATTTTTTCTCTACAAGTACTTTTAATGAAGTTTACTCAAAGTGGGTCATTATTTGCTATTCGGAAGTTAGGAAAATTAATATGATCAAGATTTTAAAAGCAAGAGGCGATATTACCCCCATTTCTGAGGAAGATGAAAAAGGAATTGTAGCTAAATAATATATTTGGTCCAGGAAGGAAATGAAAAGGAGATCATGGTCTCGTTTCCTTGGACAACTTTAAATTCCTAGAAGCGCTACCAAGTGTTATCTGTGTTGTGAATGTAATTCAATTTGTTGTTAGGCAGTTGTGTCAGTTAGTTGTTAATTGAAATGTATGTTGTATGTAAGTGATATGGGATCTACAGCGTATAGAAGAATGAAGGTCCTTACTATTGTTCTTTTTCATCATTCTGTTAGTAATAATCCTCATTCTTTTATGTTATTTTTGGCGTGTAATATTGATATTCAACAATTATATCTACAGCCCTCTTGATCAGAGCTTGTGAGTGTAAATGTTGTGTGACCCGTGCTAGAAGTGTTGTAGTGTGATGACGGGCTCTAATGGCAATTTTCTTGCAAATCTACTAGTTTTGGATGGCAAGAACTATGAGCAATGGTGAATCAAGATGCAAGTGATCTTGGTTTTCAGTGTCATTGATATTCTCAAGAATGGTTTTCAGGAGTTGGGGGATATCTCTACAGACGGTCAGAAGAATGCCTATGGTGAAACATAGAAGAAAGATTGCAAGGCTCTCTTCTTGATCTATTAGTGTGTGGACATAGCAAACTTTGAAAGAAATTGTAGCTGTTGCAAGTTCTAAGGAAGCCTAGGATTTGTTGGCCAAATACTATACCGGATCAAGAAAACTGAAGAAAGTGAAGCTTCAAACCATGAGATGATAGTCTGAGTCGATGCAGATGGAGAACAGGACATCATTGGAGGTTACCTTACCCGATTTAAAATCTTGACAAATCAGATAAAGACCTATGGGGATTGGGGAGAACGTCATAAACACCATGATAGTTGAAAAGATTCTCAAAACTCTAACTCCCAAATTTGATCACATAGTTATGGCAATCAAGGAGTCCAAGCATATAGAATCATTGAAGGTTGAGGACCTGTAAGGTACCTTGGAGGCACATGAACAATGATTGAATGAGAGATATGCAGAAAAACTTGCTGAGAAAACCTTGCAAGTACAAATGGGAAAGAGGGGTCCGGCTCATAAGGAGAAGTTCAAGAAAGGAAAGGGAAAGATCACAAAACCAAGAACACTGGCGCTACCAGTACCTCAACTTGCTCAGAACAAAATGTTGGAGAAAGAACTAATAAAAAAGGTGGTGAATGGTCAACTTAGATAAAAAGAAAAATTCAATTCTCAACATGTCAAAAGCATGTTCATTATGTTGATGAATGCTAGAGTATCAAGGTGAACCTCAGAAGCATGTTCATTATGTTGATGAATGCTAGAGTATCAAGGTGAACCTCAGAAGCAAGGTGATGAGACACATGTAGTTGACAACAGTTCAAATTCTGATAAATTCTTATATTAATGGTCACAACTAGTGTTGAAAGGGTTGAATCTAATCTATGGTACTTGATACTAGATGCTCCAATCATATGACTAACATGAAGAGTGGTTTGTTGATCTAGAAGAGAAGGTGAAGAGCAAAATAAAGTTTGTAGTTGATAGTTCTCGAAACTCGACTCGAGTTTGATACGAACCCTACTCAACTCGATTTAAGCTGGTAAACGATTCGGTTTGATTCGCTAGCTCGTTAACTTAAATCATATAAACCAAAAGTTAAAATAAATAAATATTTATATTTAAATTATTATTAATAATTAATAAATCAAATAACTACTTTGTACGTCGAACATTTTAAATTTATAATTTTTTACCAATTTTAAAACTACAAAATTTTCTAAACATATAGCTTCTTATAATAATATATATTATGATTACATATTTTAACTATTTTATACAAAAATAAAAAAATATATGAATTTAACTTGTATATACATAACGAGTTGATTCATGAATCAAATGAGTTGAGTTAGACATAATTCATCAGGTTCAGCTTGTTTGGTTAATGAATTTAATTTTCAACTCAAATTTGGCTCATTTGATTCATGAACCAAATTTAACAAGTTAATTATTGAATCAAGTCTAAAACTAATTTTGAGTTGATTTTGTTCATTGCCAGGCCTAATTACAGCAAAGGAAGGTTGATTCTAAAGGCTCTATTTTCAAGCAGCAAAATCTTCAAGGATGGAATTTACATTGGAGAACATAAGTGCCTTACTTCTTCCCTTGATGATGAAAATAGGCTTTGACATCACAGGTTTAGACACCTTAATTTCAACAGTTTGAACATGTTAAGTTGTAGAGAGATGGTTTCTGTAATGCCACCAATTAAGCCACCAAAGAAATTATGTGAAGAATGCTTTGCCAATAAGCAACCTAGAAATGCTTTTGCTTCTTAAATTCCTACCAAAACCTTTAAACCCCTTGGAGTAGTGAATTTTGATCATGTTGTCCCCTTGAAGAAGCCTCAATTGGAAACAACATATATTTTGTGTCGTTTATATATGACTTCACTAGGAAGATGTGTACTTCATTAAAATAAAGGATGAGGTGTTTGATGTTTTTAGGAAATTTAAGACCATGATAGAGATACTAAGTGGGGAGTTAGTGAAGATAATGAGAACTGATGGTGGATGAGTACAACTCACACCAGTTTTATAAATTTTGTGAAAGGAATGGAGTAATTAATGAGTTACTAGATCCATACACATCACATAATGGCAGTCTAAAAAGGAGGAACCGAACCATTTCAAATATGATACCAAGCATGCTTAAAGCTAAGTCATTACCCAAGAAGTTTTGGGGTTAAGCTATGAACAACAACATACATTCTTAACAAATGTCCAACAAAAAGGATAAATGGAGGAACTCCAGAAGTTTGGATAGGGAAAAGACTTGATGCAAGTCCCTTCAGGATTTGTGGGTCAATCTGTTTCAGTCACATGCCAAAAGCAAAAATAAGGAAGCTTAATGATAAAAATGAACAATTAATCCAAATCCTGTTTGGATATCACCCAACTGGAGCCTACAAGATGTACAATCTAGTAACTTAGAAGGTGGTATTGAGCATAGATGTGAAGGTGGATGAATCCAGGTGCTGGGACTGGAATTAGAAGCATAAAGTAAACACAATCAGTATGCTGATAAATTCTGATGCTGATGCTGATGCTGAAGGTGAAACATTAGAAAGAGATGCACACTCGCATAGACCTCAAAGATCCAGAAGAACTCAGCACAAGCTGAGTGATTATGAAATCTTCCATGATTTAGAAGTAACAGAAGAAGGAGAGTGGGAACATTTCTTATTGCTTAGTAAAGCTGAGCCAGTGACACTTGAGCAGGCCATTCAAGACCCAAATTGGGTTTTTACATGAAGGAAGAAATGAGATCCATTAAAAAGAATCGTACCTGGAATTTGGTTGATTTGTCTTAGAATAAGAAGCCAATTGGAGTGAAATGGATTTATAAAGTGAAAATAAAGCCAAATGGGGAAGTCACTAAGCACGCATCCAAACTTGTAGCAAGGGACTTCCTACATAAACAAGTACAAGACTACGGTAAAGTGGTTGCTCTAGTTGCAACGATGGAAACCATAAGGTTAGTAGTTGGAATTTCTGGTCTTAATAGTTGTACTTTAATATCAGATGGATGTAAAGTCAGCATTCTTGAATAGATCCCCCAAAGAAGAGGTTTGTGTGACTTAACCATTTGTGCTTGAGGTAAAAGGCTGTGAGGAAAAGTTGTACAAACTAAGGAAAGCTTTATATGGTTTGACACAGGCACCATGAGCTTGGAACAAAAGGATTTATAGTTTCCTATTGCAGCAAGGATTCGTGAACTGTAAGACAACATATGGAGTGTATGTTAAAGGGGTGCCAATTGCAAATCCTCATTATGTGCTTGTACGTTGATGATTTGCTGGTAGGGAGGTGTGATGAAGAAATCCCAGACTTCAAGGCTAAAATAAAGAAGGAATTTGAAATATCAGACCTTGGCGAACTATCTTATTTCCTGGGAGTGGAGTTTGTAAAAACCAACCAGGGAATTTTCATGCATTAGAAGTACTTGACTGATGTGTTGAAGAAATTTCACATGCTTGAATGTAACTCGGTATCAACCCATGTTGACATTGGTGTGAAGCTTGAGAAAGAAAGTTTGGATTCTCTAGTGGATGCTACTTTCTACAAACAGATTGTTGAGTTTTGAGATATAATGAAACAACAAACTGGATTTGGTCTATGGAGTTTGATTGATAAATAGGTTTATGGAAAAACTTAGAACCTCTCATTTGCTGGCAGCACAAAGGATACTCATATATTAAATATACATTTGATTTCGGGATGTTGTTTCCAAACAGAGCTGAATGCTCTAAGTCAGATATGATCAAGTAGATAGATTCTGATTGGTGTCGTGACAAAATTTATGGAAGGCGTACAGATGGATATGTGTTCATGCTATGTGGAACACCAATTTCATGGAATTTATGGCCTTGCGGTTGGAAACACTAGTTCAGGAGATGAAACTGAGGAGAAAAGCTTAGAGCATTGTTGATTGACAACAAAATTGCTATGGAATCTTGCTAAGCACCCCACTTCTCACGGAAAAAGTAAATACATTGAAACTATATTCAGATAGCAGACATCTTGACAACCTCTAAGGATTGGCAGATTTCATGAGCTGAGAGAAGTTAGAAGTGAAGAGCTTAAGTAAACTGAATTAAGGAGGTGGGTCGTGAATGTAATTCAATTTGTTGTTATTTAGGTTGTGTTAGTTGTTAATTGCAATGTATGTTGGATGTAAATAGTATGAGATTTGCAGGGTATAAAAGGAAGAAGTTATTTATCTATTATTTTTTTTTGTTCTTTATCATTGTTAATAAGAATCCTCTTTCTTCTCTGTTAGTTTTTATATGTGAGATTGATATTCAATAATCCGAGCCTTGGAGTAAAGGAGACAAGGGAACTATAAAGTGACACTTCTAAAAGCCTCAATTTGGAGTATTATCATTTTCTTGAAAGAGGTCATGCTAGAATATCTGAACAGTTTGGTACGTCAAAGCCAGGTGCTACTGTGCTAGGACTTAAGATTTCTACATTCAATGCATCATAAAAAGACAACTTTCTTTAAGTTGGCCAAACCATGCATGCAACTTTTGGGTCATGTGGCATTTGCCCCATACAACCTCTATTATAGCGTTAATTTAATTTTTTTTTTGTGCACATTTAGGGTTAACTTTTTTTAAGTTGGCCAAACCATGCATGCAACTTTTGGGATCATGGGGCATTTGCCCCATGCAACCTCTAAAATAGCGTTAACATTTTTTTTTTCTGCACATTTAGACAGACAACACAGGACCAACTGAGAGAAATGGGAAGAAACGACAATCTTATCATTTGCGTGAAAGACTGCTCAAGTCAAGTTGGGTCACTCCAGTCCTTGCTTTTTATAGATTTAGAAGGAGCGAGCAATATTAAGAATATCATTGAGGAATGATTCGCGAGAGATTTTGACGGATTTTGAGAGACAGAACATTGTTACAACCGCAAAATTGGCGAAGGAAGGGGGGAGGGGGAATAGGAATCGTTTTACAACAAATATTCTATTATCAAGGATTTAGAGAAAATGTAATTAAACAATATATATTTTCAAAAATAATGCTTTAGAGAACACGAGTAGATTTAGGAAAGGAAGAAAGTGAAGTTTTCAACCAAAATGGAACACTTAAGACAATTTGATGTAGTCAATATTATGTGAATTGCACCTCAATTTCGACCTGGTATTAGCAAAGTCGTCAATCCGATTTTTTTTCACAAGGCAGCCACTCCGATAATTTAATAATAAACTCAGTCGAAAAGAGCGCGATTCGAACAAAAAAAGAAATTCTTTCCACATAACCTCACATATTAAGATTATGAGCTTTCAATGTGTTGTTTTACGACTAAGGAGCAGTTTGTGCTAAGCCAAAACTTCTGCACTCACAGTATCCTCACCCTGATAGGCTTGATACAATGATGGCGGATCCACAAATTGTTACCGAGAATGAGCCATAAAACCAACCAATTGATTGTTACATATTTTGCACACAAACATCAATCAAGCATCCAATTAGGTTCTGAATTACATGGATATGGTAATGACATGTTATAAAATTTGAATCCCAAATATGTATTAAACGAATTCAGGGTTGCTTCAGGAGCATTTAATTTAGCTACAAATTCTTAAAACAAATTCAACAACTCAATTTTACTGCATAATATAGTAGCAGAGACAACTGCTATAGAGAAAAAATCACACCAAATATATTTAGCAAACACGTCTGCTAAACATAATTTTGGGCATTGATTCACATTCATATCAAAGTAAAGAATAAATATAGAATTTGAATACAATAATATGCATCAATCAGTCCATGATTGTGTAAATAACATTTTATTTAGACAAGAAAACATTCACATGGTAAACCATCCAAACACTAATTGAATTGCAAGAGTTTCACCTCAACATGATTATCATTTATGGAGCCATATTCCATGACCAACATGCACCAATTAGCTCAAAATCAACTAACAACAAAATTTACTCGGAGCGAGACTTCACAATGAAATTTTGGCGAGTTATGGGATTCATGACGACTGGTGGACCAGCAGTGCGTGGCCATGACTGAAATTTTTTGTCAGTCTCCTCCCACCACTCATTGTTTGAAACAGTGCCGGGGGTAGTACCTGGAGGAAGATGATAGCAGTTACATATTGCAAAAAAGCCACAAAGAAAATCAATTTCTACGGAAGACAGAACTTACCTCCAAATATCTTTTTGTCTGAAATAGAATAATCGCAGGCCCATGCAACTCCAAATGATCCAAGTATTGCAGATATGACATACTTGGCCGACATGATTACAGAGTACGCTATACACAAATAAAAAACAATAAATAACCGAGCCAAAATTCAAAAGATAAAGAAAAAGACTAAATGGCAGAGACATCACTATCCAGATAAACAAATGGTATGGCAGAAGAAAGTGGCAAAAGTCAACAATCTGAGTTCTTCACACTAAACTGCATAGGCATTAAAAGCATGGAACCATAACAGCCAATGTGGCAAGGCAGCTAAATTCCTACAATCCAACTTGGGAACATAAGCATCGAAATCCCTTAGACACAAAAACTCAGTAGTGGCTAGAAGGGACGGTAGATTCTGACCCACTCATGAACAAATATAAATAAATCCAAAATTTTAGGTTCGGGGGATTTTGCTTAGGTTAGCATGGTCGCCTGCAGACAAACGATAACCACAGGTATTCATAGTACCAGAGATACTTCAACAGACAATTGTCAACACAAAACCTCCATGTGGCAACATTTCTAGACATGTTAAGCATCCAAAACATTAATATGCCTACACGTTCGGGAATAATTTGAAAAGTACAGTCCAATCCATGAGAGAACTTAATCAGAAATCTCTGTTGTCACAACGTCACAACCTAGAAGGTATCAATGATAAAAATCATAACATTCACAAAATAAATGACCACAGGGTATAGAAAGAATAGGGAAGTTAAGGCATTGTCAAAAAAGATAAATGTATTGTGCATAAAACAAGTGTGTATAGAAGATTAGATGAATTTTAAGGCAAATTTTGGAGATCAAATCAAAGTTGCACAGAATCCAATCCACAAATTGACACAATCCCACGACACTCATAACCACACGATTAATTGGTTGAATCAATAAAAAAATAAAAAATAAAAGGAAAAAAATATTACGGACAGTCCAAACGGGTGCCAATTCGATTTTCAGAGAATCGATCCAATCGAATCGATAAAGAAGCGTGGAAGTCAAACGGCAAAAGAGACATATATTTTAGAGGAAAGCATGGAAGAGATGAAATCGAGAAAGCATAGAGAAAGGGGACTAGGGTTAGGGTTCGTACCTGAAGCTTAAGATCTGTTAGGTGTAAGTGCGAAATGGAAGGATGCAATACTCCAAAGACGAGAGCTAGAAACGTTTCTACCTTAAATTCTGCCTTCTCTTATTACTTATATATATATGGGCTACGTTACCCACTCGGCCCATTTTTCAACGTCCTTTGTTTTGTCTGCAAAAGAAAAAATCCTTTTTCCATATTTTTTTATCAATAAACACCGTTTTGGTCGCGAAAATACTCGACTTATAAATTCTTAAAATATAAAAATTATAATATTCGTCTCTAATAAACAAAAGTATCGATTAATTTAATTTTTAAAAATTAAATTGATAATTTTAATTTTTAAAAATTAATATAATTAACTCCAATTTTTAAAAATAAAATAATAGTTTATTAATCTTTATTTTATATTGTTATTAAGATGCGGTTTTTTTTACCCTTTTTTTAATTATGTCATATTTTAATTTTTAACTTTTATTATAAAATTATCCCTACCTAAATAAGATGAGTATAACTTTAATTCTTCCAAAATTTTGAATATAAAATATATTAAAATCTCTTGCAAAATTATTTGGAACTTGTTTTTATATAGAGAATTTTTTTTCTCTTTTATTCTTACACGTGATCCCCACAAACAAGGAAAATTTTCAAGTCTAGTTTCTCCACTGAAGAAAATGCCAAAAGATTTATAGTATCAAACTAAGCTCAAACAATTACTAAAATCAAATGAACTTAACAGTTTACATTGTGTTTGGTTTAGACAGAAATCAAATCAATCCGAAAAAAAATACAATTTCTAATGATGGATAGTTTTGTGCTTTCTTAGACAGGATTATGAAACGGAATTTTCATTTTTTTTTCTTTCTACTCAACTCCCATTAGCACTGACTACAGTGTCAAACATATAGCATTAATTTATTTTATTTTAGTAATTTCAAGGTATAATTTCGATTTTGTCAACCAGAGTTAATTGAACTTCATCCTTACAAACTCTTTGATATCTTGCCTTTCAACTTAAATTCTTAGAAAGAAGTCACAGTACCGTAAAAGATAGATCTACCAATGAAAGTACAGAGGGAATATAGTTCAATATCAAAAACAGAAAAAGAGAAGTCATTACATTGAATCAAACTTCCTTTTATTATGCTAGTGGTAAGAAACCTGCAGGTTCTGTACATATATATATATGGAAACAGAATGCCAAGGAATTATACTTTACAAGGACTGCACACTTGCATAGCATGGAGCCTTTCCTCACATACAAATTAGGTGAAGAAAATAAATGGAATCGAATACAAAATTAGAAACACAACATATCATGATAAAAACAGTAGCACTAATGTTTCCAGATATATATTGGCCTTGTGCACCAGTTAAGTTATAATGCATAGAAGCCTTTCCCTTATGATCCACCACTCACTTCATTAAGATTTTCCCCTCTTGATAGAGTATGTAATTCAGTACAACTACAGGATCAACAACCAGCAGCTTTCAGGAAGTTATCATAGGGACTTGCTGCTGGCAGTTTGAACAAGTGAGAGTGATTCTGATGTTCAGTTGCATCTAGCACTGGAGAAATGCCAGAAGTTGGTTTGCACAAGTCCAATGCAGTATTCTCTTCAAAGGGAGGATTGCCCACCTGCATTTTATATAACATAATTAGATACTCCATTTCAAATTTGTATATGTAGGTAATAATGTTATAAAGTTGAAGGGCATAAAGAAGGCATACTCCTATAATGCTATTATATTTTGCTGGTTCAAAAAAATAAAATAAAGGCATACATTTTTATCTAGACAATTTAATCAACCTTCACTGGAGTGGAAACAAATATGCATACTAAATGTGAAAGTATATTTGTGAAATATTAAATGTAAGCATGGAATTTAAAAGCAAGGAATTACCTTCTGAAGATCCCTATGGGAAGAGGAATTCATATTTTTCAATTCATTGTCATGATTTGGAGAGGGCGAGTCCAGAAAACATTCTTGCCTCTTTTGGGTACTCATCAATTTGGACATCTTCTGTTTTCCCATCAAACGTACCTCACAGTTATCAGCCATATCCTTGTATGGCATATTAAATGCAGTTGATACGGAAATCCTCCCAGATGGATGAGATGTGTCCAAAACCTACACTCAAGTGTGGTGCCAATTTTTGTGTTATTCATAATAGCTTAATATACAATCCAAAGAGCACAAAAATGTATGAAGGAAACTGGGCAAGAAATGGGTCACATACTAATTCTAAAAGTTGATTAGCACTCAAAAGACTAGGGGCCTCCATAGACATTTCCGGATTGTGTTTTATTTGACTTTCAAATGAATCAAGAACAAAGTCGTCATCAATAGAAACTATTGAAGCATTCTGTAAAATGTGAAAGTAACTACATCAGTCATAATTGGCAAGTATAAACAAAAAGGAACAAGGAACAAATAGATGGTTAAACACAATCAGTCCTTCAGAAATCCATTTGACGCACCCTTCTGGGCATTTTCATGGTCAATTGAGATCTGAGTTCAGTCGTAGCATCTGGCAAGAAGTCTTCTAGCAGTTGCTCCCTTATTGATGATATTTCAGCCTGCATATACAACCAAAGGTTTATAATGTGTAGAAATGCAAATATATTTTAGATCAGTGCTATATAACATGAAACCGTTTTGTATGAGTACCCTGCAAATCCATGTGTTAGAAAATCGTAATTTGAAGATAAAAAACATAAAAAGTAGGAACATGGTGGAAATCAGGGCTGATGATAATTGTGGACGGTTTCGTATAAAACAAATTCGTGATATAAAGCATTTTCATATCAGTCCAGAACATATAGAAGAATTAACAGACTTACTTTTGCAATGATTTCCAAGCTCTTAATGATTTCAGAAGCAAACAGTTCCTGTGTTTGGCGTATATTACTCAATAACTCTGTAAGCGTGTCTGTGGCCCTATCATCATCTTCTTTGGATCCATAGTTGATGGTTAGATTGTCAGGTGCAAAGCTGACAACTTGCAACTTGTGATCTTCAATCAACTGAAGGAAGGGATCAACCTGAGTCCAGAATATGGAAACATAAAGAGGGTATATGATGCCATACTTTCAACAACCCCATTAAAAAGAAAAACAAAACGAAAAAGAAGTACAGGATTACATCTTTATAGTTAAATTTTTTCTCATTATCCATAATATTGATGCTTGCAAACTAAGACATCATATACATGGATGAAACTGGAAAAAAAATATTATCTGATTTCGTTAAGTTCTTAACATATTTTCTCCGTGATCAACTGAACATGGTTTTGAGACATCCATTATGGCTCACAAACAATGAGACATAAGATTCAGGAAACCGTCATATATGTCTCACCTTTCTCTCTTTAAGCACTGCCTTGGCACTATTGACAAGAGAGACAATGTTGTATGCTTTTGCAGAAAACACAATCATTGAAGTTGCCAAAGTAAACAGTGATCTCCGACGAGAAGGTGGTAATGGCCCTACAAATAAAAACTAGGAATTAAGAGCTGAAAAGACGGACATTCCAGTGACAAAGTTTGCTCTTTCCATGTATTAGTTTTATAATAAAATAGCTATCAAGAGTATTTTTTATAAGCTATTTTGTCTTGCAATCCTCCTATGACAAGAGTAGTTTGGGCAATATCAAGAAATCCTCCAATTGCGATGGAGATACTCAATATAAATTTCATAAAAAGTAACAAATAACCTAAATTACAAACTACAAATTCCAAGCAGTGTAAAAAAATTGGCCTGTGTCCCTCAAAAGCACAGCAACACCCGGTAATATGCAGGAAGAAAGCCTTATAAGGTCTTCCGAATTGCAAATGATCAATTATAACAGTTTGATTGTGTGCTATAGTTTAAATAATTTGAGCAGGAGGAAAGAGTGATTGGGTTTTCCCGTATCAACAGAGGATATGTTGGATAAGTCATGCCTAATATTACAAGACCCGAGAAAAACCCCATCATGTCTTGTTATGCATCAGACTGGATTCTCTGCTAAGCACAATCAAATTTATGTTAACTGTGACTGATAGCTCACCTTCTTTAAGAGACATATTCCATAAAGAAAAAGCAAGCTGAAAACTCCGAACTAGTACCTCATGAAAAGAATTCTGCAAAGGCAAAGTAATTTTGGAAAATTATTTTAAAGGAAAAGAAAGCCCCACTCATTTAATAGGAAAAAAAAACATATGGTAGACAGCCTTAAACCTTTTCTCTATTGTAACGTTATGATCCTAGAACAATGTAAACTGGCATGCTAGATCTTAGCACAAATAATTTAAAACTTAAGGTCAGACCATGGATGTTAAGTTGAGAAATATAAATATTTCTAGCAGCAGAACTGAGTTTAGTAGACAGTTTTAGACAATAGATGAATAGAGTAGCATTACAATTATAAAAATAATGACATTACATCGAAGCAGTAGATTGCAAGAACTTAAATAAGTTCCTGAAACAGACCTTAACACCATCTATAAATAACCAACCCATAAAACATGCTATAATCCTATAGCAGCACTAAAAAGAACAACCAATATCATAGTTACAATTAACCTAGTTTCATTGATTCACAAATGACTATTGACTTGTGCCTGTTTTCCCTTCTTTCCTATTTTTTCCCCACATTTTCCATTTTCACATGTTATGAAGAATATTTGAAACATTGGAATACTCAAACATCTGGCACAAAATATAATCCAACAGTCATGCAGGCACTTCTTCAACAAGAATTATCATGACAGAGAAGAAGAAAAAAAACAACGTAGCATCATGAAAAGAAGGAACCGTTTCAACAAGTAAAATTATTTTGAGACCATATAAGAAGAAAGAGTACAATCATGAGTCATGAATGCAGTTATTACCTTAGCTCTAGAAACAAGCAGCACCAAAGTGTATGTCTGAGCAATTACTTCATAATTTGCAGGCATATTTCCAGGAGATATAGACTGTATCCAAATTGATGATAGCAATCGGTTTATCTGATGCCTACTAAGCCTAAGGGCAGCAGCCTCCTATGTACAAGAGAAAACAAGAGCAATAAGCCTATAACCATCTAATTTGTGTTTCCAGGAAGTTGAATACAGTAAAAACTGTATGACCATAATCAAATCCTTAGTGGTTACTCGTCAATGGGAGACTCACCAAGTTCTGATCATTGTTTGCAGTAATTTGATCCACTTCCCTTTGTAGAGGAGGGTTGTTAACGCTAGACACCCGACTATGGGTTGACTTCAATCTGTTTAGGATCCCCCTATTGCTATTAGCTGCTTCAATCTCTCCATCAATATTACATTGACTTAATTTTTCACTTAAAGATCGTTTCTCCAGTCTTAGCTTCTCAAATAAGACTGCTGAAGAAGAGAAAACAGATACTGCTCTCGAGAGTGTGTGTGGAACATTCAATGCCTTTGGGTAAGAAACGCTTGGATGAGGGAAGACAGAGGCTGGCACTATAATGACAGAGAAGATGCGGTGAGCTACAACTCTTGTTTCATGATCTGGATTGACCATAGCCCGGAGTAAGTGATGAAACAATGCCTCAGGGAATGCCTGAAGAGGAAAGTAGCATTTAGTATCAAAGTTATCCATGAAACTCAAATGAAACAAATTATAGAGGAAAGAATGAAACCAGAATATCCACCCCTTGCCTTATTCTGATAAGACAAATTTGGTAAGGAAGCTACAATTTGAGCAGTCCGAAAGACAGCAAAGATGGTGGTTCTGGATGTCATGGTAATAGTTGAGATATTCTCTAGCATCATAGCCATAACATCAAGAATTGGGTCTGCTTCTCCAACCTGTTCATGAGTAGCAACTTAGATCCCTTCCTTTACATCTAATAATGAATAACAGCCCCATATACTATAATTTAGAGTTAAAAACTTCAAATTAATAATTCAAAGCATTTATGTTTCACTTATTCTGAAAGTTTCGTTATAAATTTGATTGAAAAGCAGTAGGAAAAGTGAGGCACCTTATTTGATAACTGCACAAGGCACCTATCCACAACTTTTCTGAATTTCTTGTTCCAACTAATTACATCAGGGGCCATATTTGAGCTATCCAGAGAATATTGTATGCTTTTCCGCAAGTGTCTCATCATGTCACTTATTGAACCTATTATTGATACTGAAGGTTGGACCTTTGCAAATTGGGAAAGCGAAGTGGTTACCTCAACAATGTCAAGCTGCATGTTGGGATCTTTAAGGACAATTTTATGATCCAGATGCTTAATTAACATTGAGAGTAAAACGTGTGTGTTTTTCTCTGCGACAACAATGACTAATTAACAAAAGGTAGAATGACACAAGAGAACTTCATGATCAAATAAGAAAGAAAATAAGTATACCAGAATCATCCGTCAAAAATAGCATATCCTTTAAAACAGAAAAGGCAAGGCCATGGTTTATAGACCATAAATTTCCATTATCAAAGTATCGGAATAAAGATTCCATTACACGACGTATGGTAGTCCCCTCCTTGGCTAAGTTGGCCATATTATGTAGGCAAACCCCAGACCAAAAAGAAGGATTCATGTCATCTTCCCTGCATGAATTTATGGGACATAAAGGTGATCAAATAAATAGAAGATAGTCCAAATCCAATTTGAAAGATTCTTTGCTGATAAAAATAATTACATTGCTACATTTACTTCGCCTTTGTCGTTAACAATGGTACTCCAAGAAGGGTTTCTCCTTTTCACATCCACCAAAGGAGTGATTTGATCCTCATTGGTGGTCATGTCTTGGACCCACCTACTCTCAGGACCTTGTTGCTCATGGTCAAGGCTTTCTGAATTTCTCTCAGGAACTTCATAGTTTTCCAAGACAGCAGAAACAATCTATAATGAAATAGAGAGAAATTTTCACCACAGATCAAGCAACATATTTAATTTTTTTTAACACCAATATAAATTATAGAGGGGGAAATTATACTTTAACTCTTCTTGATTTGGTTCAAAAACACTTTATCCTATGTGCTATGGGATTTAATATTACACTTCCTTGTACTTTACTATCAAATTACCACTTCGATATATTTTTTGTTTATTTTAAATCATAATTATACAATAAAAATAGTAAAATTAACATTTACTCTCTCATATTTTAATTTTTAATATGATAAATCAATTTATACAAAAAACAATCTTTTAGGAGAAATAAATCAATTTCGGTTGTCATTCTGGTTTCATAATTTTCACTGCGTCAAATGGCGCTAAAATTCCCTTACTCTTAAAGCCTTGATTTAGTGGCAAAAAGTGTAAAATTTTGTCCATTTGACAAAGGTTGACTCACCGGAGGAATATTGCTAAATTTCATAGTAATCTAAGCCTTATAGAATGCAAGCATACGCATTTTACATAAGATGACCATGGACATGGGAACAGTGCAGACAAGATGAAGCAATGAATGAAAGTTCTATTAAATTATCTTTCATATTTCTAAAACAATTTAAAGGTCATTTTCAATTCCAAAAGAAAAGTACAATTGTTAAAATATACTCATGTATACAGTCTCTGAGCCCTATCCTTATAATCTCTATTGTTATTTCATTAATATATCCTTGAAAACAAAGATCATTTAAGTTCCCAAAGAAAAGTACAATTTGTTTCAAATTTCTTTGAACTAGATCTTCATGTCATCCATTACCATTTCATTCTCTGGCACACCTATATGGTAATAACTAATAAGAAGTATTTGGAGAAAAATAAGCTGACCACACAAAATAGTATGGTCAGAAGTTGATGCAACCACTTAAGATATAAATTCTCTATAAAATTAAAAGGCACAAAAGCCATCATCAACAGGTATGACATGCAAGTATTCATAAGATTGAAGAAGTAAAAAATCCACTTACATTATCAAATTCAACTGATATGTGAGAGTTTTCACCCATAAACCGAACCTACAAAGCAAAATAACTCGTTTAATTTAAAGGATATGTACAGAAATTAAGCTACCCCCGAAGAAAGGAGGTAAATTTACAAAGAGAGTACGAAATACAACGGACATTGTTAATGCAATGGCAACATTATGGTCCTTTTAACTTTTTTTTTCCATTTTGATCTTTGTTTTTATTTGTTTTATTTTAGTTTTCTAACTTTTCAACGTCCAACAAGTTAGTCCTTTTCAGTAGTTCTGTTTAACTCCATAATAACTCCATCCAACAAACATTGTTAATGCAATGGTAATTATGGTCCAACAATGGATTTCGATGGTGGTTTGAAAAAGAAAATGGCGGTTCTCTAACAAGCAGAGGATAGGCAAAGCCATGTTGGAGGTCGTTAACTTTCTCTAGTGGTTCTCCAATGAGCACAAGAGATGGTGGGCAGGTTGTGTTTTTTTTTGAAACGGCAAAATATTACAGCATTATAGGAGTACTAGAAGTACTCAAAATTACATAATAACCTATCTATAATATGGACAGGTAATTCTATATTAAGGACTACATTTAACTTATACCCTCCCACAACATTCTGGCACCTCACATGATCTTTTCCCCTCTCTATTCAACAACAATCTCTATGACATGTTAAGGCTGTCCCTCATATTCAACACCCAATTAATGGAGTTAGAGGATCAAACAAAAAAGACTAACTTATTGAACAATCAAAATGAAAAAAAAAAGTTAGAGGATCAAAAGCAGCTATTTTACCTAATCCATTTCATTCCAAAATCTTCACTTGGTGAGTAAGACTGAGAGGTATGCAATCTCAAAGCAACCAAATGGAAAATAAACTAGAATTTAACTATCACTGAAAATTTATGACACAATTTATCACTAAGGTTTTTTGACATTGATGAAAAAGCAAGAACTTATAATCATAAATAAAAAATATAAAAAACTAGAACAACTAAGGTGCCAAAATATGTCTACCCACACAGGTCCATAAACATGGTAATTAGCCAAGTTCAATGTTAGTTTGGACCAGAGGATTATGCCAGTTGACTCCCAAGACATCATTGGAACTTGGAAGGACATCATCTATTCCTTTCAACAAAGTTTATCACATAAGAAGGTACTTAATATATTCACTGATAGTAGGAATTGCAACCATCAAGAAGAAGATAATAAAGGAAAAAAAACATTTACTGAAATAAAATCAAGATTTTATTATTAGAAAACTAGACCTAACTCACTTCCAAAAACTATCTCAAAAGAGAAGGATTACCATAAGTCTTATATATAGGCTTTGATATCATTGGACCGAACTTTCTCTCAAAAGTTAGCTCAAGAAAGAAAGATTACCACAAGTCTTATATATAAGGAGTATTCTGGCCATATTCCAAACAACGTAGGATATTTGAAGTTATGAATGTAGGAGATACTTTAGTGAAAGAAAAGGTCTTTTCTGTGCTAAACTGAAACTAACTAAGGATCTAGTACAATCAATTTTTACCCTCAACGGTAAATGTGTTCACCACTGCTTCTATCCTATTAGTGCCGAGTTCCAATGTTGAGAACAATTATCAGCTGTCTTAAATACAGTTTTCCTTAAACCACTCTTCTTCAGACTTCAAACTGATAAGCAACACCCTGTTTTGCAAGACCAGTTTGATCTAAATGTTAAAAACAATGGTGGAATCATAAAATAAATACCATTGATGAAAGGGCTTTCAAACCAGCTGAACGACTTCTTCTTGCCCTTTCGTCATCTCCTGTTTCTTGGGCAAATTGACAGAGCTTTGGGATAACAGCTTCTAAGCTGAACAAGTAACTTCCATCCGTCTGCAAAAGTTATAACATATGACTCTCAGGTTTTTTGTTTTTTTAGTCAAAACTTGAAAGAATAACAAGAAATTGCCGCTTATATTATATACTTTGAATCCAATGAGCTTAAAATTTGTTACTACAGAAACATCTGTGAAACCAACCTGATTATTTACAAAATCAAAAAGAATTTGACATCCTAAAGTTCTCATTTCATCTTGCCTTGTTTGATCCAGCAGCGTATGAATAATACTGAGCAAGCTACTTGCAAATAGTGGCCTATCAACAAACATATAAATAATAAATGCACCACTTTCTTTAAATCACCTCATTCCAGGAGCTTAAGAAATAATAGATGTGAACTCACATTTGTTCTTTACAAGATACCAAGAATTTCTTGTAAATGTACATGACAATTTTTGTTGAATGGAAATTCTCATTGCGTAGTTCCTTGTAACACCTTTGCTCAAGGGCCTGCACAATCTGAACACCAAGGAAATAACTTTAGTGAGGACAGCAACAGCCTTTAAGAAGTTAGAAACTTGAGTTTTTCTTAATAAATAAGAAATTTTTTTAATCTAGTCACTGGAAAAAAAATGAAAATCATTTATTAAAGAAATCAAAGAATGATACAGATCCAGAAGAAAGGATACAGAAATACATTGGTAATTTCCCTTGAAGCTCTTTTTTTTTAATGATTCAGAGAAAGGCGGCAAAGATTTGATGTCTGAAATATGTTGGAGTCATATTTATTATTAAAAGAGTCAAACTCACAGTAAGCAGGAACATTGTGGCAGGTTGAGCTACATGAATAATATGACCAACCAAGAGAATTGTACAGTTGATGAAAAGGATGACATTTTTTAAGTTGGAACAATAGAAGGGCATTTTGATTACAGTAAGTCTGTCAAAATAAGCATATTTTAGAGAATTACCCATCACATAAATGCTTAAACTTCTGTAATGGAGCTCTAAGGTGATCTTTCTCCAGTGATTCAATATTTTAGATCTTCAATGTAACAACCTTAATGATCAAAAAGCTTCTGATTTGATCTCCATGGTATTTTTGTTTGATGTATATGAATGGACATGGAATTTGTCAGATTCTTCAATTGCAAATTTGTTTTCCTTCTTTGAATCCTTCGTATTTTACAACTTTTTGGAAGTTAAAAGCTACCGATATGATTGAGAATTTTTGTTTGGACAGCAACACTAGTAGGATTTGTACTAATGATCTGCTGAAGTTGCATAGGCCACATAAGGCCTTGCATCTAAATGTCATTTTCTATGTTGTGCGTTACAATAAGTTAGAAATGTGGATAAGTTGTTTGGGATACTTGGTATACGTTGGAATTTTTCTCATGCATTTTTTTCTCGACCTGTTACAGAACCTTAGAGAGGAGAAAGGAGGCCAAAGGGTTGCAAACTTGTGGACCTTTTGCAGGCATGTGGTGCTTTTGGTTAGACCAAAAAGAATTTCAGTCAGAGCTGCAGCTAGTTAATCTTCTTTAAGATAGGATAATTCTATGCGCATTTAAGGACAAATTCTTTTATGTGGTGCATCGGGAATGTAGAGCACCACTAAGCTGATTCTTTAATTTCCTTTATTTCTTTTTGCTGTCAAAAGATTACTGCTCATTCTGTTCCGTAATTTTCTTCTCTCTGATAAAGTATAATATGAAACAAGACATACTATTTCGTTTTCTAGAATTTCATATAAGTAAACATACACAAAAATCCAGATGCATCCTTAATTCATAGAATAGAATAAATCAAAATTTATCTGAGCTTTTGTTAAAAGATTCCATACCTTTGGAATGCGTAAAGGATTTCTGGCAGCATAATCACATAATTTTCCTACTTTCCTATCATTTGCCCCTTCCTCCTGTCAACCATAAATAAAGAAAATCAATACAAGTTACAGCAGGCATTTTGCAAGACAGATACAAGTACAAAAAGAATAATCAGTTAAAGAGACGTGTATCTCATTCTCATGTTTAATCTTATGCGCTGCATCTAGGTGAAGGCTTCTATCATGTAACCAAGGATTGTTAAATTAGCATATATTAAGCTTGAATTGTTTAACTACAGGGATCTTTCCATCAATATATATCATTTGCATAACTTAAATAGGAAGTCTCACTTACCCTTAACTCCACTAACCTACTTAAATACATTAAACTAACATGATTACATGAATAACACAATTCAGTGAAGTAAGTATCTCCTCCGGCATGCTGCGTTAATTGCACATATAATAAGGGCTGAACAAGCAAATGCTCTTGCAATGACAATATACCATGATTAGAGAGACATGAAAAACAAATGAATTAACCCAAAACAGAAACAGCGGACCTGGTTGCGAGGGAAAATGTCAGCAATGAGTTTCTTATATCTCTTGACAGGTTGTCTGGACCTTGCCCTCATGGAAGGGCAGAAGACACAAAGATTACCACAAGCAGGCAAAACATGGCGGGAAATAACACCAGAGACCGCACTCATTTTTAAAATTCCAATACCAAGCAACTAGATTAAGGAAATAACAAAAGTTTAACAGGTTTAGCTTCGAATTGTGCTCTCTTTCCCTTGTGCACCAATGATAAAAATCAAATTTTGAACGTGAATAAGGGAAAGAAAAGCTAAAATATTAATTGGGCATCCCTCAAATTCAACCACCAACATAATATGAAGGTGATCAAGCTGGGCCTGAAATGGGAAAATTTAGCATTACAACATGATGTCAAATTTGTGATGAAACATTCATAATCTCAAATTTGAAAGAGAAGGTACCAATTCAATGTATGCAAGAGGAGGGTGGGGAATCCCTTAAAACACGGAAGAATGTTTATGTTGTGTTATATGAGAAATGAAATGATGGTACCAACCAAAAGATAAAATATGTATTTTTAAAAAGATGGCATGATTTGATGAACGTGATGTTAAGAATTCATGTGTTTGGCCGTGTGGGGTTGTCGGAGAAAGAATTGTTTGTAATCTAAAAAGGGTGGAACCATGAAGGAAAGGGAAAATCGCAGCACGATGTAACGGTTTCTGGGGGACCCATTTCCCTCCCTTTTCTCTTCCTCTATGCCTTTTACTATTTATTGATTAATTAATTATTATGATTTAAGAGGTATATGCAATTATTCATCACCTTAGAAACCGTGAACAAGCTTTTTATCTAACCTGTCTAACAAAATTCACTACCTTTCTTGTTTTCCTACTCAATGTAACTAAATAACCAGTGTCCTCCAAACTGTCTAACAAAATATTATTAATGTATTTTTAAAATTTTGAAATATTTTAATAAAATTAAAATGCTAATTAATATTTTAAGGATATTGATTAAAATTAAAATTCTTCATAAAAATTATTATTAATGCATCTCTTGTAATTTTCAACCATTTTAGCATGATTTTCAATATTTTTAATATTTTAGAATTTAATTTTGATTATTATTTGAAAATATTTACCTGGTTCTAACTAAAAATCACAGTAGGTATAATTTCAGAATAATTATTGTAAAATCTAATTTATAGTAAGACAATTCATAATTAAAGAACAATGTAAAAAAGTTATATATTTCAGTACATTCTAATTAACTATTGTTGTTAATTTATTTTTACTAAGATTTTAAATTTGTTTATTTTTAGTTTCTTAATTGGTGTTCTTAAAGAATTTATTAGCAAAATTTAAACTTAAAAAATAAAAAAAAAATAGAGTACTTATTCCATGTCAATCATTTAATTTACATTAGATTTAAGTTTGGTTAAGTCAAACGATTTTTTAAATAAGTCAAAAAATAAAAAAATATTATTTAAAAGTTATTTAAAATTCTTGTAGGTTCAACGGATTAACAAATTAGAATAAATAAAAATCTCGGTTATTTGGAATATTTCTAAAACAAAATTATTTTTTTAAAAAATAAAAATCACTTCTCAACTTCAATTATTTGTTGAAACTATAAAAAAATCAGAATCTAAAAAAGGTTTTTTGAATAGATTTTAAATAAAAAAAATTAAATTTTAATATGTTTAAAAAATATACTTTTCATAATTCTAAACAAACAAGATATAAATTTTACTTTTTATCTCTACAACACAAATTGCTTTTTATATATTCCTAAAATCAATTTTTTTTAATTTAAACAATCGGTAGTTATTATTATTGAAATATTTTAAGATTATATATTTATTCTATATATATATATATATATATATATATATATATATATATATATATATAAGTTAGTTGATTTACTTTAAAATGTGTTTGGATTGGATTTTTTTATTATGTTAAAAAACTGTAAAATATATTGTTAACTTTTTTTTTGGAGATCAGTCAAATACTAACTTATAATATTCAATATTTTTTAATAAAATAATAACTTATGTAAGATGGTTAAAATTTTAAAATTTATGATTAAATGTTATTAATTTATTTTTAATTAAATTTTAGTTATTTTATTTTGTTTTTAATTAATAATTATTTTATATACAAAAATAATTATTACAAATAGATTTATATTTTTTTATAATTTTACTATAAATTTTTATACAATTTAAATAAAATTTTATTTTAAAATTCTTTTTCATTTAACATAAGTAAACATATAAAAAATTATTAAAATATGTAAACACACATTAACTTTGGAATTATCCACACTTAAAAGTATATGGAATCATGGTAAACTAAAATAAATAATTTTTAAAACAAATAGGATCAAGATTAAAAATAATTTAAAAGAAAATAAACCTATCATAATAGTCTAGTGATTGGAAGTTAGATAATTTAAATAAATTTGTAGGTTAAAATTTCATCGATTTAGTATATGTTTGGAAAAATACAAAATTATTTGAGTTAGTTGAACCAAAAATTACTAAATAAAAAATTTATTTATATATTTTAATTGTGTATGATAGATTAGTATATTTGAGATATTTTTTAATGGTTATTGTTTTTTAAAAATTTATTTCAAGTAAATTTTAAGTATTTTATCTTTTAACTGAATTTTTTTTATTTTTAGCCTTAATATATTTCTATAATACGATCTGTTATTTATTTATTTTTATAAATTAATTGATTCTTTTATTTTAATATTATTAATTTTAATTAAATAATTTTTATACTATCATAAAATATTATATTTAAATTATTGTATTATTTATTTTATTTTATTAAAAATATTAAATTGTTTGATAAAAATAAAAATATAAAAAGAATTATTTTTTAAAAATATTATTTAAAATTAATTTAATTAAATTTTAATATTTAAAAAAAAATAATCAAGTTTATCATAATTTAATCTATTATTTAATTATATCTTTATTTATCATTTTATATTTAGTAATTAATTCAACTATTAGTTTTATCAAATATTTTTAATTTAATTAATAATTTATTAACTTTTAATTTTAAACGAATTTTTATCTTTAAACTGGATTATCCATTAATTTAATCCTACACAATCTTGCTATAAAAAAATAATGTTAAGAGCATATGAAATTCATGAGGATAAATTCGTTACATGCAGGAAGCTAAATAACTGGAATCACTCTCAGATTAAAATCTATGGAATCCCAATACTCCAATTTCAATGAGTACCCTCAACGTAACTGGCAAAAGGTAAAAATGGAGTTCAGAAAATAAAAGAGGAGGAATAGGATACATTCTCAGAGCTGAAGGAAAGGGGCAAAAGAGAAGAGTCGGTGATGACATGACAGGATGAAACAACATACATATGTTGCTTTGCTGACAACTTTTGAAACAAAGCAATGGAATGTCTTCATGACTCATCATGGTTAGATTAAGGCATTGATGAGGCAATTCGTAAAAATATATTATTTGTATTACAAATTTATATTACATGATGTAGCAAGAGAGAGAGAAAGCCTGCTCAGCCGCTAATAAAAAAAATCCAAAAATAAACATGCACATATTTAAGCAAAGGGTTGAAAAGTGAAGATTAATTTCCAAACACCATCTATTGTTCAACTTATATAAAATTGATTTATTTTAACTTATGAGTAATTTTAAAACCAACATTGTTATTGTAAAAGAAAAATAAAATAATTCTAGCAAAATGTTCGGCAACAAAGAAGAATATATCCACCAGTGTTTGAATTAAGCTCGCAAATTAATGGCAAGTTGGAAATTCTAGCAGACACGCGACAATCAGGAAACAGCCTGGTCCTAAGATGATAAATGACAATTTAAGCAATTGGATTGATTCTAAGCATGAAGGAAGAAAGTTTTAAAGAAAGGACGAAGTGATTGAGCCTTTCAAATAATGCTACAATTACACGATTGTTGTGGATATATCTAATACCATCTTCAAACTCGGATTCACATCCTTTTACTACAAAATATGACAAAATGATGTTTATATTTGGAAAAAGAATATCCATTCAAAAAGGTGCAATTTCTCCAAGTTAGAATTTCACTCCGCGCCTACGCTTCAGAACTACCTCCATGAGCACTCTCAACGTGCTCCACAAGGGACACCGAGTCTAGAAATCCTTTACTGCATTTAGGACATGGATCGATCGTGACCTTTTTTACCCCTAATCGGTTGCCACTCCCTTCATGAACCTTTTGAACATGCTCAACCAAAGCAGTGACCGAGGAAGACTTTGCGTCACACTGAGGGCATTGTTCCACTTGATCATTTCTATTTCCACTGCCACTGTCCTGTCCCACACCATCCCTTGCTGCCTGCCAAGCTTGGTTTATTTCATCACTCAATTTTGACATGCCCGCTTCAGCAGAAGCACGAATATTAGAAGCCACGTTAAAAAAGCTTGTAGTCCAATTAGATGAAGTGGTTGAAGTTAAATTGGGATTTGGCTCCTCTCTTCTACTACTTCTATTCAAAAGACTCATGAATGAAAAACTTGTTTCCAACTTTTTGGGACCAGAACATTTGTGGTCAGTGCCAAACCGATGCTTCAAACAATGATCTATCAGGCAGTCCCTGCACTTGATTGTGTTGGAGAATACCAAGTCCTCTCTGCATCCGGGGGCAGGGCATTTCTTCTTCTTCTTTGTGACTTTGTCATAATTGGATGGGTCACACTCAATGTTCACATGATTCTCCCAAGTTATGTTTGGATCTTGATCTGGAATCAGGCGAACTCCTTGGGCACAAAGAGGACATATAACAACAGTGACATCTTGTTTGTTGGGTTTTTTGCATTGATGTTCTGTATAACTTCGGTGTTCCAAGCAATGTACCTGTGAGAGATTGAGCAGATATGAATTGTAATCACTACTAAATGTTAATCCACAATTCCGTACGGGGACTACCCAGAAAGCTGTCATGCTTAATCACTACTCAATATGAGAAACACCATGAACTTGGGAAAAGTGTTTTGACTACTAGTATATAACCAAACATGAAAATCACAGCTTACCAAATAGGCAAACACCATATGCATTATATCTATATTCAAATTACGCAACAATGTGACAGGGTTTTCGCAGTAAGTACTCAATAGAAACTTCAATGCAATGCAATTTATCCTTGCATAATAAACAGCTACAATTCATTTCGACTTTCAAGCAAAGTCAATAAACATGCCAATATATATAAGGAAACCTATCTTTCAAAACTTTTTTTGGACATTATATTGAACTACTTTGAAAATATAAATCAAGCACTTAAATGCTGTCCCAGCAACATTAGAACGATACTTCAAAGGATAGGAAAAACATCGTGCAACAAATGTAGAGGAAAAAACAGTGCATGCTGATTTTGGCCATTGTAACTTCAAAATAATTTGGCAGTTGATTAGGAAATCATTATAAGAGACTCGGATGAAACATAAAGCAAAAGAGAGAGGCAGCTCCTAACATCCAAAATACACATTTTTAAGAACTTTATAATTTATCATACATATATACATTTATTTTAGAGGAATGCTAGCAAGCAGGAACACACTTTTTTTAATATACACTTTAATACATTACATGTTGATTCGTTAATATTTTAAAAAGTCAAAGTAAATTTTTAGAAGTGATCATAAATGTTTTAATTTTTTTAAAAACTGGCCCACCACATAGACTATGTTTAGAAGAGTATATTACCAGCATTTCTCTTTATTTGATCAAAATCCGAATTAATAAAATAAAAATTCAACAATTATAATTCAATAGTTTACCTATAAGATTAAATTCTTTTATTCAATGATCAATATCACGCCCAAAAAGAAACTAATAGTTTTTAGTATATCAGCTATCCGTGATTGTTCACACTTTTAAATCCTTTCACATGTTCTCTTCTGCAGAACAATCACGCTGCCTGATTTTACTTAATCGTATTCTGCAAGTTTAGATTTCAACTCAATTACGTTTCTGTAGGGAAAACATAATGAAGATAATGCAAAACCAAAAAAAATACAAAAGCAACGCACGTGGAATACAACGCAATGAATGGCACAGGCAGATTGCTATGTTATAACCATTAAAATTAATCAAAAAAAAAAAAAAAAGAGGGAAAAAGTGAGAGAGAGAGAGAGAGGGAGAGAGAGAGAGAGAGATGAAAGACCTGATTACAGCGATCGCATGTGAAAGGCAAGAAATCAAGTTGCCTGCAATCAGAAACAGAACAATGCTTGCCGAGATCTGGGAATTCGGGAGTCCCCATCCAATTTCAGCTTCAGAGGAGAGAAACCGAATTCTCTGCCTCTGGAATTGGAAAAATGAATGTGAATGTCTACACAGAATTTTGATTTTCAAGGATATAGCGTGGAATGAAAGAGATAACCCAACCAACCAAAAATCCAGGAATGGGAGGGAATTGTCTCCTCCAAATAACTTCTCTATTAATAAAATAAAATTAGCAATAACAATGATTTAAGTTATTTTATTAATTGGAATAACATAATGTTAATTACTTTTGGTTTGGCGTTTGGACTATGTCACCACCGTCAACGTGAAGCTAGAGCTCCGAAGCTGGATGGACCACGTTTTCTTTCCTTCCTTCCTTAACGTGACTATAATACACGACACATGAACTCAAATGAAAACCACCACATTACATTCATTTTAAATTTTATTTTTAGTATGATATACTATTTATTAATTATATGACAACTATTTTGATATGTCAAACTTTTTCAATGATTGTCCCCTATTCAAGTTTATAGCTTTTGGAATATATTGATTTTTCTGCCCAATGTATTCAATTTTGCTTAATTATGACCTAGAGTATATATTTTATTGAAGGCAGCTTAATTTTTTTTATTTTTATAATAATAAAAGTAATAAAATTTAACCTTATGTAAATTATTTTAACTTTTCGCTACTTGATCAAATCTAAAGTAAATTGTTTTTGTCTGTTAACTCTATTCTAAAAAAAGATGTATGTTACTTTTAATTTATATTTTAAATTTTCGATTTATATAATTTTAAATTAATTATGTATATTTTTAAAGTTTTTTTCTTTTGTTGCATATCTCGTATTTTATTTAAATTATTTGTACGTAGTCCCTTAATAGTTTTAAAGTTTATAAAATATTTTTAAATTTTAATGTTTCAAATTCTACTTGAATTAAAAAATACATATTATATGAAATAATTATTAATTAAAAAATAAAATTCAACATACATTCCTTGTCCCACGCGTCATTTTCCTTTTTTCCACGTGTTTAAAATTGAAAGCTTTCAAATGAGGTATTTTCTTGATAGGTTAAATTTTGATGCACTGTTTGTTAACAAAAAGTTTATATTTAGTGTATTGAATTATCATTCAATAATTCTGATATCTTATATGTATGTGATAATATTGATAGGTCCCGTTTGATACATCATACTAAACATAATAAAATAAGTTAATATAATACATTATGATTTTATAAGTTATTTGGTGTTAATATTATATTGTATAATTTTATTCATTAAATCTCTTTTATAAATTGAAATAATGATAACTTAACGGAACCTCACAATTAAAATTAAGTGCAATTGGATTTTGATATTTGAAGTCATGCTAAATCCTTTCAAATACAAAACACCCACTATATATATATATATATATATATATATATATATATATATATATATAAGAATTTATTTAAATCAGATATTAAATTTAAATATTATATTATTTAATAATTTTTTATAAAATAAAAAATTTATTAACATAACTATTTAATCATGTAGTAATATTTTTATGATTATATACATTATATTTAAAATAATTTAGATGTTTATAATTATATCATTAATTAATTAATAATTAATATTTACATATATTATAATGATATATTAAAATAATTTTATATAATAAAATATTTTTAAATTTTATTTTACATAAAATTTATAAATATAATTTTCATGATAAAAATTTTTAAATCATTAATTAAATTGATAAATTTTATATTTTATAAGATTTTATCAAGTATGTAATTATTTAAATTTATCACATAATTTCAACTAATTCTTACACCATATTATATATATATATATATATATATATATATATAATTAAATACCTTATTATTTTGTTCAGTTTTTCGCTTAACATAAAGCATGTTTAACAAATCAAACAAAACAACTACTTCGTTTAACTAACTTAAAATCTTATTTTACTAAATTATACTTGTTTGGTAAAGAAGTTTATTTCACTAGGTTGTAACATATTTTGAAACATCATTTCATATAACTTTTAAACATATAAATTCAAAAATTATTTTTTCTTTTCATTTCTATATTACTATTTCATTTTAATTCTTCTTTTATCTTTTAATTTTACAAATCCTTAATACATGCTTTCTCCATCACATTCTTCTTAATTTCTTTAAAATAAAATATCAACATTATATATAGTTATTAATTTTTAAGTTAAGGTCAAGTATTTAAATATATTATTTTATATTATATATGCTTTTTATAATCAATTTTATCAAATATCTTAATTAATTATATTATTAATTTTTATCCTTTAATTTGCAGTTAATTATTAAGTTTTTAAAAAGTTTTATAACTTTTAATTAACTTATTTATTAATTTTGTTTCATATTATTTATAACCTTATCTAATATTATATCTAATTAAGAAAATCACAATAAAAAAGAAATAAGTTTATAGAAATTTAATTTTTTTTAAACGTAGCTTATGAAAAAATTACTAGAATTATTTTAATAACAAAGGATATAAAATTATAATAGATTATTTTTTATATTATAAAAAAATATGATTTATAAATTTTCACATAAGAAGTGAATAAGGTTGTATCATTCGGTTAAAATCTAATTTAATTTAATTTATTTAATAAATAAATAGGTTTAAATTTATTAAAAAATCTTTTTAGATAAACAAGTCAAAATAAACTTATAAAAAAGTTTATTTAACATATTTAAAAAGTCTATTTATATTTATATATTATATATTTAATTTATTTTTATATATTATATTAGTATAATATTTATTTTATATTTTATTTACTTAATATTAATATATATATATATTTTTTAATCTTATTTAATGATCTTTGTATCTTATAAATTTTAAATTTGTAAATCTTTTTAATTAATTATTTATATAAATTTTAAGTATATTTATTAATTTTTTTAGAACATAAATTTTTAAATATACTTATAAACTTTGTAGGTTTTAAATCAGGTTAGACTTTAATAATAAAAAAAATCTTTAACATACCTAGAGTTAAACCCTAAAAAAAACTTAACTCAGGTCAAATTTACTTTTATCATTATATACAATATTTTAAAATATATTTATATTAACATTTTATAGAACAGGTTAAAAATAAATATTTTACTTCAATATAATCTTAGTTGAACTACCTAAAAAAATTATAAAAATTACTGAAAATCATAGCTTCTAACAAAACGACTCATAAACGAGAAAAAGATGCTTAAACTTTATTCATTTATTTATTGAGTTTAATTTTTATATATTATTAATATAAAAATTGTATATTATCAAATAATTTAAAATTCATGTAAACATAATTTTTAAAGTAAGTATTGCAAAGAATTTACTTAAAATACACCAACAACATAAATAATTTTTTATATTATCATTAAATTATATATTATTATAATATTACGAATGGTTAACTTTTATAATAATTATTTCAAAAATTATATTTATATAAATTTTAATTATGTAAAAATATTTACATTAATAATGTATCAAAATCAAACTCCTTTTAAAAAATTAATAATATTAAACTATTAAAATTGATCTTCTATCCTATAGTAATTTAGATAAAATTTTGAATACACTTCTCATTACTTTTATTATTATATACACACAAATTAACTATTCTTAATTATATTGTAATAAATGGTTAAATGATAATATATAATTATATTCTTAATATATTTTAATTAGATTCTTATATAAATATGTAGTTTTATAGTTTGAGTTTAATTTATTTAAAATTTTACTCAAATATATTTTTAAGCTTGTTTATAGAATTTTTTTTATTTCTTTAGATCAAACCTCTTAAATTTATTAGTATTTATAGTTGACTTTTTTTTCATAGACGAAGAAAATATAAAGAAAAAATAAATAATAACGTCATTTAAACATATAAGTTATATATTATCTGTATTTTTATCTAACATTAATATTCTTGGATAAACTTGAAAATTTTATAACATAATTTAATTTATTTACATTTAAAAATAGATAAATGGATAAAAAAAATAGGAACCTGAACTTTGGAACAAAGTTAAAACATTTCAATACAATAAATGAACACAATAATAAAATGATATATATTTTTTAAAACATATTCTTTTAGAAAAATGTAAACACTAATTTTTTTTTTCAATTTTATTATTTTGATACTTTTAATAAAAAAAGTAATATTACCTTTAAATATTTTTATTAAATTATGATAACCTTGCCATAAAATCTTAAATTTTTCAGAGTTTTGTGTTAGAGAAACTATATTTTTATAATAAATATAAAAAAAATATAAGATAAAATAGATGATAATATATATACATATATATATATATATATTATATAAAAACTAAAATAAAAATGTGTAGTAACAATAATACATTTTTTTATATTACAATTTAAACAAAACTTACTTTTTATAATTTATTTTTAAATCTTAGTTTTAGATTTTCTTAGCTAGAATCCAAACGCACAATTAATATTATAATCTCTATCACAAGTGATTAAGGATATTTTAACTAAATTAATATAACTTTTTAAAATTATTTATCAAGATAATACTAGTTGAAAACATATTACCAATTTGAGATTAATTACTTGATATGCTTACAATTGTGAATAAAAATAAAAAAATATCATACATTATAAATTGTTATATTGTCAACACTAAATATGTGATTCTTCTTTATGATAAGTAACACAAAAAGCTACATAACACATGTCAATGACTTATATATTATGGCCTTTCATGCAACTCAATATATCAAATGTTGCTATATGTTAATTTACAACGTATGATGTCTCTGGATAATACGTAACATTAAAAAAATTTTGAAAAAAAAAAAAAGAGAGCATGTCATGCGTTACATCGTAATGTGCGGTGTCCTTCCAACTTGTTTGGCATATGTGTCAACTTTATATGACATTATTTTAATAATAAATATTAAATAAGATTAAAAAAATTGCATATTATATCTCAAGTATGTTGTTCTTTCAACATAGATCACATATAAGAAGTTGCCATAAGTCATCAATTTTACACCAACCATGTATCAAATGTTTATACCGCTTATAATTGTTTATATTTTTTAACATTAGAGTTAAATTTCAATAAATAAAAACCAGCAATGTACTTTATTTTCAAATATAAAAAATCTGTCTAAGGAGATATGCTGATTCTTGACATTGAAATTAAAAAGAAAAAAGGTTTCTTTCATTCTATTTTTTTTTTCACCAAACTAAATTTAAAGCACGTGACCTGGACTCTCCGAATGAAATGGCAGGCTCGGAAGTCCTATGCTGTGACCATTTTACTTAGAAAGTTCACTTTGTATATCTCTCAACTGTTTTTTTTAATTAAAATATATTTTATAAATTAGTTTATAAAATATAAATAATAAATTTATATACATTCTATAAACTAATTTATGAAATGTATAGATATATATTTATTAAATTATAATATATTTTGTAAATTAATTTATAAAATATATAGATGCATAATTATAAATAAATAAAATTTAAAGTAATTTAAAAATATTTTAAAAAATATTTTAAAAAATATTTTAAAAAACATATATATATATATTCTGTATTTACGAAATGTATATATATAATTTATAGAATATGTATTAATACAATTTGTAAATTAAATTACAAGATATATATAAAAAATGAAAAAAATAAAATAAAATAAAGTGTAAAAAGAAAAAACAGAGGGTAAAAATTATGGGCCTTTTCCTTATCTTGTATGGGCTTAACAAGGCAGTCCATTAAAAATAAAAGAAAACATTCCTTTGCCGATAACTTACCTAAAACATGAAGCTGGGATTTGGGGAGACCAATCATAATTCATCCTCACACAACTAAGCATGCCAAGTGTGCAGATTTGACTTTTTCCTTCCGTTAAATATTGGATTGGTTTGAGATTTGATTTACGATTCCCAACATTTTAATATTTTAAAAATATTTTGTTTCATTAAAAAATTTAAATTTTTTATTTAAATGATAAATGTTAAATTTTTTATTTAGATTAAATAATTTAATTTTATTATATACAAAATTTTATTTTTAAATATTTATAATTTTTTAATTTTGTTTTTATTTTTTTCTTCAAATAATTTAAATATATAAATATTTTTATTGTGTAATATATTTAAATAAAATAATAATTCAATAAATATGCATAATTAAAAAATAGTAAAATATGATTACATTATTTAATATTAAAAAATATTATATATGAAAATATGAGAAAAATATAAGAAAGAGCAATAAAATATAAAACAAGAAAAAAATTTTAAAAAAATAATAAAAACAAAATATAAAAAAGCTATTTTTCATAATAACAAGTTAAAAAAATAACATGAAAAAAATAGTTTAAGAAGAAAATTCCTTTTCGTAAAAATAAGTTAGAGAATTTGATAAATTTTAAACTTTATTTATTTTAAATAAATTTTAAATTTTTACAAAAGATATCTAAGTAAAATATTTCAATCTTTAAAATTTTAAATTTTTTTAAAATAATTATCCAAACATAAATTTAAAGAAAATAGAAACAATTTTTTTAAAATTATTAGATTATGTTTAATTTATAAAAATATTTTATATTTTATTTTTATTTTTATTTTTAATATGTTATACAGAAAATATTAAAAATATTTTGTTTATAATTTTATTATTTTTAATATAAAATTAAAAAAATAAAATAAAAATATGACGACACTTATGTAAATAAAAATAAAAATAGAAGACATTTTATAAAACAAATGTTATCTTATATTCTCACTCTCTGTTTATTTTCTTTTCCTATGAATGGATAGGATAACAGGACGAATTTTGGCTTTCCTGTTCCCTCAAAGATCACATGGATCTAAGATCAAATTTAGAAAGAATAAAGATGAAAAATTTAAATCCAATTTCTCTCTTGTCAGATTTGCGATAACATCGGTCTACTTTTTTTTTTTTCTAAATTCAATTTATTCATACTTTTTTTAAATAATTCATAACTGTATCCTTATTTAAATAATAAATAAAATTAATAATCAACAAGAATCTTAAAATTACAAAGCTTCCAAACTAAAATTTTCTCATAATTTATAAATACATTAAATTAATTATTCAAAACAATAATGTGATTCTGATTTGGTTCTTTAATATTTTATTTTTTTTCTCTCCATCTAGTAGTTCATGATAAAAATGATACTACTAATTGTTATGGAATGTCTAATTTGACAGTTGATAAACAGAGGAAACCAATGCTTCGTATTCTTTTTTAACAGGACGTGACATCCAATTCCATATGAAAGTTTGCGTAGGTTTTTTTTTTAATCTAGAAATTGTTGATTTTGGTTGTTTAAGAATATATAATTAATAATTGTATCAGATTGGTTTTATATTTACGTAAATTAACATATCTTTTTGAATATGAGATCAATTTTATAAAAAAAGATATTATTTTTATTTATAATTATGAAAAAAATAAAATTTGAATATACATATAAACGATATCAGCTTTTCATTACTAGATGAATGCTACTCACTTATAAAAAATAAATTTGATGTTACTTTTTAAGATCAATTAAATATAAAAAAATTGATGTTATGTGTTTATAAATTGATGATTAATCTAAAAAGATTAATTTGATGTCACTTTAAAGATGAATTAAATATCATAAATTGATGACTAATCTGATAATGCTTATATTTTTTAGGACTAAAATGAATATTTAATTGGTTTGTTTTAATTAAAAAAAATGTGCAAGACATAGCATGCATAGGGAGAAAAAATAGGCTAAAGACTAACCTATTTGTAAAACAACCTCCTCACTATTATCCTATCCTAGGAGACTTGTATTGTATGGAAGCAAAATGTCATCTCATTATTTAAACACCACAAAATGATAAGTACCAATGTCTCTATTTTCAATGTCTACCTCTAAGCCCCATAGACAGCAAATTTTCCCTTACCGAGACAGTATATTGATCAATATTCAACAATCAACATTCAGATACTAATGTCTGAAAACATGACAGATAGAATAATATGGCAGTCCTCTACTATAGCCAGCTCTTAGAAAATGGGTATTACATAGATTAAAATATACAATTTTTATTCATTTTTCTTTTTGGGCATCTTTATCTTGATACATCCACAGATATTGCTCATTAAGGCAAATTAAGATAGTATATGGTCCAAGCTCTTGAGGTGGCAGCTGATAAGGATGTGGTGTATGATGAGTCAGTCACATTGAAGGGTGACCCTAGTCTTATTTATAGTCTTCAGTATTCAGGTGATTCGTACACATTAAAGTTTCTGCAAATTTTACAAACCAGCCAATTTGAAGCACAGAGAGGAATGCAGAGCTCATAACTCTCAAATTGCTAAAGACATATAAAAGACATGGTGGCAGTAAGGAAAATATCAAGATTAAAAACAAACAAAATCACCAGGTTCTTTGGGGGGTCACAGACTCAAAGATTGAAAACTAGCATGTGACATCACAAAGGACAAACTTGGGAAGAGAAAATCAAATAATTTGAGGGTGAGGCTGCAATGCAAATTGCAATCCAAGACCCCTCACTGACAAGCTACAAGTCCCATTTCAAACCATATATTATTAATGTGTTAATGGGGAGTCAGAAGCCTTTGGCCTTCATCTATGTTTTGCACCTCAAAAGTCACACCTGCTTTTATTTTAAAAGGAAAAATCAGTCAAATAAAGCAGACATACTAAAAGGAAATGTGACATAATAACATTAAAGGACCAGAACAAGCAACAAATGTTAACAATATATTCTTTTAAGCATATTCTTCAATATATTTTTTATATTAGTTTATTTTTTAAAAATTAAAATTTTTATTTCATAAATTGATTACCATTTTAAAATATTTTTGATTTTTTAAAAATAAATCTATTATATCTAAAAGAATATATTACTAACATTTTCACACAAATGAGGCAGAAATGAGATATATTCATAACCATTGAAATCCTATTTTATAGTTATAATATTTTTTCAGTCATCAGGAGTAGTTAATGATGCCCAACTCATTTTGACACTCTTACTGTATAGTAGTCTATAATCTATATTCAGAATCCGAGCATTGAGCAGTCTCATTTCCTCATTTTGCTCTCATTTGTTAACTTTTCTGTGCTGCAATAAATCGTATGTCATAATAGCTCCTCCTTTTCATCTATTGTCCATAGTTTTCCTCTCTTGGTGACTATTACCATCTGTCTATGTTGCCTTAGCACTTTGACTGCACAGTACCAAAGCAGAAGAGTGTATTATTGACTAGGCCAATCAAGAGTTGAGATTCACCTTGAAGGTTGTGTAGAGAGCAGAATCATGGATGGAAGGAATATGGGGAGTGAAATGCAACCCTTTGTTGAGACACCACCCAAAGTGGCTGAACCAAACCGTTACTCACATAGATCAATTGAGACCCTTGTGGTGGTCATAGCAGTGATCACAATAGTGGGTGTCATTGCAGGGATGATAGCTAGGTTGTGTGGTGGAAGACACTTTGGGGGCAATGGGGAGAATGACATAGAAGGTTGGGTTGAAAAGAAGTGTAGAAGTTGCATTGATGGAGGACTTCCGCCTCCACCTCCACCGCCACCTCCACCTCCACCTCAAGAACCAAAGCCAGCAGCAGCAGCAGCAGATGCAAGTAAATGAGTAAAGAAAAAAAGGCTCAGATGCATTCTATTCTTACACAAACATTGTAAGTCTCTATAGAACTTGATGAATGCTTTGGTTTTGGCTACCCAAGTAAATGTCATGTGATACAAAAATGGTTGGGGAAAGTGTTTACACAGCTTTAATTGATGTATAGAGTAGCACTGTGTTAGTCTTAGAACTTAAAAATATTCATGTTAGACTCCCCTAGTTGCTGTTATTATTGGACTTTCTGTTTCAGTTCTATTTTGTTGGTCATTCATTGCTTCTTCTTTGAACATCATTGTTTTGGTTTCTTCAAAGAAAACACATTCCAACATTTGCCAAGATGTATGAATATGATGCTCAAGCTACCTGGAGATAGATTCACACAAAAGAATAACATAAATTTTCAGTTTTTAATCAACGAAATTAAATGTGAAATTTGTTATATGGACTACACCAGTTCTTTTTGTTCAAGGCATTTTTTTATTTGGACAAATTATACTCTTATAGTTCAAAGAAAATTTACTCAATAAATTTCATAATATAATGTAATAATAAATTAGATGAGATTTGTGTAAAATTTGTACAGTTAAGAAGGATACATAAAATTATCCTTTTATATAAATTAAAGAAAATTGTTATAGGATAAAAAAATTGATATTAAATAAAAAAATTTAAATCTTAAAAGATGTGAGTATAGTTTATTTTTTTTAATTAATCTTAGATGAAAAATGGTTGAATCGATGACTAAAGAAATTAGAAAAAATACTAGTCTCACATTAAAGTTCCAATGCTCCAACACTACATGAGATTCATTTTTTCAAACAGGACCCAATTGTACACCAATGAGTTAGTGGAGCCACTTATCATGATGAGAAGGATGAATTTGTGTCACAAAAATTTTCTGACGATTACTTTGGGGCCCAAGGCTTAACTTTTGGCATAGAAAATGAACTGTATGTGTATGTTTAAAGATGGCACCAACATCATGGCACAAAGTTGCAATTCAACAGTACAAAGCAAAAGCTCTTCCAAGCCGTTACCTAATGCTGATAAAAAGCCAAACAAAGTTTCCAAGCTTTCTTTCATTCCCCTATTGGAATCTTACCGTTGCAATTACTAACTACACCTACTTTTAAAACAAAATTTAATTTTGATGCACCATTTAGAAATGAGAGTTTTGAGATAGTGACAACTAAACTTTTCTATTAGCAAGCCCAAGTAGTATACACTGATAATGTAAAATAAAAGAATTTTTCTTTGCATATTTATATTTCATCAAAATTAAATTAAGAGAAATAAAAAAATTGCTACGATACCAAACCTTGAGTGGAGTTTCTTTTTAGTGTGCATTACTTATTCCAACCTTCATCATACCTTACAGAATTATAAATAAGTTTAATAAAATTTTACTCCTTCATTATATATTTGATTATCTTAAATTTTCTTTGAATGAAAACTTGTGGAGAAGAATTGATGTTCCCTATGTATTTGTTCACAAAAGTAATTTGTAGGAAAAGTTTGGAGGTCTATTTTTTATTTACAAAAATATCATCTTATTTTCATTCTATTTTTTATTTTAAAAATTTTATATTAAAAATAGTAAAAACAAAAAATAAAAACGAAAAATAACTATTTTTTATTTTCACTATTTTTTGTATAAAATATTAAAAACAAAAAATATTTTTTAAAACTAAATAGCGCCTTAATTTTTTTACGAATTTTCTAGAATCGAACATTAGCCCTTTTGTAGAAAATATTAATTCTGTCTTTAAAATTAAAGTTATCAATCAAAATTTTGTTCACATTATTATAAAAGAAAATAAATTTAATCTCTAACTTTAATAACTATGAATCAAAATGATCCTTACAATTATATTTTTAACCAATTTAATCCTTACCACTACCACACTAATTAATTTTGTGCTTGAGTTAAAATCACCAATAATTTATATTTCAGGGACTGATTTGTTTCTTTTTTAACTTTTTATTTTAACTCTTGTTTTTGCGACGGAAGTGTGCACTGAACTAAAAGTATGATATCTTTTAGTGAAAATTCATCATTGTTTAAATAATTATATTCAGCGTGTCAAATAGTCAATCATTATTTGAAGCGTGAGAATATAGTATGTGTAAATAAAATCAATTGATATTTGATAGTTAGTCCTCTCTGTCGTGTCAATAAAATAATGTTAGCGATATATCCACACATTCTTCCTAATATATTTATTATTTATTGAAAATATTATACTAATATAAAATTAACATTTGTTAGTATAGTCTTTTTTAACAAAAGTCAAACTATTAGTATAAAAATTGTGATTTATACTAATAAATAAGTTTGTTAGTATAAAATATTAATATATGTTATAAACATATTAAATATTAGTATAATAATATATTTATAAATATAAATTTTTAAAAATTATTTTCATATTTAATAAAATTTTTTTAGTAAATAAGTTTTTTAGATAAAATATATATAATTTATTAAATAAAAATTTAAACTATTAAAATTGATCTAATAATAAGAAATAAGTATAATTTACAATAGATCATAAATTTAATTTTTATTATTTTATTGTAAAAAATTAAAGAATAAGACCCACATAAATTCTATTAAATAACGGAGAATATATTGAAAAAGGTGTATAAAAAATGTGTTATAAATATTTGTGTGTTTGATCACCAAACATGAGCCTCATATATGGAAAAAGTTTGTGATAAAATTGCTAGGTTTAAAAATAATTTTATTTTCATAAATAATTACAGAAATATTTTATTTTTTCAATTTGTCTTATTTTTATCAAACGAGATAAATCCTTGAGTGATTGACCACAATGTTTACCCCTAAATGGAGATTTAAATTAAATCCAAGAGCTAAGGAATCCATATCAACTTTGGCAATGGACAGAATCTAATTTTAGAAATTACTAGATTAAATTAATAATTGAATTTTATTGATTAAACGAGCGACAATGACAGTAATATCTGCTTATAATATATTCGCTACAAATCAATTAATAGATATCCTATAGGTGAGGTATGAATACACACAGCAATGAAGTACATGATGAATTTTTTGTATTGTATATGGTTCATATATACCATGCAGAGGTAGTGGTAGAAGCTTCTCTCTCTGTTTCTGAGTTGCAACGAGGGCTAACATGTTCTAAGTAAGACAATTCAACATTGTTACATAAAGCCTTGGCAGAATCTCCATCTTCTCCTTCACATTGCAGATCAATGTTGTGTAATACTATCTCCTGGCATGGAAATTTCTCACTGCAATCAAACTTCACAGCTATATCAGAAGCACTTGTACCACTTATGTTCTGGTACAACACATTCTTAATTTGGACTGCGGATTTCTGCAAAAGACCTACACCAATTAAATCATCACATATATTTATACAAATATGACGTAAATTGTTTCTATAATAGCAGAGTTGTTTATATTATAATTTACCCCTTTTTTGCATGGCCTCTTTTTCTTGTCACAGTAATTCTGATTTATTATTATTGGGTTGGTCACATTTTCCATTTCAATGTTCTGAAATTGAATGTTACTAGCACTTCCTGAACCTCCCTACATATACAGTATAACAAAAGAGAACTTGTTAGGATATATAGCAAGACAAATTAAATTTCAAACTTCAAAATTAAAATTACCTGCCATGTCTTAATTCTAACTCCATTTTTAGTTCCAGAAATCTTGGCTCTGTTAACGATTACTCCTGAAACAAATTCCTTGGATTTTCCAGCCCCTAAGCTTCCAATGCTGAAACCAAACATTGAGAATAAAATTCGCATGCAATTAATATATGTAAAGTTTTTAACAATGTTTTAAGAGCCACTTGTTACTGAAGCTAATTACCTGATACCATGCCCGGGTCCGCAAATTATGTCAGTGGCTTCCACGTTTCTTGATCCATGTACAATTGATATACAATCATCACCTGAAACAAATTGAAATCAAATCAAAGGTGATTTCAATATTGCAAAAGTGGATCCTCTTTCTAAATTTTTATATGATCTTGTTGCCCAAAAATTATGTCTGTTTTTTTTCTTTGTATTATTAATATTAGGAATATTTATAACGAGATAAATAATTACAAAATTTTTACATGTCAATGGCATGTTAAAATTTTCATGATAATTAAATTTAAGGTTATATAAATTTGTTTCACATCAACTACACTTTGATGGATTTTTTTTTTTTACTCAATTTATTTTTTTTCTAATTTTTAAAAGCAAAAATCAGGACAGATCTAGAAATGTAAATAGTCCTTCTGTCTTAAAGTCACACTATAATTATCAAATTGTACGAGCACACATGCATAAATAGAGTTAGGATTTTATTTTCACAATCTCATCTTTCATCATTATTGAAATCGTAATTAATTGTTATAATTGTTAAATAATCTAAATTATAATTAAATAAAAAAGTTGAAATCACACATTTTTACTGAATATACAATTTAAATTATTTTAAAAAATTTAATGTAATATTTTTAAAAAAATTATTTTTCTAATTTTAAAAATTGTAGATGAAATATTTTTTTTAAAAATAATTTTCAAAAAATATATTTATTAAACAAGTTTATTAATTTTAAAAAAATAAATTAAACCCTTGATATTTTTCATTCATACCTCCCTAAACTCAACTCCAAACCCATCTTATGTTTCGTGATAATAGGGATGAGAAGAGTAAAACTGATATATATATATATATATATATATATATATATATATATATATATATTATTTATGTTTTGTTTTGAAAACATTGGATATTTAATTATAAATACCAGTTCGAATAACAGAGTTTGAGATTTGGATGTTTTGGGTATTGGTGACATGAATCCCATCGGTGTTAGGACTATCCTCAGGTGCGGTCACATTGAGACCAGAAACCTTAACATTCACAGAATCCTGAAATGAAACTTGGATTTGTTGCCCATTTTCTATCCTCAAGTCCTCAACAACCAACTCTTCGCAATTATAGAAAGTCAGAGCCTACAAAAACCATATATTATATTCTTCATATTAATTCAATCCAACAACTTGTTTCATTATTCATAGAACTATACATATACATACTGTTGGGGCATCCTTGCAAGGCTGCAAAAGAGAGCACAAAAAATAATAATTAATATTAGTACTCATCATTTCAATATGATTTAATCATTTACTATATATTAATTAAAATATCTTACGCGCTTTTTGTTCCTTTTGCATGAGTTTTCCCACCATATGTTGCCGTTTCCATTGATGGTTCCACCACCATAAACGAATAATTTTTTAATGTTGTCAAATACAAGCCAGTGTCTGCTATCTTCGCTGTAATCTGATCGATCATCTGAGGCTTCAAGGGTTCCAGAAATCTTTTCAAAAATTACACATGTTGTCAACAAAGTTACTCTTAATATTTTAATTGCTTTAAAGATGAAGAACAAAAAATGTGGAATTAATTTTCAATGTAACTAACCTGGACTTCAATGTTAGGTTTGCAAGGACCAGTGAATCTAATTGGTTTGAGTAGATAAGTGTCTTGAGGCACCGCAAGAATTGCTTCCCCTGAAGAACACACTTCCTCCCAAGCCTTCTTGAATGCCTAAAATAGCGCACATCATCAACAATATGAAAAAACAATGTTATTTTTCCAATTATGAAAAATTCATATTCATTCAACGTGTTGCTTGCAAAAATAAAAGAAAATAAAATATTTTGGACTTGGTGAGTGCGTATATATATATATATATATATATATATGTAATATGTACTTGTGTGTCATCTTCACAACCATTCCCTTTAGCTCCATAATCATTGACATTAACAATTTGAAGCGAACGGGAAGTGCCACCCAAATGATGAAAGCTGTTTAAGCTCAAAACATTTGTGGTTTGCTTGATGAGGTTGTTGAGTGTCACACCATTACCAATGGAAGGTGAATCATCGCCATATATACTACAAAGTGGGTCCTCTTGCAAGGTGCTATAACAAGCAATAACAAAAGAAATGATGATGGTGGTGAATGAGAAGAGGAGATGTTTGAGACGGGCCATTAGAGCTTTAATTTCAATTCCCTTTGTATATTGTGGGAGAAAATAGATGGTGTCTTTGAAAGGTTTGGAATATTGCTTGATGAGAATGGATATAGCTAACTAGCTTGGTGTGGAACTACAAGTAGGGGATTTGTGTATTTATAGACAAAGCAATGAAAAAAGATAGCGTTTGTTCTTCATCTACATATCACTATATACAGAAGAATATATGAGATTGATCAACCTAGACCCTTTGACTTTTACTCCAATTAACCTATACATGAACAAATAAGATTTCTATTCATACAAAGCATGGTATAAATTATATATTTTTAATTATAATATATTTATATCTATCTATATATATCTATAATAATGTTAAAGTTCTTGCTAAAATTGTCACATGGATTTTTTAATTTTTATTTTCTAAACTTCTTTCAATTTATTTTTTATTAACTATTCATTTATTTATTTTTTTTGACCTTCTGTGTTTTCAATCTTTTAATTTTTTTAATTTAGTAACTTAGAATTTTTTTTATAACATGAAAAAGCTAAAAAAGAAATTCAAATATTGTACGTGAAAGATTAAAAGATATTAAAATTTGCAAATAGGTAGAAATAATAAATGAAAATTATCTAAATATATATCTTTAGTTTTCTATTTAAAATCCATATATATATATATATATATAATATTCTTAAAATTCATATATTATATGATACTTTTTTATAACATGAAAAATTAATGTACTTTGATTTACTCTTTGTTTAAAGTTTGCAAAAGTTAACTACATAAAATTTTGAAAAAGTTTGAAAAATAAAAGGTCAAGATACATATATATATATATATATATATATATATATATATATCAAACAAATGAAAATTTACTAAAATAAAATGAAGTAGTTAAATTGAAAGAATTTTAAGAAAAAATAAAAATTGGAAAAAAATGTTATCCCACAATTCAATGAGAAGATCAAGTCAATGCAATTTCAAAGTTTTTTCTATTATTGTAATCATCACGTTAATTAATGGGTATCAATATGGAAAAACTTGCAAATAAGAATCTGCTGTCTTTCTCTTATTAACTGTTATGACTATAGAATTCATTGGAGACTTAATTTATACTCCTGGCGAGGTTACTTATATAATTCGTGATTAAGTCTCATTAACCGAAATTCAAAATGTTTTTTTTTATAACAATATACACCTCATAATAAAAGGGAAAATAACATTGTTCACACCATAACGTTTAAAACATTTAAAATATTTAACAGTTATAATTTTTTCCAACGACAGTGAACCTTCTTCTCATAATATCATCAAACCTCCTTTTTTTTTATATCAGATCATTAACTTCCACAATGCTATAAATAAATTTAGTGCATAGTACACAAATGTTCTTATATTGTATATTTGTAATATTAAATTCAAAAAATTAAGTTAAGAAAGTACGTGATAATGATTTAGATTATATGTGTTAAATGATGATATTTTCATCAATTTATAGTTTATTACATATATAACATCTTCAGTTTAATACATAATTTTCAAATTTATATAACTTAAATATTTGATCATTAAATTAAATAATTTATTAAATCACAAATTAAACATATAATTTATAAACATATTAATACATATTTTAATGTGTAAAATTTTTATGAAATGATATTATTTTAATATTTTATATAATTTTTCTTATGAAAAAATTATATTCACAGCTCCTAAAGTTCAGTTAAAAAATAATACCTTTTATTAATGTACTATTATAATTTTTACCTTTATCGAAACAACTTTAAGGACCATGGTATCATACCCCGCTTTGTGAGTAGAAAGCAACAAGGATTTGAAAATTTTCAATTTCATTTGTTTATAAGGTAAAGTTTATATGAAAGATGATGGAACGATTACTAGTTGTATTAATCATTCTCGATAATCGACGCTTTCATAAATAAATTTAAAAGTTGTTAGATAATGTTATTTAAAGGTGTTCACCAATCTAATATTTTTTTTAATCTGCATCACAATTAAATATATAAAATTTAGAATAATTTATTGAAGCCTTTTCAACTAGATTGAGTGATTTTCATTTTATTTTTAGTTTGACCATTTTGCTATTGTGTTTCTCTATTTTTTTTTTATCCTTCTTATATTCTCTAGTTGCATTATGCTATCCATATAAAATTTTAGATATATCATCTCTATCACATTATAAAAAATCACTTTTATTTTATCTGTAACTATGAAAGGGGCAATTTGAATTCGTATTTGTTCAAATAATTATAATTTTAATAAGCTTTTTACTATGACAATTGTAGAAGACAATATGTTCTACAATCTTTGATTCTCATATCATTCAATGTGTGTAACTACCGAAAATAATTTTATTTTCTATTTGAGAATAACTAACTCAAAGAAAATTAAAAAAAAAAAGTTGACTAACCTAACTAAAAAGAAGGAAAAGTAAAAATAATAGGAAAAAGAAAGAAGAAGAAATTGAAATTAAAAGAAGAAATTGAAATTAAGTTATCAAAATTAATCCCTACTATTTTGTTATGGATGCCAACGACAAGTGAGTGCTGGAAATTTGATTTTTGGAAGTGCACCACCGTTTAAACATTGTTCCACTTTTAAACATAGATCCGGTGGAGGATGACTTTTGTTAACATAGCATAGCAAATTTAAATAAGGGTTCATGCAGTTCATAAATTAATTAAAGGTATTTTGATAGACGTAATTTATGCAGGAATATCAGATACTTTTCTTTTCTAAATCTTAAGAGGTGTTAATTAATTTTCTTAATTTAATATATGAATTATATTGTATAAAAACTATGTAAAAAATATAAAATAAAAACATAATTAAATAAAACATATATTATCTCTTTTTCTCTCTTCTTCCCATCGCTGATTTAACTTTGTATGTTATATTAAATATTTAATAATACTTTTTATGTGTCGTATTGATTATTTTTAATTTAATATATGATTCTACTGTAAAATACATAATTTTATTAATATAAAAATTAAAATTATTTTGTGAATATGAAAAATATTAATAAACAATAATTAACATGTTTGACTCAATAAATAAATATAAATAATTAATAGTTTTATAATATTTTTATGAGAAGATAAATGGACATATTAGCTTAAAAATATTTTGTATTACATTGCTGGTTTTATATACATATAATGTATAGTGTATAAATGAATATATATATATATATATATATATATATATATATATATAAAATGGTGTTTGCTGTATCAATTTATAGTTTTTCAATTATAGTATATTTATATCTATCTATAATATATAAGTTTTTGCTAAAATTTCTTGTGGACTTTTTTTAAGTTTTAATTTATTTTAAATTCATTATTTATTTTTTTGGTTAAATTTTAATTTATTGAGCCTATATAATCTTGACATTTCATTTTTCTATTCTTTAAGATTGTATTTTTTTTAATTTAATAAACTAGAATTTTTATAATATAAAAAATGAAAAAACAGAATTCAAATATTATATGTAAAAGGTTAAAATATAATAGAATTTGTATGAATTAATAAATATTATATATTTATTTATTTTCTATCTAAGGATAATATATTTAATAAAATAATACTTTTATAATGTATTAAACTTAATATACTTTAATTGATATTCATTTTTTTCTTAAAAATTTCTATTTGTTTTAAAATTTTATAGTAATTAAATTAATTTTTAAAAAAATAGTAAAATGACACGAGACAACTTTAGTAGAAGAACTTTATGGATATCATAATAATTATATTTGTATTATAAAGTATTGTATAATAGATAATTAAGTAATTAGAATCAAATATCACAATTAGATTAGTGGTAAGTCTCTTATTCCTTAAGTAATAGGTTCAGGATTCACATTTCGAGCAATGAAGTAACTTGATTAAATAAAATAAATAACTTTAAAAATTGTATAATTAAAAATGGATAACTGCTCATTTTAAGATAAAAATGAATAGAGTAGGGCAAGTTCCTTGTATATCATTCACTTTATTTTTCAGTTATTTATAATAAATGCATAAATTATTTAAGAATGATATAAAAGTAAGTACATAATTAAAAAATTTAACAATTAATATCATTTTAAATTTTATAAATAAATAGATAGAAATAATTATTATTTTCAAAAGTAAACAAAAAAAGAGAGCATCAATTCATCATACCTGAAGACTTACCCGTATTGATAGATAAATGCTTGCATATGAGCCCACAACATATTGCGTATTAAGAAAAGAAAACATAATGAGTACTCATATTGAAAAATTTAAATATTCTATCCATTTTTTTCCGTGTAATCATTTTGGGTTTTAAACGGATAGCAGGGTTGCGTGAGGTTGAATATTTTATGCTTTATTATTATTATTATTATTTATTCAAAAGTAGAGAGACATTTACACCATTGCATACGAATACTGGTGACAGTATTATTAGTATTAATATATGTATTATTCATTGCATCTGTTGGGAAATTCTGCACTCTCTTTTCAGATGATAATCACCCGTAGGAATTATGACAATTTGGAATAATATACCTTTTTTTTTTCTTTGTTATGAAACGGTTTTTATGGCAGTTGGAGTGTCAAGTAGCATAAGAAGATGATTGTGGACAAGACAGACACTTGTCACTGCTCCAATGCTTTCATTGTTTAATAGCCACAGCTCAAGCGTGTAATTTAGAGTTTCCTTCATGCCATCGAATAATTGTTAGCATTATTACAAATAGCTTTAGTTGTCGTAGAATGGTTGTTGAGTTGGTTTAGGAGTACAAGACATTTCATTTTGTCACTTTGAAACTTAGCATTAACCCTTTGTGGCTAAAAGTTTCCTAAGCTTTTGTCACTGTATTCATGCCATGATGAAATGTTAGACCTCAAAGAGCCTCTTGAAATTTCTTCTCTCCTCCTTGACAAAAGTAAGTGCAAATTGTTAATCTTCTTTATGGCAAAGTCATCTTAACCATATCATTTATGACAGGATTTAGTAAGAGTTGTAGAACAAGCAATGGAGCTATGCCAAGAGAGAATTAAGGATGGTATGACAAATTTTAAAATGATTTATTAAAATTATTACAGTTTTATTTGAGTTTCTTTTCAAATTTGTTAATGTATATGATAACATATTTTATCCAGATATAAAAAAGAAATAACTTGCCGGATTTTTTAAAATTCTTTTAACTCGTGACATGTTAGCTGCATTTTTAATCATCAACATTTTTAAAACATTATCTTGATTGACTTGCTGAAAATTATTTTTTAATATATTTAGATAAATTATAATTTTTTATATTATTTAATATTTTTAGTATTTAATTTAGTTATTAAATATTTTATTTAAATTATTTATAATACAATATTTAATTTTTGTTGATAAAAATTTTAAATTATAAAATAAACTGTAAATGATTTTTATAAAAATATTATTTAACCTTATTTATAAAAATTATAAATAAATATTTTTAGTCTCAAAGAAAAAATATTTTTTAATAATATAATTTTTTTTTAAAATAATCATAAATAATATAATAAATAAATAAAATCATCAAAACATCTTAATTTATAATATTCAATCATTAAAATAGCTACAGATTTATTTATATTATCTTACTTTTTAAAATAAATAGATATATAAATTGAAATAACTTAAAAATTTTCTTTTTTAATATAATTATTTAATTTAAATAAAATATTAAAATTAATAATTAATAAAAAATTATGATACTTAAATTTTAATCGAATAATTATGCTCTTATTTTTTATTTTATTTTTATCAATTAATTTAACAACTAATTTTATTAAATTTAATTTAATCAATAAATTTTTTCATTTTTATCTTTCAGTTATATTTTTATTTTTTACCATTTTTAAAAATTTTAACTAATTTATTGGCTAATTTATATTTTTTGATTGATAATAAAGTTAACTTATTTAATGTTTGTAAAAATATGATTAATTGATTTTAAGTAATTTTATTTTTTAAAATTTATTTCTATTAAATAAAGAGTTTCTAAAATTATTGCCATTATTATCTTTAGTAATATGCATGGAAAAGAGTAAAGTCTTCTTATATAATTGGCCAAGTCAGCTAATGTATATAAATCAACTGATGAGATAAATAACGTATTTACTAATTAAGATAGAAAGAATAATAATTAGAAGCGAGAAACATGTTCTTTTAGTAAAAGTCTTTACTCTTGATGTTATTTATCGGATAATTATAATTAATAATTTTTATATTAATTTTATTTTAGAAATTAATAATCACCCATATATTATAAATATGGTCTTGATTTTTAAACGATTACATTTTAAAATTTATTTTTATTCTTTTTAAGCTCTATATTTTATCCTGTATTGAACATTTAGTTTTATTTTCATTAACAATTTTTATTTATTTAAACATTATTTTAATTTTAATTTGACTTAAATTTTAAATCTTAATATACTATATCAAATTAAATATATATTTATTTAAATAAACCAAAATTTCATATTATTATAATTATAGACAATTCCAATTTTATGTTAGTTTTAAATTTTTAACACGTTAATTATATCAATAAAGATAATATATTTTGATTTAAATAATTATTCTTATAATATTTTCTAAATTTCAAATGGTTTTATTTTTTATTTAAATTTAAAAATATCTTACAATGAACAAAAACTTTCTAGTTAATATCAGATTCAGAGGCCTAAATAAAAGACTGTATTGGCATTATTACCATTCGTCACTTCTTCTGATAAAAGACTGAAACCCCTATGAATCTATTTGGAATACAAGGTTCTTTGCAACTACTACTCTTCAATCCCATGGTTGAGGTTATGGAGTCATGCATCATCCATCACAATGTAATCATATTTTAAAAAGAAAATATAATTAGAAAACATCAAGGTATGGAGCACATGATAGATGTGATCGTTTGATACATGATAACCTTACCATTACGGAAAAAGCCTAAAATTAGAAAATATATTCATTTATGTTTAATCATAAATTGTTATATTTATTTTATTTTTATTTTTTCTAAATTTATCCGTCATTAGATAAAAATAATAATACTGTTTTTACTTAAACAATAAAAATAATTAGTATACCATTTATTTGACAACATAATTAAGGTAAGAAAGTGAAATCTTTAACAAAGTTTGATTAGGTATCTTTCGCCATTAGCGTACTTTACTCTAACGTATTCTTTTCGTACAATGAACTGTAAATTGTTTTATATATTATTATTGTGTACACAAGTACATTACATAGCATGACTAATTTTACAATAAATCATTACCATCCAGAATTGGGGAAACAAATCTGAAGCTGATTTTAGATAACATCTCTTATCAACAATTATGCTGTGTTTCTTCATGGATGAAATAGGAATGAGAAAAAAAGAAAAAAATAGTTGTTAAATAAGTAAACATAGAAAAAAAAATTGTTTGATGAATAAAAAAAAAGAAAAATATATTAGTTGTATAAATTTTATTTTATATAAATTTTTAAAATATTTTATTTTTTTATTATATCTTTTTATAAATATAATTTTAAATTTTTATAATTTTTTAAAATGTTAAAAAATATATAATAATTTTAATAATTTTAAATAAATAAAACAAAAACAAAAAAAATCTTCCATTTTATCTTTCACTCATTTTTATAATTAAAAAAATAAAAATTTGTAAAATTAAAAAATAATAATATTTCTTTTTATTAAAAACAAAACATATCAAATCATAAATTTTTTTTTTCAATTTCATCTTTTTCCAAACCCTTTTTCCCTATTTATTTCATCTAAACAAAGTTTAAAGAATATCTTGCGGGAAGATTTCTTTTGCTTCTTTTGCGGAGAGACCTTGTCTCTACTTATCATTGCAAAGTGCATGCAAAATTTGTAGATTTATTTAGTTTTGACCCATGGACTCCTACTTATCCATCCAACAATCACTTCTAAGCATGGTCTAGTTACAGTTGACTATTTTTCTTTAACAATACGTAGCATTACTTACACAAAAAACTAATAAAAACTTAATTTTAAGTGTTGAGATTCCTTTTCTTTTGTGTAATATTTGGAAGAAGAGGGGTTATTCATTTTTTTCCTTTCAAACTATCGATTATATGGTGATTCTTTATCAATTATATTGTCAAATATATGGTGATTCTTTATCAATTATATTATCAAATGGTAACGTGTCACATTACATTTTTTAATACCATCCTAAACACTAGTAGTCAATTTCACTAATTTAATAATGAAGTAATTAAGATGAATCGCCATAAAGATACTATTAGATGTAGTTGACAAATTAATGGATTAAACTAATTAATTGCTAGCTCATTTAATTTTTTTAAAGTGAAATAGATTTTATCTAACAAAAGTTTAATATTCCATTCAAATATTGTTAATATGTATTCATAATATATATTATCAATCTTTACTCCAATAAATTTTTTGTTAAAATTCTATTTGCATAGAATTATTATGTGTATGAGCGTATATGTAGCATTTTCATTTTTATTATACAAACTTTATTACAATTGGAGTTAGCCAAAGGATTAATCATTATTGTAGCAAAAAAAAGGGATTAATCGTTGTAGTATATAGATTTTCTTTTAGTGTAAAGAATGATCACAAGAAAGAAACTTATATACAAAACATAAAAAATGTAACTTACAATGTAAAATGAATTTAATTATAGGTATTGTCAATGAAGGACAGATCCAAAAAATATAAGGAGTGAAAAGTAAATAAACCTTAACTTAAATAATTTAGAATGCATTTCTCTTTCATGAGAAAGTTTGAATTACACTGTCTTTTGAATGTTTTTTATTCTAAAAATTACACTTCCCTCTCCTAAAAAATTAATGGTTGATCCAATTTACTTTTTTTTTAACGTTATTTTAATTTATGGCTCGCAGTATTGGTAATTAGTTGTAATTCCTACTATCAACTTTTGGAACTTCTGAGAAAATGAAATGATGATTGAATAACGTTTTAAAGTTAATAGTACAGTTTTCAAAAATCATTTCGTCTACAATGATTTGAAAAATAATAATACTATGTTCAAAGTTAATTGTTGACAAACTTAATGAAAATATCCTTAAAAAATTTGTTCATAATCACTCATCACTACTAATAGATGTATTTATTAGGTTGAAAACTAAACTAAAGTAACACATTAATATCTCAATGAAGATTGTAACTTTTAAAATAAAATAATAAAAACAGTATGATTTACTCATAATTTTTTTAGTCCATTACAAAATTTATTAGAGTCTACGTATATAATTAAAAAAACTGAGGAAGGGTCGAGGATCATACTTACCCCTTCCTAAATCTATCCCTTTTATTAATGAAAAAAAAATTACACACACATATATAAAATCATTTAATAAATTGAATAACATATAGACCATTAAATGTTTTAAATAACGTAACATCATGTCTTTGAACAATAATTTACCCTCTTAATTCAGTAAAATAAAATTCCCTTAAAAGTTAATTAGTTCATGGTTCCACTCAACCAAACTTATCCATAATCTACGATAGCGGGGTTAGGTAAAAAATTAGATGATGGAAAATTAAGAGAGCAATATTCAAAAGTATAGTAGACGAACCTTGTAGTATGGTAAATTGGGTAAGCAAGAGGATAAGATTTAATGATTTCAGGGTCCTTTTCCATGTCTCCTTTATATGGTTTTCCAAAATGAAAATGTTTTATCTGCGATTTTAGATGTCGTCATAACTCGTTGTTATGCGTCATACATGCATTGCATTTATCGGAAGAAAAGGAGGAGCGTTATTCGTTTGGTTTAACGTCTTTGTTCCGTCTTTCCAATTTTTTCTCATCGTCCTCATTTTCATGCAACACCTGTAAGGGATTACTTTTTTTACCTCTTTTTTTATAACTGCATCTTTCTCTTTTTTTTAAAAAAAATTATTTTTAAGTTTATATTTTCAAATTTAAATTTTAAAAGTATATTTTTTATATTTTAAAATTTTAATTTTTAAAATATTATTTTATATTTATATAAAATATATTTTTATAAATTTAAATTGTGAATTTTTTTTTTATATTTTTAGAATTAAAAATTTAAAACTATACCATTCTAATTTGAAAATTTAAAATTTGGAATATCGTATGTGTCTTTCGAAATTAAAATTTCAAAACTTGATTCAGAAATTTAAGTTCTAAAAATATTAAATGTACAAAAAAATTAATTTTCAAATTTTTTTTTAAACAATTAACATTAATGTTTATGTTTTAAAATTAAATACTCATATCTATTATTTAAAGAGAGATTAAGTTTTTAGATGTAATTTTATTTAAAATTATTTTATTTAATAATTTTTATAAAAAATTAAATTTTATCAATCTAACGGTTAAATTAATAAATTATATTATATAAATTATTTTTATAAAGTTTTATAAAAATTTAATATTTTATTAAATAAATTTAAATTAATAAATACTATAAAAAGCATATTATCCATTAATTTAAATTTATTTTTTAAAGTATTAAATCTTTTTTAAAATTTTATATAAATAATTTATATAATATAATTTATTAATTTAATAGTTGAATTTATAAAATTTAATTTTTATAAAAATTATTAAACAAAATAATTTAAAACAAAATTATTTCTAGAGCAACTTAATTTCTCCTCCTATTATTTATATATGGTGAAGAAAAATATCAATATTTAAGAAAAAGAAGAAAAAAATAGAAATTAGAATAAAAAAACAGAAAAAAAGATATAACTTTTATAATATATATATATATATATATATATATATATAAGGCTATTTTAATAATTTCCCAAGGCACAATTAGCAAAAGAGAGAAGTGTAAATAGGAATGCCCACTGATAAGCTGGGTACAAATCCTTAACCCAAAATGTTGAACTTCAGTCTGGTCCACTTAAATTATTGGACCAGGCTTGGTTCAATCCCCATAATGTCACGTACTTGGAGCGGAAATCTCTTGTTAGGAAATAGCAAAAAAAGAAAGAACTATTGTTGGGCCAACAGTGATTTCTTTTTTTTCGGAAAGAATTAATGAATATAATATTTATGAGACTCTACATCAACTGTTGAGATGGCCGAGTTGGTCTAAGGCGCCAGATTAAGGTTCTGGTCCGAAAGGGCGTGGGTTCAAATCCCACTCTCAACACTACTATTTTTTCGACCCCAGATAAAAAAGCGTCGTTCCCCTTCCCGCGCTTTACGGTAAGATTATAAGAATAATAATAGTAATTATTATTGTTTTAGTTATCCAACTACTATCATATGTAATCCAAAAAACGAAACATGTAATATTATAAAATATGTTTAAATAATATTAACATAAACATGTAATATCATAAAATATGTTTAAATAACATTAACATAAAATTTTAAGTAATGTTATTTGTGAACATGAATATGATAATATATTTATTTTTTTAAGGTAAATTATTTATTTAACTTAAATTATTATTAAAATTACTTTATAATTTGTACATATTATTAATTAAAAGAAATAAGCGTTATTCATTTTTTTAAAATAATAAAATCTAATTTTTAAAAAGCAAAAATGAAATCCGCATTTAAATCTATTTCGCTTTTAAAATTATTAAAATATTTTTATTATTTTAAAATATTATATAAAATTATAAACATAATAAACTATATAAATTTTAAAAAGTATTTTAAAAAACATAATAAACTAATAAATTATAAAAAAATAAAAATAAAAATATAAAAAATAAGTACAGATTTTTCCGATCTCAAATGTAGATAAAAATCGAATTTACTATTTTAAATCCACAGAAATGGAAATAAAAATACAAATAAAAATAAAAAACATGAACAGGAACATCAAACTCATCCCCTGATCCAATCCATTCACACTAGCTTAAACTAAGATGATAAAAATTTTCAATATCACGAAGTTGAACAACAGTTTTAAGTTAATTAAAACCTTCCAAAGTTAAACAAAAATTTTGAATTCCACAAAGCTCAATCGATATGTAGAAAACTCCAACTTCATTACCTATACCTAGACAGCCACAAGCAGCACATGACACATCAGCATGGCTGGAGCTAAAAGTTGGATTAGAATATTAGCATGTTTGCACTGGATATAAACATCACTTGCTCTCCCCAGCAGACATTAACTTGCTCAAGGATGTTTTCAAGTTCCAACCACATTACAAATACAGATCCAAACAATTAACTCTTCTCTTTTCTTTATTATTATCCCAATTCAAGAAATGAGATAAATTCGTTAAGAGATTTTTCTAACAGATGTAATTTTTATTCGAAGAAACAAACATGTTATACATTCCAGGGCAGAGAACATTCCTCTTGCCACACTGATGACATGCTACTCTCTACTCTTGCATTAGAACAAACGCACTTCCCCCACTCCATGCCTACTAAAAGATCTCTAGTCTAGTTACTACCATAAACCCATTTTCCCTAGCCCATGACACCAATACCTGGTGTCTAGTTATTACAACAAAAAACCTCTTTGCCTTTGCCTGAACCCAACAATTACCTTAATGCTGATGTTAATTACAACAAAAACCCTCTCCTGACCCAACAATTCATTGAATGCCAAGTCTTAATGGCTCAAACTTGGATCTCTATTAACCATCTGTACATCTCCTCTGGAGGAACTGGGATGGAGAAGGTTGTCAACCCAATCTCCAAGTCATAGTTGAAGTCGGTGTTCGCACCATCCACAACACACTTCAGTGGGCGCTGGGAGGTGTAAGCCCCAAACCTGCCACTTCCCCTGACTTTCATAGCAATAGTTGCTGTTGCTGCTCGGTTAGAACTGAGTGAAGTGGTTAGTTCTGATAACACCTCACCATCAAACAGTTCCGGTTTGTTGTTAGGGTCTTTATGAATTTCAACTTGCTCCACAGCTCCTCCAGTGTTAAACATATCCAGTAGCCCTATTGCTGCAAATGAAATACTTGATGCTATTTCCTGTCCAATAAAACATTTAAGAGTGGTTAAGTATACATCAAAGGCAGATAAATACAAAAACCAAAAAAATATCTTATTATCTTAATAGCCTTACATGGATTGGACAGAAGTGGAAAAGTTCAAACTCCAGAACATTTAGCGTCACTGGAACCGAAACCCCTTTTGGTAGTCGAATCACCTCACCTGAAATATGGAGGGGGTTAGTTATTTTACCACACTTTCATGAACTAAAGTCAATTTCAACAAATTTATAGCATAACCTAGAAGCATTCTTAAAAGAAAAAAACGAATTCATCTTCTTTTACACATCCTCTTCATATAGGATTTCCAATAAGGAATGTAATAGTACCTGATCTGTAAGCATAAACAATACTCTCTCCAAGCCATTCAGCACCCGCTACTTGGGAGATGAGGTCAACATCAGAGGCACAGACAGAGCCAGTGAGGGTGCCAGGTGATGCATCATGGATGCGAGTTTTCTTCTCTATCTTGCACCACCCAGCACCTTGGCAGTTAAATACACCGACCACGCCAGAGCATTTATTTAGGTTCCATATTTTGAGCAAGCTGAAAAATTGCAGTTTAGTCAAATCAGCCATAAATTTATGTCTATGGAACAGTTTTAAAAAACAGACATCAAAGTCAAGTAAAATAACCTTGTCCCATCTCTTGCTGGATCAGCAAAGAGAGAATCCCGAGTGGGCCTGCCAGGTAACTGAGTACGGAGAACTGAACCATCAGGGAGAACCAGCTTCTTAAGAAGATCAAAATTGTGGTTGCCTGGCTTGTCACTATTAAAACATCATAAATATAAAAGAATATGCATTATAATTGGGCAATTTCATGTATATGTCTAAGAAAGGATTTGTAATTAACATCACTATACCTAACATAAATTGGACATCCACCAATTGCACGAGCTGCAGCATGATAGTCTGCTGCCGGGTGTAAACTCTGCAATTACAAAGATCTTTTTGTTAACAAGGGAGAAAATTTATAGCTCTTGATAATTTCCAAAGGAAAAGGCAGGCACTAACTAAATTATAAATTAAGAGCAATTAACATTTGACTTACATGAAACATGTCCCAGTCAGGTTGCATGAATTCTCCAAGGAAAAGTGAGTTATATGCAACAGATGAAATATGGATGGTGTGGGAAGCAGGATCACGAGGGTAAAAATCATCAGAGGCTCTCACTACAGCAGTCTGCTTGGCACTATAAAGCCCATCAGTGTTGTGACACATACATGCAATGCATCCATTGTCAGGAAAGTTACGAGCAATGGATGCCTCAAGTGCATGATGATAGCTGCGTGTAAGTGAGACTCTGCCACCATGTCCGGCACCAAGGGTCTCAATAATGTTCTGCACATCAACCTTCACTCCATCTACTCCACATGAAGCTAAGTAAGCATGGAGCTCATTGTAGAAATTGAAAACCTTCTTTGGATGCACTAGGCCCAGGCCATGTACAGTCAGGCTGTCTATGACAATGTCTGGTTGGTTTCCTAGTACACCTGGTGACTGCACTGGGTATGCCAAAGCAGTGTCATAATGATCCATGCCAACTGCTGCTGGTTTTACTCCACCCCAATAACCAGCTAGTGCATGCCATACATAAACATTTCTGTCCATCAACACAATAACCATTATCAATCAACAATTCAGAAACTTAATTAGGAAAGCTACACCTCAAACCATGCTTCTCCATAGCAAATCACTTATAAAAGAAAAGGAAATAGATCATGTTTATTATCACAATTTAAGGATCTAAGACATACTTCACATTGTGATGTTGCTTTGCCCCATCTACAAGATGCTTCAGACCTGATATCTGTTCGTTGTTCTGTAATTTCTTTTGAAATTTAGTATTCTCTTTAATACCAGACAATCTAGTAGCAAACCTGCAATCATCACAATTTCATATACATCATCGATTAGTGCTTTAATCAAACTTACAAAAAAATAGCGCTCTAGAATGCGATTATTAGAATTCTTAATTGAGAAGTGGTTATCAAATTAAAATTGACAAACTGTTACTACTAATTATTATAGAAACAGAGAAATCTTACTGTGCTCCTTCTTGTACAACACAATCTGCAGCATCGGCTGTTTTACTTTCAATCTGTTGCCAACCATCATCTATGATGAGAAACCTTGGAGGTGTACCTCCCTCTGACAGACTGCAAGATATTGAACAAATTTCAGTGTCTAGATAATCTTTAAACATGATCTTCCAAATTCATCTCTTCTTCCTTCACCAGAAACACACTATACAATTTCTCTCACTAATTACCTTTTCAGGCCATCCTCAACACCCTCAGCGGTGACATCAGTATAGAAAGCATCCCATGTGCACCAGCCAAACCAGTCTAGAAAAGATGGCAACTGTATAAACCAACAAAACAAGGTCACAAGATCCATCACATATTAACTTGGCATATTTGTAAAGCAATTGGTAACGCCGCAAGGAAGAGGGTCTTACTCTTTTCTTCTCACGATGAAGAAAGGTTTGCATGTGTTTCTCCACAGCCCTGAAAGAAAAGCAGAAAAAGGAATCGGTAAACTAAAACTAAATTGTCAATATACAGCTTCTAATGTTCACCAAATGAAAAGTAAATTAATGCAAATAAGGCCAGCTAACATTATTTTTATTAGTTCAAGAAAGGGCGGGGGAAGAGTGCCTTACTTGACAGCTTGATTGATAACTTCAAAGGGGTTGGTCCCAGCATGCATGTAGACCAGGTGAAGGCCTTGGTTAGTCTCAACAGCATTATCCCCTGCAAAACCAAACCACATACCAAAAGAAAAAGGGTCGTTTTGGTTCTTTGGGACGCCATCCTATATATATATTTTCTCCAAAGGACCAAAGCTATAAACTCCATCTGTTTGATTCAATTGATTGATAATCATGGAGAGGTTTATCCAGCTCAATTCTATATCCATTAATGATAGTCCCACCCAATAATTTCAGGTGGAAGACCTTCAAATTTTGGCTGAAGGGAAGGAACTGAATTAACAGCAAACATGGCACTAAATTATGTCATAATGGCAGACTTTCATGTAGCCTTCACCACCAAACCATTTGGCATGGCCAAGAGTTACTCACCACTCTCGAGGCAAATCTCTATCTCGTTTTTTTCATTCCCTTGTAGAACAGCTCGGAATTGGCCTTCTAGGAGAGGAAGCAAGACTGTGTAGATGGTAGGAGAATTCTCCCCATCAACTTCACTCTCCTTGCTCTCTATAAGCATGAATTGGGTCTCCAGAGGAATATCCCTCCCACAAGTTCCCATTCTCTGAGTCATCCACCATAACTTGAATCGGAAACAACACATGAACCGTAGCCCCCTGTTCATAAAGTATATCACAAATTAGTAAAACACCAATTCATTATATTCCAACTAAATCGCAAAAGAAATTATTGTTTAGCTTATTCATGCTTATGGTTACAAATCAACACACATCGTAACGCCTACCTTAATTCTCTACAATCAAATTCTCCAAGGTTATATACTTGAGCAAGTTAAATGAACCATCATTTAAATTTCAGCACTACAATAAACTAAGGATTGTAAATTCAAGCAATTTCATCAATTTCTATAACAGCAGAACATGGTACACAAGAATATGCTGCATGTGACACTGGAAAAGCTAGAAGAACTTACTCCAATACACCAATGGGAAATACATGGAGACTTTTGCAGTGGGAAGCTGTGGCACCAACAAATGCACCAGTCAGAAGTCCATTTCCAGATCCTGGACTCAACACAATGTTATCTGGCACTCCAGTTAGTATGGTCTTGCCATGAACAACCAGCTTCCCATCATGAACACAGATCTTTGGTGTCACCGTCATCTTCCAACACTTGACCACTGGGTCACAATAGAACACAAGCCAAACTTGTTATTACCATTATTATGAACCAATAAAATTCACCATGCAACAAATGAATGTTGTAAAACGGTAGATGTTGCAAAACACGCACCGCGGAACCCCGATTTTCTGTACAGGTATATATTGTTAAATCACAGGAATAGTAACTAAAACTGTTAATTAAGGAGGCTTGTATTATGAACCTAGGGACTTAAGATGGTGATGATGACGGGTGCTAAAGTTTAAGCACACGTTAGAGTGATTGCGATGAGGTACACGGAAAGGAGGAATCCACGTTGAGAAGTGTATTGATGTGGTCCTTAGCATCATCTTTTTACCCTACCCAAATTCAACGAATAAATTGGAGCAAATATAAAAAGGAACCTATAGACTACACGCTCTTTTTGTTTTTTCCTACTCGTTTAGTCCTATTATGCTTGTAAAGTTGTAATCCCACCGAGACACTTCTTTCAAGGTCCGGTCTCGCTATTGTTTAATGTCATAAATTCTTTTATTTAATGAAAATCCACAAAATAAATTTTGTAATGTTTTAGAAGGAGAGCTTTTATGTTAAAAATTTTAAAATATTAATCAAAATAATTTCGAAAAATAAAGTTATTCTAGTTTTAAAATTAAGCAAATAAAGATGCATCGGTTGCGTTCACAAAATTATGATGAAGGGACGAGTGACTTTATAATTAACAGGTGCTGTTTCTTTTTCTTTGTTTTTTCAGAAAGTTGAGTTGTGGCCAAAGAAAATAACATGAGAATAGGACTGTAGTTTGTGCAAGACATGAGGGCAATTCTGCCACCGAAAAAAACTTCAAAAAGTGAAACACCGGTGATCTCGCAAAACCACGACGCCGTTCTTGTTCCCTTTGAAAATAGAAGTAGGAGACAAATTAACAAAATCCAGATTCCCAACGCGGGATCAGTTTTCAAACCATGGTTTTCAAGTACCAAAAAATCGTAAGTACATAAATCTCCTCCAACGAAGTGATCATGTAAAATTACTACTGGTTCTACATCTTCACAACAACCGAGAAACTGAACTTACCGTCACGGATAGCGGAGAGAGAGGGTAAAAATTGAAGAACAGTTAGTTTAATAATTCAGAGAAGACTAAAGTGCGTTCCAGGAGGAAATGCTCCTCCAATGGAAGGTGGTGGAAGCACGAAGCGACGCACTCAGGTAACTGTTGATGATTACTAGCTTCCGAAATTTTGCTGTGAGATATGAGAAGAAAGTAGAAAGATGGTTTTTAATTTATAGCGTGTCCGATGGTAAACCTCGAGCAAGTTTCGGGGTTCTCGTGCCTCCAGATTCTGACACGTGGAGTATGGGTAGCCGCTGGATCCTTCTATAACCATAAGGACATGTGATTGTGATGTGGTTTGTGGGGTATGGCTAGCCGGTGGTAAGTGGTAACAGTAAAGAAGGAAAATTTCTCTGATGTTAATAATGGCGGCCACAAAAGAAGTAAGGCATATGACGGTGATGCTTCATTCATCCAATATACAATAAATTTAATAGTTGTGTGATAAATACGTCAATTTAAACTTCTACCATTAGATCCTCCTTGTTAACTTTATTCTTAATATCATTTTAATACTTTTATATTTCAATAATTAATTTATCTTCACCTATTAAAAATACTATTATGTTTTATGTGCATAATTTAAAAATAAAATGAAAAAATTAAAATTAAATAAAAATAAATATTAATAATATAAATTTTGATTTATATATATTTTAAAAATATAAAATTTAATTTTTTATTAATATAATTTTTTAAATTTTAATAATTTAAAATAAAAATAATAATCTCTCTTGCTTTCTATATTTTTAAGAAAAGAATTTTTTTTATAAATTTTACAAAAATTAATTCTTTCATTTTATATAGGATAAAAATTAAAAATTAAAAAATTATTTTTAAATAAATTTAATCTTATATTTTAATTAAATGATTCAAGTTAGGTAATTTTCTTTTGAAGTATACACAAATAAAAATTTTACAATTTCATTAATATCAATTTCAAGATTTAAAGTTAAAGTGATAAAAAAAACAACAATTAAAAAATTATATAAAAAACAGAATGATTATTTATTTTTATATTATTCTCTTTAAGAATTTGTTGTGTTAATTTTTGAATCTCCATTTTCAAAGTTGATATTAAAAAAATAAAAAAGTTTATACAGCTAAAGAAACAATCATTGCACTTTGAAATGATAATTTTTGTCGACACAAATATGCAAGATCAATTTCCTCCACACCAACGGAAAGAGCATTTTATACGATGGTGGAAGAATAACTAAAAAATAATGGTAGGAAGATATAATAAAGCTCTTGATTATTAGAACAAGTTATTGTGAAAAAAATTAATTTTAAATAAAAATGTTTTTAAATAATAATTTATGAAAAGAATGAAATATTTTTGACAAAATATAAGACAAAATTTTCTATCACACTCATCAACACGTAAGATGGATAAGAAATGACTTCTTTTGCCGTAAAATACGTTTTTTTTTAGTATGAATTTTCATATTATTAACTAATTAGGAAGCATTGTAGATGTATTTTTTAAAAATATATATTATAGAAAAATCAATAATTTTTAATAATATAATAATTATAATTTAAATCTTAATATAAAATATTTAAATTATAAGTATATTTTAATTTTAAAAAATAATCAATCTATTATATTGAAAAACTCAAAAGATTCTTTCAATATATTATTTTCGATCCAATAAAATTTATACATATAAAAAAAAAATCTGTTAAATAGAAATTTTTTCTTTCGATATTTTTAAAATATTTTAAAATGATTTTATTTTTCTTTGAAACAACTTAAATTTCAAAGAATACATATATACCTCAGAACAGCTCTAGTTGGGATGTTAAGAACTTGCCATGTTGAATGTATTGGTGTATTTCCTACATTTTTTTAAACATTAAATTAGTCTATATTGTAGGAAGAAAAAAGAAAAATGATTGTTCAAGTAAAAAAGATTAATATTATATGATAATAGCAAGGCTGTTATTCTATAAAAAGAGTGATGCTATACTTTTTTTAATAGATTTTTTAGATTCTTTAATTATTTAAGTAACAATTTAAACTTAAAAAATAAAACATTTAATGATTTCCGTTAAAAATATTATTTAAGAAGATAGTATTAAATTTCCAATAACAGGTATTGTTTAATGGCACGCAAAACTATTGGATAAGCTTACATCATGAAGACGTAATGAGAATTGTTATGACCAATTTGTGGTAAAGATGTATGAAAGTTCAAAACTTGATTATTATTATTTTTATTAAAAATGGTTTACAGTCGCTATGCAATTCATCAAAAAGTGATTTGGTAGGCAAATACATTGTATGAAGGTCACATGAAAGCTAAAAAGAAATGCTTTTCATAAATGGGCAATGGCAACCGCCTTTCTTATTCTATTTTGTGATTAAAGGCCCCCAAAAGCCCAAATATTCATATATCATGTTTGGGAACATGAGAAGAATAAGACACCTTTATTAGGCCAAAAATGTATAAAACAAAGTAGCAGAGCATATGATTTGAAATAAAATGAGTTGTATACATATAAAAACATATTATATTTATATTTATATTATTTGTTATATTTTTAACAATAAAAAATATCAATCATTAAATTAAAATATAAATAAATATAAAATAATTTTCATATATGAACTCATCATTCTATTTCATCCCATACATCATGATCATTTTTGGAGCACAATGCTTTTCATCACCCATGTGGCAGAGACATTGCCCTCCAAAAGGTGTCGATGTACTCGTTAATAGAATTAGGTTCGTTTCTTGAAGCTTTTTACAATCTGTTTTTATCTTTTAGGAATTTGATAAGAAATAAAAGTTGCACTTTTTTTATTTATAATCACAGAAAATAATCTTTTTCAGCTTTCAATATAAACATTTTATACTACCAACAAATAATAATTTATGCTAGGTATAATTTTTGAAAATGTTACTATAAAAGCTAATAATTTTCAATGATAAAACAATTTATAATTAAATGATAATGTACAAAATTTTATATTGTTAATATATTTTAATTAATTTTTTTAAAGATGATTATAATTTTATTATATTTTTTGAAAATTATTCAAAATAATCAAATATGTGATATTTTGAGTATTTAATTTTTTTTAAGTTTAAACAAATAACTTAAAATTCTGTAAAATAATTAGAGGATTAAATTAAATTTAAAAATTAAATCAAAATTTACCTTAAATTTAGAATAAAACTGCTAATTCAACCTAAAATGTAAAGTATATTAAGCTATAAAATACGAAAATTAAACAAGATGAATAAATCCACATTTGGTTAGGCTTTTAAGCCAACAACATCTTTCCAGTAAAGAAATTGGTTTTGCACAATAACATGCTTGTTTGGTTAAAATTTTACATTATTAAAATTAATTTCATTAAAGAGTATAATAGAATTTATTTTAGTATTCAAACAAAGTAAACTCCTATAAATATTTTTAAAATATCATTTATAAATAAATTCTTAACATCAACATTTTAATTGTATCTTTAGATATAAATTTAATATTTACCAAATTTAAAATACATACAAAATTAATCATTTTTAAATAAAAATCCTTTAAATTTAAAATATCTAAATATAAAAAATTCAATTTATATTTTAAATTTATGATAATAACGAAATAAATTTATTTGCAAACTAAATCTTAAGTATATATTACCAAACAAGCATATTTTTTGTATACTGTATGAATGTTTTAAATTTAAATAATTTATAAATTAAAATTAACAAAATTACTAATAATAAATATTTTATTATAAAAATAAATTATTAAAATATAATATTTAATATTTAATTTATTTATAAAATATGTAGTAATTTAATAATAAATAAATAATATAATATTTAAAATGTAATATTTCTAGACTTTTGATTGAAAGGTTGTTAAATGATTATGCCATTTATTGTATTGTCATGTAAATAGAGAAAAAATTATGAAAAAATAAGGTTCAGTTCAAATATGTTATAAGATACAAGAGACATGAGAAAATTGTTTGGATTTACAAGAAGATATTTTTAAACTTTTCATCTATTTAGATAGGATTATAAATTCTCATATTTTATCTAATTATAATTTTGATTTAAAATAAATATTTTAACTCATAAAATTTTAAAATTTTCTATAAAATAAATTCTATCGTTAAAATTTATGATCCAAACAGTCTTAAAATTACTCTTTAACAACAATTATTTAAAATAGTTTTTTAGCAATTAATTCTAATAAAATTAAAACAAAAGCATATAATTTACTATTTTCGTAACAAAGACTTTGCTTACAATTGAATTTAACACGTGAACTTTATTATATCTGACTATAGGTATTCTTACTAATCTTTCCAATACTTTAATATTTTAAATAAAAATGGATAAATTTATTATCATGAAAATAAAAATATTTAATATTTTTATTTTATAATTAAGATTATTGATTGAAAATTTTAAGAAGTATTCTTTACTCTCAAATGTGAATTTTTAATTTTTTTTTACCATGATTGATATCTTGTTATAATCATCTTTTTGTTCATATAATGAAACTAATGCTATCCATGGAAGAATGCTAAATTTTTAATGGATTAGTATTTGTGTAATTAATAGGATTATAGAATAGTTAATTATAGAAATTAACATTGAATTAATTATATGAGGATGGATATTTGTTATCCGACTTTTGATAAGAATAGTATGTAAGAAGTTGAGTTATTCATTGACAGGTCCCTACTCACGATTCATGTTGCTGTGTAAGTTATTTTCCGTAAGCATGTGCCTTATGAGAGAACCCAGCACTAAAAAAAGGGAATAATTTCTTACTTATTCACCCCAACACTAATTTTATATCAGAGAATAAAAGATTGCTGATTTTTGTTTTCTTTCAAAGTTCATGGTGTTACAATATCATAATTTTACATCATATTTTATCGGATTCAAAGATTTTGTTAGATAAATTTAGCATACTCAAGTAGAATTATCTTTTACGGATAATATTTGGGATCAAGACGAAAAAGAAATCAAACATGACATCCTCCTTTAATCACTTCCCATATGGACCACAAACTTTGAAAAATTTGGAAAACAAATTCCACAATTACTCCAAACATATTTCCAAATTTTCGAGACCTCTTCTTCAAGAAACATGAACTCCTAGGTCCAATATAAGGAGTCTAGGGTATCCTCACTAGAGTGGGATATATTAGTCACAAATTGTTTATCTCCTAATCAATATGTTTAACTATTTTGTTTATTGTGGAGTTAATAGATTAGTCAACAGTTGACCAAAGAAGAAGGTCAACATACTTACCTTTATCCCAAGTGAAGGATTAATTATCAAGATGATGTACATCCACAGTGACACTTTTGTTCGCCATAAACTCCTAGTTGAGAGCACCTGTTAATAGAGCTGTCAATTTAGCTCATTCAACCCAACCCAACCCTAACCCACGTGAGCTAGGGCTAAAATAGCCCATACACCCACAAAGCCCACTTTTGCAAAGCCTATAAGATTAAAAAATCCACTAAATGTCATGGGTTAGGGTCAATCCATGGGCTGAAAAATTTTAAAAACTATTATATAATATATCAACTTAGGATTTTTTTCATTAATGCAAGGTATATGATTTGTATAAAAGGAGCAAGCAACAATATGAACAAACCATACATAATTACACTGTCTGTTACTTCACTATAAGATTAAGAACAATAAAATCTCATGTATTCTGCCCATAACTTGATTTATACAAAGCAAGCCAAAGATAAAGTAACAAATTTACATGAATAGTTTAGAAATATAAAATATTGAATTATTAAGTGGACAATCAACAACTTACAGGTTCATTTTCCATATCATATTCATATATCAATACAGTTAATGCAAAAGAAACTTAGATCCTAGCATGCAATAAAAACACTTACCTGATAAAATTCAGAGACTAAACAATTGGGTCCTAGTACAAGCATAAAACAATCTGAAATAAAACCAAATTATCTTAATAATTTTAACTACTTAACGTGAGATATAAAAGTAAATAAAATATAGAATGTTCGTTATTCAGTTTTATCAAGAACTTATTGCAATTTGATAAAATAAAAAATTACTTACAATTAGTCTCTAAATTCTCCATGCTCGTTAGATTCCTCTATTGCTATCTCAAAATAAAAAATATTATCATCATCTTCATCATCTGAAACTCAATCAAAGAAAATGATTAAAGAAACAATTGTAAAATAATTAAACAAGATAAGAAATAGTAATAAATAATTATTTTACAAAATATTACCACTAGGATTTTGAGCAAAGCCATGAAACCAATTCCTGTGCAAATTAACATTTGTACATTCTCAGAAAGAGTAGAACTTCTATATTTTGTAAGAACACGTCCTCCAATACTAAAAGCAGACTCAGATGCTACTGTAGTAATTGGAATACTAAGCACATCACGTGCCATTATAGAAAGAGTGGAAAATTTTTTCTCGTTGATCTTCCAATAGTGAAGGACATCAAAGTCCTCACCATCATCAACATCTACTTGTGATTCATCCAAATAAACATCAAGTTCATTCTTACCACTAAATGATTTAGCTTCATTCTTATGCATTTTATAATCCTGCAATATATAAAATATTAATTAGCTAAACAAAAGAAACATGAAAGAAATAAAAGCTAAATTAGGATAAAAAACTTACACTAAAAACTCTTGATCTCTTAGGCTTATTTCCTTCTTCGCTTAACTTAGGCAATAAAAGAACTTCATTGGATGATTGAGAAAGAGAAACACTTGGAATAGGAAAAATGCTAACATATTCTTCATAAAGCTTCTTCAACTTGTCTTTCACATTTCTAACCTTATCTTCGGCAGTTAAACAATCAAGTTTAGTATAGTAATAATTTAAAAAATCAATCTTCAATGTTGAATCAAGAATAGCTCCAAAAGCTAGTACAACACTGTACTCTTTCCAATACTTATCAAATTTTCCTTTCATCCTCAAAGACATTTTCCTTATTACATTATCATCATTTGCCAAGTTTACTTCAAGGAGACATTCGATTTTCCAAACTTGCATAAAATACAGATTTGAAGTAGGATAAGATGAACCAGATATCATATTTGTGATCTCATAAAAAGGTTCTAAGAATACACAAATTTTCTCTCCTCTATCCCATTCTTCTTGAGATGGACAATTTTTATAATTCTTGTCTACCGCTTTGAAAATATTAAAAACTCGCTTGTATTTAATTGCACTTTCAAGCATTAAATATGTAGAATTCCACCTAGTAGACACGTCCAATCTTAAACCAGTGTTCATATCTAAACCTGCACTACCAATACAATCTTTGAAAATATTCATCCTTCCATCCGAGCTTCTAACATACTTAACACTCTCTCTAATTTTATACAGAGCTTCAGTTGCTATTTTCAATCCTTCTTAAACAATCAAATTTAGGATATGCGCAGAACAACGGACATGAAAATATTTACCATCACATAACAAGTTACCTTGAACATTAAGATGGTTTTTTAAAATTTCTTGCATGCTATCATTAGAGGAAGCATTGTCCAAGGTCAAAGAGAACACCCTTTTTTCAATTCCCCATTCCTTTAAGCAACTAAATAAAGTGCGTTCCAATTCAACACCGGTATGAGGGGGCATCATTCGACAAAAATTCAGAATTTTACTATTCAATTTCCAATTCTCATCAACAAAGTAGGCAGTTAAACATATATAACCCTCAGTGGTAGTTGTTGTCCACACATCAGAAGTTATACATACTCTATTAGGAAGCCCACACATAATTTCCTTAAGTTTCTTTTTCTCTTTGACATATAATTTTTTAACATCTGACACAGTGGTGTTTCTGGAAGGAATTTCAACATTCGGATTCAAATATTTTGCCCATTCCCTAACACCCTCATATTCAACAAAGTTAAAACGCAAATGATGTCTAATTATGAGCTTTGCAAGCATGTTGCGTTGAATTTCTTGATTGATCTTTCTTGAGGTAGACTTATTATCTTTCACCTCCACACTTGACTCAAAAATTTTACAAACCGAAAGATGACGACTTAAATGGGAAGTCCCATAATTAAACTTTGATTTAGGATTCTTGCCAACTTTATACTCATGACCACAATAATTGCATGTAGCCTTTTCAAAACCATGTTTATCCATACCAATCTTGGTAAAATATTTCCAAACATTTGACAACTCCTTCTTAGTTGTTTCAATACTTTCAGACATTACAGGAGTTTTAGAAATATCATCATCATCCATATTAACAATACTTTTACTTGTAGACTCCATAACCAATTTTTAAGTTCCTATGCAATAAAATTAAATAATATAATTAAAAATAATGAATAAACTCGTATACCAACAAAGAAAGCAAAACCAATAATTTAGAAAACAAGAAAAAATTACATTGGATAAAACAAAAATAAAGTTAATAAATAAAAATGTTACCTTCCGTCGTGTGACTTCTTCCTATTTTGTTGGTTGGGATAGATCACACAACAGGTTTCTCCAGATTAAAAGACCTTGGTTGACATAAGATAATATATTTATAAATGTATTAATAAACTTGAGAAAGATACTAGGCAAAAAGGATCACTATTGTACAAGTTGTATGAATAATATATTGAATTCAAAAATGATATATAATATTAGATGAGAACAATATAATAAATAAATATATAAATTACTATCATTATATTTAAAAAAAATATTTTAATTAAAGGTTAAAATATAAATTTTATATGCAATATCCAAGGTAAAAAAAAATAAAACAATGTAGATTGAATATTTACATGAAGAAAACCCCAAAATAATAAAAATAAAACTAGGGGAATTAGAGGGCAAAAAAAATCCAAAAAATTAATACAAATGGGTGAAGTCCAAGAGATAAAAATAACATGTACAATTGCAGCTCATTGAATAATCTACACAAATAGTAACTCAAAGCAGAATTTGCCAAAATGCTACTCACTAAAATTAATTAGTTACAAGGGAAAAAAAATTTACTCATTTTTGTTATCATTTACTTTGCTTATTGAGATTCTAAACAACACTAGTCACATCTTCAGACCAATCTACCACCAGAGCTGAACCCATGACTACTTATGTATCATCTATCACAAGATAAGACCCATATAACTACTTATCTATGGTTTTATACTCTATGGCTAGAAAATGTGTTCCTCATAGAGATCTTGCACAGTTGTTAATGAAGCTCTTAGCTTCACTTAACACAATGAAGCCATAAAAATAACTTTATTATATTTGAAGTAAGTGAATTAGACTTGAGCACAGGCATCAGCATAAAAATAACTTTATTATATGTTTTTCTCTGGAATTTTAAAGTTTCAAAATAATTAATACAAATCAGCTTAAACTAAAAGCAAAAAATAACAGACTGTATGGCTGGAAAACTCTCTATTTTTATTACTAATACCAGCAAACAAAATTTAACCTCTATTAGTTTGCACATAGAGCCATGACAGACAAACTACAAGCTAAAGCAAAAAGAAATGTTAGTTTCCTTTCTATAACATATGTCGATCAATACCTGAAAAATTATCAACAGATGGTGCATGAACAGGAACTGGTGGAGCAGCATTCAGGGGATAAGGATCACCAGGAACTGCAATCCAGTGAAATGATTCAAATTACGGTCAGAATCGAGGATGCCTAATATCCTTGCATTTCAAAAATACATTTGGAATATTGGCTCATCACTAAATAATGATCAGAGAATACAGACAAATCCATCATATGTAAAACATAGAAGCATTGGATATAGGCAGAGATATATGAATGAGTAGTTTCAACTTGGTCAATTCAGTAAAGGTAAATGTTCCAGTGCATACTCTCCCAAAATTAAACCGCATTACAGAATATGTAACAAATCCACCTCCCTCAAAGAAACTGATCATTTTTGTCCCATATGTGAAGAAACTAAAATATAACCCAAGATAATGTTCCTTGACTTAAGCTCCAGGTATCAGACAGATTGACATCATTAACATAGAAGATATTCTCTCATTTGCATGGAGGGACTAAGATAAACCACTCTTCTAACACAATCTGCAAGAAAGATAACACTATACTTTGCAAGTTGATCCAATATTAAACTTTATCTCATTTGGAAACAGAATGCAACAGTTCTTGGGGAAAATAGAAGGTGAAAAGAAAAATCTCAGGTTTAAAACTATAAATGCAGTCCACAATCCCTCCAATCTAGTTCCTTGTCTAAGTCATCAATGCACAAAAAATAGTCAATTCTCCATTTTAAATTTCTAGCAATTGATACGGGGTATTTACCACACATGCATGTTTCTCAACATATTAAATGCTACCACCGATGACAAACCAAGGATTTTCCCAATTCCCAACTACTTAAACGAAATCACTTTCACTTGATAATCAGTTTGTTACATGTAAACACCATCTCCACATACGTACCCTATCTGAAATTCCCCCTTTACCATGGGGAATTATATTTGATTTGCTTAAGTGACTCAAGAACAGCATAAAATTAAAATGCTCAAAGAGCACCCTATTCGGTCACATTTTCCTAAATACAAATTGCAGAACCCTCAAGTCAACAGCCCCAATTGTGGCATCCCATCCAGCTGTTTTAATGAACAAAAAGCCACAAAATAAAGCAACATACCACCAAAACTGACCAGAAGCAAAACACCTCTCAAACATATGGACAATCAGGAACATTTATGGACAATCACCGGAAATCCTAAAGCCCTCTTTCACACTAACACTATCAGGAACATTTATGGACAATCACTGGAAAAACGCTCAAAAATACGTTAAGCAAACTTGTTCAAAGATTAAAAAACAGCAAAGTGAATAGGATACCTTGGTGGTTGATTGGAGAATGGGTTATACACGGTTGCAATTCATGATTTGGAGAATGAGTTTTCCGCACTGTTGCAGTTTGCAGAGAAGGAAGTATACACTGTTGCAATTCGTGGAAGACTTAGTTTTCTTCACTGTTGCAATTTTTTTAATTTTTAAAATTAAGTTTTTAATTTGGGAATTAAAACTATTCAGATAGGATTTTTTATTTTTGGACTGAACCTATCTCTAACCCATAAAAATAGATACCATATGGGGCAGGGCTCATACAAGCCCTATTTATTAAATGGATAAATTATAAAAAATTATTATAGAGGGCTATATGGATCAGCCCCTGGGCTAGGGGCTTAATTGACAGCTCTCCATGTTAATGAGTTTTTCTTATATTCATCTTAAGTTGTGCTCATATAATATATCCAAATATTGAACAAATAAGCGAGGATTCGACAATTATGCCCCTCACCCACTACCATCATAAAAACACAATTGCAGGAACTTGTGTTTAATTATGAAAAGGACAAAGAAATAAAACCAAATAACCTACGCTAAAATATGTATAATTTATTTCTTATAATTTAATATTTGTATAGGATACCTACTAAGTAGAATGTGTGTATGAGTAATTTTAGATATGTAATATAAGGAAAGTTTGCAAATAAACAAAAAACTTTCATGTTGTAAGAACATTGTTCTTAAAATTAGATATTTTTAGAAGAATTTTAAGTTTTTTTATTTTTAATTTTGTAAATATTTCAAATTATTGAATCAATATATTAAATAATTTTTAATTTTTAAAAATAAATAAATATATTTGTTCGTTTAATACTTACTTTATCATTTTTTAATACGTATATAAAGATATATTATAGTAATTTTTATTAACAATTATAAAATTTAATATACTATTATATTAAATTTTAGATTTTTTATAAAACTCATTAAATATTTATTATATATTTTTAAGTACAATATATTAAATATATTTATGATTTAAATATAAATAATACCATCTATTTATTTATATTTTTTATTTATAATTAATAAATTTTAATAAAAATTGATCCAATATATATATAAGATAAAGAAACTTATAAAGAAAATTATCCGTAATTGATTTATTTTAATATTCTCTTGTCGTGTTCCCCATTTTATTCATTAATTAAGCCATGCCCTTCTCAGTTCCCAGTTATCTTCTTACCCCCGGGGCATGTAGGTTGATGTTTGATTGACACCACAAAAAATATTTTTATAACTAATTATTAATCTAGACGTTATCCCTAATGAGACCCTTCATTATATTTAATCTTTATTCACAGAATATTTTCGGTATCATGTAACATAAATTAAATTTTTAATACTTCTTCCACAGAAAGTACAATGCCTCTCACTTATATTGCTTGAAATAGGGTAATTATCGATCTCCCAACACAAGAAAATAAAAAAGTCGGTCGATGAGACAATGATTTGAAAAAATATAATTTAAATTTAAATAAATATTTTTATAATATATGTTTAAAATAATATAATAAATATGTAAATTTATTAAAATTTATAAAATTATTACATTCAATATTATAAATTTTAATAAAAAGTATTATTTATTAGTTTTTATTATATAATAGTAAAAATTTTAAATAATATAATAAGAATCATGCTAATTAGTATTATAAAGATCCGCTTAAAAAATTAAAAATAAATTTTTATTTAAATATATTAAAATTAAAATTTTTAATTTTAATTTTTAAAAATATTTTATATACGGAACATTAACATTCAGATATAATTCGACTGATTATTATTTTTAAAAAAAATCCTGAATTAGTCCATCTGAAATATAACACGATGTATGAATGGGTGCACTGCGCAGCGTGGGATAATCACCGTTCTTAATTTTTTAATCAGTATTCTTTAAACACTACTTAAAATAATATTATTAGTTTAATCATGCGTGAAAATGTATAACGAATTCCAATCCCTTGTATAATTAAGGAAAATAAAAGTACTAATAATAATATTATATTTTTTCTTCCATCATCAAAAATAAAATGTTTCATATTTTCAGTTCATTATAGTTATCCAAAATAATAAAAATAATTACAAATACTCATTAATTACCGCCCACTAGACCAAAAATATATGATCCGGACTAAAGGCGGTTTGAACGTATGCTTACGTCGCTTTAATAATCATGAACTAAGCACCGGTTCTAATTCTATGTATTAAAAGCTTTTTAATGAGGTTAATTTAATTATTCTTATTTTAAGAGTAAATTTTTATTACAAATTATAAAATATAATATATTAAGAATATTAAATATTATAATTTAATTTTTAAACACATATTGAAAAAATTATAATTTAAAATTTGTTGCTTTATGTTAAATGAGTTATTATCATCTAATTTGATGAGCCTCTTCTATAGAGCCATTAATTCGTTAATGAAATCAAATTTAAAACATGCAAGTGGGGCCAAACGAGTTAGGGAAATAGAAAATTTCTTTTCTCTTTTCTTAGTCATGAATCAACAACAAAAGTTGAAGGAAATGATTTCAATTTTTACTAAAACAGTGTTGCATACAATTAAGAGCGTTGCTTTTTTCTTTTTGAAAAAAATTAATTAAATAGTCAAGTAAGATTAATTCCAACATGTTAAGGAAAGACGAACGTTTGGATGAATTTCTATAAATTTTATTTAAATTCTAAAAATAAATCATAATCCTTACAAGATTATTTTATCACATTTTTAATAATTTTTGTAAAACTTATATCAAGATATTTTTTTACTAATTTTAATATATTTGAAGATAATTTATAACATAAACTATACATGATATTATAAAACTTATTCAATAAGCATTTAAAAAAAAAACTATTTAACTAAACATACTAGTTTTAAAAACTGAAATGGATATGGTTTATCATTGATTACATGAATTAGTTGGTAAAAAATATTTCAGTTTAAACAATAATTTTTAATTAAGATTTAAAGTATAAAACATGTTAAATATTTAGAAGAAGAATCTTACCAAACATAATAATCTTATATTTAACTTGAACAGAATTTTTGTGCGAAGAATACTTATAATTTATTTAAAAAATAAAAAAATTGAGCATGAATTAATCACATCTCAATCCAACTCTAATTAATTGTTTGAATCAAATTAAGTCTGAATGTTTAAATTTGGGAGCAAATCTGAAAATCAAAAATGTAAAATTATATATCCATTACGTATACAAATTGAAGTTGGAGTGCAGGAAATGACCATAATCACAAGTGGAAGGAAAGTTCAACCACGTCATTGAATGTAGTCAGCATCAATCAGAGTGCCATGTCAGCTTGTGACACTTGTTATTTTCTTATGCCACAATTCATACCGATGGAGACTTCTAAACTATATATATATATTACCAACCTGGTTGGAGGGGATTGTGGGTCATGTTTAAATAACACGTTCATATAACACCTGTCATATCTTATATTATATATTATAATATGCTTCATGTTATGAGTTTTGTTTCAACTTCCATAATTCTCTTATTTCTCATTTCCAAAATTTGCTAGCCTTCTTCCAATAAAACTTATAATGCTCTACATCAACACTACAATGATAAAGTTTGAGAGTTCCAGGGGATTATTAGCCCCTAATATTTCATTCATGCCCAACTTTTGGTTAGCGTAAAAAACACAAGAATATAATGTTCCATATGTGCTTTTGTTGTCCCCACAAATGAATAAACACAATACTTATTTCGTGATGCTAAGATCTATACAACAGATGTCATTCAAATCTGATTAAGCAGTCAATGTTACCATAATTGATGTAACTAGTAGCTACAATTATTGATGGTTATTCCAAGTAATGACAGAGACAGGATCCAAATCATAATCTATATTGTCAATTCTTTCCTCAATTGGGCATTGCGTATATGATTGATTGTTAATTGGTACGTGGCATTAGATTCATACTCTTTTTTTTTTGTTAACAAAGATTCGTTCCTTGGCTACTGTGCCTTGTGCTTGTGCAGGAAATGATGATAAAGACAACAATTTAATTAATACCATGATTTTCAAAACTAATACGTGTAAGTGTGTTCTTCCATTAGACTATGGAACTAATTAGGGAAAAAGAAAGGAAGAAAAAAATCCTTTTGGAAGGTTGCTGAGTGCTTTCGTTTGATTGACCCAGACATGGCTGACACTTGTTATACAATTGACAATGACTCAATTAGTACCAAATTTATATTAAAAAAAAAGAATTATTATACAGTCAAACTCATTGAAGAATGTCAAAGTTAGTGTTAGCCATAGCCAGAAAGAGAATATAGGGGAAATATTGATGAGGGGGAAGTGATTATTAGTTCGTATACAAACAATATTGTAGAATAGGCTAAAAATTTAAAATATTCAATCAATTGTTTAAGTGGCATTGATTTGCTTCAATCATTAGAGGCCCTAATCATTCATATTGTTACAATCCTTGCTACGTAATAGTCGTTTATTTAAGCTAAAAATCATGTACATATAGCTTAAGACTACAACTAGGAAGAAGTCAAAATACAAAATAACAAGTGGCAAACCGACCTGGATCTTAAACTTTGATGATTCAATACATGAGGATGGATTTGATGAAGGATTTGGTTGATGAATTTTATTTATTTATATTAATTTTATTTTTAAAGTTTTATATAAATTTTTGTTTAATTTTACTGTTTTTTTTCATAAAATTTTAAAAAATAAAATTAAAATAATAATAATAATAATAATAATAAGATAAGATTTTTATTAATAAAATAAATACTTTTTTACAAAACAAACGACTCTAAATCATCCAAGAGAAATTAAATAATAATATCTATACATTCTGTACAATATCATTTATATTAATATATTGTAATCCAACGATTATAATTTTAAAAAAAAATCTAGCAATTAAAAAGACAAATGTTAGATATGCATTCACCACTTTTTAGGAAAAATAATTGTTTTAACGATCATATCACACCTAAACAATTAACTTACACAGAGAGAGAGAGAGAGAGAGTGTGTGTGTGTGTGTGTGTTTTGGCCAAGAAACGATCTTTCAGCTCAATTGATGATGACCAAGTTCTAAAAAATTGGATAGTAGCTATATCTTTAAAACTAGAATAACATGTTTTTCAAATTCAATATTTCACTAAATTACTTAGGATAACAGGATATGAAGCTTCTTGTACCATACCCTCTTTGTAACCAAGTGCTTGTAACTATAATATTTACATGTTTTACCCCTAAGTTTAAAATAAAACAGATGAAAATAGGCAGAGGCTGCTATTTGCAATTTTATCCTTCAAAATATTTTTTCTGCATTCACTAATACAAAGTAATTAAGAATTATGAAAATAATAATTGATTTAACATTTATATGAAACATCAATATTGAAAGAACTAATGTCAATACAACCCGAAAAAAATGCAACATTACTATTAAACATTTTACATGTTTATCAAAATGAGTACCAAATAATGGAGTGCGTAGATGTGTGAGAGTTATATATATAGGATTGGAATCCGACATGAAAGATCACAATGCTTGAAAATGGATGGTGTCCTTCAATTATGGAAGAGACCCAAAACCACACTATCACCTTCAATTATAGCAATATAAATGCCATCCGAAATTATTATAGATGTTGTCGAGCCATTTTAATTAGTTTTCCTGAATGATCCATATATATTGTGTTAACCATTTTTTTAATGTTTCAAAAGCTTAAATAATAATTTTTATTAAAAAATATCATATTAAATAATATTAATGAACCTATTAGGATTGATTTATTAAGATAGTTTATATAAAATTTTATACCTTATTATTTTTATTATAGTATATATAAAAGATATTAAAATCTATAATTTTTAATAAAAATTATAATATGGCATTAGAGATATATTAAAAAATATATAGTTTAATTATGCTATCAGCCTTCGCTTAACGCTTTTCAACAAAGACATTACTACGCTTATAGAATATGCATATGCATGTATGAAATTTATAGATTAATTAATACCCCAAACAGATGATTTATCAAACTTCCATTTATTAGAAGACCGAGATGATCCAATAGGAAAAAAAATAGAGCAAAGTTAGAATATATCGTGAGCCCTTAATTAATTAGGAACTTGTTTGGATAATCAATTTATTAAGTAATCACCTAATATATTTTTAGTATAGAAAATTTTATTTAATAAATTTGATTATAAAATAAATTAAAAAATTCAGTCTGATAATATAAATAAAAATTAATAAAATAAACTAAAAAAATTATGAAAATTACAAGTTATTTTCATAAATTTTCTATAAGTTCTAACAAACAGATCCTAAGTCGAAGATAATTTTGAACACCTTTCACATTCTCTCTCCTTCTCCCTATATAAGCTTGCATTATTATGAGGTTGCCCATGCTGATGCTAATGTCAGTTGGCCTTTCACGAGTATCGTCCATCTAATTTATATTATTCATTTATTATTTTCCAATTTTGGCCATAAAATTATTGCCTTATTTTATGAGACATAACTCAATAATTGAATTTTGACTGTGACTTAGTAGTTCAATACATTATGTAATCTTAATAATTCACATTAGGTAGCCGTTGCTCATCCTCAATGACTCAAAAAATGGTGTTGAATTAATTATACAATTTTATTAATATGTATCCAAAAATATATAATAAATATCGTTAATGTATTAGATTCTGTAATTTTTAGTAAAAACTTAATGTGTGTGTGTGTATATATATATATATATATATATATATATATATATATATATATATATATATATATATTTGTATTCTATGTCTTTAAACATACATTAAAAAATCTAATTAACTATTCTGATAATGCTTGTCATCATTCATATATGTCATTAGTTGAAAAAACGAGGAAGCAGAAAACTCACTGAAGTTGGACTATTTAACAAATAATGCTGACTTACACTTTAGACCAGGAAGCCCAAATATTTTTTAGGTCAATAAGCTTATCCCTTTCTCTCTCTTTTTTCTGTTTGAATTCTTTTTATTTTATATAACTTGAAAAACAAAGTTTTATTCAGCCCAAATAAAGAAGCCCAATTTTGATCCTTAATTTTTTTTTTTACATCATCCTCTTTTATTTGAATTTTTGTTATTTCTATTTTATTTTTTTAATATATATTTTGTAAAATAATTTATGAAAAATATTTTTATATTTCATAAATTAATTTATAAAATATTTTTATATTTTGTAAACTAATTTACAGAATATAAAAATATATATTCTGTAAATTAATTTATAAAATATAAAAATATACATTTCACAAACTAATTTAAAGATCTATAATTAATTTATGAAATATAAAAATATACATTACATAAATTAATTTATAGAATATATTTATTAAAAAATAAAGTTAAAAAAAATTAAAAAAATGAAGCAGGTACAAAAAACAAGATGCAAAAAGTAAAAACCCTCATTTTACCTGAGATGACACAAAATAATTACCTCTAATGTCAGCAATGTACTTAATTAGGATTAGGTGAGGAAGAGAAGCAGCAAACTGTTACCCTTGGATCTCTCTCGCAACTGCTTCTCTTCCTAAGAAATGGGATGAATAAAATATTTAAAATAAGTACCAAGTAATAGTTAGTTTTAAATTTAAATATTAATTAAAAGATAAAAATCACTATTATCAATGGTGAAATCATATAAATATTTTCCTATTCTTAAGAATGAAATATTTTATTTTATTGTGTTAAAAAATAAAGGAATAAGATTTAAGATTGGTGTATATGTATGAATAAATTATGAAAATAACATATAAGAATTTTAAATATTAAATTTGAAAATGTGGTTCAAAATAAAAAAAAAAAATCATTTTTTGAATTTATAAAAAATAAGAATATATCAATAGTGTATTTTAGTTTTATCCAATATGAAATACCCATATATTTGAAAATCATTAATTTTTTAATAATTATTTAAAAATATTTTTAATTAGTTGATAATATAAAATTTTATATAAATAATATATTAAAATTGAGCTCACTTTTAAATGCAAAAAAATTGTATTCACAATTAGTTATTTGAATAAATGACTAAATTTACGTAATATTATTTGAGAAAATGAACAAATAGAGTCTGCTTGATGTACAAAAAATTACGTGAGAGAAAATAGAATAATAAAAATCATCACTACCAAGAGTGAGATTCAAATTTATTGTATAAAGGTTGATTATACGAATTAAATTGTTAGCTTCCTAGTTCAAATTGACACCGTTAACATATTTGTTCTCTTGTTAATTCATTATATAAACTGATCCGTTTGGCGAAATCAACTAAGTAAACCAAGCTTTAAAAAAAATGCAAATCAGAATGCAGGATGTTATTTTATTTTATTTTTGGTATTAGATGTTAACTTTTTATTTGGTCAATAGGATGGTGCTCTTTTTTTCTTTTTTTGTCGACAATAGAACGGTGATCTAAATAAGCTCGTTGCAATCGTTTGGGTTAAAACAGGCCGGTCCATGTGGAGGTCATATTTAGAAATAAGAACAGATAAATAGGTACTTCCCTGCAAATCTTTGAAATTATAACTAGTTACCATTTTAATCTTTGATTTAAAGATCAGGATAAGAGGATAAAATAAAATAACTTATCCTATCCAATTCTATTTTTAATATTTGTAAAACTAATAAGATATGATAACTTATTCGGTTGAATTATCTTATCTTATTGTGATAGTTCACATTTTTATCGTGATAGGATGCTGATTAGTTTATTTAACTTAGTTTGAATTTGTACCATATTTAAATTTTATAAAAATTAATTTTTATAAAAATATTTTACTCATTTTATAAAATATGGTTTTTACTTTTATAATTAATTTTAAATTAATTTATTACAAAAAATATATTTTCAATTTTAAGTATAAAAAACAGTTTTTAAGAAAATATTTTTAATTTTAATGTTATTTGTAAAAAAATTAAGTTTTATAAAATTTTAATATTTCTATCAAAAACTCAGAAAGCTATATTAAAAATTAATTTTTAAAAATTAAATTAATTTTAATAAACAAAAGATAATTTTTTATTTTAATATAGTTTATATCTTATCTTATTATTTCCTTATATTAAATGTTAGAATAATACTATGTTATTAGTTTGTTATCTTAGCATGCACTAAATATTAGATAGGATAAAATAAAATAAGATATAATTAGCAATCTATCATATTTTTATTATATACTATTATTATTCAACTCTTATATCACATCGTAACCGTTAAGAATCTTTATTGAAAAATTTAACTTTAAGAAACACTGTTATTTTAATCTTTGGGGGTAAATCAACAATTAAAAATAAAATAAATGAAATTTTATAAAATTAGGAATTAAGTAAAATGTTTTATAAATGTGTAGATTAAAATGATCATCAAATGATAATCTTAGAGACAATTGAGGTTTACTTGAGATTTTGCCCGTATACTTAACAATAGAACCCAGAAAAGACTTTGATAGCTTAAATGCTAACTTCAGAAAGAATACTTGAGTAATTATAAGCAATACTCTGCTTCCCCATCTACTGTTAAATCTCGACAAGTTCAACAGTCACTTTGATGAGAGAATTATTAAATTGATTTGTTAGTTGGCAGCATGCTTAGATCTAAATATGCATCTTCCAAGTATCGATTCATTTAGTTTGCTAACTTTCTACCTTCTCACACTAACTTAATAATTTTTCATAATAGTGACAATTATGATACGTAAAGCAATGGGGCACTTTCAAATTCCAAGATAGTTTACCGACTCAAAAGAGAAGCTGCTTTAATTTTTCAGTAATGGACTTCAAAACCGATTGCTATATATAAGTGGACGAATAATTGTTCGGTCATTTAAGAATGTTTAGCTTGACACCACCACCAACCCCCCCCCCCCCTCACAAAAAAAAAGGTTTCGCTCATCCACAAAAACCTTATTATTCAACATCGCTTGATAATTTTTCCAATCAGCAATTTCTTTTAATCAATTATATGTGATAAGATAGATTTTCATGATTTATTTTATCGTTTATACAAGCAAGATTTTAGACTATTCATGGGACAAGGTTAGCGGAAAAATGCCAGATTACATATAAAGCGTGATAATTTAAAATATTTACAGCCACAAATGAAGACTTGTCCATTGTTCAGTCCCTCCACCCACTCCTATCTCCTACCACATCCTCAACAAACCAAAAGAAAGACAAACTTCCAAACCAAATAGACATCACTGTTGGGAACAATATCCTATACTTTTCCACCCAAAAATGGGGTATTAGAGAAAAGAATTACAATTAAGAGAAGGTTAAAATTTTTAAAAAATTAAGACTTCTTTTTATCATATTTTCCTTTCCAAAGTAAGAATTGGCATTTCTAAAGTAGTCATCATCTACCCTCATTGTTTAAATGCAACGATCCGTCCCTCATCAGTGTCAGGCTGAGACTAGCAAACCTCTCTCTCGAATACTGCCTTGATGCTTTTCTCCAATCTGTGCCTGCCTTCATCATGGTCGCAAATTCCTCATAACTTATCCTTCCATCCTGCAATTTCATGGGAGCAGGATCAGAGAGTGATTCCAAATAAACCAGCGCAATTATAACTTTTTTTTTTCATTTAAAACTGCACTAAAATCCCTATGCAGCACCATATAGGTGCAGAACACCAAATGAAGGGACGAGGACTTACGAGGGGGAGGGGGGGGGGTTAAAGAATGCAGAAATGACTAACTAGTAGAGTAATACAATTTTTAAGGTGACTTCGAAGCACAAAAAAATTACAAAAAAAAATTTATGAATGCGGCAAAGCTGTCCAATTGATCATGTTCCATAAAATAAGAACAAAAAATTGCTTTTCAGGTATAACCCCAATGGATAAAAAAAATAACATTTGATCTACAAAATGAAAATGAACTGACCTTGTCTGTGTCCACATCTTGCATAATTGCATTGATGACTTCTTCACTGTTTGTGTCAACCTCGTCAGATAAGGCATTTCGCAGCTCCTCAATCTCAATATAACCACTTTGGTTACGATCAAAAAATTGGAAGGCTTTGTGAAGATGGTCATCATTTCCCATCTTTCTCAGGTGAACAGATATAGCTACAAACTCTCCATAATCTAGGTGCCCATCCCTGTCAACATCACCCTGTAAAGGCAGCCCCCACAAGTTAGAAGTTAAAGAGACAACCTTCTAAGGTAATGTCTGTTATACAATCATTCAGCAGCGATTTAACAACCATGTAGCACTTTTTACTATGAAGTTTCTTTTAAGGAAGAAAGGAAATGGCATTCCGGGAAGAATTAAGCATGCTTGCTTGCAGTGGCTATTTTTAGTTAAAGGGTGATAGTGATACTCACAGCTTCCATGAGAATCTGGAGATCTGCATCAGGAATTTGATGGCCTAGTTTATGCAACCCTACTCGTAGTTCATCAAGGTTAATCTTGCCTCTGTTGTTTGTATCCATAACCTGGAATCCCTCTTTTAGCCCAGCAGCTTCTTCCACTGTCAAATGCTCAGCAATTACCTGTTCACATGAAATGTGTCCATAATAAAGATGAGTAATCCAAGAATTAGAATGGTTATACAGCTTAACATTTCAGGGATGATTGCCCAAAGGATAATCAAATATCATTGAGAACATTACCCTTAAAGCTCTTTTCTTAAGCTTGTTCATTACAGAAAATTGCTTGAGCCTTGCTCTGACAGTTTCTCCTAACGAAACATTAGGAGCTTTCTTTGCATTTTGTAACCATGGATGATCTGCATTTAGTGAAAAAGTAGTGTTACAATCCTCATTTAAGTTAGCAAAATTCAAAGCAAAAAATGCCAATATGCTGACAATAATATATTAAGATAATCTATACTTTTCTTCATCTCTCAAAAGCATTTTACATGAACTGCACGTTACCTAACACTTCCTGTGCAGAAAGCCGCCGCTTTGGGTCAGGATCTAGCATCTTCTTGACAAGGTCTTTTGCATGATCAGAAACTTTTGGCCATGGATCCCTTTTGAAGTCAACTACAGATCGAATGATTGCTTGGGCAACTCCTTGTTCAGTTTCTTCATTTTACAAAAAAAGAGAGACAATATTTAGAAAACCAAACTAATAAGACACAAAAAAGAAACAAATAATGATGAAATAGAGATAGACTGAAGTGAAGGGGGGAATATGAACAACTAAATTTATATCATCTCCCTCTTTTAATATCAAACATATATCCAAATACAGTGTAAAGAAATATGAAACACAACAGCGCTACCATACATAAGAATTGAAAATCTTCATTCACACAATAGAGAATGATGCTGATGAATTTCTGGGAATAATACCCCTTTCAAACAGGAAAAAGTAACTAGAATGTATTTCACAAGAGAAACGGAAACAAAAAAAAAAAACGGTTGAATTCTTTAACCGCTCTATCATTCCAATAGACAATCATAAAATATTTGCTGGCATTGCTGGTAGTGCAATTAGCCATCTAAGCATTTCATTTCATATTTGCATGACCAGACCAAGCAAATGACCCCAAAATAATGAATTGTAAGTTAATGTGTAACCAAGATAAAACTTACCCTTTTTTTTTATTATCACAGTCCAGGTAGACATCATGGATCAGAATCATTTTCACCAACTAACAAGTCATTCTTTCAGAACCAAATGAAATGAAATTCAAAGACACGCATCTATCTTCTTTCAACAATTTAGATTGCTATTATAAGTATTAGCATATGATAGTACATTGGTTACATGAACTTTGCAGTTAAAAATTCAAGAAACATCATTTGCAGGACAAAACTAACCTGCCCAAAATGGCGGGACACCACAAAGTAAGATGTATAGAATTACTCCAGCACTCCAAATATCCACTTCTGGACCATAATTTCGCTTCAATACCTCAGGAGCCATGTAATATGGACTTCCAACTATCTCATTAAATCTTTCCCCTGGCGAAAGTGACAAACTTTCAGCCAACTATAAATCAATGCACCCAGCAATTCAATGAAAAATCAAGCAACAATGTTCAGTGATTTGACCGCCAACCAAAAACATTACCTGGCTTAAAGAACACCGACAATCCAAAATCTATAGCCTTCAGAGGCGCTGTTTCCTTCTTACTTGCAAACAAAAAGTTCTCAGGCTTGAGATCCCGATGCATCACACCATGCTTGTGGCACATCTGAAACAAAACAACCATGATTATTCAATCCATATTCCATTCACCACATCCAAAAAAGTAACACACCCAAACACATGAGTGCAAACAAACCAAAAGAGCAAAGAATCCCCATTCTAACAGCACACAAACTGAAAAACAAATCACACACAGCCAAGACAATATATTCATCATTCATAAAACAACATAACTAATTTTTTTTAAAACAAAAAAAAGGCAAGCTTCACGCACACACACACACACACACACACACACAAAACTCTCTACCCAAGCATAGCAAAGTAAATACCATTTAATAATCCATACCCAATTAATCATCAAAGTGAAAAATTATATACTAAAGAAAATACTGTGTACTTCCCCATAGCCCAATAAATTAATATTCTCCCAAGTTCACGGACCGATTTTACACATCTAATTTTTTTAAAAAATAAACATCAACTTAATGTTTTAAATAAAAAATCAACTCATCACTAAAAACAGATCAAAACACCAAAAAAGCGAAATCCAATCCCAGATCGAACCTGAACGACTTCAACAATGGTTCTGGTGACGGCGGCGGCGGCGCGTTCGGTGTAGTGTCCACGCGCGACGATGCGATCAAAGAGTTCACCACCTTCACAGAGCTCCATAACAAGGTGAACGGCATTGTCATCTTCGTAGGTATCCTTGAGGGTGACGATGTTAGGGTGCCTAGGCATGTGCCTCATGATCTCCACCTCCCTCCTAACATCCTCAATATCTATGGCGGTTCTCAGCTTCTTCTTCGATATTGACTTGCACGCCAACTCTTCCCTTGTTTCCTTGTCCGTACATAGATATGTAACCCCGAACTCGCCTCGACCAAGCTCGCGACCTAACTCGTATCGTGCCGAGATCTCGCGTCCCGTTGGTGACTTTAAAACGGTGAGTTTAGAGCCGTTGGCAGTGTTGTTGAAACCGTAATCGATCGCGAAGGGGTTCTCCTTCTTCTTGTTTTTCTTGTTCTTGGTTTGCGTTTCATCGGAGGGTGGGGTGGCGCAGCAGTTACCCATGGCTGGGAGATGGAAAGGGTTGGGGTTATTGGGAGGTTTTGGTGTGAATCCTGAGATCCGGGTTTTGGTTTCGGTTGAATCTGGAAAATGGTTTCCCAAAAAAAATGGGGGAAAATGACAGATGAGAATAACAAAATTGACTTATGGAAAATGGTATGAGGAAAATGGAAGGAAGAAGAAAGAGTGGGAAATGAGAATTGGGAAGAGGAAGGGTGATTTAAGAGGAGAAGGGTTTTGGAGGGGAATAATTAAGCGCGTGTTTGGCACCATGAATTGAAGGAAAGGGGATGGAACCTGGGTTGGGTTCTTAGGTGATAGATAGGTTGCTGAGAGGGTCAAACTTGTTTCACACAGACTTTGTCCATCGTCTCTCTCTCTCTCTCTCTCTCTCTCTCTAAACTTTATTATTATTATTATTTTCTTTCTATGTAATGGCAGTGAGTGATAATGATGAGTTAGTTCCATTGACTACCCTCGTGTGTGTTGCATAATTTCGGGAGTGCCATTTTGCTGGTCAACAACGAACGGTGTAGAGTTCAGGCAATGGCATTGTCACTCACCTAAAAACTTGAATTTTATTTCTTTTCTCCCTTTGTGGGGGCTGGGGGCATACCAAAAATGAGATCACTTTCAATGCCACCGCAAAATAATAATACTATCCATTTTTTCTACTTGTATTTAGGGTTTAACATTATTTTTTATTTCTTTTCTTATTAGCTAATCTACATAATCAATGGTATATTGGGATTAAGATTTGCGATCATAAATTATATGTCTTTTTGCAAATGTAAATTTAAAAGAGTTGAAGGATATATATATATATATATATATATATATAATTTATTTAGATTTATGATAAATTATAATTTTTAATAAGTTTTTTCTTATATTTTCATAAATTTTACAATAAATTTATTAATTTATGTTAATAATTGTCAAAGTCAAAATAATTAATAAATGTTTATTAAATAAATACTTAATTCAAATGTCTTTTACTTGTTTCTCCCAAAACATTTCCATATTCATACTTCTGAAACTTAATCTGTTAAGTTCAAGAATTTAATGACTAAACATGTAGGGTTTAGCATTCATATAGTATTAAAATTAATAAACATACATAGTTATTTAATGGGTTGTGAACGTTATCTAAATATTAATTTGACTTTTTATTTTTTATTTTTTAAACGATTTTACTCTTTCGTTTTATGTATAAAAGGTTCACCGGTAAAAAAATACTTTTATATTTAACTAAGAAGTTTGTATGTGCGACGGAAAAAAAAAAAAGAAGAGAGAGAACAGTATACTCTCATCTAAAGGTGAGAACGTCCGTCCTATGTGGTGAGAAAAAAATTTATCTATAATTTTTTTATAAGTTCACGTGTTTAAAATGTTAATTCTTAATGATAGTAACTGAGAGTTAATTCTTACGGTAAATAAGGTTACAAAATTTAAATAGTTTAATATAAAATACTGAGTTCAAATTTTATTATTTTTATATTATATATTAAAAAAATTAGGTTTGGTAAAAAAATTTAACTGATTTAAATTTAAACAATTTATTTGTGCTGTAATATGTAAGAAAAATTCTTTTTAAGTTAAAGTTGATAATTGTATCATTATTAAGTACCAGTATGTTAACCGTTCAACAAGACTGAATGTTTGCTTCATGTAATTCAATTAATTAAATTCAATCTAAAAAATTAATTACATAAGTTTAGAAAAGAAACTTTAATTGATACAAAGCAACATAATATGCAAAGTATGCAGATAAAGTAAAAGATTATACATTTAATTATGAGATATTTACTATTATTTTACTATTTCTGTAGATATTTTTCTATATAATTATTTTACTATACATTCAATCCAAAAAAATTATTTAAATGATATGATTTTAATTTATTTTTAAAAAAGTTTTGCATATTGTTATTGTTGTGCTTTCATAATTTAAATAATTTTTTACTCTTTATAATAATTAAATTAGTTTTAGTTTCTAAAAAAAATTGATTGTTTAACAACTTAAAATTACAGTTGTTGGTTGACAAAAAAAATAGATGTAATATTATAAGTGTTATTTTTAATTAAAATTAAATTTTATCTTCATAATTATAATTAACTTCTATCGCATTAGTTACTAATGCAAAACTTTAATTTTAATTAAAAATGCATATGACACTATATCTAAATTTGAACTTATTAATTATAGTCATCTGTTAATTAGTAATCAGTAATCATGCAATAGAGACTTATATTTCAAAGGGATATAACTTTATTTAATTTGTAATAAAATTTCTAATAAATGAAATTAAGTTGTTTGTAATAAATTGAAGTCCATCTTATTATGTTACTCAATTTAAGTTAATTATTACTTGACTAAATATTAACAAATGGTTTAACATGGTAACATGATAAAAAGGTGAATAAACAATTTATTATCCTCTGATAATAATTTAATTCATAACATTTTTTCTAAAATAATTTTCATAAACCTTAATAGGTGACTGTCACAGTGAAATATCGCAGCCATATCACCCATAAAAAAATTATATTTGAGATTAAAATTATACATAATATAAAAAAAAAATAACTCCATACGATGATATATTAATATTATACATAAAAACATCAAAATAATACTAGATGGACTAAGATCATTAGTTAATTATCATTTTGTGTGGTTAAAACTATACAAATATTATAAGGATCAAAATCAATTCAAGTGTTAAAGATTAAAATCATTAAAAATAATAAAAATGCATCAATATCGTGACATCATGCTGACGTGAAAAACCGTATGATTTAACTTTTACAAAAAGTAATGAAAGGAATAAATTAAAAGTTAACATTTATTTAGTATTTAGACCAACAAATTTTTTCACTAACTACAATCAATTCAAAATGTTATTAATTAACAAAGGCTACAAATTTATTCAGGTCAATTATATGTAACGCAACTCCTTTATCATTCTATTATCTAATTTTGATCAATGTACAACTTTCGTTATTACTATAAAAAATTTATTCATTTACTAACAAATAAGAATTATCAGATGTTAAAATAATTTTTTTAGTATAATTTTTATTTGGAAAAATAAATTATTAGTGTAGATTTTAAAAGTTTATATATATTAGCAAATAATACATTATATTAACATTTGATCTATTGATTATATATAGTAATATTTTATATTAATAAATTATTTATTAGTATAGTATAATATACTATTAATATAAATTCATAATGATTATATCAATAATATTTTTTTGTTAGAAAAATTTATAATAACAAAATTTAGTTAAATATTAAATTGTTTGTAGATGTAAATTCTTTTGTTGTATATAAATCTTAGGAGGTTTTATCATACAAATTGAAATTATAAAAGAAAGTCTCACTTCAAGGGACCAACATTCTAAAGAAAAATAGAAAGAAGAATGAGAAAATATTAAATTCTGTCTCCTATCATCCAATTCTACAATGCATATTTATAAATTTTTCACATAGGATTGGTCCACGACATTTCCTTCCAGATTCACAAACATCTTGTCATCAAGATGTAAATTTAATATACTTCATACTTGTATTTAAAATAGAATAAATTTAAATAATTAGATTATATGTATTTGGATGATAAGAAAACTAATTTTAAAAATATTATAAATTTTTATTTGAATAATTTGATGTCAAATAGAAGAAATTTCAAGAACACCTGTATAGGAAAAAATTGAAAATTTTCTATTATGCTTATTTTTTTAGATTATGATTTATTACTTTTCTCACATTTCACTTTTTTTTAATGATCATTCATTTTTCATTTAACAATTGTTGAAATTCTATAACTCTCAATCTAATACAAGGTAATCGAATTGGAATTTTAAGTCTGGGATTTATGTTTGAAAGGGTTGTTTTCTAGTGTTTATGACTTATGACAAGAGTTGAAAAACTCAGTTAAAAAATCTGTGGGTGAAAGCACTGTGTACTCCATCGAAGAAATAAAACCCTTTAAGGATGACAAAAGAGACATAAAACCCTTTCGTTTGCCATTCATCATCTGGACACAAATTTTGATCATCTTAATAAAATATTCAAGTTGATTTTGGAGGTATGAGTTTTAAAAATATAATTTTATTATAGTAATGGAAAGGTGAGTTCTTTCAATGGAAGCATCGATACAAATTGAAAGTATTAAGGAGAGCCTCACTTAGAAGGAAGGTTAACCCCTAAAGAAAAGACAGAAAAAATGAAAGGAAAAAAATTTAGAAATTATTTGATTTATGAAAATATTTTTTATTTATAAAAATTATATTATTTGTATTTAATTTAAATGTTTTTTGGTATTATTATAAATATTAGGATATAATATTTAAAATAATTTGATTTAATATATTTATATTTTGTGTCATGATTATAATTAATGTTGTAAGAATGTAATTAATATGATCAGCAGTTTTGTATTTTTTAATATATTTATTTTTTAAGAATTTTTTAGAATTATAATTTGCAAGTTGACCTCTGTAATAATTATTAATTAAACGATTATTTATAAATTTTAAATTAGATTAAATTTAAAAAATAATTTATTATTTTATTCAATAAATTTGATTCTATTTTTTAATTTAAAATTAACAATAAAATATTTATTATATAAGGTTGAAATTTTGAATATTTACTATTTTTGTTTGAATATTTTAACATTATAATATAATTAATATTTTTAATATTAAATTATATACATATATTAAAAATCTCAGTTAATTAACAGTAATTTGTTTATGTAAAAATGTTATGCATTTTATGAATTATAATAATTTTAAATCACTTAATATTAAAAAATATTAAACAAATCAAGTGTATTAATAAAAATATGTTGTACCTCATTATCTTAAGTCTATACCCTGTAATTTTGGAAGTTACTAAAAAAATATCTGTATTTTTTATTTTTTACAGATAGTATATCCTCATATTTATTTTTATTTACAAATATCTTAAATATTTACTTTTACTATTTTTTATACAAAATTTTAAAAATAAAAAATAAAATATATATTTTCACAAATCAAATTTTACCTTAATTCTTTGCCTACTTCACTTCTACAATTCTTGCATTTATTTAGGCTTTTACACATAACATAGGCTTTGTCCATAGCATTTTTACTTTCATGAACCTATTACCTTATAGTTTCTACAACTAGATTGTATAATATTTTATTCTTTTAATTTGTATATACTGTTATTTTTCGGGTATATAATTTTTATATATAGTAGTTTAATTATAGCGTCTTGAAGACAGAAAATAAACGGTGACTTATTCTATATATGGCTTTTGATATGATCAATAAAAGATAAAATTTATTGTAGAATTGCTAAATTATATTTTAATAGAGAAGTAAATTTGTCCTTCATGTTTTTATAATATTGTAAATTAATTTTTAACTTATTAAAATTTTGAGTCAGTCTCTTATATATTAATTTGTCTTACAAATCATTTTTTATTTTTAATAATATTGTACTGTCACGTTAGATATTATGTAAACCATCAAATTAATTAAAAATAACAATGTCGTCTTAACATTTTGACCCAAGATCATCGTGGTATCCACATTTTCATCACTGTAATACCAAGGCAATCTTGTCATTGAAACCATGAAACGTGAAACTTTCTATTGCAATCTTGCTATTAAAAGTTGAAACCATGATAGACCAAGTTTTTTTTTGTGCCTATTTACTCCTTTTTTATTCATAATTTTGATAGACTAAGTTTTGCATTTTTTTTTCACCACCAACAATAATAGCATTAAAGAAATATGATAAACTAAGTTTTGAGATCATGAGTTTTGCATTTGCTCTTGGGGCATTGGTAACTACAACTTGCTTCAATCCATGATTTTCAACCCATTTCCTCATTTTATCAAGGTCATTCAAAGGTTTCAATTGATCTTCTGTCATTCTGGATAGTCCATCAAGAAATTATCTTCTAAAGCTTGAAATGAACCACAAGGGAGAAGGGCGAAGAGAGAGAATGAAAATAACCATGATTTTACTTCCAAACATGGCTTTCTTATAATCTGCAAATTTTAAATCTTGTTGTAGATTACTAAGAAAGAACGTCAAGACAAGAATCATTGTGTTTGACAAAAAAAAAATATTTTGGTAACAGTTTTAAACGATAAATAGTAAATTATTTGTTGAAAAATGTTTTAATAACAGTTTAAATAATATAATTATCACAATTTAATATTAATAAATTGTATTAATTAACTAACTCTAAAAAAATATTTATCAGAAATTATTTTTTTTTAACGAGAGCGATAGTTCTTATACAAAATTTCTCAGTTGTAAGAACCTCCATTAAATTTCCCTTTATATAATTCTTATGTTTTATGTGACACGTTACGTACATACATCATTAATCCAACTTATACCTGTCTTTTTAACTAGAGTAATGCTACATAGTTTAATTTTTTGTAATGTGAATTTAATAAATTAAAAACAACCAATTATCTATAGAAAAAGTCAATAATAATGTTAACTCATTAATATTAATCGAAAATTTCCACTTATTTAGTATGTTATTTTCACATTGGCGTTGAACACGCATTTATTTTGATTTTTTTTTCAAATTTCTATTTGTTAACATATAACCAAATTTGTAAAAAGTTTAAAACTTTTAACTTGTACATGAATCTAATCATGACACTGCACAAATAAACCTAATTGCGATAATTTTGTACCACAAACTTGTAACACAATCCTAGAGTATAAATATGTATAAAATCATTTTTAGTAATATAAAAAATCTCATGTCTCCCTTTTTCACTTCATCATTGATATCTAGTAATGATGCTTTCTGGTCTCTTTCTTGGCTCTTTTGTTTCCCATGCAGGACACACAAGTGCTTCATAACTGGATAGAGTGAGTGCATTCGTTCAAAAACTGGATCCAAATCAAATGGTACTTGTTTGGCAAGGTGTTGTTGGGGAGAGACTTTACTTTTGTACGAAAAGTTTTAGAATGGAGAGATAAGGTCTCAAATTAAGATAGGAAAAAAATTTTAAATTCATAAAATATGTATAAAGGACTTGTTTTTATCTTATTCCAATTTGTTAAGAAAAACACCATATGCCAGCTTAGAAGAATTTTCCATTTGCATTGCTAGACCTAAAAGCATTTCATGTTAAGAAACGATACTCATGCTATAAATTGACATTACAAACTTTACAACAAAAAGGGAGAAAGAGAAAAAGAAAAGAAAAGAAAAAGAGAATAGGAAAGTAATGAAAAAAAAAATAAAGATAAAAAACTGTGTTACATATAACATGTTTCTTTGGTCTCTTGAACATTTTCGTACCAGTCACTTTATCTTAAATCTCTATTGATGGAATAAATCTGCTCTTGAAACTTTCCAGCTTTACTCATATTTATAAAGTTATCTCAACTAAATCACTACTTAAAAAATAAAGTTAATTAATATATATATATATATATATATATTGTTTTTAAAAATATTATTCCAACATTCCAAATGTATTTATCATTTAAAATTTTCTCCAATCTCCTCCAACAGAATTTAATTTACTTTTGTTTAAAGTTACATTGTTTCCATTTTCCTTTGTACTAAAAAAACTAAAATAATTTAATTATACAATTATATAAATGTAGAAAATTTAGAAAAAAATAATTACTAAAAGATAAATATGAAAAAATATAAAATATAAAATTTTGTAACAAATTTTTTATTATGAATCATAAAATATATATTTTTTAAATCATATAAATAAAATCACATTGATACAAATTAAATGTTTACTGAGATCATTCCTTTGTTTGGTGTAGCTGAATCACAATTAAGGAAAGTTAATAATAATGAGGCAAGAACAAGGATATGGTGAGTATGTGGATATCAATCTTAATTAATTTTTAGAATTCTAAACCTTTAAACTCAAATGATACAAATGTATTAAGAGTTTTTCCTTTTCTTATCCATTTAACATATTGATTCACAAGTTTTTTTTTTTTTTTTATCATCTATACTATAATTATAAAAGTTGACCAAATCAAAATCGATCATGTCCTTAAATTATTTGGATTATAAAATTATTCTAATAAAAAAAATCGATAACAAACTGGTTAGTTATCGACAAAATCAACCTATATATAAATAATTATTTTAATTATTTTTATAAAAAATTATATATTATATTATATATATAATTTAAATTTAAAAATTTAAAATAATATAAAAATTTTAATTATATAAAATTATAATATTAATATATTATACTATTATATAAATAATTTATATTTTTTAATATATTATATATTATGAATATTTTAAAAATAATATTTAATTAATATTGATTTGATTATAGTTTAACAATGAGTACATTATTAAAATTTAAGCCAATATTTAATTGGTTAAATAATTATTTTAATTTTAAAAATTTTATTTTTTACTCTAATTTTTTCCGGTTAAAAATTTTCAGATTTTTTTTTAAAAATGTAGTATAATGGCTTGGCCTATTAGAATTACTTAATTTTAATTATTTTAAATGATACGTAATCATGGTTTTTACAAAAGCATGTTACCGTAAATGCAACGTAACAGCTATACCGTAGTTCGATGATCAACACACCTCTTTTTTATTTTTTTAAATTATAAATACAATGAAAAGAATATGAATTTCTAAACTACAATTTAATTACCTAAATGCTCCCATGTAATAGTGAACCTCCCTCCAAAAAAAAAGTCCGCAACTTATATAAGAACACGTCTAGAAGTTCATATGTAATAAAAAAAGATTCAATTTCTAGATTCCTTATCAAAATTCCAACTAATGAAAGATTGTTGAAAAAACATATATTGAAGATTCAAATTTATAGCTCAAGTTGACCATTTTGTTAAACACTCATCAATTGTATAGTCACTTGTATTGTCAATTGAAGTACATATTTTTCCTCTTCACGCACAGAATATTTATAAAACTTTCTCAATGGCCAATTTGTCAGCCCCATTTACAAGAATTGATTTGAAATTAATAGCATATTTGTTTTGGAGTCGATCGGTAATTTCGTTGTATGAAATATGAATCTCAGAACACGTCAAGCAGCTTGGTTTTTTCTCGTTGAACGAAGTTTCGGTGACAGAACGGGAAAACAAACATACGTTAAAATCCTTAACTTACTAATAAATGAAAAAATAAAAATAAAAATCTTTGTTGACCATTGCAAAGTAAGTTAGAGGAGTTGTGAAGGAGGTGTCTTTTTACTTATATTAGAATGAGCCATCATAACATTTTTTTATAAATTTTCTTTTTTCATTATATTATCCATTTTATCAACAGTTTTTTTTCTATGTCACACGCTTATGAAAAAAAAATTATAATAAGAATGAAACTTTCCTATTAGAACTTATCTAAGGCATATCTTTTTTTTATAAGAATGTGAAATTTTAACTTAAATGATCTATTTATCCAAATATCTCAGCACTTTAGATTCACGGTGCTACTAATGTGAGATTTATTCTCTAGGGGCTTACTTTTCACACCCCTTTTTTTCTTTCTACACCCCTTTAATTTTTTTATTTTTTTTTATTCCAATTATACCCTTAGCATCTCCCTTCTCTTCCGCAATCAACCTCTTCTCTTTCGCAAGGTGCATTCCCGCAATCAACCTCTTCTTTTCTGCAAGGTGCATTCGTCTTCTCCGCAAGCACCTTCAAAGTCCAACCTCCATGGTCCAAGTTTCATGTTAGTATCCATTAACATTTTGTAGTTTATTGGTAGGCCAGATATAGGGATTTAAGGATTAGGGGTTTAGGTTAGTTTCTCTGGTGCACCCTAGGTACAAGACGATTGATGCATTCCGCAAACTCAACTTACACTCAATTAAAAAAATTTGGTTGGAGTTCTCTTCATTGAACAACAATGGCAGCTGAGAACGAAAAAATAAAAATAAAAAAAGAAGAGGAATGTGCTGATGAGATATATTCACAGGAGCATTTTTGTATTTTCACGTGTAATGCGGGGTGCAAAAAAAAATTTGGAAGGTGTAAAAAGCAATCCCCTATTCTCTAATACTTCTCTTCAAGTTGAACAAGCTTGGTCCAATAATGACTTGTTCTCGATCTCCAATCTGAGAGTTGAAGTTTTGGCTTCAAAGGCCACATGTCATACTTTCATTAGTGTCTAAATTTGTGTTCCTTTTCTTGAATTTTAAAGCTCACCACAAACTTATCTTTATTAATTAAACCCTTTTGCCTTTTTCTTTTTATTGTTCTTGCCTTTTCTTTTTTCAATGGGCCTTTTTTTTTTTCATTTGACAATCAAGTTTTCTTTTAAATATAGATTCCGGTATTGTTTAAGAGATTTAAATGTTTTTACTTTTCGTAAATATAAATATTTTTATTTTTAGGATCCTTAAATTTTTTGTTATATTTTTATTTTATTTTTTAACTTTTTACTTTTAAGACTTATTTGAAAATAAGGATAAGAGGATAATATAGAATAAAACTTTTATTATATTTTTTTATTGTTTATTTAATTAACACGATATGATAAGTCTATTTTATTGTTCTATTCTATCTATTATTTAATATAATTTTTATTCTATGGAAGAGGTGAATTAAAAATAATATGTTTATTTATTTTACTATCTTAATAATAACAAAAAATAATTATAATTACAATATTTTTATACTTATAATATTAATAATTATAATAATACCAATAATAAAATTATTAATAATAATAGTAGTGTTATTCTTAACAATAATATTAATATTAATTTAGTAAATTGACATTCGAGTATCATATTTTTTATTATTTTTTGTTTTCATTAAAATATTCTAAATAGAATTATATTTAGTTTTGATAAAATAATAATTTTTTATTTTAAATTTAATTTATATCATATCTTGATATTATTTAATTTATTCTAAACATAATATATAATAATATAATAATATCAAGTTTATTATTTTAATGTCCAACAAACATAAGATAAAATAAACTATATCATATTTTATTATAACATATATTACTTAATGATGTATATTATAATTTATACTATTTATGTGAATTTTTTAATATATAAAATGAGTTAATACTTGTAATAAATTTTAATTATTGTTTGATGAAGTAATAAATATCTGAGAAAGAATCAAATATTGGAGGCTAAAAATTAAAAAGTTAGAAAGGATAAAAGTTAATTTTGTTATCTATAGATTCTATAAAAAAAATTTGTTATATTTTTAAAATTTTAAAACATATTAAATCTAAAAAAAATATTATAGTTATAAAAATTAAAAGTATTTTTACGTCTTATTAAAATTTATGAGCGAACTATGTTAAGAATGGCCTATTTGTTCACAAAAAAAAAATTGAACTCCTACTCCTCTTATTTATATATTATTTTAATAAGTAAATTAGACTGATTACTTCTAAATTTTCACATAATCATGTATGATATTTCTATTTTTTTAAAACTGAAATCAAATTCAATTAGGTTAATAATTTTTCCTACTTCATTTGGTCTTACCTTATTATTGTAGCATATATTCCTCCAACAATTTTTTCTATGAAATCAAAATATGTTTTTTACACTAAAAATTACTTCTTTGGTACAACAAAAAAAATAATCGAATTCCAAATCTTATATAAATTATGTAATCTTTATCCTTTATCATTTGATCCACTTGTTGAAAATTAATTCAAATTAATAGTTCAATATTTTTAAAAAATAAAAAATATATCAAAATTGTTCACTTTTAACGATCTTTTTTTCCATGTATACCTGCTCGTATGTTTTATTTCTTTTATTCCTATACACAACCTTTCCTTTATTTAGATACACAAATCTTCTTCTAATATTGAAGGAAGATGTTACATAAAATATATTTTTTTAATGATAACTCTGAAGTTTAAATTTTAAATCTTATATATTTTTATTCTAAATTATAAATATTTTTCATTAATTTTTTTACTTAAATTAGATAAGATTATTATTAAAAAAAAACTCCCCCTCCATTAGTAGATAAAGTTTGTTTATAGTTATAGTTAATGAAATACTGTTAGATAAAGATTAATTCACTCAATCCCTCTTATAATGTTGCCCATCAATCTTTTCAATTTCCCATATATAAGCTTGGTTTGATTGGGTAAATAAAAATTAGTTAAAGATGCAAAGGTACCATTTTTTTTTTTTTTTACAATTTAAAAGACTTGTCAGTTTTTTATTGTCCGCATAATCTAAAAGGAGACTGAAGTAATATTATTTTTAACAAAATAATCACTCTGTTTATTTATAAAAAAAATTTAAATTGTAATATTTTTATTTATTTTTGAAAATTAATGATTTTATTAGAAATTAATAAATCATTTAAAAAGATAATCATAATTTTTAAAAACTTGTCCTAAGACACTTCTTAAACCTATATTAAAACTGAATAAAAGGAAGTTATTGAATTTGTGTTGTTTAATTTGTACATTCATTTTCTCTTTTATTATCTTGATTTAGACTTTGTGTTTGTGATGTAGTAATTTTTATATTGGAAAAGGGATATAATGCATGGAATAACTACATGAGAATTACCAGTCTGCCATAAAAAAAAGATAAAAGAAAAAAAATTACTTGAGAATTAGAAGTTTCATTCTTTTTTTCTTATGGGTCTTGGAGAATTAGAAGTTTATAATTCCATCAACTCGTGGGTATTTTCACCAAGTTTGTAACTAAGGAAAACGAAAAAAAGAAAACGTTTGTGTTATGTGTCTTTAAGTAGGTTTGGACGGAAGCGTATTTTGAAAGAAAGAAATTAGAGAGGATCATATGTTTTTATGTTTATAATTTTATAAATATGTTTAAAATTTAGTTTTAATTTTAAATTTTTGTTGATTTTAATTTTTATAAATATATAAAAAATTAAATTAGTTATTATTATTATTTTTTAATGATGGATCAAATATTTAGACATGTTATATTATATATATTATCTTAACATAAGTGTTAATATAATATGATTAGATATGTATTAAATAATAATAAAAATTATTTAAAAATAAAAATAAAAATATATATAATTAAAAGTAAATTTAATTATATTATAATAAAAATAAAAATTATTAAATTACTTACTCTTACATGTAACATTTATTTTTAATTTGATTCATGTAGTTAAAATGTATGTAATTAAGTTTCAATATGTAAAAAAATTATAATTCAATCCCTAATATTACCATCCGTTATAACATGATTTTATTTTTTACTGACAAAATTAATAATTGCTTATGTGATAATAATATATTTTTATTTAAATATATTTTAATCTTTATATATATATATTATATAATTTTAATTTAATTTTCATATATTATGTATTTTTAGGTAAATTTTTATATTTAATTTTTGTACATTAAAAAAATTAAATTAAAAAATTACATATAGAAATTTAACTAGAAATGCATGACACAAATAGAAGAAATGAAAAATGCATAACATACATAGATTGAAACATATTTAAATAAAAATGTCGCTGCTGCATCAGTGTCGTGAGTTATGTCACCCAAGATATAAGCGACGTTACAGTAGACGCTAACAAATTAAAGTGAAAACATGTGTAAGATGTAGGGGTAAATAAGTTATTTAGTCAATAAAAATATATTTAATCCAATTATTTATTATAAAAATATGAAGCGGCTTAAAAAAGTGGAAAATTAAAAATTACATAACACATTGAGACTAATAAAAAAAAGTTAGATATCCTTTTTTATTTATTACCTTAAAAAACCTCATTTAATTATATAAAGATATATATAAATTTCTAAATTATATAACTCTATTAACTTCATTATAATTTATTATAATATTATATAAATAAAAAAGTTAAAGTAAAATAAAAAATATATCTAATATTTTTTAATAAATTTTAAAATGTATTAATGTAATTTGCTAAAAAACAATAAACATTCTTATGTATTGTAATTTTATTTTATTTTTATATGCCACTGAAACTGGAACTCCCAAATAGAACATAAGCTTGAATTGAAAAGTAGTGTCCTCAGCCAAACACTCAAAACAAACAAAAACATATTTATATAACAGCACACCACTACTTATCCGCCAAACACTATTTTCCATTCCCCCCTCCCAATCAGATATCAGTAACCTACTTCGTACAATATTTATATATTGAAATATCAATCATCCAGTATTATGTCTGTATAATATTATGTTTTAAAATATTTGTATAATTTTCAAAGGTAAATTTTTGCCAAACAAAATTATTTTAACTTAATTGGCTATGTTAGACATGTTTATTTTTTTAGTATTACAAAATATTCACCGTTAAGATTTTATACTCAAGTAAATAAAAGAATAAAGAAGTTAATAATTTAAAATTTTAGAGATTAAAATAATAAAATTTATCTTTAAGAAGCTAGACTAAGAGAATAATATGTTTTTCAAAGACATCGATGGATCAGGTTTAACTTTTTCTTATTATAGCAATTATTTACACGTGCGAAATTGTAAAATAATTATGAACTGAGAGACACCTAACACAAATAATGCGAAGTTAACCATTAATTTAATCGACATTTAAAAATAATAATGAATTAAGTTTGAGAAGTCTCTTGTGAGTCAGTTGGTATAAACAAACTCTGTACTTTAAATTGCACTTGGATGAATAAAAATTAAAATATTTCATCTTTGAAAACGAAAATTAATCAAAGAGTAGCTAAGAAATAAACTAGAAGTAAAATATAAAATTCGAACGGTTGATGTAAATGGATTAAAAATTATAGATTTTATTTGAGTTTCTTGAAACTACATGTTAATGATTTAAAAACAATAAAAAATTATATTAAATAATATGTTATTAGTATTTTTTTTTCAATAGTATACAAATATTTATTTATCTAATGATAAAAATATTTAAAAATTAAAACATATTTTTATATCTTTTAAAAATATATATCATATACTAAAAATATCAGGCATAGAATTCGCTGCTAATATGATTTTTATCTAATAAAAATTAAATTATTAACATAAAATTTATACATTTATATTAATAATATAATATAATGAATTAATAGTATGACCGATAGAATATACACACACGTTAACAACATTATTTTTTAATATAATACATTATTTAAAATTATTAATATAGAATATAATATTTATATTAATGTTTTAATTTAAAAAATAAAAATATACCTATCTAGAAATTAGTATACGGCTTTTGTTATTTTCTTATTTTGTTGTGAATATTCGTCTTTTTGAAGATATAATACCTTCTTAATTTTTTTATATTTTGTTTAAAAATGTTTTATATGTATCATATTAAAAAATCATTTAATATTTTAATATAGTATTACTCTTTGTTAGTATATTTTTTTTAATAAAAATTAAGTTATTAATAAAGATATTTTGAATTCATACTAATGATATGAAATCTTATAATAATAAATAATATCATTAGTACACCATATTAATATATATTATCAATATATAAAATATTAGTATCATACATTATCGATTAATATAGCCTTTGCAAAATTTATATAAATTAACAGTTTAATTTTTATTAGACAAAGTATATACAAACAAAAATTGTTCTAACACTTAACAACTTTTTTATGTTATATTCTTTCTGTCGCATTTTGTTTGACGGTTTATGAATAATTTTTTGTCATTTTGATAGTTATTTTATAATATCAATGAATATTAAATATATTTTTATTACACATTTAATCATTATTAATGCATTTTTTAACTAATCTAATTAATATGAGAGACAAAAAAGCATAATAGAAAATTACGCTACAATTTATATAATATATAAAATATTAATTATATTTTTTAACACAAGTGTCAAAATCTTAAACATTAAACAAAATGGTATGGAGGAAAAATTTAATACTTTTTTTAATAATTAAAGTTATTGTTTATGTTAAAATTATTATGTAATTTTATATTATATTATCAATCTTTCTTGTTGATTAACTTTTTTTTGTTAATTAATGTTCTTTTTTAAAGGCGTTAATTAAGAATACATAATAAAAATTTATATTAAAAATTACATGGTTCAGCATATTAATAATATTAAATATTATAAATTTTAATAAAAAATATTATTTATTAATTTTGATTTATATATTCTTTGACACATATTAAAATTAAAATAATAAATATTACCTCAATATTTAAAAATAATGTATAAAAATATATTTTAAAATAATAATAAGATAAATAAAAAAAATCCCTTCATAATTTGACCAATGGTTTATCATGTGTGCAATAGGACCATTGAAGAGATCCATGTTGAGAGGGGTTGGGTGGGTGGTAACTACAAAGACAAATGTAGGTAACCTCACCTTCCTCTGCTGCATAATGCACATGTGGGTTCATTTAAACCAGCCATTGTATGAGCCCATTAATATGAGTTGTTAGCTTCATGAAAAGAGGGGTCAAATTTTCATTTCTCTTGGTACTCAAATTTTGACTTATTAACGGGATCCTCAAAAGTGCTCAATATTGGACATATAACACCATAATACAATGAAATTTTATTATTTTAAATTCTCTAAAATACAACAGAATCATTTCATCCCATTCGAATAAAATGAGATGGAACCATTCATTTTCTATATTGATATATGTAATTATAAAAATACTTTTTATACCACTAAAATTCACACATGTATTCTTCACTCTTGATGTTTTAAAGAGGATAATATAAGAAGAATAAAATTATGATAACATTTTATTCCATTCACTTCTAAATATTGCTACAGAAAGTCGAAAACTTTATTTTATTTTATTATAAAAATATTTTTATATTATATTCTATTCCGTTTCATTTATCATATAATATCCAAACATAGAGGAGTTTGGTTAGATCATGAATTAAGATTGTTATCATTGATTCATGTAGTAATAAACATGGATTTTATTTTTTCAAGTTAGAATAAGCAGCCCACTGTTCATCTAGAAACAAAAATGGAAATTTGCAGTCAGAAAGAAAATGCTTGACAGGTATTTTGAAAAGGAAGGTCCTAAACCAAAGTCCAAAATAAATGAGCCAAGGAATCAACAGGCTAATTTAATGTGTAAGCACCTTCTTCCTAATGATTAATTGATAAGATATGATTCGGTAACATGTATCTTCGCCCCCATATATGTTCAATGAGATCCTTGTGTGAATAGTTCTATTGAGCCAAGTCAACAATGGCATGTATATATTTATTGACATGAAAGAAACCAAGTCACCATGATTGATTTGATTCTAGAAGTTCTATAAACCATCAAAGTCAACCTTGTTTAATTAAATCAACGGAATTCAAAGAAAGGAAGGATGACATAGTCCATGATGTAGCAGATTCATACAAGATGTCAATACCTTTAATAAAAAGAAAAATTATTTGGTGGGTCTATGATGGCTTATCCAACACAAACATTTACTAGAATCTGTTGACAAAATTGTATTTCATGGAAGCTTCCTATCCTCACATTGAGATTATATATATAGAGTCCAACTTACACGTATTCCTGTGGAAATTCATCATTGGGAACTTTCCCTTAACATGATTCCCGGGCTAGCTCTTGTTAGTTAGTAAAATTGCCTCTTGGGTCAAAATAATTCTTCCTAATACATGATTTCATTTTCATTGTGAGTTCCAGATAGAACCATTGATTTTCTTTTTTGCTTTTTGGTGTGATCAAGGGTAATTGAAGGTGAACTTGTGCGGGTGGGAAAGAACCAAAAACAAGGTCTATATAGCTGCTTAGGCCTTAGCAAGTGCATGCAGCAAATGTTGTTCTCATCTCCTATCATGCACGTGAAAAATTTTATATTTGAAGTTTTTACCTAAGTGAGAATGTTTCAGTAGTATGATTCAAAATGAGGAAATCTCTTATGAACCAGTTACTTGTGCATTTAAAGGCCAAAAGCAGCAGCCTCAAATTAACTTTTCTGCTGCATAAGATACAAGCCACATTCAAACATATTTGTGAACAATGGTGAGGCAATTAAAACTCTGTGAGACTCCTTTAGAAGTCTTTCACAGAAATTAATGACCAACAATTCATCTTCTGATGTTTCAAATGCTAAATAGTCAATTATATCAATCATTATACAAAGTTCCAAGTGAACAAAATTAGTATTTCAGTGTGTGTATCTTTATCCCTCTAATATTTAAGTTGAACATTTACTATAAATAACATGGCTTTTCAGCTGTTATATATATTGTAGGAGAGAAGTACATATGGGGCATTAGATCAAATGGTGAGTGATTTGACTCTTAACTCTTTAGCAACAGCATTTGAGTTTAGCAGTTTCAGCCGATATACCTGTCAAAACATGTGCATGTCACTGGTTGATTGTGGAGATCTTTCTTGAAATTTGAGCATTTGGATACTTTGGGGGGTCACCTCTACTTTAATCTTCTTGATTTATTCATCACAATCATCCAGAACACATTCCAATGGTGTATCAAGAATAACTGCATAAGAGGAGTATTGTAAATTTGAAATTGCTCTATATATCATTTGCGGTATTAATAGAAGTTGGACTAACAAAATATAAGAGTCCAGTTTTATAAAATGTGAGCCTAGGAATGAAACACTCTGAATACCCTATTGTGCAGTTATGCGAATGTGATTATAATAGATTTCATTTGAGCATGTCCGTAGTGTGAAGAACAAGCTATAGTGATCTTTTGATATTGGCATGTGCATGTGAAGGTCAAAATAGATCAGAAATAGACTAGTTCATGACACAAATTTTTCCTTAGTCAAAGAGCTGGCAAGCAGGAAAATGAGATTTAAAATAAAAGTGATCCAAAAAATAACCACTAATAGTGCTTCATCTTCATTAATAAGTGGTTCAAGGATGCATCTGAATCTGATATGGGCTCGAACAATGGCCATAATTTGAGGAAAATACACAGCTCGTCCTTTATATATTGTTTAAAAGTCACACTGCATTAAGAAAGAAAAAAATGTTGCAAACCTGTGATGTTGGAAGCATGTTTTCTATCATAATACTGAAACATTTATAGCCCTTCAAACAAATGATAAGTTTGAATGTTCTACCAAAATACATTCAGAACCTGGAAAATATTATTACTTCGTCCTACTTACCATCTTGAATAAAGAAATCATAGTTGAAATTTGACCAATGACAAACTATCAACACTGTTTTTGTGAAGAGTTAACACGATATAGCACTCCTGATACACAAAATTACCACTGCTGGATTAGCCCTGTACATCTGCTGTATTTAGTGAGAAATTATAATTGTACAATTTTATTTTTTTTTACAAACTAAAGAAATAATAAAAAAATATGAAATAAGATGGATTATGCCAAAGATAAAAAAGAAAAATAGAATTTAAGGGGGAGATGCAAGTACTCATTATTCAACACCTCTTATATCCTACTAGTAACACTAAAGAAATTCTAAATACTGCTTCCAAGAAAGAGAAGGGTGTGAAAATTTGAATTCCAACGCTTCTAATATTCATTGTGGCTGGCAGAAACTTATGAAATACAAACTAATCCAGCATCTCTTATTTATTCTCCTACATTGTCATAAAGATTAATTTGCATTGCATAGTGAACCAAACTTTATGGAAACTCAGGAACTTGATCCCATGGAGTTCCTAAATTATAACTAGCTGGTATTCACATACTTCCAGGTTAATTACAATGAAAATGGTTTAGATTTCTGACATATGATGAAGGTGAGCTTGATTATTATTACACGCGTACTCAAATGAAGTATTATTTTATTGATTCAATAACTGTCTCAAATAATTGTGAACATATTATAATCAGGTTTCAACAAGATTTTCATGCAGAAATTTATTTACCCCGTGCTGCCATAACTGGTCCAAGGACAAACAAGTAAGCATGAGAATTTTTGAGAACATTCCCACAAAATCTGTGAAGCCAATGTTAAAAAAAGGAAAAAATAATTTATTTTTTATTGCAATCTTATTGCTTAAGCAGGAACAGTAATATCGTACACTGATTGAGAGAGACCTCTGAATATTGCCAATGCCCTCAGCTTTGAGGGGGTTCTGTAAGTTATTTTATAAGTTAAACAATCTCATCCTACTTAGATTAATATGATTAAGATATCGTTTTAAAAATTTTATTTATTTATTTTAAATATTGGTAGTTGTTTAATTTTGAGATAACTTAAAAAGAAGAAGAACATTAATAAATGCAACATATATATATATATATATATATATATATATAATTGTTTAGTTTTCTAAGGATCTTTTATAATTACCTTTACAGTTGTTCGAAATTAAAGAATCTCATTAAAAATAAATAAATTAACAAACCTCTTCTGTTCTCTTTTATTTGTGTATGCATTATTAGGTAATTCCACAAATTTTAAGAAATATTAAAAAATTTAAAAAAGTGAATATAAAAAAGATAACATGGAACAAAAAATTCTCCAAAAAGAAGAAGAAACTGTAAGAATGACATGTTGACCGTATATATGTCAATCCAGAAGGTTAATTGTAACGGTAGGTGGATAATTTCAATGATCTCGCACTTTTTATATATATAAAAAAAATGAATGATCTCTTTTTGGGTAATCGAATTTACAAAAAAGACATTTTATCTATCATATGATATGTTGAGTGTGTCCCATGTCGGTAACCAATCCTTTTCTAGATTAGTAATGATGAAAAATGCCTTCCACTAGTGATTCACGATGCAACATAAATGAATATATTTTCTACTGTTTTCAACTTTAGCTTTTCTTTTCTTTTTAGATTGCAAGTGCGGATATTTGTTAGTTAAGTTGATGAAGTAGGACAACGAGTAGAACAAATCCCTGAACTTCTCATGGTTTAAGATACTTATAGTTCCTTTAATTTGAATTGCGTGGGATTCTAGTTTTTTTAGTTAATTAAATTTATTTTTTTTATTTTAAACCCTCAAATTATAGGTTTATGATTAATTTAAGGTATAAAATAATTTCAAAATTTACAAGTCATAAGTTCAATAAAAATATGAAAAAATTTATAATATGTAAAATTAGAATTTAAAGATAAAAAATTGATTTTTTTGATTAATTGACAAATCTTGAAAAAATAAAGGTTTAAATTAATTTAATTCGTTAATATTATAAAAGAGAATCAAAATTGAAAGTTTTAGATAAGATAAATTTGTTATAAAGATCAAATTTACTTAATATTTAAAAACGGATAAATTTAGTTGTTTTTTTTTTTAAAGTTGACGATCAAAATGTATTTATTGTCCAAGTTTAAAAATTAAAATTAAATTAATTAAGCTTATTTTTAATAAGGATTTTCTTGCTATTGTTTTTAGGACACCGGTTAAAAATAAAAATAAAATTAAAAATGATGTTAGAATGCTTTAAAAAATTTATTGAAAGTATATTAATAATTTTTTTAATTAGTATCTTTGAAATACTGATTATCTTTTTTTAATAATAATAGTAATAATAATTTTGTGATTTTATGTTTAGATATTTAAATGATTTACAAATTGTATAATAATTATGTTATTTAGAGATTTCAAAGTTCTTTTTAGAGATATATCTTCGGTAAGTTGTATATTTTTTTTTTAAAAAAAAGTAATAATTATTGATTAGAATTTTACATAATTAAAATTTGACCATCATTGGGTTTTAATTACTACCGCCATTAACCTTTATTATTTATTGAATGCAATCCAGGTTTGAGTTAGTTGTTTATCTTTAAGATATGAAGGCAAGTGCTAACCTTGAATTTAAACAACAAACCACGTTAGTTTGGCATCACAATTGTTTGGCCAATCCAATATGGCAAACTGCACAGAATGAAGGCAAGCAACAAATAGACCACACACAATCTATTGTATTAAAAACTTTTGAGCAATGGATGGATCTTAAATTTCTGTGTTTGGAAATGACCCTTTGAAAAAAGTTGCATATATATTAACTAGATGCTCTACTCCAAAGGGGTGTGAACGACAAGTGTGCATGTATGATTGAGATGAAGAATATCATTTTTGAAGAAATTGTGGGAAATGCTAGACATAAAAAGGCCATATTATGGATAAGATTTAACACCTCTAAATTAATGGAAGTGTATTTTAAAAAATAAAATATCCAAGTGACAAGTGACCGTTGATAATAATTAAAAATTATAATTAAATTTTAATTTTAATTTTAATATATATATATATATATATAATATTTATTAGAATGAGAATGATAATGGATGATTATAGATATGTTTGATAAAATAAATATTTAAGGTAGTTGAAAGTTAAAAAATTAATTGAAAAGTGTGAGATAAAAATGAAAAAATGATAAGATAGTCTATTAAATTAAAAATATTTATTAATTATTAATTAATATATAAATATAAATAATAAATAAAGTATAATTAGTTAATAGATTAAAATTTGATAAATATGATGTATTTTTTATTAAACAATAATTAAAATGAATAGTTTAATATTAAAAAACAATCTAAAATTAATATCCCATGACAATATAAAAAATTAAATATATTATTTAACATTTCATTATAAATTAGTAATATTATTGTAAAAGAATAAAAAATATCAAAGGTATAAAAATAAATAAATAAAAATTTAGATTATGAAAATATGTCTTTAAAAAACTCTTCAGTTATGGGACTGAAAATTTTAAATGTTATTTAAAACAATATTTTAAAAAAATCCTACTAACTATCTTTAAAATACCCGAAGCTATTAATTTGGTTGTTATTTAAATTTTTCATAAAAATAGATTGATAGATAATTCATACAAAATACGCGATCCAATTAATTAAAAATTTATTATATTTGATTGAACTAATGTGTCACTATTAATGTAAGTCTTTTCCTTAATTACCCATAATATGATATATTACTAAACTTTAACTTTATTTATTTAAATAGGCTAATTAAGTCCCTTTTCTAATTACTAAAGCTTTGCCCCTTTTTTTTTAATTTGACCAGCAGCTTTCACAATTCAATTTGGAGTTTGCAACAAAAAGAAAAAATAATTATTGAATATGGCTAAAACAGATTGCCACTCATATTTCTAATAATTCCCTATAATCATATATGAATTTAATTTAACTAGTATTTTAGACACTAAATGCTAATGATCCGTGTTTAATTTATTTTTTTAAAAAAAAAGTGTGCATTGGATTACATAGTTTTTTCGGGACTATTATATGGAGATTCAAATGGGAATAATTTTTTTAATAAATTTGAGTCTATAAACTAATCTTGACAAAAATTTTTCATAATCTACATAAATTATGTAAAAATGTATTATAAAACATAAAAGCAAAAAATAAGAAGATACTAACAAAGACACCGACTATTTCGAACCAAGTGCACTTGTCACTATAAAGCTTATTTGATGTGACCATCAATAGTTGTAGTTACGAAATTATTATTGGAAAGGTGGGGGTTAAGAGTTTGGGTTTTCAAGCTGAAAAGCACCCTAAACCCAATAACCTTTACAATACGGGCCAAATTCTGTTACGGAACAGCACAAGGCACATTTTCTCCAATGGTAAATACAATATTCACATAATTTTGATATTGCGGATAAGGATGCTTCTCATTGGTACACTAATAATGAGATAATTTTAATATTGTGGATAAGGATGCTTCTCATTTGCTATTTGGTAGACTAACGTACTTTAATGTTGCGGCCCAACATTATGGAACACTAAACATATAAACTAATGGGAGAAATTAAAGATCACTGAGTTTACCTTATTGTCAAAACCAATACTTCTAAAATGGAAGAACGGATTTTCTTTTCCTTTACTTAGGATATAAGATGGAAGCTGCTTTTGAGGAGTCAAATTAAGGAACTTCATGCTCTGATTGTGAAGCTGGTGTTGATAGTTAAAAAAAGATTGAAATAAAGAAAACTTAAACGTATATTTTATGTAATTTTAGTATTGTTTTATAGTTAAAACCGAAATTTTACTTTGGTATAAAACAAAAGTTATATTAAAGATGAATATTGATTTTTTTATCGGCAAAGATGAATAATTATTGCTAAAATAAATTTGAATATAACATTAAAATATCTAAGGCGCTATACCAAAACTTTATAAGCTAGTAAATAGTCCAACATGACTTTAAAAAAGAAATCTCATTTTTATGTAAGATAAAAGTTGAAGGTGTTTATGCTAAAAAAAATAGGCTAAAGATTTATCATAAGTTACAAGTATGGACCACTTATCTAGGATAGCCCCTTAAAATCATGAAAAAAAAAATGTTTTCTTTTCAACAGGTAACGATTCTTAAATTGTGGTAATTAATTCACGCGAGTTCAAAGACCCGTGTACTGGGTAAAGCATGTGCTTTGACCGAGAAAAAAAATAATACAGCATGTGCGAATTTACCGAATAACTCAAGATTTTAGTTCGCCTAGAACACAAAAGTGTGTGAAACAACAACAACAATAATAATAATAATATATTTATCCTTAACTTAAATTGAAGTATTTTATAAATTTAACTTGAATTAAATCAATGGATAATCTTGATTTATTCATTTTACATCTTTTTTTTTCACTTTAAAAAGCATCGATACTGAGGCGATTTCATTCTTATGTCTTGTATAAAATTGAAACATGTCTAACCTTTTATATGGTTCACTGATTTAATGTAAGGAATGGAAAAAGAATATGTTGCTCTTCCCAGTTCCCACTATTTAAGGAATCTGCGTAGGCTCTCACTTTTATGTCAAAATTGGGTTTTCATTTGAGTGCGTTAATCATGTAATTACTTTGATATTTAGATGGATATGCTACTCGTAAGCTAAACAACTATTTGTGTCTCCTCGGATTAACAACTGATTGGATGGATTTGTGGGTAGCAGTTTGGTAAACCATAATCTCATAATTTTAGAGAATGGTACAAATGTAGGTGAGCACCGGTTGAGTTAGGTGCGGTGTGGGCATTAGCAAGTGATGGGAAGCAACTAATTCAAAGAAGCAATATATTAATATTAATGTACAAAACACAAAAGTGTTTAACCACCACAATCAAATGAAATGAGCATGTCACCACTCACTACCACATTCAGAGACACTGCAATCAATCCCTCACTTAGAAACACCCCAATTGGTTTTTATATAATTATGTCACACATCTTCTTCTCTCTATTTTTTTTTCTATCTTGCACCCTTCAGTACTTAAAAAAAGAAAAGGGGATCTCGTAGAATATGGCATCTATTATGCCCATTATATTCTTACCTTCTTCTTTTTTTGGCTCATTTTTTGTATGCCTAAAAATGTGTTTCAAATATAAAATATAAAACATTTAAGAGCTTAGAAGAAAGATTTTTTGGCAGGAGCTCTTCCAACTGCTCTCATAAGACCAGCAATCTCCAGAACCCTGGCCACTTTAGTTCCTCTTTTTGCCTCCGCTGAAGCCCTCTTTTCCTCTGCTTTTCTATGAGCTTTTGCTATATCATTTTGCATTTTTTCCATTGCTCTTGCTCTTTTCTCCTCCAGCTTCCTCTGCACAATGAGTGACATTTTCAGTTCTTGATAACCAAAACTGGTTTAGTTAATGTTTTGTTTTACTGAGTGACTTGATTGAAATTACTTCCCTCCATTCTTTTTATTTTTAATTATTTTAAATTTTTCTATGTATTATTTTCAAAAGCTTAAGATAATACTTTTTAGTTTCTATTGTATTTTAATTTTTTAATGATATTAATTATTAAAAATTAAAAATATAATAAAAAATATTAATTAATAAGTATAAAATAATTTTTTAAAAATTATTAAAAAGAAGAGAAAAGTAGCATAAACTACTACCTGCTGGTGGGTAACACAATCCCACCTCTAGTTTGGTGTCAATGTAAAAGTAGGTAGCTTCAATAATAAGGCAATAAATGCAGACCACAGGAAACCCTTTTGACATCACCAGGTTATATTCACAAAAAGAATGTACCATTTATAGAAATTGATTGCAGGTGGAAGATTTTTAGCTTGAAATTACCCATGCAAGAAAAAGAAAAAGGTGAAAAATGAGTTTGTCTGTTGAATCGTAATTCAACTTTGTAAAGGACATATTTGCCGTGACATTTTCACATCATTTTCAGGCTGTGATGATTTAGACATTAACCAGTGGTATAGAAATGCATGCGAAAAACCCCCATACACACATACAACCAAACATAGAAAGTGTAGACACTATAGTTTGGGAAATAATGAAGGAAATGAATATGGACAACGAATCTAGACTTACTTAATCATGTATTATTACCACTTTTCTTTCCCTCCTTATTGTGATTCCTCAACTACCAAGGTAAAATAACTCCCCCTTGTTTTCTTATATATATAAAATTCCATGAATAATAATAATAATAATAATAATGAAACAATGATGCGGGCGATCACTCGCTATCTAACCTTATTCAAGTGTTTTTAAATTAATTTCAGAGTTAACCTTGATTGGATGAATGATGAATCAATGTAATCTAAGCCTGTTCTGTTTTTAGTCTTGAGAGTAATCATAAGCTGAAAAGAAGCCTAATCAACACACTAAGAATAAATGAATCATGACCGCAGTCACAAAAATAAAAAAAGTGAGGGAGGAAGAATTGAAGTAGGAAGATGAAAATTAAAAAAAAAAAAAAAAAAAAAAAAGTTACCTCAAGTTTCTTCATCCAAGAAGTAGCTTTGTGAACCTGCTCAGTCTCCCAGCCATTGATAACAGCATCTTCTCTCTTAAACCTGTTGTTGATCTTAGCAACTTTAGCATTTTGCCAAGCGGATATCTTGGCATCAACCTCCTCCTTCTTCACTCTCTGCACCGACACGTGTTCCTCACCACCTCCATGACCACTGCCACGTGTACCAGTAATCATTCCTTGAGAAGGAGGCGGATCCAGAGGGTGGTTATCCGGCACGATCGCCAATGGATTAGTCTCTTCCATCAACTCTTCTTCTCTGATCCTCCCCAATAAGGTGTTGTTGTTGCTGCTGCTGCTGTTAGTGTTGAATCCTCCTTCGTTGTTGGTGATAGGAGTTATGTTGTTGCGGTTGTGGTCAATAGTTGAGCCTGCTAGAACCAAAGCACTGAACTCTCTGCTCATGCTAGTGAAATTCTCACCTTCAGTGCTGGCCATGGAAAGAGAAGAGGACCTGTGGCTGTGTGTTTCCCAGGCTTCTCTTCGATGAGCACGTGGAGGAGGAGGAGGTGGTGTCAGAGCATGGATTTCTCTGATTTCTTCTTCATCATCTTCCTCTTCCTCTGATCCCGGCCTTCGAGAACCTACTGGATGGTTGAACATGTTGGGATTTTAATGGAAGACAGATAAGTGAAGGCAAAGTGTAGAAGGGACAATAAAGTGAAAGGATTTCATTGAAGCATACTAGTCTCTGTGTGTGTTTTTTGTGAGGTTGTTAATGAATGGAGGTGGAGGAAGAAGTGTAGACCACAAACATGTGGACATGGGCTCCAAAGAAATCAAAATCTTACACGCCTTAAAACAAACCCAAAAATATTATCATATACTAATATTCTTTACATTTAAATACGCCTTCTTTTTTTATCACATTTAATTTTTATAAATTTTAATTTTTTATTTTTAAATAAAACTGTTTGTTGAAAGGAGAATGGTCACTTATATCATCCGGTGTAAGAGTATTAAAACTCAACAAATACCGTCAAATACGGGCACAGTATCTTTTCTGTCAGTTAAAATGTTCTTTTTTTTTTTTCTTCTTCGTCCCTTAACTTTCGTCTATTTCTATCCCTACATACGCAATTTTACTTTCTTTTTTTCTTTTTAATCCCTCCTCCCGTCCTCATTCCTCCTCATTCCTCAACTGAGTCCTTTGGCGTATGGCAATGGCAACCCCTTTATCTCATATCTTGTCTAGACGAGGACTGTTGTGACATTTTCACTTGAAAACTTTCTTATGATATTTTCATTTTATTTTCTAAAAATATTTTATTTAATAGTTGTTAGTATATTTTAATATTAACTAATTTTTTTTTTTACATTTTTCCTAATTTTTTGTTTGTTCAATTATTTTTACAAGTATAATATTCTTTATTTTTTCAATCATATTGATTTATTGTCTAATGTTAAATAATATATATTTTTTAGTGTTACATATTATTACTTTTTTGAATTATTATTTTAATTATTGTAATATTTTTAAATTAAAACTCAAATATTTGACTTTCGTTGATAAAAATTAAAATAAAAAAAATAATTATATTTAAAAACCTATTTTATATAATAAATTTAAAAATATTTTAATTTTTAATATATTTTTGTTAAAAAAAGAAACACGTCGTATTTATCAAATATAAAATTAATAACTATTTATTATTTTATATTTATTACTAATATTAGATTTTATCTTTCAATTATTTTTAAACTTCCATTATTTAACTACTTTTTTATCTCTACTTTCTTCTTTTCTTCTACAATGCATGCTTATATTTGGGAAATTTGTTCTCTATTCATGTTAAAATTGATGCTCCTAAAAATAGCTTTATATGTTAAGAGACATGGCGTTTATAATTGATGCGAAACCAACATGCTGTTAGATTAAGGATAAAAATTCGTAATAATTGAATTATTGCACGTCAATTCTCAATTAAAATTATAGTTTTATTTTAATAATTTAATTATCAATGCTAATTAAAAAGTTAGTGAGTTAATAATTTCAATTAAAAAATACTACAATACAAGTATTTGAAAAATAACAGTTAAGTTTTGTCCCTAGACTAAACACATTACAAGCCTAACTAAAACTGTGACTTCGATTAATGGGTTATAACCAGTTAACCGATAAAATTATTTTTAAATAAATTATTACTAATCATTCAAAAGGATCAAAATAATTTTTTGTAATGAACCTTAAGTATTTAAAATTTTACTTTAAACACATATTATAAAAAAATTATTTTAATGGAAACTTTAAAAAACAAATAATAACGAATTTAAATTTTATAAAAATAAATTTACAAATTTATATTTGTAAAAAATGATCTATCCAAAATTATTTTAATAAAATTTTGAAAAATATAATTATCATAATCATATATAAATATTTGGATAATTTAATATATTTTTATCTAAAACTATTTTAATAAAAATTCGGATAATATAATTATCATAATTATATATAAATTTTTAATAATTTAATATATTTTTATTAATTTATACAACTGTAAAAAATAATTATCATAAAAAAGAATTTCATAGTTAAATCCTGGCATAGTTTATAATAACTGTTAAATTGAATATGGATATTTGGCGGTTGCTTTTTATATGGACTTAGTGATAGTTAGTGGTGTGTGTTGATATATTTTTACCTACATTATATTTATGACTTTATTTAAATAACTATATTTTGTTTAGATGTAAGAAGTTAAAAGCATAAGCAACGATATAAAACGATATAAGTCAAATAGGTAGAAAATAGATAAATTTTTGTAGTTAAAAAAAAAAACTAAGTTGATTTTCCCGTCTACTTATTTAATTTTATGAAAATGAAACAAAGAGAAAAATTATTATGTTGAATAATATTTTAAATCTATATAACACAATAAAATAAAATAAAAATAAGGAAAATTTATCTTTATGAATAAAAAAAACTCTCTTCCCTCACTGTTTTTTGTTTATTTTGAGAGAATTTTGATCCGCGTTCTCTTTCTTCTTATCTTTTTATTGAAAAAGCCAGTCTTTCCAAACAAAAGCTTAGCAGTGACCAAAAAAAACTGATAGAATATGCTTTTTATAGAATTTCCATTAACAATTTATATTATTTCTGTATTTTAAAAGGCGCGTGAATGAAAATCAAGTAACTAGTACCCCACAAGTTCGTTGGTAATGTAGGCAAGTGTCTAAAACGTAGGATAAAGATGGTTTGACAAGACTAAAGGTGTATATTCTTATGGATAAGAATGAAATAAACGAAAAAAAAAATTGCAATAAATAATAAGATATACAAAACGGATTTAATTGAAATGTATTAATAGATTAAACTTATTTATTTTTGTTACTTAATTATATCATATTATATTATTAAATTATTTTTTATGATAATGATTTAAAATTTATATTTATTATAGTTTTTAATTAATTAACAATATAAAAATGTTATATTAATACTGCATTAAAATTTAATTTTAAAAAATGAAAAAAATAGTATTATAAAAAATAATGTAAACATTGATATAATTATAAATTTTATAATCTCATTTAGATTGCAAACCAGACAGATACACTACTTGAATTGCTCCTAGGAAAATATGATGGATTTCTTCCTAGCTAAGAGGATACCTGAACAATTCAAGGTAAAATTACTTTAGAACTCCTCAAATTTTTGTTAGTTGACATTATTGTATTTGTATCCGCTTGTTTGTAATGAAATTTTTTTGTCCACACACATGTGAAATTAATTTTATTATACTTCATCACTTTCACACGGTTGCATTGATGATTATACTATAGTTAACAGGGATGTCCATTTCAAACTTCAGCTAGAGAAAAAATATTGATTAGGTGTAAGTTATTCCAAAAAATAATAATAAATATTAATTAAGCTATTGTTTCAGTTTAATATTTTAAGGTGGTTTTCATTCAACATGAATTGAATACTCAAATTATTATTCTTATTTTCAATTTTCTTCTGTTGGGTTATTGTCCATTCATCTTATTTTGTACGTAATTGATTTCAAATATAATGATTGTATACTCAACGTACATTAATTTATTAACAAATATTTGTTATGATAATTATTTTTTGTTCGTAAACAAGTTTAGAAAAAGGGAACATAATTATATTTCATCATATTATCAAATGTTACCATAAAAAATAATGATAACTCAAATAACTTAAATAAAAAATGCACACTAATATAAATCAAACTTGATCCAAATTTATTTGATAAAAACTGTTTTTTTCTTATCTTTAACATAATCATACTATTCTATTATTAATTATTCCTTCTTTATTTAATTTATATATTAATATTAATAAATTATTTAGTATATATATATACTTTAAGTGAGTTATTAATCTTAATTATAAATTTAATAATTAACTATGCATGTAACTGATTGATAAATATAATATTAAACTTTTAATATGAGTAGCTTGTAACAGAGTTAGACTATTCTAATTATATGCCAATAAATAGATTCCTAGTTTTGTTGGTGAGTTAATTAATTATTCTCGTTAAGACAGCATTAGGATACTATTCTTACACAACTCATCGTATAGTTATCTTTTTTTCTATTTATTATTTGCAAAATACACTGATTAATCATTGCCATTTTTCTCTTTGCAGTTTTTTTTTAAAAAAAAGCCATATTTTTGGATTTTCTTTCTCTCACAAATAGATCCATAATTTTGAAAATTGATTAAGATGTTTTATTCCTCTTATCCATACAATCAAGAGCCTAAACTTTCGTAACCTTTAAATGTTCCCACAGAAGTTCATAGGCCGTGTGACTCGTTTTCAAAGTTCATTTCGTTCCTTTTTTTTTTTTAATTTATGTAATTTTGATTAAAAAATTAGAATTTCTACACATGCTAAATATTTTATATTAATTGGCATGAGGTTAATTAGTTTAAATTGTAATATATTCTGTACTCTCATATTTTTAGGCCTAATTTTTTTGTATATATTTCATGTATTATATGTGATATGCTAATATATTAAACTTTCACCGTTACTATATATGTTATGCACATGAAATTAATTTAGATTTCAGATGTATTAAATTTTATCTATTTTATATTAATTATTTTTTCTTGTATATATTTTTCATGTTATTACATTTTAGACATACTTATTGTGATTTTGTGTAATTATAAGCTCACTTATCATAAATATAATTGAAAAATATGTGTATGTATTAAATAATTTAGTTTATGATATTATTTAATTAATTAACGGAACTTATATATTATGTATAATTTTGTATGATTGTAGATTAACCTATTGTAAATATAATCACAATTTTTTTACAAATTAAATATTTCAACTTTGAAAACACTATGTCTAGCTAGGCAAAACTGAATAATTGTGGAAGGCATGGCAAAGTGAATAAATAATGCGAAATCAGGGGCAGAACAGAAAAATCATTCTTTTGAATCTTTGTTTCTGAAAATTAAATTAAATTGTGATGTCGGTTAGAATTTCTGAGGGGCCCACCTATATAATATAAAATACGAAATGGACAATTCAGATTTCACACGTGTTATGTTCAACACTTAAATACAGGTGGATCTTTCGTACGTGGCAACAAATAATAGGTATGAAGTGTAGCTACGTATTTTATCTCCATGCAGCTGATGACGTCATATGTTACTTCATTTCTGATTGCGACACGTGTGCGGTTCCACTTGTCCATTGTTATTGAGCTATCAAATCAAAATGCCAACGCCTCACGTTTTTATTATTATAATAATTAATTTTAATGGTATGTCAATATCATTAAACATAATTATTAAAATATCAAAAAATTTAAATATTATAATTATAAAAAATTATTATTATATTAATGATTTACTAAAAAAATAATTTTTGGATGATAGTATAAAACGTTTTACTATGTAATATATATATATATCAAAATAAAATTGAGTATGCATCTCAAATAAAATTTTATTCATAATAATTTTATCCAAATATTATAGAATTATTATATTGCTATATTACATTAATAATAAAAAGACTATAATACAACGATAATGCTAAATGATTATAGCAATATGTTTATTTTTATAATATGGAGAACTAAAACTTAAAATTCAATATATATAAGAACTTCACTTACAAATTTGTTATTGTTATGTGGAAATTATTGAGATTTAAAATATTAAAATTAAAATTATTTCATAAAAAATAAAATGATTAATTGGTAGGCTTGAGTTTACCACTAAAACACAAACACTTGGAAGTAATTGTTGGCAGCTGTTTAGACTTTTCTTAGAATAGTTAGCGGCTGTTATCATTAGATGTAATAGTTGGAGTGTGAAAAGGATACAAAGGGTAGAACAAGGACGTGGGTCAAATCCTTCAATAACAAACAAATTTAGGTACAGGACTTGGAGGAAACTTGGGTATACTAATAGCAACGAGAGAGTTTGTTTGGTTTTAGTTGGTGATTAATGAAATTAACCTTTTATTTTGTTCTGCGTTTAGAACGTTGTAAATTAGACTCAATTTATAGCATACCATCTTTCGATGATCGTGGCAATAAGATTATATGAGTTTCACCCGTCAAAGTTTAATACAGTATTCAGTTTGGATAATCAAATGAGGTTCATATACAGCTTTACAACAAGAAAAACAATTGCATAAATCATGCTTATAATGTGCAAAGTTTCATAACCCGAGAATTGAAAACTTTTAGTTAAAAAACAACAAATCATCCCTTTATTCTATAGTGATTTATCTGTATTTTATCTTTACATAAAAAAAATTCAATTGATGATTATAGGATGCACAATTATTATTATTCTATTAAAATAAAGTCCAATTTAAGCATTAGAATATCGTTACAGGTATTATTTATTCTGTATTTTAACTTTTTGTACGAAGAAATTAACAATTTTTTCATTGTTTTAGAGTTTTACAACCTGCATGGTGAATTTTTACAGTTTACATTGTATTAATATTTTTATTTTTTAGGTACATAATTAAACATTTATTTTGATAACTAGATTTGTAGAAGTATATTTAAAAAGTTCATATCCTGCACCATAGGGGACATTTGCAGATTCGGTTATATCTTTGAAAAGATCAAAACAATTATTTTCAAAAGTCACATGTGCGAGGATTGGGCCATAAATAGAGTGTGATAGAAGGCTTATAAGTGGAAAGCAATCTAGTTCTGTCCGTAAAAGTTTTGAGAAAATTCCTTCTGATCTCCATAAGCCATTTTTTGTTTATTTTTCACATAAAAAAGACACTTTGTAATCTTGGTTTAGCCCTTCTTCTACATCCGTCGAAAACTGAATCTAGCCATATTAATTTTTATTTTTGATTTTTACTTTGAAACATTCGGATACTCATGTTTTATTTTGGATGTGAGGAAAGAGTCGGAGGAGAAATGAAAATTTTTAAAAATTAAATTAAAAAATAGGAAGAATAAATTTAATTTTTTATTTTAAAAATTTTAATTTATTCATTTTTTTATGAGCCAAATAACAAAAAATATATTTTTATATATGTTTATTTTCTTTTTTTATTTTTATTCTTTATATTATATATTGTTGAATGTATATTAAAAAGGATATTAAATCTGATTTAATTTTTTTAATATTTTTTAATTTATTACTATAAATATGACAGATTTATTATTATTCTTTTTTTATTGTATTTCTGTAAATATAATTAATTGTATTATTACTTTATCGTATTATTTTTTTTAATTAGAAAATCTTTCTTTATTTTAGGTTAATGGTTTTCCTTTATTTGATTATTTACTTTTTGTAATTCCTCTATAAAGAGGCTGTTTTTCCATATAAAAAAAAATACACATATTCTAAATATTTTAAGTTGGTATTAAAGCAAGATCTCTTGCACCGTGCCTCTAATTTGCAGCCATGAGTGACAATTCCTCAATCGTTAGCAAAGACCAGAAAAAGGAAAGCGTCATTCACAGCCCTACATATCTAATCCAACAAAAATCTGAACAACGGGTGCTGGTTGATGACTCTCATTCAGTTTAGATCATAACATTTAGACTCAATAGGTCGAACTATCTTCGGTGCTTCCAATTGGCTTAGATGTACATCTGTGACAAAGGAAAGTTTGGCTACCTCGCTGGTGAGTTAAACCAGCTTGACATCACTGACCCACAATAGGATCTTGACCACTTCAACACCTATAAGTGAAAATCGGTTGAGGATGCTAAACACCACCAACAAATAGTGGAAGAATGTAGGATATTTCCATTTCTTGCAAGTCTTGATGAAGGACTAGATGAAGTTCGTAGAAGAATTATTAGAAGAACAAACCTACCATCAATTGGCGAAGTCTTTGCAGAAGTTAGAATAGAGGAAACCCGCAAAGTTGTGATGATGGGTAAAACAAAAGTTGAATCGACTCCTCTTGAGACCAATCATAGGGAACTTGTGCTAAACATGAGTGAAATCCAAACAGAGAAATAATCATCATAGTTAGATAAAGAGCTTTAGATTTATGTTCGGAAACATCTTAAGCAAACCAAAAATCAGTCCATCATCTCAGCACCAAATCAATCAGAAAACCCAGGAGACGGTCAAACAAAAATACCTTAGGAACTTCTAGGTAACTCTATAACTTCCATTTCTAATACTGACCTGCCAATAGCTCTTAGGAAAGAGACTAGAACCTGCACTAGAAAGGCACCCAAACCAGCACCAACCATCTTATTTCCAAATATGTCTCCTACCAAAACCTCTCAAAATCACCAAGCCTTTACAACAAAAATAACAAACTTGTTTGAGCGTAGAAACATTGAGGAAGCACTAGATGATCCCAACTAGAAATTAGCAGTCTTAGAAGAAGTGAATGCACTCAAGAAGAATGCTACTTGAGAGATTGTAGACCTACCACATGGTAAAAAACGAGTGGAGTGTAAGTGGGTTTTCACTATTAAGTGCAAAGTTGACGGAAGCATAGAAATGTATAAGGCTAGATTGGTAGCAAGGGGATTTACTCAAACCTATGGAGTGGATTATCAAGAAACCTTTGCTCCGGTAGCTAAAATCAACTCCATGCGGATTCTTTTATCACTTGCTGCCAATTACAATTGGCTTTTACATCAACTAGATGTAAAGAATGCTTTCCTGAATGGGGAAGTCGAGGAAGAGGTGTTTATGAGTCTTCCGCCAGGATTTGAGGAAAAACTTGGGAGGAATAAGGTGTGTAGACTGAAGAAGCCCCTTTATGGATTGAAGCAATCCCCTAGAGTATGGTTTGAACGACTTGGATCAATGGTAAAAGGACTTGGTTAAATCCAAAACCAAGCTAACCGCACACTTTTCTACAAACATTCAGTAGGTAATCGAATTTCTATCTTGATTGTATATGTGGGTGACATTATCTTAATAGGTGATGATAGCTTGGAGCTCAAAAACCTGAAGGAAAGACTTGCCAAAGCTTTTGAAATCAAGGAACTTGGCCCATTAAAATATTTCCTTGGAATTGAATTTGCTAGGTCCAATGAAGGTATATTTATGAACCAGCAGAAGTACATCCTGGACCTATTGAAGGAGATCGGATTACTTGGTTGCAAAGTTGCTGAAACACCCATGGTAACATAAAACTGCAGCCATCAAAACCAAAAAGTGCAACAAATAAAGGAAGATGTCAACGACTAGTGGGAAGGCTAATATATCTTTCTCATATACGTCGAGACATACCTTTTTCTGTGAGTATGGTAAGCCAGTTTATGCATGCACAGACCCAGAACACATGGAAGCTGTGTTTAGGATCCTCAGATACTTGAAGGGGTCACTTGGAAAAGGGGTTACTTTACAAAAACTGTGGACATCTTTAAGTAGAAGCCTACATAGATGCAGATTGGGCTGGGAGTGTCATGGATAAAAGATAAACATCTGGCTGTTGTACCTTTGTTGGAGGAAATATAGTTAGTTAGAGGAGTAAAAAACAGAGTGTTGTGGCAAGAAGTAGTGCAGAAGTTGAGTTTAGAGTAGTGGCTCATGGAATTTGTGAAGCATTGTGGGTGGAGAAACTCCTATATGAGTTAAAGGTTCCTAATTCACTACCGATAAGGTTGTACTGTGATAACAAATCTGCAATTTCCATTGCTCATAATCCAGTACTATATGACAGAACCAAACATGTAGAAGTTGACAGACACTTCATAAAAGAAAAGATTAAAAGAGGATAGATTTGCATTTCATATGTTCCAACTACAAAACAATTAGCAAATGTTCTAACCAAAGGAGTACCCAGAAAGACCTTTGATAACATAACAAGCAAGGTGTCAATGAATGATGTCTTCAAACCAACTTGAGGAGAGTGTTGATAGGATATTAAATCTGATTTGATTTCCTTGATATTTATTAATTTATTACTATCAATAGGACATATTTATTATTATTTTTTTTATTATATTTCTTTAAATAGAATTAGTTGTATTATTATTTTATCGTATTATTAGAAAGTATTTTTTAATCAAATTTTTTTTCCTTATTTTAGGTTAATAATTTTCCTTTATTTAATAATGTAACTTTTGTAATTCCTCTATAAAAAACTATCTTACTGTATAATAAAATATACATATTTTAAATATTTTAAATTATATATATATATATATATATATATATATATATATATACTGTCTTATATAATATCATACATAAAAAATTGTAATTTTTAGTTATGAAAGTAAAACAAAGAAGCACTTTATATGATTAAGTTCTACCAATTTTTTTAACAACTTTTTTTTTTTTACTTTTTTAGTGCAACTTTATTAGACATGTCATAATAAATTAATTTCAAAAATTTATTATTATTATTATTATTATTAAAATTATATTTTAAAAAATTATAATTACTAAAAATATTAAAAAATATTTTATATGTTTAAAAGATTGTTGGAAATATTTTTTTGAATATGGTCAAAATAATTTTTTAAATTTTTTTTAAAATTTTCATCATTTTATGGAAATATTTTTTAATAAAAAATAAAGTTAAAGTAATATTATTTGAAAGGTTAATTTCTTGTAATATTTTTTCAAAATATTCATATAGAATATAGAAAATTAACATTTTTAAATTAAAATTTTTAAAAATATTGAAAAGAAAATTTTTCTTACCAAATACTTTTAAAAATATATTTAAAAGGTATTCTAAAGAATATATACACTTTATGTGAAAAAGAAATAAAAGAGGAAAAAGTGATAAATATAATGAATGTGACATGAAATAACTTGATAGAAAAAGTTAAAAAATGTTAAATGACTATTACTATTAGTATTAGGAGATATACATGTACCATTGTTCTTTAAGTTTATGATTAGTCGAATTTTTTTTTATATTGGTCTGTGTGCTATGTACTATATTTTTTATTTTGCCTTAACCAACTCGATTTATTCAATTTGTTTAGCAATGTCACACCGAACATGCACTTAAACGTGCGAGGTTTCCTTTTGAAGAGGGCAAACATTATCTTGACTTTTGTCCTCACATTTGAATTGTGTCCTAACTACACATCAGGTTTCATCTCTTTTTTCATGTAACACCCAAAAGTTACTTTTTATTTTTTCCTTTTTTTTTTTGGTTGCGATGCAACACCCAAAAGGTTAAAACTATTAATTTTTAGATGGAGCCAAGCATAAGGGAAATAGATCATTGTAAATCTTATTGGACCAGTGGCCGGTCCACATTATTTTGATTTTGATTATTATATTTCGTTTTTGGAAAAATGGGGCCGAGGGCCCTATTTTGATAATGATATAGTGAAGATTTAATAGTGTTGTTGTAATAGTAGATAATGATTAATAATTCTTAATTCAATTATTTTCTTACCAATTTATGCCGAAACAATATTTCTATTATTGAACAAACTCATTACAGTCTATCTACCTGGGTTTATTCGGAATCAACAGAGAAACACCAAGGATGAAGGGTAAAATTAGTATGAATGATTTAGAAAAATGGAACTTGCCCTTCACCCAACGGTAAATTTGATGGGTTCAAATTTTTAGATCTGAAGTTGTCTATAATCCAAAGAAATCCAATGATACATAATCTAATTACGATTGGGTTTGGATGGAAGAAGACTAATTTGACCCAAGTCGAGGTATTTTTGCAAATAATATAATGATAAAAGTAGATACTATCAATTGTTTGAATTAAATTTTGAAATGTTGATGAATAATTAATTTAATTTCGACTTGCGATTGGCAAATATTACCAAAGAAATCACGTTTTTCGGAATTACAATTAAAAGTTCAATAATAATTTACGCAATAAAAAATAATAGTGTTTGAAGTATTGAATCTAATGATATTGGTAAACAAAAGGAGATGAATGGGGAAAGAGGGAATGAGAAAATATGATTGATGGAAAACTTGAAGTATCTGATTGTTTCAACATTTACAACGTCCATCGGTGAATATACACTCAGACCCAAAAACAATGTTGGTGAAAAGTAAGGATTTTTTACTTTGGGAAAATCGCGTTCCCATATCTTTGTATTTTTAGCCAATATACAAACAGATTCTAAGTCAAATTTTCTATGCTGTATTCGTTAAAAAGGAATAAATATATTTTTAAATTTTATAAAATAATTATATTTTATTTGATTTAAATATTTTATTTTTAAAGTATTTTATTATAATTTTAACGTTAATTTAAATTGTATTAAATTAATTATAATTTGAGAATTATAATCAAAATATTTTAATAAATAAATAAAATTTTATTTAATTGTAATTAGTTTAATTTGATTTAATCTAATTTTAGTCATAGTAAGAATCACAGTTAAAATATTTTAGAAAATAAATAATTTAAAAAAAATTATTTTAAAAAATTTAAAAATATATTTAATTCAATTAATAAAGTATGAATTGACGAATACTGGTTAGTAAAATAATTTAAAGAAATATTAAAGGTTGGGTGAGCAAAGCAACTCAACTAATGATGATTCATATCCATCCTAATTCTACATTTTGTTTTGGTTCTATCATAACCCGACATCTAAGATAGGATTTAAGACATCAATAAAAAAATCCTTCTTGTTTAATAGTTTAAGTGACTGAAGCAGACCCGATCCGAATTGGTTGGAGCCAGGTTAGGTTAAGGGATAAGGTTGGATATCCAAAAACATTTGTATAAACCAAAACTATATATTATTAAAAAAAATAATGTAGCTCCATTATATAAATTAAAATCTTCACAATCTCACATTCAGCCACGTCTCTTTTTCTTCCAAATTCACGTTCTTTCTCTTGTATCTCGCGCCTCTCCCCCTCCGAAGCTTTCTAATTTTAAAATCGTTCCCTCTTTTATCTTTCAAAATATAAAGTTTAAAATGAAATGCGTCATCGTAATGAAACCTTTCAAATACCTCAGCGATTGGAGAAGTTACGATTTCCAAATCTTTGAACTATGTCGAGAAATTAAGATTTCATTCTCCCATTATTTTGCTCCTTACCCAAACTTTTGGATAATGGACTCATTTGCATCGATTTTCTATTCCTAAAATTGCAACACTGGCTACAGCACCAGAGGTTTTTAGATATTTTTTAACTTAAAACGAAATTTTTCATTTAATTTTTTTACTCTTATCCTTCTTAAAATACGGTTTTTTCGGTTAGTAATTCAGAACCTATTTATAATAAGACTCATAATATTTTGATAGCTGTCAGTTCCAGATTTTAGTGCTTTGACTTCGTCTTCTCAATGTAAGTTATATCTTCTTTACCAGTGGATTGATCCTTATTTTATATTAAAAGTTTATAAAATATTTTTTATTTATAAAAATATTATATTATTTTTTATTTTTAAAATTTTATACTGAAAATAGTTAAAATACAAAATGAAATGTTCTGTATAAAATCAATTTTGTACCGTTTCTCTATAAAATATTAAATATAACAAATAAAAATAATTAATATTTTTTTAAAATCAAGCGTCACCTTAATGATGTAAGTTTCGTCATGAATGTTTATAAATTATATATATTGATGCTGGAGTATCACTAATACTCCTACAAACTTACATAAAACGTCAAAATGTTAAATCCTAGATTCGGTTGAATCTCTCTGAACTTCCTATTAAAAGTAACCTACTATGTTTCTATCGTCTGATTCAATCATAAATTGTTATATTATTAGAAATTCGTTTTTTTATAATAATTGTTTTAAAAATATATTTATTATAATTTATAATTTTACGTTAATAATTTATAATAATTAAATTATATACATAAAATATTTAAAATAAATTTCCGTGCATTGCAGCGACTACTAATTTGTTGCGCATAAGTTCATATTTGGATTATAAATATGCAATATAAGTTATCTATCGACTCGTAGAAAAAACCAAACATTTTAATCTTTGGATCTTTCTTGGGCTAAATAAACTATAGTTGCCTGATTCTCGGCCCAATTAATGAAATAAGGGCTCTTGTTAAGTACCCTATCTTATTGGGCCTATTAAAAAAATATTATTGGACCGACGAAAGTATTATACTTTGAGGAATACTCTCGGGCCTATATCTTCTCATGGCCCATGAATGTAACGGGGCTAGGAAAAGTAAACTCCATCATAATTGTAATTATTGATCATTTTGTTCGTCTAATCGTCTCTTTACTTGCTTTTATTTCAATAGAGCCAAAAGACAAAGTCTTTGTTATCCTTTGGTCAATTTGTTGTTAAAACATTAACTGAAAAAAAAATGAACAAAGCGCGTGATTTTTATGGGACAAGAAAAGTCTAGGGGTTTGATTGACAAAAATAGTTGAAAAACTACTTGAAAATTGAAAATTTGATTACTAATTATAACCTATTAAATTAATTTATGAAATTAAAAGCCATTGATAAATGCAAAATGACATGAAAGATAGTTATATGTTTATTTATTCGTTTTTATATTTTTAAGTAGTTAATAAATTGGGTTTTTAAGTTAATTTTGAAATCTCATAATTTTTCGTTAGAAGATAAATTTTTTTATTACAAAATAAAATACATAGTGTTCTAATTAAAATAAAATGGTGTAATATTAATAAATAATTTAAAAATAAAAAATAAAGTTTTAAGATTCTTTTAATTAAATTAAATTATATCCTTTAAAATAATAAAAATAAATAAATAACAGGTTAAGGAGGAAAATCTAAAAATATTGAACATAAAAAAGTGTTATAATTCATGCATAAATTATTTAAAATAATTTCTCTGGAATGAAACATAAGTGTGTACCCCTTTGAGGTCATTCTGGAATTGGTAATCACATGGCGCGTATTTAATTTAATTTAATTTAGTTTGGCTGTATCCCCGAAAAGTGCGTATGTTTTAGAACCTTTTGTGAATTGTCAATGTAACGTTTTGTTTGTCTTTTGGGAGAGATGAATGATGATAGGTACCTTGAAAATGAGCTTAGCTTTAGCCGAACCCTTGTCAAGTTCTCCATTACCCATCCACTTACCACTTTCTCAGTACAAAAATCCCAACCTCTCTTCATGGGGTCTTAAAGTAGAGTCTGTGAACATTTTGACTAAGAAACCCAACTTGATTGAATAGTAGAGGATATAGATAAAAGAAAGAAAAGGAGCAACCACATAGATTTGAATGATGCAACTTTATAAAGGAAAAGATTCTTCAAGAAAGCAACATAATAAGAACATAATCTCTATTATAATATTTTGGATCATCCAAACTGCTCAAGTTCCGCAATTTTGTGAAAGATATGTTTGGTTATTATTACAATAAAAAACAATTAAAAAGTTTAAATGTTTTTGTGTTTGCTCCACCAATTACAGATGGAGCCAAGCTTGTTCTGGAAATTGCATTTAAGTGCTTTATTGACTATCACCAAAACCTATGATAAAAGGCATATACTTGATCCACTGAAAATAATATTCTTTTTACAACTTTTAAAAATTAATTATTTCCTTAAAAATACTCATTCTCAAACATCAACTTTCTTAAGTATCAACATCCCTTCTGCATTTTAGCAAAATTAAAGTAAACGGTGCCGTACACTCCAAATTAAAAAAGCAAAAAGAGAGAGCTTTAATTTAAATAATACAATTATTAAAGTAAATGTATTTGTGTCATTGAAGCAACAGGGTGGCTTTAGAGTTTAGACCAAAAAAAGTTTAAAAGGAAATATTAATTACTATAATCAAATGCAAATCGTTGATTGCTTAAATATGATTACCGAATGCAACTTTTCCTTGTGCTATTTTTTTAGCAGGTTGATTGCGTGTGGTTCAATTTCTTCTTAAGCTTTCAAAGTTTTTTTAATCCGTGTGCTTCACTCCGTCTAAAGCAAGACTAAACCGTGTATAAAATCAAGATTTCAACCCTTTTGAACGTATTCAAGAAAATGACTATTATAGGTTTATTTCGTCTTATTTTTTTAAAAATTCAAATTAAAAATTCATTTCAGTAACTAGTAAACATTAAAGATTGATTTTAACTATTAAAATATATTTTTAATTTTAATTAAGACATAAAATAAAATCATAATACTTAACTTAAAATTTGTCTACAAACAAATAAAATCAAAATGAGCATTATTGAATACAATTCCATCACGAAGCAATCAAAGAAACCATACCACATAATGCCAAAGAAAAAACCACGCGATCTTGAGCTTTGTGCCTTTAACCAATGCACATGTTGAACTTCATGTTCCGGAAAATTTGAAGATAAAACAGTTAAAACTTAAAAAGCCAAGCCAAACTTATATGTTTACATGTAAAAACAAAATATTAAAAACTACCATAATTATTATTATAGAAATCAACAATATTTATATTTTAATATATATATATTTTCTATTTTATCTCTTACCCTTATTACTTTATAAATTTCAAACTAGAACGTAAAAGTACCAATTTCATCAAACAAAGTGATAAAGAGTAACCCTAAAGTTTGAAACCGAATAATAAAGTGCTCTCCAGCCAAACTCTAGTTAATGATAAATGAGCAGTTAACTTTACTGAAATTCAACTTTGAATCTGCTACGTTTACTATTTTTGGAATAACAATATGTGGTTGGGGTATTTATATAGTTTTGTATTCTTTGCCACTTGCTTAGAAATTCAACAGTCAAAATAAACTTATATTCCCATCCTTAATCGCAGGGTTAACCCGAGTTAGGCTCTTAGCAAGAAATCTAACCTGTGTAGGCACTGTAATTGTGGGGTGTAGTAAAATGTTTACAAAAAAAATCATGATTCATGGATTTAGATATAAACTTTATCTCACATCTATTTACATTTTAAATTTAAGAATGAATAATTTATTTATTTATTTTAAAAAATATTAAAAAAATCGTACAATCATAAATAAAATAAAAATAAAAATAATATATTATTTTATATATAATAATCATTTTATTTATAAAAAAAATTTAGCATGCTTTAGAATATTTTTTATTTTTATAAAATAATTATCATACATACTAAAAATATACTACAATCATTTTCATTTTATTTATAATCACAAAATTATTTTTTATAATTTTTTTTGAAAAAATAATAAAATCTTAGATTTAAGATGTAGAATAATTTTTATACTTACATCAATCATTAGTTTTTTATACTTTCCCTTAACATCCTGTCCTTGCCAATTTACACAATTTGTTACTTTTCTTAATTCCTAATTCCTTAAAAGAAAGTAATAAACATTTATACATTTTCCTCATTATTAGGAGCACCGTTAGTGATCTTGGCCAGTCAAAGTAGTAAGAATTTCCTCATTAATTTTGGAGTACACTTTTTTAAGTTGAAAAGTGAAAGAGAGAATGACACAAAAGAATTCTTACATTGTCAGCGTCTCCCTTTCCTTCCATTATCTTGTATCCTAAGAGCTTGTTCCTAAAATCCTAAGAATTTTAGACTAGAGATAGAGGGGATGAAGAAAAACATGAGAGACAACTAAGGTAATGTATTAAAAAATTTCACAAAGGATTAGCTATTGTAATTTTCTTCCAAAATGCTAATTTAAAATGAATTTATTATTATTATATAATTAGCAAAAAAATTCCATGCAATTATCAATTATTTTTGTGTAAAACATGTGTAAAAGTAACATCATGTCAATTTTCCACAACCTCATTCTAATGATGGCATACGTATTCATATTTTCTCCCAGTAAAAACATAAGCTAGGTAACTCTATAATATCATAGCCGTACACATATAAATAATACGGACATTTTTCAATAAATAGAGTTGCTGAAGAAGAAAATAAGGATGGAATATCTCTATCTTTGGTCTACCACGACTAGAAAGACTAAGGTCTAATAATGAGTTTGGGTAGCTTTCTTTGTGGGTCAACATAATAAAAAGATCCAAGAATTTGGTCACACACTCACACACTGTTCAGTGTTGAGAATTTATTCACGGAAAACATACTTTTCCACATAAGAACGGAAATTCCATGTTATCATTTAAAAAAAAATAAAAAATCAACAATTTATATTTATTTGGGTGACTGAGTCTGCCGACTTACCTACCACAGTTGAAGGAGAAATTGAATGTGCTTCTTTATCTATACTTCTACACAAATAAAAAAAAAATGCTTAATTAATTAAACTTTGGTCAAGGCAAAGAATATTAATTAAAGGGCCCTTTACCCCCACCCTAACTTATCAACATGCACTAGCTTCCATGAGAGGATTGGGGTGGTCATCACTAAAGAAGATTTATACAAACTATCTATTATAGTGGGTGAGTTTTAGTTTAATTCTCACTTATATTAAATATAATATAAGTAACATCAAATTTGTCAATACAAAATTACAAATTATAATTCAACCTTTTATAAATTTGCTATTAACTGCCTATTAAAATAAATAAGGAAATGCTATGAGCAGCTAAAAAAACAACATACTAGTTGTACCAAAAAAATCAAAATAGTTTACCAGTTGAAAAGTCAAAAGAATTCTATATGCTCAATAGGATAAATATGTAACAACTAACAACAATAATTTGTATATCTACTTTTTTTTATAATTTTTTATTTTATTTTTATCACCTTATTTATTCTATTTTTTTCTATACATATTCGTCCATTTGAATGGACCACTACAATTTTTCAATATGTAAGTGTTGTCCATTGGACTATGCAATGCAAAAGTAGTCAAAGTAAATTAGACGATAAGTTTTCTTTCTGACGTTTTAATTTATTTTCAACGAAGAAAGCTTGTATCATTTTTTTAATGTTTTTATACTAATTTTTTAAAAAAATATTATAAATATTGTAACTTTCTAAAAACTAACTGACCACAAAAAATATATTATTAACATTTTTTTTATTAATTTTTTTTCACATACTTTTTTTTAAGTAACATGTTTCTTTTTTATATATTACCTATATCCTTTATATGGGATCAGAAAACATTTTTTGTCGAACAAAAACAATAATAAAATTTTAACAATTTTTTATATATAACATTTCAATTAAATCTTATTTAAATCGTTAAAACTAATTTAATGGTGAAATATAAAGATTAAAATAATTTTATATAAAGTTTTATATTTTAATCTCATCACTTCTCTGGTTAATCATAAATTAAATCTTATTTGAGAGGAACTACTAATATCTTTTCCTTCTAACTGAATAATTATGATTATTAAGTATTTATGAAGTATATCAATAAATATCTAAATTCATGCTTTATTCCTATATTAGTAACATAGTACGTAAATAATAAAGAGAAATAAAAATGTAATGCAAAATTTTCATATAAATTAAAATAAAAATGTAATACAAAATATTAACGAAGTAAAAGTATAATTCATCAATCATGAACGTATGAGACGAAAAACCTTAACATACATGCATAAAATGTTCTATATTTAAGTTCCATATTTAAATACATTCAGATGTAAGTTATGTAATTTTTTTTAATTGCGAGTTATCCGATTCGAATGTAATAGAATGTATGTGGACTAATTATTTAATATTATTTTTTATTTTAAAGTGAATTTTATTTGAATTTCTATTATTAAATGTAATAAGGTTTTACACTTAATTTAAATATTACTAAATGTAACAAAATAAATAATTAAGATAAGTAGTCTTAAATTCAAAAATTTAAACCATATTATGTTAAAATACATGCTAAATGACCAACAAAACTTGACAAAGTAGATGTTCAAATTATGATTATATGTATAAAAAAAGTTTTGTGACAAAAATAAGATTTATTTTAATAATATTTACACTTCGAAGGGACTAATATATGCTAATGAACCACAAAATACCTTAATATTCACACAAATTAAAAAAAGACTAAATCAAATTTTATAAATGAGATTAATAGCTATTATAATATTAAATATTAGTTTATTTAATTTTAATTTAATTTTTATTAGCAAAACACTTTATTTAAAATTACGGGTGATTTACTTAAAATTTATTTATTATTTTTAATTTAATAGTTGAATGATTTCTTTAATTGTACAGCGTTATTATGTTTTGATTGTGATGTTTTGAATATGAAATAATTAATTTTTTATATAATTTAAAAATTTTAATTTTCATATACTGTTTGTATAAAATTTTGTTAAATATTAAATTTAATAAATTTAATATTTTTATTTTTTATTCATATATCCTTCTATTAAAAAATATTATATAAAATAAATTTATAAGTATTTTCATGATTATATATTATAAAAATAATTTATAATTTTTCTTACTGATTTATGTTATTACTTATATCTTATTTTTATATAAAATATTTTTTAAAATAATTTATTTTTGTTTGATATTTTTTAATAAATTTTATAAATAAGTTTTAAATAATATTTCTATAAAAAAACCATGCATTTTATTATAGATAATTAAATAATTAAAATAAAAATCATAATATTAAATAATATAAAATAATATTTTATATAATAAATAATGAATTACTAAAATATATCGAAGATAAAATCGGATGGATAATTTTTAACTAATAATTGAAATTTGAAATCTTAAATACTAATTAAAATAACGATAAAAAACTAAAAGTTATTAAAAAAAAAGCAATCATACACAGAAAACTTGAAATGATTTTAAAAAAATTAACTAATTATTTTATTTTTTATCTAAGTAAAAAACATATTGACAAATCTACTCTTAAAAACAAACAAAAATTAAGATTAATCCTCAAAATAGTTTAAACATTTAGATTAATATAAATTTATTTGAAATATAATTTTTATTATATATAAAATATAATAAATATTTTTAATAAAATTTTATTATTTTATGTTTTGAATCAACTTATGGACCGATATTAGCGAACCGTTAATAATATTTCAGTATTTGACGCCGTGCAATGGATGCATTGAACCCTTTTCGTGCTTTTGCTTTGACACGTTACCATTCATTAAATTTATCTTTTGTTATTTAATTAAAAAAATATTATTTACTATTTCAAGATTTTATTAATTTTTTAGTTTAATTGTTAATAAAAATTAAATTTTTAATATATAGAAATATCATAAACTTATATTAACAATAAAATATTTTATATTGATAAATAATTTTCTTATAACAATATAATTTTTGACATTATTAGTATATCTTTTAATATTGGTGTAATGCAATTCACTTGAGATTAAGGAGTGAGATCCACTCGATCGATAAATATATAATATGATACTATACTATAATAATTTAATTTATTTTATACATGTTAACACTATGTGTATAAGTTCACATTTTAAATTTCTAAAAAATTTTACTAAATACTAACAAAATAGAATAAGAAGATATAAAAATAACTTTCATACAATTTACCTTTTTAATCCTGTATACATTAAATGTATTTCTAAAACATTCTTTTACATAAAAGTAATTAAAAAGTTAAAATTCCAACGATTAAAAATAAAAAACAATTAACCATATTCACATAAATCAACCAAAGAAAAATGGCGCCAGTTCACCATTTTGAGATTAAAAGATGTAGTATTATCTTATAAAGTGAAAGATTCATTTTAGAAAATAAAGTAAAAAATTATTATTATTTATTTAAAAATTAACAGTTAAAATTTATATAAGTATCTAATTTTTTTATATACATGCATATATTTAATAAAAAAATCATTAATTTTGATCAATGATTTAATTTTAGGAATTCAAATCACAAAATAAAAAGTATTTAACTATTTCAAATAAACCTACATTTTTCATCAAGTAATTTTTTCACCTTTTCAAAAATATATTATATATTTATAAGTAAAATTAAGTTTTAGAAGTCTAAATTAAGAACTTTGGTTGTTTGACCCTTGACCCGGCCCTGCATTTAACATAATTAAAACAACAATAATTTTAAATGTTCTTAAATTATTTTTCAACACCTCTCTTGTTTATTATATAAAAACATTAAAAAATTGAATTTTTAAGACGTGAAATATATTTATGTTTTTATTAAATACTTTTTTATAAAATAATAGATAATAAAGAAGAGTATTTTATACGAAAAAGTAACCTTAGAATAGTAATAGGTAGTAGCGTAAAATTGAGTTGAGTTGTAATAAGGGTTCCTTAATTTTGCATAGTTGTGAAGTATTTGAATAATTGAATTTAAGATGGTTCTTTGTTTTTATTTATTGTGGACAGGCCCCAAATATTAAATTTAAAAAAAAGTTTCCAAAATAAATAAAGAAACAAAAAGAAGAAGGTTCATAAGCACCGCACAAGAAAACGAAAAACAGGTCGTGCCTGTTTGGCTCGTAAACGAAAGCCGCCCCATCCCTTTAGTTTTTGCGCCTACAAATATGAAAATTTTCTACACATTCTCTTCCAACGCTCTCTCCTTTCTCTACTCTCTCTTTCCATTTCCTCACAACAATAATAACAACCTTCTCTCTCTCTCCAACATCTTCTTTAACACATAACCTCAACTTCCACATACACAAAAAATAAAAAATCAAAATCAAAAACCCTCGCCCAATAGCTTCTTCTCGCTCCTTTTTCTAAGGTATATTTAACATTGTTGGTGTTCCAGGTTTCGGTTTTTTTCGCATTGGGATCTAGGTTTTCTTCTGTTTCATTCACTTCTTCTGATTGCTTTCAGTCTCCTTCTTTCACCTCCATCCCCTTCTTCTATTTTTTATTTTGGTTTTGTCTGCTTATGGAAATAACGGTTTTCCTTTCTTTTTTTTCGAAAAAAAAAATCAATGTTTATCTTCCTCCAAGTTTTCATGACGAGGGATCGGAGAGATGTATATATTAAATAAAAATCCAAGCTTGGTGATTTCATGGAAGTTGATGGAATCTGGGGTTTTCTATATCTAAATCTCATTGGGATATTTTTTATGTTACAACCTGTAATGTCTGCTAATTTCGTGGGAGTTTCTAGTTTTTTTTTTTTTTTTTTACAATGGAAATTTGCTTGTGCTGCTAGATCCCTCGGTAATTGGCATGGTAATAATCTATATTTATGCTTTTTGTTCAGGGTTTGAACGAGGATTGCAGGCACCGATTTCTCTATGGTGAGGATCCTTTTCCCTGATATTTCGTTGAGAATTGGAATGGTTGCTAGTAGAATGCAAATAGATTATGATGTTCAAATGTGGATCAGAGTGGTTTTGTTCTAATGTATCTAATATCTCCTTGGTTTTGTGATCATTAGGGAGAAGCACCAGCATTGCTTGTTGATGACCTGCAGGATGGGCCTCTTAATGGCCTTGAATTGGAAAATGGAACTTCCAAAACTACTGCTACCGTTGGTGACAAGATGGTGAGTTTATGGAATATGCTATAAAGATAATTTTTCTGTTTGTTGTTGATCGTAATTAGATTGGTACTTAGCCAAATTTTCTGCCTAAAACAAAAAGTGGGCCTCCATTTGTTTGACAGTATGTCATTGGTGGAGCTGATGATGGAACTTTGTCCATTGAAGTTCAAATTTTTGACCGTAATCTTGGACAATGGTCAGTTGAAGGTTTCTCAGCTTCGTAGCTGCTTCTCTCAGGCTTTTGGTGCTGATATCTATTTTAAATTTCAGGGTTCATCCCGCTGTGCATGGCACAAAACCCATGTCATGCAAAGGCCTCTCAGCGGTGCCTTTGGAGGACCGAATTCTAATTCTTAAGAAGGGTTCTAAGCCAGATGATCAAATATGGTTCTTGGAGGTTGGTGTTTTGCAGATCCAATCCTTAGTCTATTAATATGATTACAAAGGACCGTTAAACCATGGAAACCCTCTAATCTTAGATTTCTATAATTGTTTAATAGATGCTAGGTCTAATTTTCTCATTATTGCCAGGTTGACACCCAATATGTTAGGCAGCAACAAAAAAATCTGAGGACTGAGGTTGTTGCATGGAGTAAAGGTGTGATAGGCAATGCTGAGAAGCCTCTTGTTATTAGTGGTCCTTCTGGAGTAGGCAAAGGAACACTGATATCAATGCTCATGAAGGAATTTCCATCTATGTTTGGTTTTTCTGTGAGCCACACCACCCGTGCTCCAAGGGGTATGGAGAAAGATGGGGTCCATTACCATTTTACGGAGAAAAGTATAATGGAGAAAGAGATTAAAGATGGAAAGTTTCTTGAGTTTGCTTCTGTCCATGGTAATCTGTATGGGACCAGTGTTGAGGCTGTCGAACTGGTAGCAGATGCAGGGAAAGTAAGTTCCTTCTGCTTAGCCATTATTATAACTCATTTTATAGTAAGCTTTGGTATTTAGAACAGGAAATTGCAGACATGCATGTACTTAATCATGCTATTCAAATCAATCTTTTATGCAAAGGAGCCCTGCGCTTATTTCTTTCGATTTCAATCAAAAGGTTTAAAATAATTATGCTTCCTTCTGTAGTTCACTTTATAATCGACTATTCGCCACCTATTTGGCAAAATAAAATAATATTTATTAAATTACAGTTTGTATGACATTTATAAAAGATCCTTACTCTTGTCAGAATCAAAATTAAGACTTGACAATATATACAATGCAATGAATTGTGATCTTATCTAATGTTGGTAATTATGATTTTTTTTTCTAATTGATTCAGAGATGTATACTTGATATTGATGTTCAAGGGGCTAGATCTGTCAGGGCTAGTTCCCTTGAAGCTATATTCATCTTTATATGTCCCCCATCAATGAAAGAGCTGGAGAAGCGCCTTCGTGACCGGTGAGTTAATACTGTCTAGTGATGTATTTTTTATTCTCAACCAGGCAACAGTTTTGGGCTGAACTTGGTGCTTTGAAACCAGAGGGACAGAGACTGAGGAACAGATCCTGAAGCGACTACGTAATGCTGAGGCTGAGATTCAGCAAGGGGAATCTTCTCACATATTTGATTTCATCTTATACAATGACAAACTTGAGAAATGTTATGAGAAACTCAAGGTAAGTGCTCTTGAAGCAAAAACCTGTGGAATCATTAGATGTTTTTTAACCAATAATCATCCTGATTTAAGTATCCGTCATCGGTGTAGGAATTATTGGGACTTGATGGTTTTGTGACTGCTCCACCTAAGTCAGGTAAGAAATTTCTTAGATAAACTCTGTAGACCACAATTTTAAAGCTATGCAGATAAGTTGATGTCTTTAATCTGTCAATCCAACAGGCCCTAGAGAGATTAATCTGCCGACTGACTATTCAGTGTCAAAAATTGATACCAAAATCATCATAAACTGCATCTCCTCAGGAGAGAAGGAATTAAAGAATCTGTAAGCCTTCCAAACACATTACTCATTTAGCACCAAAGGGTATCGGTGTCATACTGACATTTTATTTGGCTTAGCAGGATCATGTTAGATGTTTCCTCACTCAAAGGGGGTGCGCCCGGACGGACAAGAGGTCTAAATTTTCAAGCCATCGGCTCATTTTCCAATGGCTTGAATGGGATAGACCAGCTTAGCTAACATTCAATGAACTTGGCCAACTAACTTGGTATCATACATGAGAGAATGGGACACGTGATGAGGCATTAGATTCATGTCTAAAACATTTTTTCCCCTTGTGGCGTTCTTTGATTGTTATGGCAATTGAATTGACTTGAAGAGTGTTGGCAATCGCACAATTATTATTCCCTACATAGGCAATGAGATTATTTGTAATTTTTTTTTTGCGTGTCTAGTATTTTTCATCAACATTTTATAGATGTCCGTCAGGCATTAGGTGTTGGACAACACATGGCGATTGAAGTCATACGTTTTACACATTAAATTTGTTGGATACATGTTTTATGTCATGATCATGCGTATAAGATTATAGTAGTTATATGGTTAGTTATGCTTACATCCATTTTTTCTGTTTTGGCATCGACATGTTCAGTACGGAGAGTTGCCCCATTTAACTCACATCCAAATGGCTCAGGAGGATTTGAGTACTTTTAGCCCCACAGCTTGGCTGAGGCACGAATCAATTACAATCTCCAAGCATTGAGTGAGACAATCCTATGTCGGTTGTGTCTTGTAACTGGTATCTTAAAAGTATCGATTGAATAATAATTAAATAATTTCTTTTGTTAAAAATTATGTTGAGGGTGTGATGGAAAACATGATTAAGGGTAAAAATATTTTTTAATAAATTTTTTTACTTTTAATTATGAAGGCACTGATTAGTCTGTCTACTGAATTTAGAACTACCTATTTTTAAATCTGCAGGTAATAAAGGGTCTTGGTAGTGTCACAATTGCTACAGAGATACTATGATAAAATGGGTGTTAGGTTCAAATAATTAACAATGACAGTATAAATGATTTGTGTAATTAAGTTTTCAGTAGAAAAATGTTGGTAACATTTTGTAAAAAATGTAGTTAATTATGCAGGAGGGAAGAGTTTTGTTGTCATAACAGTACCAAAATTTCATTGTTCATGTAAAAGAGGTTGTGATATAGCTAATTTAAGAAATCGCAAGATCTTTGTCTTTAGACAAAAAACGTTTTCTTCATGTAACAGTGAAGACTCTAAAGGAGTCCAAGGTTTGATTGGCTGTGTAGATATTTCGAAATATGTGGGCAAGAGCTGCAAATTTTACTTGCAGATATTTTGTTTCGGGATTGTTATGAAGGTTAAACACCTAATAAGGACGTGGCAACCCAAACCAAACAACACTATGAATACAAATTTCACCACTTTTATACTTCATAGTCCTTTCAATTTTTACAGGAGCATTTTACATTTTCATATAAAACATTCAACTTTCGGATTGTTACAGAAAATCTAATCTTGATTTTTTGACACTAATTCTAATAATATTCTCTATCTCTTTTTATGTCTTTCCCTTTTTTTTATTCCCTCACTCACAATATCTATCATTTTCTGTTTTCATATTCAAGGAAGTGATGAAAAAACTATTATCATTAACATATTAGTTTTACAGTTTGGGTCCTATGGGATGTGAGAGAAGATAAAAATAGGCAAAGGCCGTTAATGCAGTTTTCAGTTGAGAGTTGTGAACCCACAAGGAAAAGTGGAGTCACATCGACTAGTTAGGCTATGAACTCTGCAAATGGGTCATGAAACCGACATAACATAAGTGTGTTTGTGCCTTTGATGGGGTGATGTATCGGATAATAGTGGGCCTAACAAGGTCCATTAGCCAATCCTGTGCCAATTGCTTGGTTGAGTTCGTCAGGTGGGGCCCAATTAAGAGGCATGCAATTCCAACTTGTTCTAGTACCATTTGCAAGTCCATGGTATGCGTGTTACCACATATTATGATTATTATTTTTGAAGGAACTTGGAAAAGTGGGAATGAATGGGGGAAGGTTCGTAGCAATTGGGTGGTGAAGCAAGTTGCCATCTCCACACCCAACTTTTTGGCTGTGGGGACCCTGAAAGAGTTGGGCACACCACACACCACACGCCCTCTGCTCCCTCAGTTACTTATAAATCAACAAACAATTCACGCCACTGCATCAAAATCTTTATCTTTATTGTTTTCCGTGTCTATCTATACTTAGGGATCAAATTTATATTCTCCATTTTAAGAAAATAATGTTAAATGTTTTCACTTTTTAATATTTTTTTTTATATTATCTTGTATGGTTATGTTATGCTCTATTTGTGTATTCATAAAATGTATAATAACATTTACCTGTTATAAATTGTTATTGAGATGAAAAATAAAATAAATTAGCCCGCGTGAGTCACAACCATTCAGAATGAGTACAAGTACTTAACCTGTCTCCATCTTAATATATTTGTTCTGATTTAAACGTCTTATTGTTACTGATGATGGTGACACAACATATTAGATGGAAAAGCAAAACAAAAAAGGACAATTGCCCTCCCAATTGTAAAACCTACCATTGTTTAATTAAATAAGTTTTTTTTTTCGTATATTTTACGAGGACTTTAAAATTTAAATTATTTATAAATAAAATAAATTAAGAATTAGTAGATATTTTAATCATTTAAAATAAATATTTATTATATTTAATAAAAATAAATTAAAAATAATATTTTAAATTTGAGCAGAAAATTATAAAAAAATGATTTGAATCAAGATACAACAATTTTATTGTTTTAGAGTGAATATTCAAACTTTAAAAATTAAACTAAAAATAAGATTAATCGAAACAACAGTAATCTCACAATTTTATGTTTCTTAAAAGAAAGATATTTTTAATTTGATATAACATATTTGGATTTAAAATTAAATTTAAGAAATAGTAATTCAAAGGAATGAAAACATACATAAAAATGTAAATGCTGAATATTGGAGAAGATTCATAAATTAATAAGAAAATATAACTTTCAAAAACATTTTTATTTAAAAATAAAGACTCAAAAATTATAATATAAATATTGAACGTTCCTAATTTTGAAACTAGCTAAGTAAATGCAATCCTTGAAACAAACCACCGCACATTTCATGAGAATATAAAGTTAATCCTTCAAGCAACCCCCAAATAAAATTGAGCTGGGAGAGAGACCAACCAATGTTAGTGTTTAGGAAGTTGTCTTTTAGGTTTACTAGGATGTGTGATATAAACTACTTTCTTGTAGTAATGGGTAAAGTGATTGCAAATGGTATTTGTATGATTTTATACCTTTGCAGTCGTTTTAAGATAACAATTTATTCATTGTTTTGTTTTTTTATATAAATTGTTAGGTGCTTTAGATATTGAAATGAATTTATTAGGTTTAGGGTTCAAAACTCAAAAAATATTTATATAGAAGTATTTAGAGCATTTTTAAAGGAGAAATTTTACAAAATTACTTAAATTTACTATTTTGTGGATTTTATCACAACACATTACTTTTTATTTTGTATAATTTAAATTTTTATTTTTTAATGATACAACTCTACAAAATCCATTAAATAAATCTCATAAATTACCTCATACTTACATTTTATTGTAATAAATAATTACTTAATTAAAAAATAGTTGCTTGAATATACAATCCTCCAAATAATAATAGATTAAATATTTATCAATATATACAGATGTAATCACTGCTAACTAGATCAATTTTCATTTAATTTGTTATTATATTTAACTCTTTATAGACGATCACGGAAAAACCTTCACTATGATATAGGGGTCACAACTCTCAACTTTTTTCAATTATATATCTAGTTATTAAAAAATAAATATTTAAATTTGTCTCCAATAAATTAAATGTGAGACATAATATTTTTTAAAAGGATCAATGTTATCTATATTTATAATTATAAAATATACTAAAATAAATTTTTTACATTTTAAAAGTTAATGTGTCTACAAATTTTTTTTCAGGAATTTTTAGTATTATTCTGCCGTTAACCCTTCTTATCTAAGAAAAAATGTTAACTAACCAAAGCTTTTTTTCAAAACCTGTCATTGGAGATGGTGTTTAGAAAAACAAAAAAGATACATGTTTTTAGCTAATACTGTTTTCTGAAATTTACATTTTTGTAGTCAACAGAAAAGAAAAAGTTAAGTATAACCGGCTACAGCTAAATAATTTATATTCAATTCATGGTTAAATAATTTATATTCAATTCAGAGCTTGAATTTTAACTCATAAATGGCTTAGCCCAGTACCATTTGTCTGGATAAAAAACAAAAAGAGTACTATTCGGAGAAGGCCCATAAATTCACACTAGAACAAAGAAGCCCCATAAATTTTCAGGAGAGTGGTTGACAATACAGTATGGACCACTTGAAGCCCAGTTCGTTTAAGAGGCCCAACTATTTGGACCATCAAGACTACTGGGCTTGCTATTGTTTAACCATGTTCTCTCTGAAAAAAAAAACAGAAATATAGAGCCCAATGCATATCGGTTAACTAATTCTAGAAAAATAGTTGTTTATCTCTTTCAGCTTTTTATGAGAGTTTTTAGAAAGTAAGTGATTATTTCATTAATTTTAAATTGAACCAAACATATGATTAGTTGGTTTAAAAAAAAAGGTTTGAAAATGTGTTTGGTTTAGTTTTAATGAAAATATTTTAAAAAACAATTCTTAAAATCAAGTCAAATATGAAAGAAATAAATATTAATTTATATATATATATATATATATATATATTTGAATAGAAAATTAGAAGATTAAAAGACAGAGAAATATAATTAAAATAATTTATAATTTGGGAAAAAATAAAAATATGTGTACCAAATAAAGTATTTTCTTTAAATAAAAAATTCTTAATTTTGTGATATTAAAAATATATTTAAAGATATATATTAAACGTTATTTAAGTAGAATGATTAAGACTTAATTTTATTCAAGCCTAATACAATAAAGCAATCAATTATGACTTATGTTGTAATATTTTAACATTGAAAAAATAAATAGCATAAAACAACCGGATATGGACAAAGTATTAAAGAGTAAAAATTATATATTTATTACGTTAAATTATATTGTGCGAGCACAGATAAATGCGTATCAAAGCATTCATAGGCAAATATATTCTCACAATTTTGTAAAAACAAATATATAAAAATTCATACTCATTTAGTTAGAAATTTCTTTTTCATTGAAGATAATTTTTTGTAAGGAAAATAGTAGGAGTACGCTTGTGTGCCCATCGCATCATAATGAATTTTTAACCGTAACAATTACTTATTTTAAAAAATAAATTTGTTTATTTATTAGATTGTGATGAACGGTAGTTTATTATATACACGAATATCATTATTTTGGAATTCAATTGTAATCCTCAAGGATGTGCTTATTATGGAAAGTTCACATGTTAAAATTTTCATAATGAGATTTAAAAATGAGATTTGAAAATGATGACCAGCCAAACGAGGTTCTTCATTTCATTGGATTCTCCAAGTCCACGTGCCCCCTCCATTTGTTTCCTCATGAAGGACACCATTTTGGTCATGAACTCATCATATAATAAACCCAAAACTAGCATCATTTATGCACTCTATCACTTTTTGTTACATATTCCATCACAAAGCAATCCATCTTTGGATTCTCATTTTGCAGCTGCAGATGATGCACTTTATTTTTTCTTTCTATTTTCTATTCTTTTTTAGTTCTGTCAAAGGTAAGGGTCACAATGATAATGATAGGCAGCATTTTAATTCACCGTTCATGTTTAATCTTTGTAATTGATGCAACTTTAATCCTATAAAGTAGACTGAACACTTCTGAGTATATGCAGTGCATAAAGAATATTTATATGTATAGTATGACACAAGACATACCATTAGAAAGATTATAGTTGCATTATGTGTGGAGTGCATTTGATCAGTATCATTGTGACAAAAAGAAACATGAAAAGAGATTATAAGGACCAGATGAATGAATATTCAAAATCAAAAGCATTCACATCCCCCATTCAAAAGTTGCCTTTTCCTCCCTCTTTATATGTTGTGTGGAGATGATATTGGCTAAAGAAAAGTAATAATATTAGAAAATTTCAACTTTGGAAAGATGATGTATATCAACACTTATTCACCAAGCAAAAAGAATATATTAATTAATCAACTTATTATAGCAACAAAAAATTATATTGATTAAGCCAAACACAATCAAGTTCTTCCACAAGCAATACATATTTCCAGAAGGATGTCAAAGTTATATGATACAAATTGAAAATACATGCCTTGGAGAATTCCTACCATACCCTGTGAAGGGTAAATACATTAGATAAATCAAATTTACATACTCGCAAAATGTAAGGAGCATCATGGTCTTGAAACTTAGATTAATTGCACCACACTGCAACCAGAAAAACAAAAACAGAAACCAGAAAAAATTAAGTATAAAGAAGTCATGCCTAACAATCAGAGTAAGGAAGTGCACACTACAAAATAGTCATAAACTCTTGCCTCTTCCAAGGATCAGCAATTTAGATAGTCACCTACTAAAGTGAACTAAACATCACACTCTCTTCTTGGAACTAACCTTGAAGCATCAAACTGAAACATTTCTACGTGCAGAAAAAAAGAACAACTCTATATCTGGTGAAGTAAAAAATGCTATTGGGGATCTATTTGATGAGCAATTGGGCATTACTCTTCTCTTCTTTGGAGCTGGTGGACATGTTAACACCTCTGGTATTCTGAACCTTTTACCCTTTGGTGTAGCACAGCCACTTGAACAAACATATTCCTCATTATCCTCCTCAAAATTCTTAACACCCTGTTGTTCTTGGTTGCTTGAAGAAGTAGCAAACTCACATGTCCTTGTCATTGGTTTTTGCTGCTTTGTTTCCTCAAGTTTTTGCCGCTTCATTCTTGTTCTTGTAGAGGCTGACGCCATCTCAGGTGCTTGTAACTAAACACTTGCACAAGAATTAGTTGAAAAGTTCAGTTTGCATATCAAAAGGTGAACTTACTTTGTTTGGTTTCTGCTAAAACCAAGTGTTGTTGACAGAGAAACCACATAGTCATCACTTAGCAGCAAATGCATATTCTTAGTTAGGCAAAGAATCAAGGAATTTTTAAAGCATAAAACTATTTGAGAGGTTAAAAAGTTTGTTCCTGCCCTGCCATAATATATGATATAAATATGAAATCCTATGGTACTATGCCAAAACTGCTACCACTAGGAAACTAAATTTTATTGTAAGTGCTCTACCAAATCCTAGTAACCCTGAGGCAGCTATATATCCCTCTCTATGAAGTGGAATCTCACCTTTATGCTCGAGGTAATATGAGACATAACCCCACCTAATTTTATCGTTTATAAAGCAAAAGTTGGAGAAGCCGCAAACAAGGAGAGTGGAGAGATAAAGCTTTTAAAAAAGTATTTTCTCTTTTTGTTTTTCAATCTGTCTAAATCTTTTCATATTACAAATTAACATGATAATGTCATGAAAGGAAATAAAAAAAATTATAATCAAACTTATTATTTATATAAATTTATTATTTTTATGTCTTTTTTATGTTATGTTAATTACTAACTTAAGATTATCTAAATTTTTTTTTAACAATTGGGTCTTTTTATGTAAGGAAATTAAATAATTATATACACTTTTAAATTTGACTTTTGGAAAGATGATAATCAACACATTAATTTTTAAAACGCAAAAGTTACATCCTAATTTTCAAGAATTGCAAATACTTATACACTAGTCTTTATTAAAACAACAACAACAATATATATATATATAACATGTATGATTATTAAAAATTAAGAAAGAATTTTGTATTCTCATATATTAAATCTGTTCGATCAGATTATATAAAAAAAATTTAAGAGCTCTATTTGGTATGTTTAATATAAACACCCACACTCTCTTAAATATTTAAATGACAGTTAAATTTAGTAAAATGGTATATTTAAAACTCTTTTATTAAAAAATTTAATTAATTCAACCATTAATTTATATTATATTATCATAATAATTATATACATAAATTTTATATAATATAAATATCTTTCTATATATTTTATTAATAATTATTTACTTATATTTTAAATAACATGTCATATACTAAAATAAAATAAACCAGTAAAATATTAATTATTTCATCTCTAATGATTATAGACTATATGAGAAAATAATCTTTCTTTTCTACTTCTCAATTTTATGCCTGTTTTATAGTTTTTTAATCTCTCTTACCTTATTATATTTCTACTCTCCCTTAGCTTGCTGATTCTCTCCTCTCCAAGGTGTGTGGCACAATATTTTTCTGAAGAAAACAAATATTAACTTATCCAAAAAAATGATAATAACGTGTCAATTTTTATTGAATTATATAATATCTTTGTGGTAATTAGTAATTACAGATGAAAGTTGTGATCTTTTTTCATCCACAGTCTGCCCAGACTGAATTATCAAAAACACATTCTGAAAAGGAAAAGTAAACTTACCAAACGTTAACAATAATAATAAAAAAAAAAAAACCTTACCTAACGTTCAACATCCACTGTATGCTTGTTGTTACGTGCCATTGGTTGTATGGGTTGAAAAACTTATATAACTATATTAGGTTTATCAGTAAATTTTCAAATAAAAAAGGGTAAATTAATTATACACTAATATTAATTTCTAGAGAAACAGGTTTACAAACCATAATTAAATCCTTTAAAAATTCATTATTTTAATTCAATTTTATCCAAAATTACACAAAGTAAATAGTTAAGTGAGTTAAATGTACATGCTCATTTCGCGAGATTTTCTCCAATTGATAAACAACTTCTTGTGCCATACCATTTATCATGTCAAGTTCTCCAATTGATGATAACATTATACAATTTCGTGAGATTTAGACATGAATTAAAGTAATAACAATTAAAGAGAGTGGTCCAAAATATCGCATCATGAAGAGTTATGAGAAATTAAAAGCACATAATATAGAATCTAACAACACCGGTAAAGAAGGCCATTATAAAGTACCTGTTCCTCAGAAACTACTACAACAATGCTCATTACCAAAGACAAAATAAAATAAAATAAATAAAAAATGGATGACTATATTCTTTACATTGTAATTAGAAGCTCATGATCAGGAAAAGAAAATGAAATTGAGACATTTCTCACGGTAGGGCTTGAACTTGCATCCACAATGTTATGGGCCATGCACTCTATCCAACCTATGGACAGATTCAGGCCCACTACGAAGTTAATGACAAACATTGAATCCAATGGGCTCAGAAATTAGTGAAAATTATTTTTTTTAACAAAATATGGTGTAGATAGTCCAGGCGAGCTAGTGGGATACCATAGGCCACTGTTGGAGTATGTTTTAAAAACATTTAAAGTTAGTGACAGTTAGGGATGGAAGTAGGGCCGAGCTGAGTTAGGCTTTGAGTGTTTAAGTTTGGCCTGAGTCTGAGCCTGTCACTTGTTAAAAACTTTTTTTTTATGTCAAGGTCTGACTTGATTTAAAGCCTACAAGGTCTGCAAGCATGTTTAAAAGCCTACGTTATAAAAAAATCAATAAATAAACTTAAAATCTATATAAATAATTAATTAAAAAAGTTTACAAACTTAAAACCTACAAGATAAAAAGACCATTAAACAGGCTAAAACATATATATATATTAATATTATGTAAATAAAATATAAAATAAATATTATATAAATATCATATATTAAAATAAATATAAATATAAATAGGCTCCTGAATAAGTTAAATAGGTTTTTTTATAAGCCTAGACCTTGTTTATCTAAAAAGCCTTTTTAACAAGTTTAAGCCTATCTATTTATTAAACGAGACAAACTTAACTAAGTTTTAAACGAGCCGAGTTGTAGGTCCTGTGAAACTGCCTTATTCAATTCCATAGTGACAGCAAGAGTATTACTCTCTCCTAATAATAATGGAAACTTTATCACCCTTTTGGAATATATTTTCTAATTTTATTTTAAATTTGATAATAAAAAATTCACCAAATAAAGAAACTTAATCGCAAAAAGATAGGTATTTCAAGTATACCGAAAATTTTCTCCCTAGTAATCTATGACGTAGAAGTATTCAATATGTAAATAAGGTATTCTTACAATTATCATTACTCTAAAAAAAAAATTAGAACAGGAATTCACCAGAAAAATTGAAATTGAAATTTTATTTTAGCTCGTGAAGTGAGAACAATAAGCAATATTCACATATTACAAAAAATAAAACAGAAATAATATTCATACATAAATACAGTAAATTTATATAAAATAATAATTAACTTAATTATGTATTTAATTATCAAAGATCAACTTCATAATCGATTACTAAAATATAATAATCAATTATCAATTAAAATAATCGATTACATAAAAATAATAATCAATTAACAATCAAATTTAATTATATTATAAATCTTTATGTTATTAATCGAGATATTTTTTTTTATAATCAATTATCAAATTTTGGTGATGGATTACCACATGAAAATAAGTGTAAATGGATTGATTTTTTTTTATAAAAATGCTCAGTCTCTGGTATGTGCTCAAAATGAAGACTTAAATTCAGGTAGAAGCCACAAATCTGAAATTAACAACAAACTCTTCAATATGGTTTGAGGGAAAAAAAACAATGGGCATGGCTATTTTTCACCAAGATGTTAGTCCTACTATACACATTGAATATGAAGGTACCTAACAATGTAAAATAAATGAAAATTTCCTAAAAATTGGGCTGGCATAAACACTACTGAAGCACTGATTCTGAATCATTTTCTTGTTGTCTCTGCATGACAAAAGGAGGTGGTGGAGGATCAACATTCAATGTACCATCTAGTACTCTCACTACCTCCTGCATACAAGGTCTTCTACGTTCATCCATTTGAAGGCACCAGAACGCAATCCTTAATGCACGTTCAAGTTCCTCTGAATTGGCAACACCATCAATTCTTTTATCAACCACATTAATTGCCCTTCCTTCCGTCCATTCTGCATATGCCCACTCACAAAGTTGTTCATGATCTTGACAACCTGTTAACAAGGTTAATACTAACTTTCCAAAATCCCCTACATCCTTCTCAGCTGAAAAGCCACAATATGTGGCCTCACCATCCACTATTGTAAACCCATATTCACACACCTTGGCTACTGAATTTTCATCCAACATCACATTCTCACATTTCAAATTCCCATGGCTTGCAAACTCCCTACACCCTGTGTGCAAATAACAAATGGCCTTTGCCACACTTGAGCATATTTCAATTCTCCTTCTCCAAGTTAGCTTCTTGCAAAGAGTACAATCATCTATGTACTTGTCCAGTGAACCATTTTTGGTATATTCATACACCAAAAACCTATGGTTAAACTCACAACAATAACCTTCCAGCTTCATAAGGTTCTTGTGGTGGATGTTCCCTAACTTGAGAACAGCACTTCGGAACTTTCTTTCTTCCATGGATGCATTCAGGTCTTTAACCGCAATCAGGCGATTGTTCGGTAGTGTACCCTTGAACATATTTGGTCCGATGTGGTCCTTGAGATCCCCAGTGAGGCTCTTGATTTCTGAGAAGGATAACACAATTAAGCCTTTTGAATTCAGGTTTGTGAAAGCTAAAGCAATACTTCTCATTGTAGAGTTTTTTCTTCTGTAGATGCAGAAGACAATTCCCAGCTGAAGGATAGCGAGGATGAAAAATGTTCCTGAGGATGCTCCAATTAGACATGGAATACAAAGCCTAGGAGGCAGTTGTGGTGGAGGTGATTTTGTGAGACTAGGATTCACAGCAAATGGACCTGAGCACCTCTTAACAAAAGACACTGAGCTTAGAGATGGATCAGCATAGCCAGTAACATACATAGTTTTCTTTATGGAGCATTGTGGAGTACCATTGTTGGAAAAGGTAGCAACTGTACACTGTGTGTCATTCAGACACAACTGCTCACACTGCTGCAAACTACTTATGATAACTGAATTATCAGGAGGGTAAATTCCATACAGATATGTGTGCTTATATGTTAGCATAGTGGAGCCAGAATCACACTCCTGGTCATATGGAACCGAACATTTGTTATCTTCAGTTACCTCAAAAGGGCAGCTGCAATCAGCTGAACCTGAAGCATTTAAGACACAGACACCGCGATGACTACAAGTTGTGAACACTTTACACTGATTCTCAACAGCTTGCCATACTGATCTCCACGATTGCGAAGCTTCAATCCACGAATACAACCGTAGATTGCCATCCAAATCTAGCCTGAGAAACCGGTAATTCACGGAATCATTGTGGTCTTCTCCAAACACACTCCAAACAACTTTCAAACTTTGGTCTCGAAGTTGCAAAGCTCCATCAGTTGTAAGAAATGCAGTGAGATTTGAAGCAGAAGAAGGGCTTTTACTTGTCCAGTACACAACATTACTCTCCCAGCGAAGCTGCAATTCACCTGAAGCATTCATGCAAAGAATGTAGTAACTGGACATGGGGTTGTTGGTCTTAGCGCGAAGTATCTGATAAACAGATAAAGTCTGTCTTGGGAGGAGTGTATCAGATGGAGTATCAAAACTTTGCCAAATGATGTTTTGTTCTGTGTCTATCAGAACAAGATTGCCATTATCATGAAGAGCAGCTGAAACAACATCTCTGCTGCCAGTTCCACTCTTCCATGCAGTGAGTCCTTGTAAGGAATCAAAGAGGACCAATTCCCCTTCTAGAGTGAGTTGGAAATAGGACCTGTTACCTACTTTGAGATGAGCACCAGCAACCCAAACCATTGTTTGTTGGTCATATGGTATAGACCTTGAATTGAAACGAATGCCAACACTAAACATGTTAGGTTCATCTGAAATGTTAAAGAACCCAAATGCAAAATCACCATTGGGGGAAACCCAACAATTATTGTTAACCACAGAAAGTTTAGAACCCAATGGTATGACTGCTGCCATAACAGGATGTAACAAGAAGCCAACAAAAATACATACAAACCATGGTGATCTAAGGAGACACTCCTGTTCAAGCATATCTGTATTTGCTCAGAGGAACAAATTAACAGATATAACAATGAATCCTGTAGCCCAAGTCACATTTACATGTGATGATAGATGTTGAAGATATGATGTAAGTTAGGTTTTTATCAAGGCTAAAGAATTGTTCATCACTTGAATGATAAGAGCTCAAAAACACAGATTTCTAGGAAGATTAGAAAGATAACAATGAGAAATTTGAAGGGCTTGGAAGAAATTTTCAAAATGAATCAGAGATGGAGGAAAATGTACCCATCTGGTACCTCAAAGAATGCACCAAAATCCAAAGCTCAGAAATCCAATAAGCTTTCACACAGTGCTGCTATGAGCATCACACAGCTTACACCAGATTGACAATGTAGCACCCTAATTTTGTCAAACCAACTTGAAATTGCACAGTGTTGAGACCCATGTATGAATAATAGCTGCAAAAAGAAGATAGGAGATTCCAAGGTAGAAGCCCTTCTTATACTTGTTAAAAAAAACCAGCAAAAGATGAATTTTGGTCCTAAAAATTGGAACTTTATGAAGGGATGGGACCCAAATTAGACTAACGAGGAGCACATTTAGTAGAATGCAATTACTTTTCAAGGTTCAAACTTTTGAAGAAACAAAATAATGGTGTTGCAGAAGTGCAACATTGAATGTCGCAATTGGTTTGAATAACAAGACTATAAGGTGAGACCAACCCAAAAAAGAATGAAAAAAAGAGAGTATTTGCACATTATTGCTGATAGCTGAAAAGAATTAGCTTGGCATTTTGTGAGTTGGAATGAGTGAGATCTGAATAAATCAAACACAGTGCAAAAGCTTGAGCTCAGAACTGGGGAATGTTTAACTTGAATTTGCACTAAATCTGGTGACTCAAATGGAAATTTTCTTCCTTTGTTTCTTTACTTTTCCTAGGAAGCAACAACTTAGCATAGAAGGAAGTGGGCTAGAGAGAGAGAGAGAGTTGAACAGTGAGAAATGAACGACACAGTTGTTAAGTGCTTAAATGGTTGAGAAAGGACATGAAGTTAAGGGGTATGAATTAGCAAAAGGTGTATGTGGAAGTTAGAGAAAATGGGGTGGCTTCGAGGATACTGCTTGCTGGCTTTAGATTTGGAGCAGAAAAGGAATGTAAAGTGGAATGAGAGAGAAAATGGGGTGAAGAAAGGAAGCAATCTGTGTTTGTGTGTGTGTGTGAGTGAGTGAGTGAGTGAGAGAGAGAGAGAGAGAGTATGGTGATGACGAAGAAGAAACCAAGAACAGAAAGCAAGACGAAGGTAAAGCCGAAAAGTGTTTAAAAGGAATTTTAATTTATTGTAATTGCTACTCTTTTCATGCCTTTTTAATCTCTCTATTAAAAAAACCTTTTCATTTATCTATTTATTTTTAAAAAAATATTAATTATATATTTATAACTGTAATAAATAAAAGATGCAAATATATATAAAAATAGATTAAAAAATTAATAACTTTAACAATATTTTTTTAACCGGATAAAAAATTAAAAAATATTGTTTATAGAAAGAGAGAAAAAATTACATTAAAATAGATTTATCTTTAGTTTATAAGTCAATCTAAAAATTATTGCACTGTATATTTTAAAAATATTTATTTAAAAAGGAGTAATTATTTTTTATTACAAATGTCTTAAATGTATTAATTAAAGAGTATGATATTTTTAAAATATTTAAAAATATAAATGAGTTTCATATTTTAGTAAAATATATATATAATTTAATTTTTACTTTTTATTTTAAAATTTAATTTATTTCTTATAAACACTAATTAGTATTTATTTAAAGTCTATGATACAAATTTTAAAGTCTGTATTTAAATTTTTTATTATTATCAAAATTTACTATATTTTAAAGTTTAATAGATTTACAAATTTATTTAAACATTTACAATATAGATAATATTAATAAATAAATTTAATGTATATATATATATAAATAATTGATTAAAAAATATATAAAGTAAAAATCAGTAAAATACAAAAATTATCAAATAGATGTAAAATTTATATATATAAATTATTTAAAAATTTTATAAATTTAAATTTTTTATAAAAAAATTTAATAATATTTTTTAAATTATAAAATCGTTAATCTAGTTCTTACCCGTATTTTCTGTAAAAAAAATTAATTAAAATTATTTAGACAATAATAAATCTAGTATATATATAATAATTTTTAATTCATACACTAAATAATGTATCACATATAATGTATTATATTTTTCTGATATACAATTATTTAAAGGATTAAATGGGAAATAGTTACATAATATGATTTATTCAATATTACTTAATAGTGAAATTATGCAAAATGAAGCTCAGAAACTGGAAGTAGATAATAGATAAACATACCATAAGAGTGTTCTACTTTAAAGATGGGAAAAAAATCATTTAAATTTTTTTATTTAAATTAAAAATTAAAAAATATAAATTTTATAAATTATGTAAATATATTAATATTATATAAATATAATATATAAAAATAAATATTATAAATATAAATATATAATATATAAAAATAAATAAATTTTTAAATATACTAAATAGACTATTATATATTTTAAATAGACTCAAAAAACTATTAAATAATCTTTAGTTTGATTTATCTAATTTGAATTTTTTTATCCTCTTGTTAATTTAATTAAATTACTTTTATTATATTTTTTAGCTTCCTCTTTCTGCTCTTTATCATCTTCCTATCATTTGAGTTGAAGTAACCATTGTACTATACTAAATTAACCATTTGCACTAGTTTTGATTGGATTTGATATCGGAAGACGAATAATAAATTATTTATTTATTTATTATTTGTGTAGCTAAGCCTTCATCAAGTTTTTGCTTTTTAGTTATTGTGTTTATTTATTCTAAGGATTTAGATGTTAGTATAAATTTTAAAAGTAATTGAAAAACCTACTGTAATCAGTAAAACAAATATGGATCCTCAAAATTACAGGAGACTATGAATATTTTTAATGATTATATAAATTAATATTAAATATATTAAATTTTTACAATTATAAATATATCTATAATTTTTTTAAGATAAATTTATCCATAAAAATTAAAAATGTTATTATTTATCTATAAAACCATTATTAAGATATTTTTTTAATAAATATCCTTAAATTATGCAGAAAAGTTAGAAAGTAATGTTAGGTTCTAATAATTTCCGATAATAATGTGGTCATGAACAACAAATCACATAATAATTTATTTAAGAGAGAGTTTGAGAGATTTACCTATTATAACTATTACTTTTCAATATAAAAAAAATGTCGATGTATATAAATTATTATTATTATTTTACCGTCCGAAGACATATCTCACAAATATAAATATTATATATATATGTAAATGTATAATGTACGTGAATACTTTTAAGAAAATACTATGTAACTGATAAATTATATTCTTAATTAAATGTTTATTTAGATTATAGAATAAATTATAATTTTTTATAATTTTACAATTTTCAACTTATTTTATTATGTTTTTTATTGTATCACCATACTTCCCTAAAGTTTGATTTAAAGTAAAAACTAATAACAATCAAAACCATATTCAATAACTCTAAAATTGTAGTTAAATTAAGGAACAATCAAGACACCGAAGTTTAACGATATTAAAAAAGTAGAAGAGAATTTAATTAGTGCTATAAAAATGAAAAGGATAAAAGTTAATTAAATAAATTTAAATTAGACTTTAAATTTATAAATTTTTACTTAATATTTTTCATTCTTTAAAATTATTAATAATTAAAAAATTGAAAATATTTAATTTTTCCTTCCATTTTATCTTCTATTTAAAGAATTAAATTTTAAATAAATTTCATGAAAATACTTTCTTTTAAAAAAAATATTTTTATCTCTCATTTTTTTTTTGTCCTAACAAACAAAGCTAACTTTTGGTTGCTGCACTATTTTATTCTTTTTACCCAACAGGGATTCGCCTCTTCAATCCACCAAAATTCTTTGTTCGTGATTTATTAAACGACAAGTGACACTGAGTATGACATGGAGCTGCTGTGTATTTATTTTCAAAAGGTTTATAATTATCCGAAGTTACATATATAAAAGGGGGAGAAAAATGCTCGTCACAATACACAAATCCAATGTGTTAATCATTGATTTTTACTGTATCAAATCATTAGCCTATAACCCTGCATCCATCATTCATGTTTTATTCTCAATAGTCATTTCATTACGGTACACTTCTGAAATTTATTTCTATTTCGTTATGATAATGTTTTTTTTTTTTTTACTTTTTGAATGATGGGATAGAAGCTAGTCCCTTAACAATGAAGAGTATTCTCTTGCACAATTATTGAGCAAGTTACTAAAGTTGCATGTGAATTTAGGTGACCTCACACAATAACATCAGAACATGTTAGCCACTTTATAAAAAATAATTTTTGTGAGTTAAAAATTTTATGATGTGGTAATATTAAGCTTTTTAATAGCTCTTTTTATATACATAAAATCTAATTCAAAACTATACTTAAAAAAACTTAAGTATATTCACACAGATTGATTATATATATTTGGAAATAATATAATTTAAGTGGTCAGATTATAGTTACTAATGAGATGTCTGCGTTTTTATTTTAATTACTTGGCTTGGAATTCTAGGCCAATATTTAAGATTTATTTTTTAAAACTGAACTTTTTTTTTTAAATATAATAGTGTAATGAAAACTAAAAAAGTTATGATGCATTTGAATATTTTTTTAAAAAAATTTATAAAAACAATACAAACTTATTTTAAAATTTTTGAAAAGTTTTCACTAATTTTTTTAGTCATCTCAAAATTGATATAATTATTTCAATTTTAAAATATTTTTATTATATTATCGCTTTGAAAAACTAAAGCATGTAATAATCGTTAATTAAGATTGTAATAAAAACTTAAAATATAGACAACTTTTATTTTTTTTAGAATTTTAACTATTAACTTTTAAATCAATAATATATTTTATCTTTTGAAATGTATATTTTATTAATATAATTTATCCTATTTCCTTCATTGAGTTTCAAAGTTTGTTGCTAAATGAAAATTAATAGCTAGTTAACTAGTGACTAGAATATAAAGCGCTTGCATGTTCTGTATTTTACCACATATATAGTCTTTTCTTCATCACTGAAAAGAATATTTTATGCATAATATAAAAGAAAGTGGTAGAAAGTAAAATTAAGGTTTATTATTCCAATTCCAAAACCATACAAAACAAATTAACCCTATATATGAAATTGGCTACAGAAACCATAGTTGCACTCAGACAAGGGTTAGAAGTCACCCTTTAAATGATTTGGGAAAAGATAATTTTATGAGAAAAGCAAGCAATGAGATAATATTTCAGAAATGCAAAAGCAATGAAAAGAAGGGAGATTCTCTTTTGATATCTCCACTACTTTATATCAAAAGAATACAAAATTTTTAAATTATGTGTGAAAAGGGCTTGTTGGATGCAAACTGCATGCAATGCAATAATAAAGTGGCCTTTTTCCCTTCCTCGAATTCTCATTTACTAATGGACCCACTAATAAAATCCTTAATGTCTTGGCATGGGAATAAATAAAGTTTGATATGGTATCTTAAGTGATAGAATATTGTTTCAAATCTTGTGTAGAAGTGGTCCTTTTATGGAATGTAACGTGGGAGGCATTGGGGCATAATTAATCACCCCTTTCAACACTTCAACAGCTTATGCCCGTGATTCAAGTCCTTGTTTTATTATCTAAGTTTGCTTATATAATTTGAATAAAATCTAAAACTATTAAGAAATGAGTTTTGTTTATGCTTAGATGCTTAGCTAGGATTGGTGAAAAAACATTGACTGAAGATACGGGGATATCGATGTACAATAGATTTATTTTATTTTTACTTGTTAGAGTTTGGGAATAAAATAATATAAGAAAGCGAAGATTACAATTTAATTAGCATGTTAAAATTTGAATCATGTGTAACTTAGACATTAAATTTTATAAATGTTATTTTAATCTTTAATATTTTGAAAGTTTAATTACAAGATGGTCCATCCGTTATTTTTTTTCATTAAAAATTAACAAAATTCATCATATGATTATCACTCGACGCTATCTATTCTAAAACTGCAGGAGTATTTAACTTTGTTTTTATTTTATTATTTTTTAAAATAAGTTTTAAAACTGCTTTTCTAAAATAATGAAAGAAATGTTTGACAATATTATTTTAGAAAACAGCTTTAAGAAATAAAAACTAAAATAAATTGTCGGATAAGTTTATTTTGAAAATCAAAATGATTTATATACATCACTAAAAAAGTATATGTATTTTTATTTTTTTCTTAAATTAAAGAACTAATTTTTTAAAAAATAATTTCCTATTTTTTGTATTTTTAAAATAATTGATAAAAATTATTATCAAACAAATTTTTATCTTTTTAAAAAAAATCAATAGTTTTTTTAAAAATAATTATTAAATAATTTCTATTTTTATTATTTTTTGTATAATTAAAAAAATATTTTTTGGTAGAAATTTTAAATAATAAATAATAATAATTTTAATTTTTATCAAAAATATTTTAATGAATTTTTATTTGTCAAATACTATTCATCACATATTTTAACAATAATTTAAATGATATAACTGTTAAAAAATTTAATATATCTTGTATTAACTTAATATATTTTATATAAATTCATATAATCGTTACAAAATATATGTTAAAAAAAATTATTTATTTTTTCAGTTATCTAATGGGAATCAAATATTGGAATAAGCAAAACTTTCTTAAAAAATAAAAATAAAAAATTTTAAGAGTATATTAAATGAATTTATTTAAAAAAAATTGATAAAAAAATACTTTAAAATCCAAAATATTAACCTTAATCACATTATTAAAATTATTTGAATCAAAGATAAATCAAATGAAAAAAAAAAAAGAAGACTAAAGCTACTTAAATTAAAAACCTGAGTACATATGATGTTAGTTGCTTTCAAACTTAGCTAAGCTATTTTAGACGGAAAATGATGTTATATAATTAGTTATTAAGTTTGAATGAATTCTAGTTATTTGATCAGATTATCTTTTAATTTTGCCAATAATCAATAAATGTAATGTTTCTACATGATTAATTAGGTTATATAAAGTTAGTAATTACTTAGGTAAAAAAATTATATTTTTTTATTATCAAGTATGAATTAGGATGTTTAATATGTAGTTATTACCTAGATAAATTCTTACAAAATTAAATTAGCCTATATTTACTTTCGAAGTTAATGTTTGTTTTTAAAATTTAAAATTTGAGAATCTCATTTTAGTTCTTCATTAAACTTTCATAATTTATTAAGGTTTGATCATTCTTGTAATGTTTTTAATATTTTGAATCTTTATTTCCTGTACTCAAGAATTCATAGAATCGTCAAATATATTTTAATTTTGTTAAAATAAGTACATTTCATATGTATATAAATTCATATTCTAAATCTTCTTAATTAAATTTGTATCAATAACTCAATCACTCACTGATTTTTCATTATTTTTCACCCAAAATATTTTATCCCTAATATTTCACTTATAACTCATTAGCATTCATGCCGTTGCATTTTATAATGATTCTCTTCATCAGTACTTTTCACCTCAAGATAGATAGTGGAATATATAAAAGAAGGAAGGTTAGTTTTGCATATATTAAAAAAGTATTTAATATATAAGTATATAATAATAGGATTTATTATTTTAATTTTAATTTTGTATAATTATAGTTTATTAAAAAATAATGTTCTCATTAATTTCTTACATCCTCTTCTTTTAACAAATTATAAAAGAAACAAAAATATTACTATTTTTAATAAGATATTAAATTATAAAAGTTTCAGATTAAATTAAATTTTTATAAACATATTTTTAATAAAAATAAAACTTATATGATTTTTTTTTAAATTTTATTTCCCTTCTTTTATCCAAAATAGCGTTTTCTTTAGAGGGTCAAGTCCACCAAACCTCCTCCTTATTAAGTCTTTCTTGAAAAATGATGAGGGACATAACTAAGTATGTGAAAAGAGGTAGTGTTGATATATAGGTTTAAAAGAAGTATTAACAATTAGAAAATTTAGGTGAAAAGAGATTGGTGAAAAATGGGATGAGGGGGACATAAGAGATCGACTATAAATTTTAAGAATAATTTAAAAAATTAATAATATTTTTTTACAGTATAAAATCCTAGCTTAAAGAATATTTTAAAATTCAAATAAATCATATATAATATTAAATTAGTTAATGTTGATATATATATATATATATATATATATATATATATATATATCCTCGAGGATAGTTTTATATATAATATAATTTTTATCAATTTAACTGTTAAATTATAATTATTTATATAAAATTTTAGCATTAATAATTAAATTTGCACGAATAATTAAAATTTTATAATATTTAACACAGATAATTAATATTTTAACATCAATGATCGAGTAGTGATATTTTATTATTTACTTCGCAATTACATAAAATTTTCCTGTTGAAGAATGTATAGAAACAAGAAAAAAAAATATGCATGCTGCATTTTGCGAAACAATTGTCGTAAATTACGCATAAAAAATATGCTTAATTAAAAGTTTTGTCCTGTCAAAATCAGTGTAGATGTATTTGTCATGGTTGAAAAATATGCATGCTGCATTTTTTGAAACAATTGGCGTAAATTATGCATCTAAAATAGTGATATGGACAAGTTATACGTATAAAACAGTGTGAAAATAATAGTAGCATTACCTACCATACAATAGTAATAGTGTAGTACCATCATTGCCACCCTTCCTTTCTATTATGAGTTTGTTTGGCGTATATGATTTTGAAGTTATTATCATCATCATTGCTTTTTTAACTATGAATAGCTTATTACAAAACAGAAAGGTGAGATATCTTAATTGTTAATAATATTAATTATTTTAGCAATAATTTAAATTAATTTTTTAATTCTTTTACAAGAAAAAGTCACTTAAAAGGAATAAAATCTAAATTTCATTGGTAGGGTAGTTGGCACACCTTCAAAATGATTTGATTTATATTCTGATAATTTATAAGACGGTCCTTGAATTTATAATCGAGTTCTGTTGATATTCATTACTGTTTTCAATTTAGTCCTTCTAGAATCCCGACCACAATTCAATGTATTCGTATAGTGTTTGGTTTAAGATCGTTTCTCACACGGTAATACATTTTTAAATATAAATTTCATAAATGAAATTAATTAAAATTTATATCTCAATTACATTTAATAGTTTAAAATTGATATTATATATCAAAATTTAGAACAAACGGTAACATATTTGTTGAGATGGTGACTAATCTTTAAATTTTATCAATTTATAATATATTTTAATTAGTTGAAAGATAAAACTATTAGTTACAAAATTATTAATATATTTTAATTTTATTTGATAAATACTTTTTAATAGAAAGATTTATTATAAGTAGTTTTCTAAACTTTTCAGTCTTTAGTTAAAATACTTTTTAATTTTAATATATTTATATAAATTTAATATGATTTGATTATTTATAATAATATTAATAATTTTTTATATTTATTTTTATATTATCATAAAATATTATATTTTAAATTATTATTTTATATTTTTTAAATAAAATATTAAGATTTTTAATTAAAAATAAGATTATAAAACCAGTATTTTAAAATTATTATTTAAATTTTATATTTTTTAAATTTATAAATATATTTTAAAATTTTTATAATTTTTTATGCATATATTTTAAAATATGTTTTAATTATATTTTATTTATAATATTATATTTATCAGTTAATTTTATTAAATATTTTAATTTTAACTTTCAACTAACCTTTTAATTTTTATCTTTCAATTTTCAGTTAATTTTATTAAATATATCCTGCTATTTTTACCATTTACATCTTATATACAACATCTTCTAAGATTTTAAATAAAAGAACCACTAATATATTTTTTGTAATTTTTTTTACAAATACAAATAGTAGTATATATTTATTTATCTATATATTATTAAGACTGTTTTATTTATTTTAAAAATGATTAATTATTAGATAAAAAATATAAATAAGTAATATTATTTGGATGAGAAAGAGTAATTAGTTCTAATAAACGCAATCCATCTCCCAAAAATAGCCTCTAATGACAAAGGTGTCATTTTCCATTTATTCCTATCACGACTTGAGTCATTCTCGCATCTAACGGATTCAGATATTTTCTAATGTTTATATTTGTAAGTAAAAATAAATGAATATAAAGAAGAGATAAAAATAAATAAGTATATTTATTTTTTCTTTAAAATTTGTATTTTTATTTCTCTTAATAAAAAAGTGTCATTTCTTTTAAAAAATTGAAGACAATCCGAACCCACATTTGGCACCCCTTTTACCCAGAAGAATCCAATGCTCATCTTTTAAGAAAATGTCGATTTTAAATTGTATTTTTTCATTTTGCAAATAGATTTTCAGCTCAAGTGTCAATTCCCGTTCAGCTAATCCTTTGGGTGGCATAACTTTCACAGAACTGTTTTACGAAACACACTATAAATACATTATTATTTACTAACTATTTTACGTTGAATTAATTTTTATTAGTATAATGTTTTAGAGAAATTAAACTATTAATATATCAATTTTAAACTTATTTAATAGTAGTATTATATTAATAAATAATTTTATTAATAAAAATATTAACATATATTATTAATATATTAAATAATAATAAAAACGTTATTTACGAGTATATACCTTCACAAATTATATTAATAAATTATTATTTTTAAACAATATCTATATTAAAAAGATTAAACACTGTTTTTATAATTTTTGTTTATTGATCAAAATTATTTTTTCTGCAGTGAAGGGTGTCAAATATATACTATTTAAAAAAATTATTACAAAAAGTTAACCATATATATGGTGTGACTTCTTAGATATTTAGATAACAGACTTGTTTGCCAAATATAGGCGAAGGAGGATAATTTGGGATAGAGCATATAAAATAGATTGGTCTAAATTTATCCAATACTTTAATTTTTTTAATATGATCCAATTAAATTTAGTAAGAAGTTATATTTAAAAATATCAATTTTTTATCAGATTTAAAATTATTTAAAATTTTGAATTAAATAATTATTTTTTAAATGTGTCCTATTAAATATTAATGTCTGTAATTTAGGCCAGCAATATTTGTGTAGAAAAAGACCATTCATCCCATGACGAGGGCACCTTAATTGGTTACTGCACATAGTTTGAGAAACAATGAAACATGGTGGTAGGCTACAAACTAGTACAGAGTTTAGTAAGAAAGTTTCTGTCTATCAACTTCGCCAAAGTTTCTGACATATTACCGTTACATTATTTGTCCACGGTCTGGCGGCTTCATTACCACTTTTTGTATTCTTCTATTTCTACCTTCAGGCCCAGGCCCATCGTTGGATAGTAGAGGAGGTTGCCTCATTGACTGGGCTTCAGGCCTTTTAGAATATATATGGCCCAAGATTATAGATAGTTACAACATCATTGAATTTTTTCTCTGCCTGACTGTGATAGAGATGTCAGTATTATTATACGTATTTTTTTATTTTATTTTGGGTCAGGATATTGTCATACGTATTCAATTTGTAGCTACACACATTAAAAATAATTTATGGATTCAAGTAGCCCCACTTAAATAACATCGCTCTGTATTTTTTTAGTTTATATACGTGACTATTGGTTCGGAGCATTTAGCTGATAACTCATAATTAATTAATGATGTAAAGTAGTGCATTTCATCCAAATTATTTATTTAACTTAAATATTTATAAACTTATTACCCAAACCTGGGTTATAAGCTTAGCGCCTTTATATCAGCTCACGCCCCCATTCAAAAGGAGTGTGTAAGAAATAAAAATATTATGATTTATTTTAGTTTAATCTTAATATATTATTAATATCGAAAATTTTATATTAAATGTTAATAAATTAAAAATATTGTAAATATAGTTTTTAAAATAATTATTATTAAAATTAATTTTTAACAATATAATAATTTATAATTAAATAATAATATAATAATTTTTATACGATTAATATATTCTAATTAATTGTTTTTCTTATCTTTCAAGTTTTTTTCTTTCATTCATCTCACTTTATATAAAAAAAAGAAAGTAAGACGGGCTATTAGTCGGCATAGAAGGTTGAAGTAAATTTATATAAGATCTTAATTTTTAATCTTAATTATATTTTTTCATTATACACAAATAATTAAACAAATAAAGAAGAATGACAAGCATAATTGTTGAGCCATATATATATATATATATATATATATATATATATGTGCCTTATCCGCATTTATTCACCTAGCTAACAGCTTTTTCATAGCAGAAATGTGGATACAAGGATCTTATAATTTATTTTCCTTCTTTTTATTAACCTAAACCCTTGATTTCTTGTCAACTCTATCGTAGCACTAAAAAATGTTACATTTATTAGCATTTTTCATTTGTTTAATTACTCCTCATTGATAGAACTTTTTTAAACAAAATTAAATTAATAGTGTATTTATAAATATTTAACATATTTTTATACTTTTTAATCGTATGATCATATCATTCTTCATATATTTTTGTCTTTTCCTCCCTCAAGATATATTTCTCCACTCTTTACTGGATGAATTTACATGAATTTGCAGCATTTTTTTTTCCTAAATACTTTGAATAAGTTTATGAAAAGTATGATTGTATACCTGATTCGGATGGATGTATTCAATAGTAAAAAATGAATTAAAAGTATCATAATAATATGATATAACAATCATTGTTGTAATTATTAGCAGATTAGTAATTGCATTACAGGCTGTGAAAGCTGCTTTTAATGGAGTCAAGGCTTATATACTGATTGCAACCTCAAGCAGAAGGAGTTGGGAGGGCTTCATATATTTTACGTTGGTGAAATTCCATGTCAACATTAATTTTCAAACCAAACGCAACATAAATTAAGTTTTTGGTTGTTTGTCATGTCCAACGCGCAAATTATAGAAAATTAATAATATTTTTATATAAAAAGTTAATTTGGAGCAAGTTGAGAATCAAACATGGAAAATGACAGTGGTACAAAATTGTGATGGAAGCAGTGAATGCAAGGAGAGTAGGACAAGTGTCTTCTAAGCTACGAGGAAGGTCCCATTTGGTCCCCATGATAGGGATCCATAGTAGCCGGCCAAATTTTCCATGTCATTATCCAACAACAATGAGGTGTAAGATAAGAGTATGCTTCACCACTTTGTCCCCACCACTAAATCATAGTGAGAAAGGACACTCATAGGGTTATCTCTATTTAAATGGTTCTTAGTTCCCAATTTCACCATCATTTCCTCCCTTTTAGAAAGAGGAAAACTATAAATAATATTATAGGTATTTTTAATATTAATTGTAATTAAAATTGAAATTATATTTCATTAATTTATATTGATTTATATTGTATATGTTATTAAAGTCAAATTTAAATTTTAATTAAAAATAATATTAAAAATATCTATAATATTATATTTAAGTTTTTGCTTCAAAAATTAAATTAAAAACGGGGCATATCTTGGCCTCCATGTCATCCATCAACAAAGTCTTATCAGGATCATATTCACCTTATCATAATCTGTAATGTATGCGCAAGTGCATGAATGCATTTGCAGTTTTGCACATACAACATTTATACGGCTTCCTATTTTATCACGATATCCACTTTTGAAAATGAGTGTGAGAAGGAGCAAACCAAAATAAAAAAAATGTGAGATTGGTTTGGAAGTTCAATTTTTTAAATATAATTTGATAATTTTTGTTTGGCAAGGATTTTTGTCCTGAGTTAATAGAGATATTCATTAAGAAATACAAAAATATAATAAATATGTGTGTGAAATCTGGTATGTGTATTAAAAAAACAATATAAAATGATAAATATAAAAAAATAGAGATGATATTTACCATTTTTTAGATAATTAAACTATGATATTCAAACGCGTGGAATTAGTGAACTGTATGAAAAGAATATAGTTTGTGATAAATGAGAACATTTTTTGTTTTCTGATATGATATTAATCATTCATATAATTCTACTTCTGACTTTATTCTTTTGAAAATAAAAAGCACATTACTAATAATGCTATTATGCATAGATCAAAATATAACAGTAATAAAAAATGAAATGAGAAGGGATTTTTCATTACTAATTAGGTAATATTGATATTTCAATATTTTTTTATAATAGTTTATTATATCGTTTATTTTAGTTTTATTTTTTTATTACAAAATATATGTTAAGAAATTGTTGTGAACTTTTCTTTTACTAATTTAATATACAAACTTTCATTTCTCTCTTATCTAGTAGTAATAATGGTAACATTAATAGTAAAATATAATGAAAAAAATGGTTTTGTAGTTCTAGATTTATTAAAGTGTTTTGAATTTTATGATAATAGAATAGATTTATTTTTTTAATGTTGTATTCAGGTAGGCTTCTAGGTTGTGAGTTAGGGAAAGACAAAACGATTTTATTAGATTTCATCATATAACATTGCAACAGGATTCATTATCATTAATTTCTCTATGAAAATTATAAAAAAAAATGTTTGTCTGTGAACATTATGACATTAGTTGATCCACGTTAATATTGTTTTTTTTTTTTTACTTTTTTATTCTTTATTTTGTCTACAACATAACAATTGACATTGGAGCTCTAGATTTCTAGAACTAATTGCATTATTGTTCATGATATCTTTGCACAAATTTGATATTAAAAAACTTAATAGATAAAATAACTTCACTCTATGAGAATTGAAGAAGATGTAGGCTTTGGATCATAAGAATAACAAGATGGAGGTTTTGGTTCATCAAGAATGTGTGTGTGAAATTGGATATAAAAAATAAAGTCCATGTGAGTTTGAAAGGGGAGAAGAGGAAAAGAATTTTAGAGAAGTTGTTGATGAAATAACTATCACAGATTCACAAGGGTTTAGAAGAAGTTAAAGAGAAAATTTTAAAAGAAATTCCTAGCCAACAAGTTGTATCATAAGCAACATTAATTTGTATACTTACAATGATAGAGAGTATTTGATCAAAATTAAAAAGACAAAAAATAGCAAGTAGATAAAGATTAGGTTGCTTTGATCTTTGAACCAACTAAAGTAGAGCGAACAGGCATTGGTTTGGCGGGAGACTAAGTGCCACAAAGTAAGCATGAATTTGAAAGCCTGGTGAATTAAGAGGAAAAAAAGTAATGTAAGAACAAATACATAAATAGATAGTCAACTTTATCATATGATGGAGAAATAATACACAAAAAGGGAAGTTTTGTAGAATGAGAAGAAAATACCTTTTGAATGATAAAAAAAAAAGTATCTCATTAAGTTTTCCTGTAAATTGAAAAAAAAAACTCTAATAAAGAAAACGTTACAAGAAAAACATACTCAAAGAAATTTTAATTAGTTGCTATATATATATATTTTTTTTTTTTCTCATGATAAAGATCATGTGATTAATAGGTTGACATAAGTCGATGGATGCACATATTTTTTTTTTTAAAATTTAATCATGAATCGTGAATATACATTCCATTTCCATTGGTGTTGAGTGTTGCATGCAGCTAGGCTTTATTTCTTTCTTTATTATTATTTTTTTCTCCTTCATGATTTTACTCCTTCCATTAACTAGAATTGACCATCAACTGAAATCCGCATCCGTACATACACTGGTTTATCCGGTCACCGTACGGTTTTTCATCTTCACGACCTCCGTCACCGTAAATTTCTATGTCCTTTGTATAAAAGAACAACTCTAACTGTACACGCGTCATCGTATGATTGGTTATCTGGCGAAATTTTGGATTGGTGCTGAAAGTCAAAAGACATGTACAATCTCTAATAATTTCATGCCACGTGTGTGATCACCGAAAATCAGTGGCACTAGATCCTTGCTTTTATCCAAAACTGAATTTGCATGTGAGATGAATTTCTGAAAATTTCAGCTAACGAAAAAGTGTTAAATTATTAGAATGAGCGTTTGTCGTAGCGCATTTTAAGAATAAACCACGTCAGCACCAAAAGTACCTTTTCTACCCCTCAACTTTTTCGAGAACGACGATCGAGTCCTCCTGGCTATGACGAAGAGTGATGTGATTGGCAAATAAAAAAGTCGCTGGGTATTACGGAAGAATAATCAAACCGTAACTCTCAATGCGCTTCATCTTTTTCCTTTTTGATTTTTAATAATTTCTTTTATTTTTATTTTATTATTATTATTATTTCGCCACACTTTTTAAGTCGTTCTGTTTTATTGGTCAGGCTAAGTTATCAAACTGAAAATAATAACTAAAACATTTTTTAGTTTATTAAAATTCGAAGTGCTCTTTTGTATTTTTTTTAATCTTTTTAAATTTATTTGGGGGGAGAATGAGAAAAAAAAGCGCTTAGGAAATGGAGAAAGAAGAGCTCTCTTGCTGGCTCTCCTTTACTTACGATTTTCTCGGAATCCAAACACACTGAGCTTCCCTTGTTCCTTCATTCACCCTTGATATTTGAGGGCGCGTCACTCACTATCTAAGCTTCGATGCGTTGTCGTTTCGTTTGCTTGTTCTGTCTGTGAATACAGGAGTGGTAAGATTCACTTGGCGGTTATACGAGTTCATTGCTTTCCAAGTTTGGGTTTCGAATCCCTCTTTCTGTCTGTGTCTATTAATGTGTGCTTGTTTCCTACTTTGCTTATCGTTGTATAATGATGTTAAAATGAGTGCGAAAAATGTGGTACTAGCGTGATCCTCAAATGATCTTTGCTTTGTTGAGCACTTTCAAGCGGTACACAAATAAATTATTATTATTATTATTATTGGAATGATGTTCTTTCCGGTTGTTGGCTTTCTGTCATCTAGGTTTTTTATTGTCAATTTGTGAGGTTAACTTCATTTGGTGGATTTGCTATTTGATTCTGTAAAGTGTTTGTTTAATTTCTTTTTTCTTTTTCATTTTTGATAGGTAGTTTTTACTATTTTCTCCATCGTTTCTAGTTATTGATTGAAAATAAGAAATTATATTCTGCTGCTTGGTTCCTGGATATCTGAAGAAAAATAGAGGAACTTGGTTGGTTGTTAAGACGCTGATCTTTTCCTATTTGTTTGTTTGTTTATTCTTTTTTTCCTTTTAAAGCAGTGATACTTTCATAGATGAATTGGAGATAGAAAAAATTAAATTTTTTGAAGCCTTTATCTTTTCTAGTTAGATGTTCAGTTTGGTACTTAGTTACCTTTAGTATGTCGTGTGTTTAAATTCAACAAGTGAGGTGGCTATGGTCGGGGTGTTTTTACGCAGTTGGATACTTTATAGTACTGCATGTCTGCAATATGATTTTACTTGTGTATTTTATTTCGGTGTCTTTCAACGCATAGCTTCAGTGAGTTTTTGGTTTTTTTCTCAGCTGAATCTCCTGTAAATGAAAGTATGTGCTATGAGTTGGGGCTGTTAAAGCCTGTGCCAACTCCATAGCAATTACCTGTTTTGATACACGTATCTCAACCCAGAGCCACAAGATGAATCACTTTTCTGTTGATACTGAAGATTCTTTTGCAAGCTTGCTTGAGCTTGCAGCCAAAAATGATATTGAAGGTTTCAAACGATTGATTGAATATGATCCTTCCTCTATAGATGAGGTTGGGCTATGGTATGGTCACCGTAAGGGATCAAAGCAGATGGTCAATGAGCAAAGAACACCTTTGATGGTTGCTGCTACCTACGGTAGCATTGATGTTATGAAGCTGATTCTTTCTCTATCTGATGCTGACATCAATCGATCTTGTGGCTTTGACAAAAGCACTGCCCTTCATTGTGCAGCATCAGGTGGGACTGAAAAGGCTGTTGATGCGGTGAAACTGCTTCTGGAAGCAGGAGCTGATCCAAATAATGAGGATGCCAATGGGCATCAACCTGCAGATGTTATTGTTTTTCCTTGGAAGCTTGAACATATCAAGAATAGTCTTGAAGAGCTTCTTCAAACTGATGATTCTATTGCTGGGCGTAATCTTAGGGTGATCACAACCTCATCCAATGCATATTCTTCGCCTTTATCAGCTTCACCAGAGAACAGGTCTCCTTCTGTGCCCGATTTCCATTTGAAGTCAATTGATGCCCCTGTTTCATCTGCTTCTGAGAAGAAAGAGTATCCTGTTGATCCATCCCTTCCAGACATCAAGAACAGCATATATTCAAATGATGAATTCCGAATGTATTCTTTCAAGGTTCGACCTTGTTCACGTGCTTATTCACATGATTGGACAGAATGCCCTTTTGTTCATCCAGGGGAGAATGCTCGAAGAAGGGACCCAAGAAAGTACCATTACAGCTGTGTCCCTTGTCCTGATTTTCGGAAGGGTGCTTGCAGGCGAGGAGACATGTGTGAATACGCACATGGGGTTTTTGAGTGCTGGTTGCATCCTGCGCAATATCGAACACGACTCTGCAGGGATGGGACAAATTGTTCCAGAAGAGTTTGCTTCTTTGCTCACACTGCTGAAGAGCTTCGACCATTATATGTTTCAACTAGTTCTGCTATTCCTTCTCCTCGATCCAATATATCTTCTGCCATGGATTTTGCTACAGCTATGAACATGTTGCCTGCCTCTCCATCCTCCATGTCAGTCATCTCTCCTTCACCATTCACTCCGCCAATGTCTCCTTCTGCCAATGGCATTTCACACCCTTCTGTTGCTTGGCCCCAGCCAAACATCCCAGCATTGCATCTTTTAGGAAGCAATCTTCAGTCCAGTCGTTTGAGATCTTCACTCAATGCTAGAGATATTACTATGGATGGTTTTGACTTGTTACCTGATTATGATCAGCAGCAACAGCTCTTTAATGAGTTATTGTCCTTCTCTCCAAAGCCTATGAATTCTAATGCTATGAACCGCCCTGGGCACATGAGACCCCTGACTCCGTCCAATCTGGATGATCTGTTTTCTGCTGAGAGTTTTTCTCCTCGATACATTGATCCAACATTGACTTCAACCTTTTCTTCTCCAACTCACAAATCAGTCATCCTTAGTCAGTTTCAGCAGCAGAAAAGCTTGCTGTCACCCGTGAATACAAATTTTTCTTCTAAAAATGTCGAGCATCCTTTATTCTAGGCCTTTTTTGGGTTCAGACATCAGGAAGAATGTCTCCGCGAAATGTGGAACCTATTTCTCTAATGAGTTCTAGGATTTCTATTCTAGCTCAACGTGAGAAGCAGCAACAGTTTCGCAGCCTAAGCTCCCAAGAACATTGCTCCAAACTCTACTGCTGATTCTGCAGCTGTAGACTCCATCAATCCTTGGTCAAAATGGGGATTGCCCAACGGTAAGTTGAATTGGACACCCAGTGCTGATGATGTAGGTAGATCCAAAGGTCATCTTCATTTGAGCTTGGGAACAATGGAGAGGAGGCTTATTTATCATGGGTGCAGTCACTTGTTAAAGAATCACCAACTGATATTAGAATAAATTGGCAACTACTATCTCAAATGTTACAGCAGCTGGATTCTCCTATGAGGGATCAAATATGGGCACACAAATGGACTCTTTTGATCATGCTGTATTCGGAGCTTGGCTTGAAAAGATGCAGCTTGATCAGGTTGTGGCTCAGCAAAACTGAAATGACTTTTGCTGTCCCTGTGGTAGTGTTAGCAAAAAAAAAAGTTTCAACAAATAATTGAATTTTGTTGTTGATGGAAGTAGGTTACAGTAACTAAGAAAGGAAGTAGTAAGAAAAGAATCACCTAGGAAAATTTATTTGCAGGTTTAGTGTTAGAGAAGAAACTTATTAGAAAAACACTCGCTATCATTTAGATAATCAATGCCAATGTAGGGTTTATTGGCTGCCTATCTCTTCAAATTTTAGGTTCAAATTGCTGTCATTTTTTCCTTCCCTGAGGAGCAAATGTCCTATCATATTGAAGTCCTATTCCTAAGTTTGATTTATCTTTTTATTTTATTTCGTTATATTTTGGGGTAGAAAACGAAATTACAAAAGGGTTATTGGAGTTAATTCCCTGTGTCTCCATTTTGATCCAATTTTGGGGATGAAAATACAGATGAAAATGCTGGGTGTTATGATATTTCTCATATAATTTGGAATCAATAATTGAATATTAATCCTTCGGGCATTTAACTTTCAATTGAAGTTTATTGCTACGTTGTTCTAATACCGTTGTTTCTATTCTCAAGCGGATAGTATTATCGCAGTGTTATTAATTTTTATTTGTATCGTACATATGACTGAGCTGTCTGAGTATCAAATCCTGTTTGTGGAATAGGTATTGTAGATGGTGCATGAAATTAGATGCCATTTATGTGGACTGTTAAATGTTTATACAGTGGAAGAAACACTATTTGATGGGTATATTTATTTTAAAGTTGAGAAGTATTGATTTCGATAATGTTAATTTTAAATTATTGAATATAGATAAAATTTGCTAAAATTGATTTTATTCATAGTTTTTTTATTATCATTAAAGTTATCTATTTTTTATTAGAAAGAATGCGAATTAATTTTAGAACAACAAACCAAAAAAGGACTTTGCATATTCGTGATGGCACATTAGCATTTAGATATCCAATTAAACACGTCTGTGGTCACTCTGAGTTTATATATTTAATCGAACCTCTTGTTAAGGTGTATTCCATGTATGCCAATGAACAGGGTGTCTCCTGTTTCTGTTCTGCAAATCAGGCTGGAGTCAACAAATCACATTTTAGTGCTATAAGAATGATGGATAAATATATCATGTTGCTGAAGTTCTGAGTAAAAATAATTGTGATATCTGCAATCATATTTTAATACACAAGTTAGTTTTAATTTGGCAAAATAATAATATATAAGATTGTAAATTTTTTAGATTGTCATGAATATTTTTTATGCAATTTAAATGTAGACAAGTCACTACAAAATAAAAAGATGTCTTTTCATAAACTTTTTTATAGGGTGAAAAAGTTATAACTGTTAAATATTTTAGAACTTTTGAATGTTGATGACAACTTTTTTGTTGAATGTTGTATTTAGCTTTAACTGAGCAACTATTTGGACTTTTTCTTTAAGGTTTATGTTAATAAAATTGATTAAGAAATAATTAATACGATATGCTTGTTGAAAATCTTTCAAGCGTGTATTAATAATTATGGCAAGATATATTATAACATTTTTAATGAAAATTTTTATTTTAAATTCTTTATACGGTACATTGTAAACCTTTTCTTTTAATATGATAATTTTTACTGCACAAAGATGGGGATATACTAAAAACAAGATGGCTTTAAACTATTAATTTTACTAATACAATGAGGTGATTGATTGTGAAAAGAAAGCTTCGAAATTGATCTTATTCATTTTCAAAAATTACCTCCATATATTTTTGGCTAACGTAAAATACTTTAATTATTTTTTTCATATTTAAGATTAGATATCTTATGAGTGAAGTTGGTAAGATTAAACATTTGTAAATAATTAATATTAAGATTGAATTGATTTTAATATCATACTAAAATTGTTTACTTTCAAAAGTTAGTTTTAAAAAAATTCTCAAATTTAATGAAGAATATTCTATTTATATTCTTAATTGATTTAAAATAGTTAATCTTTTTTATATTTCTTGAATTACATTTTACGTTCTTTTTAAGGGGAAGAGGTTTTAAATCTATAAAATTAAAGAAACGAATGCGTTAAATATTTGATTTAAAATATTGGACAAAGGTTAGAAAGGGAACATATGAAATTAATAGTTATAATATATGTATAAACTTATAATTTTTTAGTGTAATCGTATGAAAATAAAATATAATGCAGAAAAGAAAATTTAGTAAGCTTAAAATATACTTTTAGTTCATCTTTTTATAAATTTTTTATTTTAGTTCTTTTAAGTATTTTTTTTATAATTTTGATCTTTATATTTCTCTAATTTAGATATTTGAGTCTCTTTTACTAACATAGTCACACAAATAATTAACATGGGTTAATTAAGGATAAAAATAGTTGATTAGGTTGCTTTAAGAACCCTAAAATCTAGCATTCATAAAATACTTAGGCCACGTCAGACTACTTATTAAATAGGTAGTTAAGAAGTTTAAAAAAAGTTAAAATAAGTGAGACTTTTAATTTAACAAATCAATTCATTTAAATAAATATAAATGATATAACATTTTTATATAAACTTAAAGTTTAATTTTGATGCATTATAAGCATAATTTTTTTTTCATTATTAACCGATTAAAAATTACTGCAGGTATATTGATTTTAAAATATTATAAAGATAAATAATTTGTAATGATATAACAAGGTATGATTGGATGTTAATGTAATTTCTTTTTATATTATTGGTGCATTTCAATTAAATTTGTAAAATTTTATTATTGTTGTATTATTTTCAAATTATATATTTATTCTATTTAAGTGTTTAACTTTGATACCTACATGGCTACAGTTAAATTTAGATCTATTAACCTATTTTATATAGAAATTTTTATCTATTTAAAAACTTTGTTACCGAAATATTTTTTAAATAAATTTATAGATCAGTTCAATTTTTTGAAAATGTAAAACCTTTAAAAGGGTAGGTATTAAATAATCAAGTTATTTTTGAACTTTAAATTTAAAAGTTAAATCAGGTTGAAATTTTACAAAAACTTAACTTAATTTTATTTTTAATAGTAATCTCTTTATTAATTATATCATAATTTAATGATCATTAAAAATAAAAAATATTTACTTTTAGAAAAGCTAGAAATTAAAAATACAAAAAAAATTAAAAAATCATAAGAATTCAAGGATAAAAACATATTTAAATATAATTTTATGGCATTGCTGTCGTCATTATTTTTTCACTGTTTTCTGATGTTTTTGACAACTAGTGTGTGTCATTATATGCTTTTCTAGTTTCTACGTTGGAATTGAGTTGACCCCATAACCAAATTGATATCAATATATGGCCAAAGTTGGACAAAATTCCCTTGAACAAAACAAATCACAAAGGAATTAAATGTAAATAGTTTTACCATCATATCAGTGTCATCATCTTATGGACAAATTTATAGTATTGAGTAATTGATCCTCTTGATTTGTTCTCGTCTTTTATTCCCACTTTTGCTGAAGGAATAACAATGCTTCATCATGCACTCTATAAACATTTATGGTATAACCGACCTTCTCTTTCAAGGAATATTTTTATTCTTCTCAACTTCTATTCTGATGAAAGATAATGGATAGCTATAACATAGTCACGTACGAAAATTCTTTTTGTTGATAGGATTTTACATCTATCATTTTCTGTTTTGCTTTTGCACCTCTCTTTATCTAGTGCTTTATCAAATGCTTTGTCCAAATATGCAATTAATGAATGGTTTCACAAAAATATTTTACATTCGATATCTTCATGACTTGTAAGAGAAGGAAAAAGGAAAAGGAATCAAATCCTTCATAGAAATCAGAAACAAAGTTATTTATATGCATTGACAATGACATGGATACTAAATTAGCATTACAATGTTAAGTAAGATGCTACTTCATTATTGAACTATTTTTTTGGTGATTTAGTTGAATTATTCTTTTTTGATGTAGGAGTTCGTTATCCAAATGTTGGAAACCCACACTCCACGCACACAAAGTGGTATAGGAGAGTGAGAGAACAAGTTTCTGTGATTTATAAGGTTTGAGCTAGATCTAATTTTTTAATTTAAGATTTATATTTAAATTAGTTATCTAATATATATTATTTTTAAAGTTTGATTTTTTAATTTTTTTCCTGATTTATAAATTTATTTAAAAATATATTTTGTAGATTTTTTGAGTAGCCAGGTAAAAAATTCTCACCTAAATAGGTTGAAATTATACTTATTTTTAAAAATTTAATAAAAAATTACTTGATCTTTTTACATAAATTTCACTCAATTTATATAACAGAACATTGTATATTCCTGTTGATATATGAATTAAAGTAATATAAAAAATTAGATAATTTTTTAAATTTTAAAAAAGAATATAATTTATCCAATTTAAATGATATGTAATTTTGATATTTTCTTTTTTTAATAAAAGAAAAGGTAATAAATGAGCCCTGATTACTGCCCAAAAACGTAGATTTTTTAAAGATTTTGTAAAATGTGAAAATGAGAGTGTTGTAGAAAAAAAAATAATGATACATAGGATAGAATGTATTTGATAAAACTAACAATGAGTTAACTAATTAAAAGTTGAAAAATTATCAATTAAATTAAAATTATTTAATAAAATTAGTTGTTGAAATAGTTGATAAATATAAAATATAAATAAAAATAAAAATATAATTAAATAATAAATTAAAATATATTATATTTTTAATAAAAATATATTAAAATTATTTAAATAAAAATTTATTTTTTATATAAGAATATATATATTTTTAATTTTCACATAAAAAATTTTAATAAAAACTTTTTAAAAGTAATTATTTTTGTAATTTTAATTATTTATCAAACAGTTTAATATTTTTTAATAAATAAATAATATAATGATTAACATAAATATTATATATTAAAGTATTAATTTAAAATATAATATTTTATAATAATATGAAAATAAATTTATCAAAATTAATAATATTATTATAAAAGAATTAAATAATATTAAATTTATAAAAATTAAATAGATAAATAAAATATTAAATTATAAAAATATATTAAAAATAAAAATAAATTAAATATTTCATCTAAAAGTTAAAAAAATATAAAAGCTATTTCAAGTATTTTTTTTAATAATCATATAAAAATACTAATAACTACTAAAATAATTATTTTATCAAATAAAATTGAAACGTCTAAACAAACTTTGAAGCACATAATTTAAGTGTTTAGCTATCTTATCACGTGGTTATTCAATTATACAATAGTTAAAGCAAATTATTTATTGAACTGTAAAAAAAATACTTATTGAAAACAGGTAGATTACGGGAGCAGATTTGGATTTTCGAACCCAATTTTGCAAAATAAACAATTCATAACGTTGGTCTCAAATGAAGCCTGAAAATCGGTTCGCAGTTCTCTATCTGTGATAACATTTTTTTACACAATGGGGCCAAAGCCCAAATTACAACTAAACAGAAACTCTAGCAAAAGTAGTGCACCAGATATATCAGATAACAAATTAAATAAATGATTATCCCACACCTGCACATCCCCATTATACTTGGATCCGGCGATTCACAATTTTTTTTTTTAAAAAATTATTGACTTACTTCTAAATATATACGATATAAAATATTACATATTATGTATATGTATGATAAGTTTTTCCAAAAATTATGACAATTTTAACAGTGCAACTCATCGGATTTGCTTAATAAATGTTTTTATGAATTTCACGGTTATATATATATATATATATATATATATATATATATATTTAAACAGTATTCTTGTTTGTTAGTGGAACTCTACAAAATCTACTAAATAAGATTTATAAACTATCTTAATTTCATAGTTTTTAATTTTATTTTTAGTTAATTTTTTCATGGATCTGTTAGATTTTTCATTTTCCTCTTTTTTCCACAAGTTGGTCCTATTTTTCTATTTAAGCAGTCATTCTCTTTGGAAGCAATCGTTCCTTGACAAAATCTACTACATCATTTGCTCTAACGGTTCAACAAAGTTTGCTTCGCTTGCTTATTAATAAAGTAGGATAAGAAACTCACAATGAAGTTGCTTTGGAGCATCTTGGTCAATGCATTTGATATGAATTGCTAATTACAATATTTTATAAATTTTACATTTTCTTATAATATCATATCATTTTTTTTAAGCATTCAAGTAATTTTTTCCCCAACTCAATAATTTTAAAAAGAAAGATATATTTCCACATCCGCATAATACTATTAATCCTGTTCAGATGACCGGTTGAATGTATTCGGATGTAAGCTACTCTACGTGTATGGGTGAAAAGTTTTCATTTCAAAAAGTTTCTTTAATAGATCTCACATTTATCCTAATCTTTATTTTAATATTCATCTCAAGTTCAATTTAATATATCTCTATGTCACTTTTTAAATAATAAACAATACATTCTAATTTTAATTAAATAAAACTTCCACTTTAAATTTTAAAATAAAAAAGAGTTATTGCGTAAAAGAAGATGAGAGAATTTATAAGGATTATTGTGTAAAAAAAGTTATCTGAAAATTATACTACTTATAGACACTTATAAAATAGCTTTGCATATTGTAGGTTTCCAACATATTTTTTGTTGTTGTAAAGGAGAAGGCCGTTTGAAAAAATGGGTCCTGAGCTGTTCCAATTTTTTTTTTTCTGATCATAAGCTATAATTTTTCTAATCTTTTATATATAACATGGCCCACCAAACAATGTAGAGCAAAGTTGCTAATGCTAATACATTTCTCTTCTTCGGGACTGAAATCGTGTTGCTCTCCAATGACAAACTACATAAAAGTTGCTCTCCAGTTGTTTACGTCGGAGGAAAAACCGACTATGAAAATAATGAGTGACACAAATAGAAAGACTAAGAAACGAAGAGCTGTAAAAATATCAGAAGATGAATCTCTCTACTTATTGTCTAGAACACATTAATACTATTTCGTTCCCACTTGCATATGATTAGCTCAGTTAATATTGTGATAGTTATGAACTCATGTTTAATGAAAAGTGTAATTTAAAATGTAATCAATATCTCACATCGTTAAACAAAAGAAAAACAAAAACTAATAATACATTGGTATTGGATGAAATTTATATAAAACTCATTATCTTACTAACTGTCATTTTCTGTTTGATGGATATTTGCATAACATGTCTTAAGATAATATGACTTTCTCCAATGCACTATCTTAGGTAACAAAGAAAAATTCTTATGAAATTATACGGTTCACATGACCCATGTTTAGGAGATACCAAATATTTTACAGTTATGAACAATTAACAAATTCTGTCAAAACATAGATGGTTAAGAAAAAAATCATCCTTTATTTAACTATAACACAAATATTTACATTCTATATAAGCTCATCTAATAATCACAAGTATACAGATTAACTTGAATTGTAAAGTGCAATTGCAAATACCGCCTTTGTTGTTGCTTAAATTTTTCAACGAAGTAACAATTTACTATTCTTAAAGCATCTCAATCTGGTATGTATGGTATGAAATGAAATTTTACTTAAGAATAAACTTTATGGTAAAAGAATGTGTTAAAAAATAAATTGCTTGCTTTTTTTCTTAAACAAACACATCACAATATCCCATATAATTGACAAAATATATAGCATCTTATTATTAGAGCTCGTCTGCATACGCGTTGGAACCTTCACAACCTCTGTTCAGATTTTATCAACTCCGTTTGTAATTTTGTTGGAAGTGTTTGGTTGAATAATTGACATCAACACATACCTATTGGGTTGCCCAACGGCGGTTCACAGAGATTGATACAATTCACTTTCTGGTTGCACTGTACAAACGTGAGTGATAAAATTACACAAAAGTACAATTCTTTCATTTATTTAACAATTTATTTATTCTTATATTATATTAATTTGGCAATTTGATCTTTGAAAATGATTTTATTTTATTTATCCAAACAAATTCATTTTTTCAACTCACTTTTATCCAAAGTAATTTTTTATTAAATCAATTCTATCAAAATTAATTTTATTCAACTTTAAATCAAAATGAAGTAGATGAACAAGGACAGGGGGACTCTGAAAAGTCTCGAAGTTGATGAATTATAATTTAGTATTCATAAATACTATATTTCTGTCGAAAAAAAGGATTGAGACTTTTGACTTGGCTAGCACCTCCCTAATGTTTCAACCTCAATCAGAATTTACTGATATATGATATGATAACTGGGTATGAGGGGTAAATAGAACAATCAGATGCCATCCGAATTCAGAACTGCTAGTTCTTATATTCATCTCTCCATTTTGTCTATATAATGTATTTTTATTTGAATGTTGTCGTATCCCTCAAAATACAACAAAAATGAAAATTGGGTTGGCATATAACACACCTGGTTTTATACTACTTTACTAAGGTCCTCCACCCCTCATCAATATCGGTCAGTCTGGTCTGGATTTGAAAACAACAGAAGCAAAAGGATTCATGTGCAAAGTAGGTTGCAGTAACCAGCAGGGCATTCAAATTGCTTTTGGAGTTCTATGTTGAGTACAGTACTATAGGCTTTCTTTTATATTTGGATCATGTTAGCAGCAGCAACAACAATATTAGCCTTTAAAATCGGCTGCATTTATCACATAATGTTACTGAACTCGGTCAAAAATCAAAATTTCTACATCCATGTTAGCAGCAATAGCAAAAAATAAATAAATGGCAAACAGTTTCAAAATTACCACGATTTTTGAACGTGGTGAGATAGCAAAAACAAGAAGGTTCAATGAATGATGTTATAGTTGTGAGCTGATGCTATTTTTTGTTCCCGCTCTGCTCCCATGAATAATATGTTCTCACTAGTGACTCCTGCGTCACGTAGCACCTTACCATCATCACCAATAATCTCCACAAGTGCATTTTCCATCTTCAAATCGGTGGAACCGGTTATTGTCCCTCACAATGATTACCCTTCCAGTACATTTGCTAATAAACTTGATCGCGGAGTGGCAATCACCGCAAACACGCAAATTCTTCATTACTCTGATAGGTCGTTCCGGAGGGAAAGTAATAAGACCAAATGCTATGGCCAACCTTTCACTGTGATACCTAATGGTTTGATTCTTCTCATCTCCATCAACTTCTTTTAACACAAAAGAAGTATCAGCAACATAACCAGCTTCCGCCATTTCTTCTCCTAACTCCTCTAACTTGTCATAAATTTCCTTGGTCTTGGCGTGAGACCTATCCCCAGCAGCAAATGTGTGAACTCTATTCCCTTCCTCTACCCAGCTCAAACCAGTTTCCTTCTTTATGCCTTGGTCCCTGAGCATCTTCCTCGCTTTTGCTGCTTCTTCCCATCTTCCAGCAGCAGCATAAGCGTTTGACAACAGAACATGAAGGCCGGAGCTCACAGGACCCATCTCAAAAACTCTATCAGCCACATAGGATGCCAATTCAGAGTTCCCATGGATTCTACACCCTGTCAACAAAGCTCCCCAAACAGATTCCGTAGGTTCGATAGGCATTTCCTTAATCACCCGAACAGCGTCATCCAATTTCCCAGCACGACCAAGCAAATCCACCATGGTGGCAAAATGCTGCGACCCCGGTTCAATACCATACTCTTTCATCATGTCAAAGTAATGCTGCCCCCTCTCCACCATCCCTGCATGGCTGCAAGCATAAAGCACACACAAAAACGTGATGAAATTAGGCTTCACCCCAACACTTCCTATTTGCTCAAAGAGTTCAAAGGTTCTAGCCGTGTGCGCATGCTGAGCACACGCAATCATCATTGCATTCCACATGCCAAGGTTCCTCACGGGCATCTCCTCAAAAATCCGGTAAGCTCCTTCCACAACCCCACACTTGGAGTACAAGGAGATCAACGAACTAGCCACGAAACACGAGGAATCAAAACTCGTCTTGAAGCAAAGTCCATGCATTTGCCTCCCCAACTCAAGCAACGTGGAAGCACTACAAACCCTCAAAACACTAGACAAGGTAAAATCATTAACCCCCACATTTTCCGCCAAAGCGCACTTAAACAGCCACAAAGCTTCCTCATCCTCGCCCATTTGGGTATACCCGTATATCATCCCGCTCCAAGAAACCACGTTCCTGTGAGGCATTTCGTCAAACACCTTGCGTGCAAGCCCGGTTTGGCGACATTTAGCGTACATGTCAACGATTGAGCTGGCGACGAAGACGTCATAATGGTAGGCGGTTTTGAGGGCGAGGGAATGGAGAGACTGGCCGACATGGAGGTCGGAGAGAATGGCGCAGGACTTGGTGGCGCTGGGGAAGATATGGTCGTCGGGGAGGAGACCCTGGTGGAGCATGCGGCGGAAGGAGTGGAGGGCGAGGAGAGGGAGGTCGTTTTGGGCGAAGGAAGAGATGAGAGAGCTCCATGTGGTGGAGGAAGGGTTGGGGGATTCGTGGAAGAGTTGGTGACATGAGTGAGGGAGTTGAGACTTTGAGTAGAAGTTGATGAGATGGTGTGACACCAGAGGAATGAACTGGAACCCTAATTTTATGATGTGAGCATGGAGTTGGAGGCCTTTCGGGAGTGACCTTGACTGCGTTAGAGACACAAGGATGTTGCAGATGTCGCGGTGGTTGTTGTGCTGCAGAAGGAGTGCAGGATCAGGCATTAGACGCCGCCGTTTTACACGTCCCACCACAACGGCACTAGCTCTTGTTTTGTAATTTAAATAATAATAATAATAATAATTTAATTATCACACTTATACGACGTCGTTCTTTCAAGAAATGTTTTAATTTTGCTTCCGGACCTTTCGTGGAGAGTGGTAGAGAAGAGCACAATGGAAGGAGAAGAAGGTAGAGAGCAACAAGAGTTGCTATGGAAATCGGAACCCCAACCCGAATCCATCGTCTCCGTCACGCTCGCACGTGCCATGACTTCTCTCCTCACTACCCGCCCTACCAAACTTCACGACTCCATTTCTCGCCTCTCCTCACACTCACACTCTCCCACACTAACTTCTCTCGACGATTCCCTCTGGTTCTTCCACAGCTACGTAACCGACGCTGCATCCAACAATCGTTCCCTCGACCAACTTCTCCTTCCACTCATCCACAATGTATTCAACTTCTCCTATTGTGTTTTCTCCTCAATTTGTTTATTCGTGACATTGTGTTGTGCGTTTCTTCTTCTTTTGATTGGCAGTCGTTGAAGTCCAAGCACGGTGACCAAGCCATGATTCTGTTGAACTGGCTCTTTCAGGACGAGCTTCTTTTCCAACCCGTTGCGGAAGCCCTCGCTGGCATCGTCACCGGCAAGCACGATCGTTACTTGTTGCTTGGTTGGTGTCTCCTTCTTCGGAATCTTGTTGAGTACGACTCTTCTGTTCATCAATCCATGTTTGGCGGTGAGCTTGCCATTTTCACTCTTGCTTTTGAACTGTCGATCATGTGTATTCATGGAGTACAAATTTAGAAAATACTACACCTTTTTTTTTTCACCTTATATCAAATCATTTACCGATGTGCTTCTTGTGTAATTATCATGTGTGTATGTATTTTAGGAATAAGGGAAAGGTATGGTGATTTATTGAAGATACTCTCCGCCTGCCTACCGGACTTGGCAGGCATTGTGAGTAAAGGAAGGTATTGTCCTTTCTGATGAATCTGTTTCTCATTTTGAAGAGATGTTGTTTATTCGCATCTCCATAATTCTCTTTTTATTAATTCTCTAATTAGTCCTTCAATTTTTGCTATCTGATCGCTGGCTCTTCAGCACTTTGCAGGATGGTTTTGAGTTGCCATCTCGCCTTGGAGTGTCTGCTGCTGATTGTTTTTTGTCCCTTTCTGGAGCATTAGCAAAAGCGGTAGAGCTTCAAAGTAAGAAGTCAAAATTAAATGCAAGAGCTAAAGATCAGGCAATTACTTTTGTACAATCTCCTACTATTGACATGAAGGTGAAATTGGATCCAAAATCTTTGATGTCAAAGATTGAAAGGGGCGATACACTCTGGCATCATTTAGATGACCTTATTTGTTTGGTGCAAAGACTCCTTTCTGTAAGTTATAAACTGTTGATTCTTGTCTGAATCATCTATGTTTTAGCAATTTGCCATGTATTCATGTTATACAATTATAATATCCAATTAGGAAAATTATATTGAATATGTGAACATTAGATAGTGAAGACATTATTTAAATACACAGTCTATGAACAACACTTTTAGAAGTTCAGCTGTGGGAGCATTTCCCATCATTTTGAATTTTGCAACAAAGGCCTGTTTCAGTTTTAGGTTCATCAATATTATTAATAAGCCTTGCTATTGCATATTCGACATCAAATAGATCTGCATGCTGAATGAATGAAATGAAAATTAAAGCTATTGAGCTCTTTTTCCACATTCCTAGTCAGAGGGGTGAGTAATATAAAGCTGCCTCTGATTTTGTGATGGGAAATTTGTCTATTACAGTAGAAACTATTATTGGTCTTGAAATCAAAACTAAATTCTACTAAATGCCATATAGCCATGCTTCAACTGTTTTTGTTCAAATCGCTAACATGAACATATGAAATAAGCATGTAAAAAGCATGGTCCAAGCAGCAAATTCTTGCCTGTTGTTGCCTTCTGTTGAACATTGCACTGAACTGATTCTGTTTGTTTGATATTCAACCCTGCATTGTAGTGGAGCAAGAAAAGTCGTTTTTTACATGCCAAAGGCTTGGAGCAAGTTCTTAAATGGCTGGAGGAGATAAAGGACCACTATGGGTCCTTTCAGCATGAGGCAGGTTCTGGAATCAATGCATTTTTATGGTTACTTGATATTTAATTAATTTATATTATTGTCTTTTATGGATCATGATTTTTCTTTTTGTCTGCAATATTAAAGACAGATTCTAATGCTCTCAAGACCAGGGATTTACTACTCTCTTCTTGCTGGAAGCATTACAGCGTGCTACTACACTTGAAAGATAATAAGTTTTCTCAACATTACAGGGAACTGTTGGATCAGTATTTGTCCGGCATTCAGGTTCTATGCAGTTGAAACTAGCTATAATGATGTCTTGAAATAATTTAAGCAATTGCCTTATGTCCCAGTTTATGTTAGATGGCAAGGTTTTGCCTTTTGATGTTTGCAATGGGAGATAAATTATTCCTGACTTGTTTGTCTTTTCTGCGAAGAAAAATATATGCTGACTTCACAGCATATTATATAGATGTGTAAGCTTTGATTTATATACTGCATACATGGAAGGGAATATGTCTCTGGATAGTATATTTAAAAGTTGTTTTATGCAAGTATTTGCAAAAGAGTCTTAGACATTCATGGTCCCCCAAATTCCACTTGATGGTAGATGGTTACTGCTATTGTGGTCATTATCTGTATGAAAGTGTGCATCAGGAATGCTTTGCAAGATAAGAAACAAAGGGGTGCTTGACTGTACTTTTGGAAACTAATTTTGAAAGATAAGTTAAAGGGAGTAAGTGGAGAAAAAAGGATAGAGTAATACATGGAAGAACATGAATAACGAAAAACTGAAAATAGAAAATCAAAACAGTTTAAATTGTTTTGGTTTTTACTTTGAAAAACTAAAGAACATTTTTTAAAACATTTTCAGAAACTCCACTCATCATACATGTTCTGTGATTTCTTAGTTCCAAAAGCAGAAAAGAAACTGCTTTTAAAAACAGGAAACAAACAAGCCTGGATGATCCATATATTATGTTGTTTGATATAATTATCTGAGAAACAAAATGATAGCAGGAAAAAACTGGATAACCTTCAATGTTGCTTTCTTGGGATGGTTTTTTTTTTTTTTGGCGGTAGTGGGGGATTTCAAGTGATCCATTGGGATGGTTGGGAGGCTTTGGAGATATTTGTTATTTCACTCCACTGCTCCTGTGTAATTTTCAGCAGTCTTATTGTAGGTATTGGTGTTAGTGCCTCACATTTCATCTGGCACTTTATTAGGTGTTGGTCTCGTGTTACCTTTGTAAAATATACTCACTAATCATGTATTCTTAAGCTGAGAGTTGAAGATGTATGTTGACTAACAAAGTATGTTATGCATTTGACATCATCATCAAGTTTGTGGTGTGTGTTTTCATCATAGTTGGGCACTTTATACAATGAATTGGTGACTACTACTGGACAGAGTTACATTTGTTTCAAACTGATCAGAAATAGATCAATAGGTCATAATATTTGATATGATGACATGATAACTTAATTCTATGTGGCTTCATGTAATTGTGTGTGATGGAATTGTTTAGTTGCTGATATTCGTGAAAATGGCAGTATTATATGGACAACCATGCTAGTGGGTATACGGACAACAATGATGCTGGGTTGGAGACCAGAAAGTTCTTTTTGAATTGTTTATGCCTACTGCTGGGACGTCTAGACAACAAGAGATTTGAAGGCATAGTGTCGGAATTTGGGATGAATATCTCACGTATTCTAGTACCACAGGTACCTGTACTCGAGGTCTTGAGGAAATATTTTGTAGATATACTTTTAAACAAGACCATTGTGCAACTATTTAATCCTGCAAATGAATGTGTTATATTTATTCTGCTTCAAAATCTTGCACGTTCTTTCCCATGCATAAGGTTTAATAATCAATTTTATCATTAGAAACTTAGAATAAGGGTAGCGTTTGTTACTCTTTGCTAGTCTGTTCTGAGTTCTGACCTTGTATGACATGGTGTTGGCATTTCCTTAAATGCAGTAATAATGCCTTTGGCTTTTGAAAGAATGACCAATAGTGTAATTGTCAGTATGCACTGTCAAAGCAGAGTACTATTTCTTAATTGAAAATACTCCAGAGCTACCTGACTTTCAAAAATTTTACATTGACATAGCTGATGGAGATCTTTCTGGCATAATGATCCTGCTTTTAACTCTTCTTGGTCATGATAGGTTCGGTGAAATGATTTTAAAGTAAATGGGAAAATGAAATGACCATTCTTTTCTATCCCTTTATGCTAAAGTGGAGGTGGGTGTGTGCAATGGTGGTAGCAATTATGGGTTGTAGTCTTGTAGATAGGGATTTTGTCATTTGAGATGGAAGACAGAGGGTATACTTGTGAATTGAATTTATCCTTGATGGAATGGAATGAGAATTTCTTTGAATTCCTTAATAACTACTGAGTACACACTCATCCATTCTCATTCAATCATTCTCATCATTCCTTTTCCAACGAACCAAACATAAGACTAAATAGTGTACTGATCTTAATATTGAAGAAAGACATGTTACTTCTGAAAATTTTTTAGCTGTAATTTGATGTTGAGGAAAAGAAAAAAAATTCTATTTCTTATTGTGTAATGCAACTGTTTCTACTGTCTGGGAGCCTTTCTAGGTTCAGCAGGACTTCAAGTTTTCCTTCAAGCTGTTTCTATGTTGTCATTAGTTATTAGTAATTGGGCTTATGCTGCATATTGGTATAGATTATCTGAGATGCTTGTTATCTGGCTTTATTTTGAGTTATGATTTATTTAGAAGTCAGTTACTAATCAAACTGTGGTACTAACTTGGGTATAGATTCTCTTATCAAAGAGCTTAACCTTTACTTTTCCCTCTTGCCATGTAGCTTAATTGCACCGATGAAGATGTGATAGTTGGAGTTGTTTCAATATTCAAGGCTATCATTCTGAAGCCAGATTCCTCACAAGAAGATACACTTACTGAACATAGGCAGGCAAATATTGTGATGCCTTTTCTGCTTCACCTTATAGATGAGCGGGATGGTGCAGCTAGAGCTGCTGTTATGCTGATAGCAGAATACTGCTCAATGTAGTCTGTCTATTCTTTCTCTTATGATACTAAGCAGAAGTACCTTTTTGAAGTCCAAAATCTTTCCTTTTAAATTTAGAACTGATGTGCATGATGATCCACTAGGAGCAAAGATGATAAGTGCCTGATGGAAGTTCTAAAGCGCCTTGCTTCTGGAAACATTTCACAGAGAAGAAATGCTATGGATGTTATATCAGAAGTCTTATGTATATCATCAAAGTCACAAAGTTTAATGCCTTATTCTGCATGGTATGATTGCTTATATTGTTGTATCAGGTTTTTAGTTGTATGTATATCTATTTGTTGACATGTCTATTTTAGCCAAGATATAGCCAACAAATTGCTAGAGCGGCTTGGAGATGAGGAAACTATGATTCGTGAGCAGGCATCCAAATTACTTCCAATGATAGGTTAGCATTAAACTGAAATATAAGGTGTAATTTGTTATATATATATATATATATGCTGTAAATTTAAAAGTATTGGTGGGTCTTATACTGGCTGGAGCTTTAGGACGATTGTTTCTTGACATGGTGTTGGAGCTTCTTTGTCGAAATGATTACATGTTTGATCTTAACCATCATTTTTTATTTTAAAATTTAATTTGAAGCACAAGGTATTGGTGGGCCTGTGCTGTATTCACACCTCAAGTCCAAAGGGGATTCATTTTAGGAGGTGTGTTTGAAAGTTCTCAAAAGCAATTTTTATGCCTGCACTTAATAGCTTAAGCTTATAGGCTGGTTGCTTCTTTGCATTCTTTCACTTCTCTCTTCCCTTATTTCCTGTTTCAAATGATTCATTCATTGTCATTATTTGTTGTACTCTTTTGTGCTCCTCTCTTTTACTTCAACTTGCATATATGTATTTAAGTGTTAATTTTTTTCACACTAATTATGTATCACACTATGATGATCTGGTAATTATCTTGCCACAAAAATTTAGACTAGCATATGTGAATTTTTGTGACACATTATCATTGCTGAATTACTTTTGCAGACCCTTCATTGTACTTGCCCGCACTGGTTGGTCTAGTTTACTGTCCAGATGAGAGTCAGTCATCTGCTAGTGATGCCATCACTGGGGTCCTCAAACGCCACAATCAGAAAATTGAAATTATATTCTTGCTTCTTGACTGTCTCAAGTATGTTTTCTTTTCTTTGTTCCTCCAACTGGGCTTCTAAAGTTCAGAGCTGAACAAATAGAAACATAAAACTGAAACTGTTTCTAGAGCTGGCATTCAAAAAATAAGAATTTTCACTGTTTGATTAAAAGTTCTGCCTCCTTATCCTTGCAGCAACATCAGCAAAAGCCTAAATCTTCAGCAGTCAACTGGAGATAAAGGTAATTTCTTTTGGGCATCTCCAACATCACAATTTGACAGAGTATGCATTTCATTGCTTCCCTAGTTCTATTTTCCTTATTAACATTTATATAAGGCAGGTTGAGCATTTATTGACACCTATATATAAGTAGATTAGTTTTCTACCATTTAATAACTTATCAAAGATACATTTCTCGTGAAAATCTTCCATTAATTGGATGCTGTTGTTGGCTTGTAACAATATTTGTAAAATTCCATACCAATTTCAAGAAGGTACCGCAGTTTGATGTGGAAAAGAAATGCTTGTTCCCTTTGAATCATGGAAGATGATGCACTTCTTACAATCCGGCAGTCATATTTATGAAAATCACATTCTGCATTTTAATTAGTGTAAGATTGCCAAATTTTTATTGGTGCAAGTTGATTCTAACTGGTGTATATTATAAGCACGTATAAAAATGTGTACAACTGCATATCATTTTGTTGTGTTATATTATCAAGACACTCATACACAATACTGTGCCCTTGAATTTGTGATAATTTCTTATCTTTTCCTTGTTTACAACTATGACTTTGATGTTGAACATTTGTAATCTCTGTTTCTCAGTTATGCATTTCAGTTTTCTATTCTTACTGATTAAACATTCTTCCATTATGTTATTTGATATCAGGTTCAAAATTGGACACTGACCGAGTGCTCAAACTGGTTCCAGAATGGTCTAAAAATGTAAGATAGATTGTGCAGTAATGAAAATGGCAATGGGATTTGGCTGTTCCAAAGTGCAGGATGCATTTTAGAGTTCAGAGAGTAAAGTACAGAGTTATAACTGTTGATTGAAAAATTGATAATTGAGATTTTAAATACATAATTTGTTATACATGTGTATGTGTTTTATCAAAATTACAACAATTGACTTTCTAGTCAACTGTTATAACTACATATTTTACTCTTTAAAGTGCATGCCTCACTTTAAAGAAGTCAAATCCACGGTGTGTGGTATATTTATTATATGACTGATGTATTTATTAGGGACAAAGGTAAACCACTGGCAGTTGACTTGGTTAAGGGAAATCATAGACTTCTAGTGATTAATGCTCATAGATGTATTAATATTTTATGACTGCTAGTGCTAATTGCTAAAGCAATGATGTGTTATTAGATTCCTTTGATCTTGTCTAGAACCAAATAACCCCTAAAGTATGAGCTGTTAGATGTACACATAAGAACGAGTGTTTATCTCTATTCCGCTCTCTTACAAGAAAGTCCTTTGTGCTCAAAGCATGGACAATGACATAGCACTAGCCCTCGTCATCTAGTTTAAGTTGATTATTAAGAGTTGCGGAGGCTGCAATTAAACTCTTAACTGTTGGGTAGAAGTTGCTCTTATTGATGTTAAGAATCAAATCGTCCCAAAGCTTAAGCTGTTGGGTACTGGCCCAAAATGGTTTCTTTTTATCTCCAACAAAACTCAATTCTTGAAGAGTTGAGGTTTGACACACTTTTTTGGGTTGATACCTGTTCACTACTTTGACATACTATTTCCCTCCCCGGACATGTGCCAATTTGGCTTGACCATGTACATTTGCTTCTGCGTATAATTTGCTGGCTCTCTGTAAATCAATTATGTTAAAAGTTTGCTGAACAAATGGAAATCTTTGCTATCTTGCTCTTCATAGATTTTCTGAAGTGTCTATAAATTGCTCCAATAAATGTACCTTCAGATGGAGGAATTTAGATAAGTACTAGTATGCTAATCTGTTAATTCCAATATATGACAGATTCAAGACTGGAACTTCTTAATTGGACCACTGGTTGACAAGATGTTTGCAGATCCATCAAATGCAACTATTGTCAAATTCTTGAGTTATATAAGTGAAGACCTGGCAAATGTTGCTGATCTTGTATTGCATCATGTTCTCTTGCATGTTAGAGAACAGAAGGAGTGAGTATATCTAGCACATTCTGAAGATCAAATGTTTTCTTAAACCTTTAATCAAACAGTATAGCTGTTATATTTTCCCCTTATCTGTAATTTTGAACTTGAGCATGTGAACTGTAACACCAAGAGCTGTTTGTTTGTGTCAAATCTTGGATACACTGATCAGATACCTACTAAGACAACTAGATTTGAACTTCTAAAGCCAACAGCTGATAAAGAAACCTGACATGCTCCGCATTGATTGAGAATTCAAAGATGTTGTGTTGTACTTTACTGAGCCAATGGGCATGGCTGCATGGGGGCTTACACATTTCTTTTACGTGCTTGGTTGGTTGGTGTTATAGAACCCTAAAGCTTTAGGGATCTCTAAAATGTATACTTTACTGAGCCAATGTGCATGGCTGCATGGGGGATTACATATTTCTTTCACGTGCTTGGTTGGTTGGTGTTGTAGAACACTAAAGCTTTAGGGATCTCTAAAATGTGTCTGATCTTTTTAGCTAAGCTGTGGATGCATGAAAAGCTAAGTGACAAAATATGCACTTATTTTATGATGGTTGTTGATTTATCTGAATTGTCTGTCTGTCACTGCTAAATTAGGATGCCTTAGCAACTCTTTCTGGACCTCATGATGCTCTTGCCTGGCTCAATGTTTCCATCATTTTTCAAAATCAATTTGCATAAATATAGCACCGGCTCTGCAGTGGCTTGGCATTGCTTTATTCTTGGGAAAGTGTAACTTCATTTTATTGTATTTCAGAGACTGAAGAGCTGTGTTTTTTAGGCTTATACCAATTTACAGTTCTGGCAATTACCATTTTGAAATGTAATGAACCTTAGATTCCTTTTGAGAAATGCCTCTTCTTGTTGATGTATTTATACTGGTGGTATTATTTTTTTGTTTTTATTTTTTGGCTTACCTTCAACTTGATGATGACTACTTATTTATGTGATTGGTTTTTCCCATGCATGACATGTTGCCCCTTGGCTTCTCTATTCATCATATATCCATATGAAGAGCGTAATATCTGCATTATTGGCCAAATAATCAGAGTTTTGTCTGCTTCAATTTTTAATATGATGGTAGTGTAATGGTTGTTCAGGAGATTTACTATGGCCATATGCATATTTTCCAGTGGACAATTTTTTTTAAGTCAAATAGGATATTAATCTCACTCATAACTATACAGCATTTTCATTTAGATTATCACAATTTTAAATTCCTTTTATCCATATATTCGGTTATCACTGTGAATGTATCTGTATAATTGTCTCAAAACTGGGAGAAATTCAGTAGACTATAGACAAATTAAATCAATCCACAATTGATAATAATCACTAAATGTAAACAAATTGTGTGGCTCAGAATTATTTAATTGTTTAATATGAGAAATGATGATGTATCAATTGTTTATTGGTTTAGTCTACCCAAGTTTCTCTCCAAAACTGGACTTAAGTGTTGGTAGTAGTTTCTTTCCTGATACAATCTCAATTCTTAGCAGGATTGATGAAAGTTTCTTATCAAGATGGGAGCATAGAACCTATACCAGTGACGAGTTTGAAGAAATGCAGAGATCTCTGTTTGAGCGTCTATGCCCTTTGCTCATAATTAAGATGCTTCCCCTGAAAGCTTTCAATGACCTCAATTCATCCGTTATGTATGGACATCTCAGTCAAAATATAATCCATGGTATATATTCATGCCTTGTTTATCTGCCTTTCTGATTGTCTTGATGGCTATTGCCTATTGATTCTTTAACGTTTTGTACTTAATGTTTTTAGTTCTACAAATGTATGACTCTGGATTTCAATCCTAATTATCAATCTCAGATTCTTGAGTATCATGCATAAATTACTGTATGTCAATCAGACTAGAGGTTGCATTTTTTCATTTAATACACTATGGTTTTATTCTGAAGCCATTACAAGCTATATAGATATGTATATATATATTTTTTTTATTTTTATTTTTTGTGAGGTAGATGCAGGCAGCACGGACACTGACATTGGTTATGAGTGTATTGCTGCTCTCCTCCTAAAGAGGTGGGTCCCTTGAAAGGGTATGGCCATTGTCTCTTTCCACTAAGCAGTACAGGAGCCTGATGCATATGTCATGCTATTCATTGTTACAGGGCTTTTCATGAATTTGAATTTGAAGATGTTCGGAAGCTTTCTGCTGAGCTGTGTGGACGCATTCATCCACAAGTAATGAATTCCTTTTATTATTTTGAATTTTGAGGGAAGACATCCACCAGCACAACCTTGGTTATTTACATTCCAGTTTGAGAAGTTTTTTGGCATTATTTTGTATTCAACATGATTGAAAACTTTTGGATGCAATTCCTCAATCCTTGGATCAACCTGTGTTTAATAGTGTTATTTATTCTGTCGGTTCCAAGTAATTGGTTGTGATTATTATTAGATTGTAAAATGTATAAATTGTTAGTTACACTTCTTTTTCATTATGGTGGACATCCTATCTGAATCACTTCATATTCTGGCACCACAGTAAACCTTATTAGTTATTACCTTATTGGCCAGTTTTTAGGCATTACTTTAACCTTTCTATGCTGTCTGCTTCTTTAGGTTCTATTCCCATTTCTTTGCTCCGTGTTAGAGATGGCTGTTGATTCTAAGAATATACTGAAGATAAAGGCCTGTTTATTTTCAATATGCACATCCCTTGTGGTAAATATTTTCCTCCATTATTTAGATTGCCAGGTTATGCTTTTTAGAAGCCTGTTTCAGTTTCTGGCATTATCTGTTTCAGTTTAGCTTGCAGTAAGGTGGTTTTTTTGGATTTATAGGTCAGAGGCTGGGAGTCACTGTCTCATCCTTCTATGCATGCAATTAGAAGGATGATTGAAACAGTGTTGTTATGGCCTTGTCTGAATGCTGATTCAGGTTCAAAAGTATTTAGTTTCTAGATTTATTTCAATTTTATATGAACTAAAACTAATTTTTATGGGCATAACTTTTCTCAGTTTCTAAAGCACAACATGGATGCATTGATTGTCTAGCACTGATGATATGTGCTGAACTACAAGCTAAGGAGTCAACCACAGACTCCATGCTTGACAGAATTAGGATTGTTGGGAAGAAAGGTATTGTTGATATGTGTGGTTTCCTGAATATAAGCTTGATGCTACTGGGTTAGTTGTATGTGATTTCATCTCAAACCTGTTGAGTCTGCTGCTGCAGGGAATTCTGTTGTCACCTATGTGATCAATCAGCTCCTTCATGACAGGAATGAACAAACTTCAATTCCTGAGTTTGGGAATGTAAACTCCGACATTATGGCTGCTGTTCCTCTCTCTTTTCGTCTGTGTATGGGTAATGTTCTTATCAGCACTTGTCAGAGGATTTCAGAATCTTGCAAGAAACACTTTGCAGCGCAAGTTATTCCTTTTGTCCTTCATTCTCTTGAGGTACCATTGCATATTTAGATCTTGATTGCCTGATTTAGTTCTTGAAACTTAACCGTCATCCTTGCTGAGTTATAAAACTGGGTATATTTGGTCAACAGTTTGAAATGAACTCAGAGATTAGAGCAGCATGCACCCAGGTCCTATTTTCAGCTGTCTATCATCTAAGATCTGCCATTCTTCCTTATGCATCTGACCTTCTCAGAATCGCATTAGAAGCCCTGAAGAAGGAGTCAAACAAGGTAATTTACCTATGCTCTTCTACATTAATAATACCATATATGTAATTTTATCAGGATAAACAATTTTACATAAGCCTCTTATATATGTTATCTACTTGCTAGATCTAACATTGGGTTCCATGTATTAAATATTGGTGGTAGATGTCTGAATCTTGTGGCATGAAACTAGTTACCAGGTCAATAATAAGATTTTCACCAATCTTTTGATGCAATAACATTTATTCGAGCATATATTACTTGTTTTATTATCTTTATTCTTTTGTTTTTAGAATCTTTTAGCCCACTCCCTTTCCTTAAAATGGCTGGTTTGTGTTCATTGTTGTTGGGTGTTGTTTATGTTGTCAGCTAAATATAGTAGGCTTCACTGGTAAATTGTGTTATACTTGTAAATTCACTAGACTGTCATATTTGTTAGTATATATGAAAAATGTCTTATAATATCTCGATTATATCATAATATTTTAGAGGATCTTAAACTATCTCTTAGGATTAGTTTTCCATATTTCCCTATCATCTCATGATTTATTTAGGATCATGGTCTAGTATTAATATAAATAAGAGTTAGTGTTTTATGTTTTTATCGTCACATTGAATCAAGTTAATATCAATTTTATTTTTATAGTAGTATTCAGTGGTCAGTCTCATTTCTCTCTTTTTCCTTCTTAATACCTAAAATATCATAATTTCAGCATTATGCTTATTTGCGTTAGATTTCAATCAAAAGTTTCTGTTATTCCCTTGTATATAGCAGTTTCCTGGAAAATATAAGGAATATTTCTTTAGATTAAAACAAAGTAACTGAGAATTTTTCTTGGAGAAAATAAGTTTGTAGTGGCTAAAAACAAAAATTGGGAGGCAATGGAGGGCAGCTTGGTAAAAAGGTGGACAAATATGGAAACCTGTATGGTATTTTTTGTAGTGTAGCCGTATTATTTCTCTTAATGTGTTAGAAATTATCGTGTCACAATGTCGATGCATTTTATTGCTCAACAGGAAAGAATGGCTAGTGCGAAGCTAATAGCATCTCTCATGGCCAGCGAAGATGCGATTTTGGAAAACATATCAGGTGGACTATTAGAAGCAAGGTCTGTACTCTCAACCATATCTTCATCAGATCCTTCACTTGAGTTACAACAGCTATGCCGCAAGTTGCTTGCATGCTTATCTCCTCAGTGAGTTGCGACAAACCTTTCGTCGAGGATATCAAAAGAAACACCTAGTTGCAGGATAACTCTATTTATCGAGTGTACATAGTCACTTTTGTATTTGAAGAACCGCAGATAAAATAATTTTGAAATAGGTTTCATTTCTACTTGGATAGTCACAGGTAGACATATACCTACGATCATGTTGTGTACCATAGATGTTAATCTTTTTTCTTTTCTTTTTTTTCGGGGGAGGGGGGGGGGGGTGTACAGGGATATCGGTATTATTATCATCGAATTGTTGGCGATTTTAATATTACACATGCAGAGCCAATTTGATTGGAAAATATTTTCCACCTTTGTAATCGTATAAATAACTTGAAGTAAAAATATTTTTTACAAAAGAAAATATTTATTATATATTTTTTGATGTATTAAATGCTTTCTCTTTCAATTAAACATTTTAGTTTTAGTTATCTATTATTATATTGTAAATTTAAATCATCATTTGGAATAATGAGGACTGGATTTAAAGTTAATGAACTTTCTGGTTAGCCAATTGTATGGTTTATAAGGCCATCGATACATCTTAACATGTTACTTACCTAGAATGTGGTAAGAGGTTGAATGACTTGGCTATGTTGTTGCTCACAGAAACAACTTAAAGAGTTTCTTACTTCTCCGAACCTTTACTCTATAACTCCTATCATCCTGTCGTCTTCATTCCCATCAATTCTGTTTATACCTTCCACTAGAACATCTATGTCAAGCAGCTCAGCTTCGGTCACATCTTCCTCGTATACACATGGATTTTTCAATTATTTTTTTAGCAACTTTCATATCTAACTCGTCGACATCATACTTCAAGCTCTTTAAACCATCAACAAAATTTTATGCAGGATCCAACTAAAATATAATCACTATATTCTCATATCTTAACTCCCTAATAAATTTTACAAAATTATAAACGTCTAATTTATCTTCGTCACAATGAAATGATATTTTTACTTTATTCCATTTATATCTCCTTCCTTTCTTTTTGACAAATTTAGGTCAAAGTGAACCATTATCATTTGCATGCAAATTACGTGAACATTCAATAAATAAATAAATTTATATATAATTAAAATAATATTAAATATATTCTCACAGATTTACTCGTATATGAATGCATTATATTGGGATCATTGCTATTCTCCCATAAGACTCCTTTGCCAAAGGGTTCACACAAACAAATTTGAAACCAAATCTCTCAAAATTTAACATTTATCCAAAACTACCAAAGCCTCATGCCCTAAAATGGAAAACTCAGTCAAACATTCTATAATGTACGAACCCCTCACATCAAAGAAACCCAAAACCTCCAAAAAACTGAAATCCTAAATCAATTGACAGAATATTATCGATGTTAATGATTTGGGTTTCAATACATGTTTTTTCATTTCATCTAAAGCTTCATTTCTATATTAAGATGTGAATTTTGTTGTATATGATTTATATTTTTATTATATATTTATCTTATAATATTTATGCTTATATTTATTAGATTAATTGTTGATAAGTGTTTTCATTATAATTAATATTATATACTTGATAATTTATATACCTTTCACATTTAGTTAGTATTATCAAAATGGAAAAATGTTATTATTATTATTATTATTATTAATTATTTAATTAAAAATATATATTTTAATTTACAAATTAGCATTAATTAATTTTTAGAAAAAATATATACTTTATATGAATTATTAATATTTTATTGTTTAATTATATGTAGATGTTAATATTGATGAATAGTACATAGATCTTTATGATGAGTAATAAATAATACATAGATTTTTATTATAAACACACATGATATAATACATGTTCGTTCTCTTATCTATAAATAGGGATGGAAGTAGGCTAAGCCGAGCTAAGCTTTAAGTGTTTAAGACTGACCTGTTTAAAAATTTTGAGGCCTGAGGACCTGACCTGATTTAAAGCCTACAAGGCCTGCAAGCTTGTTTAAAAGCCTACATTACAAAAAAATCAATAAATAAACTTAAAATCTATCTAAATAGTTAATTAAAAAAGCTTGCAAACTTAAAACCTACAAGATAAAAGACCATTAAATAGGCCTAAAACATATATATATTAATATTATGTAAATAAAATATAAAATAAATATTATATAAATATAATATATTAAAATAAATATAAATATATAATATATAAATATAAATAGGCTATTGAATAAGTTAAATAGGCTTTTTTATAAGCTTAGGTCTCACTTGTTTATCTAAAAAGACTTTTTAACAAGTCTAAGTTTATCTATTTATTAATAAACAAGGTAAGCTTAATTAGGCTTTAAAAATGAGGCGAGTCGTAGATTACTGTCGGTGTCGGACGATCTTGTTGACTTCCATCCCTGTTTATAAATCTTTCTTCAACTCTTAAAGAAAATTTATGAATCCTAATTAATCAATGGATATGCATAATTTTTATTATTTTATTTCTTAATATTATAATTTATATCTTTAATTATAATTAATTTATAAATTAATCAACATGTTCTACTTTTTATTCTTCTATATTTGATCAATTAACTAGAATTATTTATTAATTTTATTATATTTTGAGTGACTTTAAATTTTAATTATATTAGTTCTCTTATTTTCATTTCCTTTTAAAAAAGGTTTGCAATATTTTTTTAATATTTTTTAAAAAATTATAAAGTAAATATTAAATTAAAAAGTATTTATTTTTAGTCTTTATTGAAAACATGGAAAATATTTAATAAATTTTTAATTAATAACTATAAATTTGTAAAATAAAAAGGTAGGAAGATTTATAGATCCTCTTTCTCTTTTTAATAAAAAAAAATCTATTTTTATTCATATAAATTCTTTTAATTATAAATCAAGAAAATATTAAATATTTTTACATTTTTCTACGTGTATTTTTATTTAATATTTATTTTATAACGTAACTAAAAATTATTAGAAAGATATAGCAATTTCTTTTCTGAAAATGAAATTTATTTAAGATGAGAAGAAAAACTAACACGACATAGTTATTTATAAGAGTTCCAATTATGAGTATTTTTAAGTAGTATTGTACATACGTTTAATGATATTATTTTTTAATTAATCAGTTATAATAATTTTAAATTATTAGGATTAATTAAAAATTTAATTAATAAATTTGTAAAGTAACGTAGACTTATAAATTAATTTAACCGAATAAAACATTAAAAAAAACTCTTTGCGTAGTAAAATATGCTCAAACTTATATTTTTAAAACTAGAAACATGAGAGTATCATATTGTTGGATCATTTTTTAGAAATATTTTTTTGAAACTTAAAACAAACACACTGTTGACGAAAACACTAACTAATTTTTTTTATTAAATAAATTTATAATGAATTCCATTAAATAGGAAATAAATAAATTTAATAAAAATCACATAAAATTTATACAATAATAAAATTATACAGAATAAATATCTAAATGGGTTCTTAAAAAACAACACGAAAGAAACTTTGACCCCTAAAAAAAAGAAAGAACGATTTAATTTTAAAGATCGCAGATGTGCATGGACACTTTAAGCTTTCCATTTGTTTAAGTAGACATTTTCATATATTTTGGGCCACTAATAACTTTGTTGGGTACTAAATTACAACACGATTTATTCTTTTCAGTGACGAATAGAAAAATAATTATTAGAAGTCTAAAATATCTGATACGTGAAATCTTGAAGGAATAAATGATTAAAGATTTGTTTGTTTTGCGAATTATGAAATTATTTTATTTTTATTTATAAAAAATTTACATTATTTTTAAAATTTTGTACAAAAATTAAATAAAATAATTTTTTATTTTTATTATTTTTTACAAAATATAAAAATAAAAATAATATAATATTTTTAAATAAAAATCTATTGTAAAAACAAAAAATATTTTCACAAATTAAACTATTCTAATATTTTTTCTACCAACCAAAGTGTCTTCAGTACCTTCTTGGGAAATACAACTTTCCATCTTTACTTTAAGAAAAAATAGATTTACATAATAAATTTGTTTAATAAAAGAAACTAATATAGTTAATATAATAAAAAGGATAACAATATTGTATAAATAATATAATTCCCCCTCTTATTTAAAAGGAAAAATGAAAAAATAAGTTAAAATTTTATTATTTTTCTCACGTCCCCATTAATACAACCCATCAATTATCATACATTTCAACATAACTTTGATCCAAATATATTCAATTTTTTTATTTATGATATATTTTATTTTTCCGTCTCATGTTCCTTTCATCCTATTTAGCCCTCTTTAAACTGTACAACTTTATTCATAAAAGCCTTGTCTAATGCCTAATGTCTAAACGTTCCCATTAGCATGAGACAAGGATTAGGAAAAGGACGTGATGCCATGTTTGGCTTGCAATATAAATATCATCTTAATCATCATTCACTGATTCATAATATAATCTTATTCTTCCCATTCGCTCTCATAACAATACCTCTCACAAAAGAAAACAAAGAAAGAGAAAAAGAATGCTTCAACTATTCTTTGCTGTGGCCTTCTCTGCTGTTCCTCTCACATTGTACATTCCACCCATACGCACCTTCAACCTCTTTGTTCACACAATTCAGCACTTCCTTCAAGGTTCCACTTTCTTCTCTCTTCCTGCTTTTTTTCGCATCAGAGTCGCTCTTTCTCGCATCTTCAACTCAATCATCCACATAACCTGGTAGATCCTCCCCTTTTTTCATTTTCCTTTTAATCCTTCAAAAAAATTTAACTTTTTAGTTGGGGTGTATTTTTCTATGTATACGCGAGTGTAACTATATGCTATTGTCATCACATGATTGATGAATAAAGAGTAATCCTTAACTTTGTATAATCTTCCTTTCTCGTTTTGTGTTGTTGTTGGATTGTTGCGATTTGAGCTTATTGCAATTTCTCTTCAGAGATCCAATAAGGAACCAAAAAATGAGGACTAGGAAAATTGCAATATGTATGGATTGAGAATAGCTCGCATCCCAATGCTTATTTGAGGTTTTGAAGAATTCCCTTTTTTATTTCACCTGGGATTTAAATATCTCTGTCTTTTTCCATGGAGTTCCCTTGTTATTATTGCTAAAAAAAATTAGATGAATTGAATAATTAAAACATATTTAAACTTAAATAACATTTTAAAATATTTACATATTATCTATTAATAAAATTTAAATTTATAATTTTATAAAATATGAATTGAATTATTACTAATTTGAGTGGTCTTAGCTGACTTATTGGTCAAGTTTTGATTGGTGGTTGGTCTTTCTATCTTTCTTTTCCCTTGTTGGACGGAGGTTGCAACCTTAGAATTGGGCAGAAACCTTGGTGCATGTGGCACGTTGAAGGACACAAATGTGGCTTGGATTTTTTTATTTTATTTTCTTTTTGCGTGTTTTAGTTGCATCAAATCAAAATAAAGTTTGATCTTAAAATCACATTTAATTAAAAGTGAAAAATATATGCTAATGTTGAATTGATAGTTTTATTATAGATTTATTTCTGGGATAACAATTTTAATACAAAAATCATTTCACTTTTTAATTTAATTTAAACTAGAATTAACTCTATAAAAATAAAACTATATAAAGTCAAATTTTCAATCACTGATAAAACAATGTATTAGGATTCTAAATAACAGATGACTGTTAGTTGGTACTTACCAGTTACCACCATTTCACCAAATTGGGCAGAAACCATTGAAATGCAAGTATGCTATTGTCTTGATTATGTTTGTACAATGTTATGGTACCAATATATACAAAATTTGTTGGCCAGCGAAGATGTGGCACTTGGTAGAATTTCATAAGTCCTTAAAAAAGTGAAGGTATTTGTATTCTATATTAGAAGCAAACAAAAATAATGCCTAGTTAAATATTGCTGATGACAACGGATGGTGGCAGGTGGCAATGTTCCCCTTGTTTCTCTCCAATCCTTCAACGGGTAGATTTATAGATACATATCTGTATATTAGGGTACTTATTAATGATTTAAAATAAAAAAATATTAACATTATATATATATATAATAACTTAGTTTAATGATTTAATTTTTTACAAAATTAAAATAATATAAAATTTTTAATAATATATTATTATAATTTATTTAAATATGTTTTCTCAGCTCAAAATGAAAGAAAAGTATCATTCATACGTAATATATTAAACAAAAGCATTTTCATTATAATATATTATTATGTTTATTTATTTCAATTTAATTATAAAAAGATGAAGACGGGCATATGAATGTACCCAATTATATTGGGATTGAAAGGGACAACCCTCTTCTCTTTCCATGCCATAAAAAGTGGCACAAGTAATGGTGTTCTTTGCCACCAACACCAAGTTATTTTTAATAGTAACGTAACATGTTTTTAGTCAATGCTTGAAGTGAATACTCCTGCAAAGCAGGTAAGTTTTTCGTAGAGCCCTATGAGAAATGAGATCGTTAGAAGAGCGACAGCGTGGCTTTAGGCACAAGAATCTTCTAAATCACAAGTATCATTTGTACTTTCCATGCATAATAGTAGATTAATTTCTTAAAAAAAATCTTATTCCAACATTTAAAAAAATTAAAGGTAAATAATAGTTTAACCGTATGCGGTTTGACTCAAAAATATTTTGTCTCTATTATGAAATTTTATATTTTATTTCTTTATCCTTTTTTTATTACCATATTGTCATCTTAATATATTTTTCATTTATTTTTAATATAAATACACATTATAAATAGTGAAATTACTATTTTCATTCTCCTTATTTAGTTTGAAATCATTGTTTAATAATATTTTAAAATTTTAATATAATGAATTAATTCTAGAATTCAATTATATTTTTCATCATTTATTTTTATTGAACATAAAAAACAATATTATAATTAATAATATTTTACTTTGTTGTAGAACACACTTTAAAATTAATTTTTTCTATTCATTTCTATATAAAATACCAGTTTAATTTAAATATATTATCAACCAATTGAAAATTTGATACAATTATTATAAAATTTAACTATTTTTTAATTACATGACATAATCCGTAATTGGATGGTGGTGTAAAAAAAAATATATTTAAATTAAATTTATAAAATATATAGTATAAATTTCAAAGGTGAGTTACCAAAATAAAAAAAAATATGTTCATATATAAAATAATATCACACAATATAAATATTTGATAATATAAGACCTTTATTTATATAGTGGTAGATTAATTTTTATTTAAATTTATTAAATTGTTCTGTAAACTTATAATATACTTAATTTTAAATAGGTGCTATAATTAAATTTTTAAATAATTTTTATATTTTAATTTTTTAAATAAGATTCTACTTATTAATTTATTGCTAGATAATTTATTAGATTCTTCACAAGTTATAACGTTTTGCTCATCTATAGTTAACGGATGTTCAGAACATAATTCAAAACTAATTTTAATGAGTCGGAATTGAAAAAATTAAACTTGACACAAATGACAAGCGATATCAAGTTAAATTTCCGATCATCCAAACTTTTGATATTTTATATTTTATATTCATTTTTGAATTTATACTTTTCTAACAATCATGAGTTGAGGATAAGCCTATTTATTTATTTTTTAAGTTAAAAATTTTAATTTAGCAAGTAGCATCTTATTTAAAACATTTAAAGTAAAGAAATTTTATAAAATATTATATTTCAAGACCTATTCAAATCTAAGTGAAATAATATAAATTTACAAAATAATTTTAATATAATTTAAACAAAATTAATCAAAAATAGATAAAAAGATATGATAATATTATTAAGTGTTTGTGCTATAATGCCAAGAATGTTGCAAATTGTTATATGAAAAAAATCCCCGACGTAATGTCCAACATAATATTCAAATGATTAGTATAATGAATAGGTGTGGTTTCCATTATAAGATCAGTGACTGACACATATTGCTTATATGTTTTAAATAGATATATCCATTTTGATATTTCGTCACCATTGTAAGTTTATAAGTTCTCTCTTTTCTCCCCTGGGTCTCTTGGCCATAAGCATAACCATGTGAAGAATCATGATATTGTGTTCTAAGCATATCAGCATTATTATTCACATGATTATGTGTAGTTAACCGATGGTCATCACCATTTTATCATTTGGTGTGATGTGTGCATTTTAGGGCATGAGTGGTAAGACTAGGAATGTAAATCACGTCTGAGTGTATGACATGCACATAGAGAGTAAGCATGGGATAAAGGTGACATGAGTCTCGAGAATCAGGCCGTGTATTGAAGTACAACATGTGAAATATAGGTCGTGAATTGGAAAATGTTGAGGTGGGTTGAGGACTAATTCAAATCATCTTGTACAGAAAAATAGAATCCAAGGATGAGTGTCAGAGTTCATTCAAGACAATCACTGCTTGACTTGGAAAAAGTCTTCAAAATATTCTAGTCGCCACCTCAACATTCAATGACCCTTCAATATATATATATATATATATATATATATATATATATATATATATATATATATATATATATATATATATATATATATATATATATAAGGTATTGTCAATTAGAAGGTTTTGTTGGGTAACAATCATGTCAACTGAGCAGATACAAAACCCTTGGACAGAATAGAATTGTCATATTCTATAATTCAAGGACATTCTCCTGTCCAAAGCATTGTAGCATAGACTTGTCAACGTTGAGATGTACTACAATCTAAATCCTCTAAAACTTTGATCCCACAGGCCATTCGATTCAAAATCATGAGGGTAATTAGCCTTCAGAAATTTGCATAAATCATTTATCCTAAAAATTAAGTAAATTTTTAGATTTACTTGTCTTAATTAAAACATAAGCAGTATTCAATGAATCATTGTAGCCATGCTCTATCCTAGCTCCAGATAATTGTTTGACCCGTGAGCGCCAATCAATGAAGGACAACGTTGAGGAGCTTATCAAGTATGGCATTAAATTATCTTTGCATGGACTATCAAGATGATCACCATCCTTAAATCAAAGCAGAGTTAGAGGTTGCAGCATAGCAGGAAATGCAAGACCAAAGATTTAGCATTCCGCTAGTTATTCAAGGCTACCGTTTGATTTATCTATTCAGTTTCTAAAAATAACTAATGTTATCTATTTGTGTAAATAGTGTGGTCAACAAAATAAACTCTTGTTAGATTATTAAAATAAGCTCTTTTAACTTATTCTAATAAAATTTATAATCAAATTTATGCCATAAACCTTCATAAAAATGAGTTTACTAAATACATGCTCACCCAAACACCCCCAAAGTCATCAACCGATGCTCACATTACTAAGGCTGTTCATAACAATAATATAAAAAAAACGAAAAAAAAAAATCCAAGAAATTATTTGTAAGAAGAAAGAAAGGTAAAAACTAAAAAATATAAGAAAAAACATGATTTGCAACACTCAGACTGAGCACACACTCGGTAACGGTCACATGGGTTTTGCTACTTCTCCAAACGTGAATACATTTATACCGACCTATACTCTGGCTCCTACATATCCCACACCTTACATGCAGTTCCAAGTATCACCAAGCACTGGTAGTTCTTCCTTTGTTCAACTATTCTCCACATCAACCATGGATACTTGCAAGAAGTCTCCCTTGAAGCCATGGAAGAAAGGGCCAACCAGGGGGAAAGGTGGCCCTCAGAATGCCTCGTGTGAGTATCGAGGTGTGCGGCAGAGAACATGGGGTAAATGGGTTGCTGAGATAAGAGAGCCAAAGAAGAGAACCAGACTCTGGCTTGGTTCTTTTGCCACAGCTGAAGAAGCTGCCATGGCTTATGATGAGGCTGCAAGGAGACTATATGGACCAGATGCATACCTTAATCTTCCCCACCTGAAACCCAACTACAATTCACCTATCACATCTGGTGGAAAGTTCAAATGGTTCCCTTCCAAGAACTTCATTTCAATGTTTCCTTCTTGCGGATTACTCAATGTAAATGCTCAACCTAGTGTTCATTTAATCCATCAGAGGCTACAAGAGCTTAAGAACAACTCAGTCGTAAGTCAATCCTCATCAGGTTCATCCAATGATCCAAAGGCACAAATTCAGAATGTGGACAGCAAAAATCATGAAGAAAATCCTTCAAAACTAAAAGATGCTCAAACATCATCAGAGGAGGTGCTTGGAGATCTTCATGAGAAACCACAGATAGATCTTCATGAGTTTCTTCAACAGATGGGAATACTGAAAGAAGAAAGACAGTCAGAAAGAACTCATAGCTCAGGAAGTTCAACAATGCCTGAAGCTATGTTGGATGACAATGATCAACTGGAACTGTTTTCTGACAAGAGTGTTAACTGGGACGAATTGATTGAGATGCATGGAATCACAGGTATTCAGGAATCAGAAGCTACCCAGCTTGAAGCCTTTGATACAAATGATGACCTTACTTTCTCAACTTCCATTTGGAATTTTTAAGAAACTTGGTTTTTCAAGAAAAGAGAACAAGTTAGATATAGAACTTAGTTTATCAGCCTAAACTCTAGATCAGAAGATTTTGATTCTACAACTACCCTATTCCTGTTTATGTCTGCAGAATTTCAATCTGTTGGCAGCAATGTAGGAGTAGGAAAATATCTAGAATGGCAGACTACTAGCAAGAAAGGAGTTTATTTCAGTCGGTGTGGTGATGGAGAATGGAGATAAGAATATCAGTCTGCAAGTAATAATAAAATTTGACTTCCTGTTTAGCACTTAAGGGAAATGTTAACTTCTAGCTTTGTTCTATTACATCCACCTTTTGTTTTGTTCAGGCAGAGAACTAGAGTCTGATATATCAAGTTCAACACTTAATTAGAGGGCTACGTTGCTTTTCCACATGGAAGATGGCCATAACAAAATTTAAGATTTAAGCAGTGTTAAGTTTAGTATAAATATTTTAAATTAAAAATATGACACGGTTATAAGTACCATACTCTATATATCAAAAAGATATGCAACAAGGATAGAAGAGACTCAAAAATCTACTTCCACATGATTCTTAACGTAATAATGTTACTACTTAACCCCCCCCCCCCCCCCCAAAAAAAAAAAAAAAGAAGTAACAATGATATCAAGAAATTTTTTTCTTCCAAATAGAATGGTTTCGATAAACTATCAACTTCTTCCCATTCCACATAGCTTTAGGAAAGATTTGAGCAACCTTCATAGATCTGCTAACATCACCAAATTCAACAAAAGATCACATGAGAACGCAACAATAACAAGTTTAACCCTGGGAATTTATTTTGGCCTACACATTTTGATACTCAGATGCACTCTGATATTCACCATGCTCCTCAAAATACTCAATCAACCGCTTCAGAAATCCATCACCACTAACTGTCTCTGTGTCACAGACAAGACAACATTGCCTTCTTGCCCGTGTTACAGCCACATTCATTCGCCGTCGATCACTCAAAAAGCCAACCTGAAACATACATTCCAAGTATCCTGTTAATCTCCAGAGCATGCTACCAAAATCTGTCACATAAAACCTGTATGAAGCAAAGAAATTAGCAGACTTGTAAGAAAAAATACCTCTTTTTTTGAATTTGATCGAACCATTGATATAATAATGGCTTCCTTCTCCCTTCCCTGGAAACCATCAACTGTTGAGATTTCAACATCCTTCAGCCGGTCCTCCTTATTTTTCAACATCTTGAGTAAAACAACCTGCCATAATTGTTGCAGGGAGTTAGGAAAAACACCGACAATATTGTCATCCTCCAAAAAACTACTAGAATACGAAGTCTGTGCCAGCAGAACATTTATAGCAAAGGTTCACACAGAACAATTTCATACCTGGGCAGCATATGGGGTAATAATTCCAATATCAGAAGGGAGCACCCCACTTTGCATCAGTCTCTTTGCATGAGCAATAGTAACCTCAGCTTCACCTTCATTAAAGGTGCTATCTTCTTCATCTTTCTTTTCTTCCATATCACATCTGAATCTCATCAATATAAGTAGTTTGGTTACATTCTGTTGAACAACTCCTATGGATATCAAACAGCCTATATTTGCTTCAAATGAAATATAATGACTTCTTTCTCTCTCAGCTTCCTCATACCAGTTTTGTCATATGTAGAAGTTATTGACTAGAAAGAAGAAACCAGTATACCAAATCACTGAATATAGATTATTCAAAACACCAACCATTAAATACAAGATGCTATATTGATTTTCAGTGGGAAGAGAATCTCATGTATTTATTCCACATGTCCCCTGTAATCAGCAGTTCTGAAAAGATAAATTTCTCATCAAGGACCAGTCCAACATACCCAGTTATGTCTATGAGAAGAAGGGTCGGTTCAGTTGAAGACGTTTTCTTCACACCCTCAAGATCGTATAGCATATGAGCAGTAACACTTGGATGAGCCTTGATCTGTTATCACATAATGCCATGCAAGATGATCAAATAAAATCTTTATCCTCCCAACACAATAATTTTTCAGTTCAAGATTGATAATTACACTTTTGTGGCACAAAAAAGAATGCTCTGTAGTGATGCAACATCAAGACAAGATTTGAAAATTAGGAGCACCTTACTGTTGTAAAGTTCATTAGAAGACCAATCCATGATAAGTTCATGCATTCGGTACTGGACAGTAAGCATAGATGTTATTTCATCTTCATACATTTCTGCAAGTCGTTCAAAGAGCGTTCTTCCTAAGCCTTTCTTCTCAGCTTCAACACTTTGAATGGTAGGAGGAAGTTGAAGATGGTCCCCTGCAAGTATACATCTTGAACCCTAAAACAATGAACTCTCCATTTAATTCATTATAATTAAAATGACATCGTATAGTAATTAGAAAGCTACATATTTTAATGCCAAATCAAACTCATGTAGCATCAAGATGTTAGTTTTGCCTGTCCAAAGCAACTTTGTAAAAGATAGCAGTCTTCAATTTCCCTTATAAAACTTTGAATTCAGTTCAGTTTGATCTTTGATTCTGATCTTTTATATATCCTGTGTATCAAGTCCAGGACACTTAAGAGATTATTCAAGAAATGGAGGATAGTGTTGGAAAACAGTATTTCTCTTAATTATTAATAATAATCATATTATTATTATTATTATTATCATCAAAGTACAAATCAGTTAAGGATTGGTAGTAGTCCATAATGCAACTCATTCCATAAAATCTAAAACATTTTGTTTCAAAATTCTTGTGTCTGAGATTTTATTTCCTCAAATAAATCAACCTTGTCTATTTTCAATATATTACTTCTCCATTGTCCCTCCCACCCCCACCTACCACACACTGGTGATAATATGAAGTGTTCAAACAACAATAAAACATAACCTGACATGCACACAAAATCAGAAGAAAAATAGAAGTTTGAATGTACTAGTATGACGAATAACATTGAATGTAGTGCTTATGCTTTTCAACATTACCTTCAGCAGAGGTATCCAGCATGCTATCTCAAGTGCTTGAGCAGCTTCATCAATAATTACCAAATCAAATGAAGTGGTATCTAGTTTCTTAGAGAAAGCACCAATCAAAGTAGTTAATATTACATCTGCACTCTTAATTACATCTGTTACAGCAAGCAGCTGTCTTTTACGCTCTTCTTTGGATAGAGTCCTAAGTTCCTTTTGTATGTCCCTCCTCGTATTTCTGTCTTTGGTTTTCAGCAGCTTTCCATTCAATGCCTGAAAAAAATAGGTTATATCCCGTGAAAAGTAATATTGTACAATTATATCTAATTATGCTAAAATGAAGTTAATGCTGAAGCAACTAGCAATCTTGGCAAATGATAATAGAATCATACATAAAAATTAAGATTCAGTTCTATAACTTCTGTTCTAAAAACCTCACCTTCATTTCTTTCCGAATATCATTTGCAAGACCACTATTATCTCCTCGTAGTACCTAATATCAGAGAAATTAAATATGAAAGGGTGAAAATAAGTATGATCTATGACATATAAGACACCTTACTTGAAGAATGCCAAAGAATGCTAAGTTAATCCATCATTAATTATTAAAACTATATACACAAACACACACACAGAGAACAGAATACTAGACACTGTCAGGAATCTAGCATAAAGAAAACATTTTGCATTTTAAAGATACCTGGTAGTGGTGAGGAAAGTAATGTTCTTTGGAACTGTGCTTTGGTTGGTGTGGATTTGGTATTTGGCTATGGAATACAATGCCTGAATTTTTAACCAGAATTTTCTCCCTTCTCATCTTGTGTGGGACAGAGTACTTTTCATGGCTATTATGAGGATTATGTCCCAAGGTTTTTAATGGGGTTTTCCTATCATGGATCTTCAAAGAAATTGCAGAGCTCTTTTGTGAAGATAGCTTTGCCATTTTATTCATTATGTTTTGTTTTGTTTTGAGGCTTTAGGAGAATCTCTTATCCTTCTTACTTGTACTCCTCTTCTTTCCCTTGATGAAATCGTGTATATATATAAAAAATTATAGCTTGGTAGAGTATGCGAGTGTATCATGTGAGAACACTTGAGTATAGTGAGAAATGAGAACAAGAAATGTAGAGCATTAAATATTATTTGAAAGGTCAAAATTAAAAATAAAATGCACATAATATTTTCAAGTGGTCATATGACACCTACTAACTTTTAATCTTAACTATCCATGTATGGTTGTATGGTCCAAATTTATTTTCATATTCTCATGTTCTCACTAGATACATCCTCAGTAGAGAATATGTATATAACAGTGAAATAAATTTGGGTATTTTACTGATGCAATTGTAGAGTGTTCAATGTTCATAAAAAAATGGGGAAACAATCATGAAGACAGATATTCAAATGCTAGCATCTAAATAAGTGGTCATCATGTACCTGAGCATCCAGTGCACTGTCCAGTACTTGAGGCAATAAACGGGCAGGATGACCCAACCTCACCAGCTTAACTCTAACAGAAAATGTCGGAGATCATGAATGAGTGTTAACACATGATTTTATACACTTGGTGAAACGAATCAAACAAAGTGAACACATCTCACCACAGAATGCGGGAAAACAACAAAAATTAAATAAAGACACAAGCAAAAAAACAGGTTTCCAAATTAAAAACTTTAGGAAGACCTTTGAAGGAGCGGAAAGCATATTCCTTTTCTTCTGATATTACAGTTTCTATGAACAAATTATTCACAGGGATAGACAACTTTATTCATGTTGTCAGATGCAAAAGCTACAATCACAACACTCCAATAAGAGCAAAATCAGCCAACTATTATAGGGCCAGACAAATAATGAAATAATTATACCTATGTGGAACTAGCCGCTCTACAATGTTGTCAACAGCAATATTAGAGGCAGCACAAGCAAGGATCTTAGAACCACGTTTCACTTCTTGTAATATAATTTCCACCACTGTTGTAGTTTTTCCCGTTCCAGGAGGTCCATGTAACAAGAACACATTCTTTGATGATAGAGCTTTTGAAATTGCATCTTTCTTCAGAGAAAAAGAAGAAATACATAATTTTGTGAGCACAAGGCATTATGCAAAACAAAAATGAAGTACTCATGTAAAAACACCACCTTTATAGTAACAGAAATATTATGTATTGGTTGATATCCCAAATTCAACAAAAAATAAGACCCACTTGAATTTGATTTAGGGTACTTAACAAGCAAAATGAAAATGAAGAGTTTTCCCAAGAATAAATGTTTACTTATCTCTAATCCCCAAACAATACAATAATAAACAGGAAGCCAACAAGTTACTTCCCACGTTGTTGATAAATCACTCTTGTATCAGTAATTTTGACTGCTTCACTAATTAATTAGTGATGATATCAAAATCTTAAGCAGATTTATAGGTCCACTTAATTTCAACAAATTAAAATATAGAGCATTCCTAGAAATCCGCAATGTTCAAGCCAAGTTATATAGTGCATGTAACTTCAGTTGAATATTGCGATTGGACAATAATAAGTAATCCAGTTAAGACCTTAATAATAATAAGTAATTTCAAAAATTAAGAATGGTGCAAAAGCATGCAAAACAATTATTATGAGACTTTTCTAGAGAATCATGATTTTATAATGATTGAATAAAAAAACTTCTAAAATGGGAACATTGACCTCTGAATTGAATAATTAAGTAAATATATCCAATTATGTGGCATGCACATCCTATGTTATCAAACAAATGAGTGGTTAATATTCCTAAATCACAATTCTTGTTGTTTTCCCTAAGGAAAAAGAACTGTTAACAGCAATAGGCACTAAATACATGTAAATAATGTCTAATGCAGAAATATGCTTTATGTTAATTACAAAGCCATAAACAACCTTGGAAGAATTAATACATGAAATGAAAAAACATTACAATAAAGTAGAAAACTATTTGGAAAAAAATTATAAAAAGTAACAAACAAAATACCTGTGTAAGAAATGAGGTTACACACCTGAGAGTGATCAAGATTGACATTAAAGGGAGTGAAGGATACATCCTTTTTGGACACTGTTGGTGGCCTCTCCCCAAACAAGACAGGAATCAGATCAGCAGCAGGACCCTTATGCACTCCTTTACTCAACTGTATCAATGCATCTTTCATCCTGCGATATGTCACCTGCATGAGCAATAAATATTTGCAGCATATAAGAACCTAGGAATAAGAAATTAAAAGGAAATATACAATAAAATCAAGCAAGAAGTTAAGATTTCATTCACACCAGAAAATAATAAGCTAACTAAAAAAAGGGAGAGCAAAAGCTTCATATTAGGGTCCTATTAATGCATTTGAAATATTTTATGCAAATTTGAAATTAGAGTATATCAAAATTCACGGAATCTCATGGCAGACATTGAATTATTTATAATCAAACTACAAAAATATTCTATACATGACAAAATAATAAGCATCTATGAACTTATCAGCATACCTCATTTGCTACTTTTTCCAGCCTAAGGGGACTGTTCAAACCATCTTCTGGTATATCATCAAAAGCAACAGTTATTGACGAGTCCTGTGAGTAATTGTATCAAACCAGCAAGTCAAAGTGATATGCAAAGGTGGGACCATCCACAGCCAACAGCACGGGCAAATTCTTTTTTCTTTTCACAAATTGAATCAACCAAAATACCTTTAACCTGTAAACTACTCCTTGTCCAAGAGCATTAGAACCTAAATCAGCCTTGTTGAGTTTTAAAACAACAACATCATGAGTACCAAACTGCAAAAAGGAACACCTCATTAACTCGTGAAAGTAATACAAAAAGGATTGAACACAGGAAATGGTCTTATCCTTGCTACAAGATGTTTTCATGTTCAAAATTTTTCCATCATACCAGTCTCAGAATAGTTGAGGCAAATACTTATACTGAATAACAAAAGGAAGGAGGAGGGAGAAATGTATACAATAAAAGTAGGTTCACACAAGACACTACAAAAAGGCACAGCATTAAATCTGGGTCAAACAGTATAGGTAGTTTGATACTGAACAGATGACACTGACAAAGAAAGTCAATCATTTACCTTGTGTGCAGGAAGAACATCTCCTTTTGTAGACTGGAACTCAATCAGAGACTTCCCCATAAGCCCTGTCTATTTTCAGAATAAAGAAAGGGGCAAGGGTACAATGTATGAATAACACATGAGTTGAAGCTCCACATCACTTACTACTTAAATGCACAGGAAAACAAGAAAAATCAATTGTAAACTTAGTTCCTTTTCCCTATACTCTTGAACTCTCAAGAGTGATGAAATAAGATAAATATAAAATTCTACTTCCTCATATATATAGAGATAGAGAAAGGAGAGATCAACTCCTTCTAAGAGTAAGCCTGCCATGAATTACTCTGTTCAACATCTTTTTTAATCCATTGAATTTTATCAATTCAACAGCTAAATTAACAGATTTTATTGTATAGATCATATTTATAAAATTTAAAAGAGATTTGATATTTCATTACATTACTTTATTTTAAATGACAATATATCTCTTTTAACGTACCTTGATTTGAATTTATTTAATGAAATATCAAATTTTATGAAATTTTGTAAATATGATCTATACACTAAAATTTATTCTCATGTATATATATATATATATATATATATATATATATATATATATATATATATATCCATCTTTCTCTGTCCTTATGTTTGCCTCTATTTTCAAAACCAACAAATTACATTACATGGTAGTTCAAAGCAAGGAAGAACAGAAAAGGAACGTAAGACCATGAATAAATAAATAAATAAAGCGATGAAGTGAAAGAAACAGGTAACCTGGACATCGACACACTTCAAGTTAAGGATTGTGGAACCCCTCTTTTGAGCAGTATCCAAATTCCTTGACGCGCCTGTGGCGATTGAGCTTGATATCTCAGCTTCCTAATCCAAACACAAAAACAAAGGCTAAAATTGAAAGGTAGAACCACCATTCATCCTTAAACCACTCTTTTTTTAAAAGCTTTGATATTTTTCATCGTTCCAATACACCAGTGTAAAACCCATTAAGCAATTGCCAGTAGAGGGCATAAAATTAGGCCTAAACTAGAAAATAGAGATGCAAGGTTTGGGAAAGTTGAAACTCGAATTGCAGCTTTGGAGTGGTGAATTGAATTAAAAGAGAGAGAGGAATGGTTGCGAAACCTTTTCCAAGTCAAGAAGAGGAGCGGTAATGGAGATGAATTGCTGCAAAGAAAGAGGTGATGCCGATGCTTTCTTCTTACTGCTTCCTCTCTCCGTTGCCATACTCACTGCTATCAAAGGATTGCACCACAGTACCCACACAATGGTCGCCAAATGCAGTTACTACTCATATATTCATAGATTGATGTATTGGATTTGGAACACATACATGCTCTCATGTTTCTACAGTTTTTTTTTTTTTCTTTTTTTCACAATAAAAAAGAGAAAAAAAATTGTAATATATATAATTGATGTTTAATAAAAAAATTATAAAATAATAGTAAATAGTATTGTATAAATAGTAGTATAATATATTTTAATAAAAATGACTAAATTTATGTGTAGCCTGAATGAAGGATAGTTCTTATATAAATAACCCATTTTTATAGATATATCTAATTAAAAGCTTAAAATATATTAAAACAACTCTAATGTAGGTTTCAAGCACAAACTTTACTATTATTTTAAACATTTTGAATTTTTTTATTGGTTGTATTATATATTCAAGCAAGAATTAAGGTTCTTTTGTTGAACTAATTTAATAAATTTAAAATTAGTTAATAAATATAAAAATGATGTAAAAAGATATGTTTATCTAATTTTTACTTATAAATTATATTCTTGTTTTATAGGAAAAATATTTGTTTAGATGATTATAGTTTTATGTTTTTAATTAATTTGAAATATTATCATTTTCTGTTTAAAAAATCGATTATTTTATTGAAAAAACTTAAAGCAAATAGTATAGTAAGGATTTTTCTTGAATTAAAAGGAGCCTATGAAATAATGTTACTAAAATATTAAAGGTAAAGAAAGAAAAAATAATAATAACTTAAACTTATAAGCTAATAAAAAATATTATAAATTAATGATAAAAGTTTATTCATGAAACATCTTTATTTTAGCCAAACAAATTTATAAATTAATTAAACAAATTATGAGAAAATAATTAGCCAAATACATTGTAATTCCAATTTTTTTCATGTAAGTTTACATAATAATAATAATAATATTTGAAAAAAAAACAAATGCAAAGAGATGATTGCATTTATTTGTGAAAGTCTTCATTGAAAGAATTTTCCCTACTACAACATTAAATTGCATTTATCAATTCCCTTTTGGTTCGTATAAATTGAATGATTGATCATTTCACAACCAGACTTTATTTGTTCAGAACTTGCTCTTACATTGGCACAATTAATTCACCAGTTATATTCATCAAGGCTATCGGGACCAAACATATAATCTTGGCTAGCCAACTCAACAATCATGTCAAACCTAATCAACAACCACCCTCTTCCTTTAATCTTATGCAATGATCAAGAATACAAACTATTTCTTTACGTGGGATAAAACCACTAATCAATTTGAATCTCAACCACGAAAGACCAATTAATATATACGGAGGCAAGTAAATTTGATGGTAAATGGGTCAGTAAGAACAAAGATTACAAAGAACAGTAAACACCCTAATTGTAAAGATACTTGGGAATTACAAGCACCACATTATTATTTTTTCTACAAGAATAACAATATTACAATAAGGATAAATGTTATCACTGTATGTCTGATTAATGTATTACTTTAAATACTCAGAATCCCTGCAAAATTAAAGGGAAAAAATATCCTGTACAACTTTCTGTAGAAACCCAAAGTACCATTGACGATGAACATTACGTCAAGGAGGTAATCCTCGCTGGTCACTGCAAGTTAGTTTCATCCAAATATCTGAAAGTTAGGGGAAACCATACTTCAACTACAAAAAGCTTCAATTTACTTTACTTATATAGCCATAGAGACATGGGAGTAAAATGTGACCGCTGAGGAATTCTTAACAAATCATTTTTTTAGTCATTGTTTACAAATCATTTGAATATGAGGCATCATTGCCAAACTCAACATCATTGTAGTAGGAACGCAAACAAGTCCTATCCTTTCCATATAAAGCCATGCAGCTTTTGGAAGGTCAGAATAGTTTCTGAAGGAAGAAATTTCTTACATCCTGGAAATACTTAGAATTCCACCTAAAACAAGAAAACAAACAAATAATGGTAAGAAAATAGAATACCAATTCCCAAACAAATAAGGACATTTATCATTTCTTGAAACCTTATTGCTACTTCACATTTTGGTTTATGTCAGTAATAACATCAAATAAAAGTAGGGAGGTAGAGGAATGGATGCAGAAGACCTTACCCTCAATAGCTCAAGAAGATGGAGATTTGAAGCATAAGCTTCTTCTTGTCCTTGAATAAGCAATGTCTGATATGGTTGCTTGTCCTCCTTCAACCAAACTCTTCTTTTGTATTATAGCATCATTCATGACATGCACAGTATCAGCAATAAAGGGTTCAAACCTCTCAGCATATCTCATATTTTTCAACTTCTTACTTGAGCACATCTAAAAATATTTGAACCTTGATGCCACATCTAATAACAAAAGGTCAAGCTTCTAAGGAAAAGTATCTATTCTATACGTATATTCCTACTTATTCTAATGCCATTATGGTTTACCATGCTGAAGTAGAATGGTCCAATGCCTCTATTGGTAGTTATGAGAAAAGATTTAGCAAACTTGGCTTCTTTTAGCCCATCCACTACCTGGTGGAAACAAAGCAACAGATTGCACATTCAGAGATAAATATCCCCATTCCCAATGACAATGACACATAGCATCCTAATTGAAGATACCAGAATGACCATGATGGAGGACACGTGAAAAAAAAAAAGAGCTATAAACTAAGCTGAGTTAGCAACTTTTCCTTAGTAGTCACTCAACATTGAAATGAAGAAAAATGAAATAAGATAAAATATACAGATAGCATAAATTCAAAGAGATCAAAGGAAAACAGATTCTTAGTTTGTTTAAATAATTTTGCTTGTACAGCTTATTCAAGTTTCTATTATACATTATAGTCAACAGAGACAGAAATTGAAATGTTCAGACTTTTTGTATATTTACATGTCCAATATCACATTGGTAACATGGTTGATGGAATGCTAATATTAAAAATCAGAGAATAGGGCATCCCTTGGTATGTACACCTGGAGCTGTAGGGCACTTTGCCAGAGGGCAGTGATCAGCTTCAAGACCCCACCAAGTTGGACCAAAAACACCATTAGATTGGAGGGAAAAATAGAGGGCTATACTCATGAAAGCAACTCCAGCATCTAAAGCAGCTGAGAGGATGTAAGTATGTCGAGCCCACCATGCCTTAAATTTTCTATAAACATAGAAATTGAAGAAGATTCCAACAATTCCCCAAGTAATATAATTCACAGTTCTAACTGGTGGGACATTTGATGCACCTGTAGTGATAATGGGAATGTTGATGAGTTGGATCCACTTGTGGTTGGGGAATTTTTTAGAAAGTAGCCACACAGGAACTGGAGCAAGTAGACCAATGAGGAAAAACCAATTCATCCCAGGGTAAACACCATCCTTGGTAAACATTCTACTTGGCCCTACCACTCCCCATATGATTGAAGCATTATAAAAAATATCATCACCAGGGCATGTCCAGGGACTACCCTTTGGCAACAATGCTTCATCACAGATGTTCTCAATAGATGTGAGAAGCCACCATGCTGTGGCAAAGTGGACAGATAAAGAAACTACAGTGCCTACCAGCTGCACAATGAACATAGATTTTGGAGGAATTTTCATGTAGTGACCTAATTTGAAGTCACCAAGGAATGCAAGTGCCTGTACCATGCTGATATGACCATAAGTCTTGAAGGCTACATTGGCAAGGGGCTTTCCCGGGTAAATGAACCCAATTACTAACTCGGTGATCACATTGAGTCCTGTTTGTATATTTGTTGTTGCTTGAATGACCCCAATTGGCAAGGTGAAAACTGATGCAATTGCTAGGGAAAGTAAGATTCCCCACCATGGCAATTGGAGCTGCTTGCCAAAGCCTTCACAAGCTATCAAGGCCATAATAACCATAAGAATCAAAATGGTGACAAACCAATATTCAGGGACTTGTTCATAGTTTTTCTTCATAATTCTTGTGTGCACATCTCCAAGTTGTTCTTTTAGTGCACTTGTTGTCTTCCTCCACATTTGAAGAATGGTTTGTCCATGGAAGAGGACAACGTGTGAAATAGTGGCAGTCAGAGTTGCAAAGCTCAATCCATACTCAAATGCAAATGTGACACTAAGATAAATCTTGCTGTAATTGTTATAACTATTCAAATCAATGTCAAAAGTTCTGGCATTTAGAATCCGAGTAACATTATATGGTGCACCAGTAAAATCAAATGTGTGAGAACTAATGAAGGGAAACTTTTTGGCATCATATAAATTGTTCCAATATGCAAGGGGAATCACAACATACATATACAGCACAAATCCAATCAACATGTTGACGATGGCAAAACCAGGTACAGGCAAAGGACTGCCTAAGAAGCCTGCAACAGTGTTCCAGTCAAGGCCAAATGAGCCAATGCCAAGGCCTTTCATGCCTGAACCAATCTGTTGTGCTGTGATGGAATCTTTCCAAATCAAACAAACAATGGAAATAGTTGATATTGCTTGGAAAAAGTACCCTGGAATGGTGTAATAGGCAAAGCTTGCTGCAAATACTAGGAAAAAGAATTGCAGCCTAGTGTTTCCTCCTTTAGGCCTTTTTTCCTTCTCATGGAATGCCCTGAATAGAGACACCTGAACAAGGTTTTCAGGCCACCACATGTAAGGGGAGTCAACAAGGAATTTTCTAAAAATCCCAGCCCATCCATACCCAAGCATTTGGGTTGATAGTGATAACAAATAAGCTGCTGCTGGATGGATGCTCCTATGATAAAAAGCCTTAACAATTGTGACGATGTAAATTGCATAAACACCACTAGATCCAGAGGTAGCAAAGATGGTAATCAGCACATGTTCCTTCAAAGAGAATGGCCCTGGATTCAACGAAAAAGACCATGTTGTGAATGGGACTTGGATCGGTTTTGAGGAAAGCGTTGCAGCCATCAGTTTCCCAAGTGGAAGGGTAATAATCTGAGCTGAGACAGAAGAGATTTTTAAAGGGTTGGTTCTGTATCCCAAAAATTGGTTCAGAAAAGCAAGGAACACACATGATGTCAAGCCCAGAACCCATGTCCGGAATGTTAGTGCTGGCTGGGTAGGATCATCAGTGATTGGAACTGTTAGTCTCACTTGCTCAATGGGACTATCATCAACTGTGGATTCATCTTCCTGAATCACTCCTCTACTTGATATCTCAGCTTCCTAATCCAAAAACAAAACAAAGAACAACAAATCCCATAAACTAGCCTTTCAAATTTATGATCTTTATCATTCTTCTAACCCGCCAGTGTAACTTGTCCAACACTTGTGATTAGACATAAAAATTCAAATCTTTGATTTCAACGTCCAAGTGATAAACATGAAAAGCAAGTATAGGCATTAGATTATTGGAGTCGGAGAGTCAAAGTAAGTACCTTTTCAAAGTCAAGAAGAGGTGTTGTAACAGAAATGGATTGGTGTGAAGAGAGAGGTGATGCTCTCTTTTTACTAGCCCCTTTCTCCATTGCTTGCTATGTAATTGCAGAACAGAAAGAGAGCTGTGAACTTCAGTAAAATGCAGTAAGTATGTTCATCTTCAAATAGATATGCTTATTTCAAATCTTAAGTTAACATGAATAATATCTGTGAATACTGTATATAAACTTAGAGATAGGGGTAGCATGAATTAACTCTTGTAACAGTATTAATTACATGATTGGTTTGTGACTTCAAGTTAGTTACGTTAGTTTCTTTGTCGCTTTTAATAGATGGGGTAGCATGAACATGCATATCTCCCTATCAATACTTATTAACCTTGATTGGAATCAATATGAGAATTTATTTTTCAACATCATTCATATTTTTGTGATGAACTTTGAACCAAAGGGCATATTATTCGTTCAAACAAAATGGATGAAAAAGCAAATCAAGTTACAGTTGAATATTTCTGGGGAGAGTTTGGAAAGGAGGAAACATTGGCAAAGGCACAAAACCAGAGCAGAAGTGAAGAAGTTGTAGTAAGGAGTTAAAAGGAGTTACACTTAGAGGGAGGTGAATAAGTATAACATAGGAATAGTTTTAGAATCTTTTATTCTGAAATAATTATATGATAAATTTAGAAGTTAGATTTAATTATATTTAAATTTAATTTTAAATAAAATTTAGTATGATAAATTTAGAAGTTAGATTTAATTATCTTTAAATTTAATTTTAAATAAAATTTAATTATTTATAAAGATAGTTTTAAAGACTTTTATACTAAAATAAAATATATATATATATAAATTATTATATGGTTATAGATTGGTAATTGAACTGATTAGGTATTATAATTATAGGTGAGAATGTAATATAAAATTTTAGGTGCTCAAAAATATATATTTTATGAATTACGTTAATAAATTTTGTAGATATTATAAAATTGTATATCTTTATATAAATTATAAAAATTATAATATTTAAGCATAGAGCTATTATAAAAAGATTTTAAAATATAATCATATTTAATAAATTTTAAATTATACAAATATATTCTTGCAAAGTAAATATAGAAAAATACTCAGTTAAAAAGTTTGATGAAAAAATAAATTATTTATTATTTTATAAAAATATTTAAAATCTAATATCTTATAATAGGTAGTATTTTTTTCTATAATATATATTTTACCTATATAAAAATAGTTAATATTTAATTAGCTTTATATATATATATATATATATATATATATATATATATATATATATATAACTTAGTATAAGAGGATAAAATATAAAAATATTGAAAAAATTTATATTAAAAATTAATTCATAAAATTGTTATAAGTTAATTCGTTATATTGTTCCCTAATTAGATAAAATAAAAATAATTAATTTTATTTTTTAAAAATATTTTTCTAACAAGTTAGAAAAATTAAATTATTAATAATTTATTTTTAAATTTTTTAAGAATAATTTTTATAAAATTATTAGTCTAAGTTTTAAAGAATATTTATTAAAGGTTGAAACCTTATTTAATTTGTTATAAAATACATAATTAAACATGGAATATACAGATAGAAAGAATTGAATAATAAAATAATTGATTGACGATTATGAGATCCTGTCTTCTGAGAAGAAGATAAGGTCTTCAAGTGTAATAGAAATAAGAATTAAAATAATTAGTTAATGTACATCGATTGTATAAAAGTAATTTGTAGATTGTAAGGAGGGATCATGGAAAACGTGAGATGGGTTTAAGTCTAGCAATAGCCTAGGTTGGTCCTTATAGTTAGTTCTACTCTGATCGGATTTAACCGGACGAGACCTTAATTGAGCAATCTTGGAATATTGAAAAAATGATGATGATTTTAGTGTTGACAAATGCACTGATTTGAAATTATATGTCGGTGTCCTTGTTATTTTAATAAAGCAACAAAGATGTTTGGGCTCACATGTATTTACATACTGTGAGGATGATCAACTTTAAATTAGTGAAGATTATTGTAGTATATTATGCAATAATTTTAACTTATTTGAGTTTGTCATCGTATAAACTTACGAAGGAGAGAATAGAATAATTTCATTCATATATTACACAAGATGATTGGATAATTTGTTGAAGAGGTCAAAGAACTTATTCTTCATGTTAAAATATAATTTAACACACTACTGTCATCCTTATTTTTATTTGAATGAAGTATCTCACCCCTTCTTCGTTATATTTTGTATGTGTAACTACCACGTCTTGACAAGACTGCAACATGGATCATCCTTCTTTTGATGTGGAGGTGACGTAGACAAGAAGTTCTTCCTCTATGACAAGGGACAACGATAGTAATGCAAGAATGTTGGTTCGAAATAAAGAAACCTATAATTTTTAGTTGAAATAGAATAACATAACGTTCTACATCCTATATTATCACCTTAGTCACAACATCTTAAATTACTTGTATTTTAAGATTGTATAGCTGATATAATTTGAATGGGAATGTATCTATAACTAATATATACTAAGAGTTTATTTATTCAAGTACATCACAAACATATGACTATTACGTATTAGTAAATGTTCGTAAAGAGTGACGGTACAAGTAATATTAAAATAATATAGATAATCGGAAGGTTATGAGAAAAATGATAAAATCAATGTACAATTAAAAAATATAATTATATTATTTAAAATTTATTATATTTTATATAATTTTAATTTTTTTATCTTTTAATCTTTTACAAATTAACTTATCTTTTAAAAAATTATAAATTTTTACTTGATTTTGTCATACCTTATAATTTAAAAAAGGTCAAATTAATATGCAAATTTTTTATATTTATTAATTTATTAATTAGGTTTTAATAATTTAAAACAAAATTTATAATTTTTTATTTTTAATTAAAAATTTTATTAATTTACTCCGTTATACTATAAATTATCTTTTATTATCATATGTGACACGAATCACTTCCATATCATTTGTCCGCATAACACCTTATTAAAAAAAATTCGGAGAATAGAAGAACCAATTAAAGTCAGGTTTGGCATCATAGTATCCCCACATTGAATCTTTCTATGACTTTTGCTCTTCACAGTTGTATTACAATTAATGCCCCTTTCAAACAAAATAGTTTCTTTTACATGTTAATACAAATTCATCTTTGGATGTATCATCCAATAAAAGTAAATTAAAAAATATATATTAAAAATTTTATATAAATTAATAATTAATAGCATAGGAAAAAAATAAATTAATATTATGTCACACGTAATTTTTTTTAGATTTAAATAACATAAAATTATGAAAAAATAATAGGTGTAAATTTGTCCAATATCAAATGAGAAGGCACACACCTTGTTCATATCTTAGATCGGCCCATTTCCAATACGAAGCCAGGGAATGAGCAATATTATTAAACAAACAAGACACATAAGAAACAAAAGAGCTAACAAAATTATAAGAAGCACAAGCATTTGCATTCATATCACCCATGCTTAGTAGAAATTTAATTATGTCAATTGCTATGAATTTAATTATAAAAACTTAAAATTATAAACATTTAATTAAAAATTTTAAATTATTAGAACTTTAGTAAAATTTTAACCAAATTATATGGACCAACAAATTAATGTAACATTTAAAAACTAATATTATTGGATTAGGATTTTGCATATTCTACCTTATGTTACGAGTTAAATCCCAACCATTTTTGTACATTGAAAGAAACTTTGAGAATTTTTTCTTGTTGGAATCCCCCATTACCTTTTTTACATTAAAAATTTATATTAGCAAGATTTATGATAATAATCATAGAATTATTTTAAGCTTTTAAGAATTTTATATTCGAATAATATATTTATTAGCTATTAAAAATTAATTTATAAATAATCTAGCTCCTTAATATTGAAAATATATAAATAATGTATCTACCTCTTACATTCCTTACATTAACGGTTTCTAACGGTTGGAAGATTTAAAAAAAAAAAAAAATGGAATGCAGGACTTACGCTCGGATGTAAACATTGTGTATGTGTGTGTATATTTTCTGTTATTTTTATTCATCAATTAATTTACTACATAACACATGATCAACGATATATACTTAAGGATTAAAATTGTAAAAGGGTTATTGTTTTTCACATCTTTTTTTCATTATTCACACCTTCTTTTGGTAAATTTTATTTTTTAATTTAGTCTTCCACAAACGTCTAAAACTTTCAAAATTTAACTTATGAAAGTATAAAAATACACTTTCAAAAATATATTTTTTAAAATATAAAAAAAATCACTTTCGAAAGTTAATTTTCAAAAGCATTATTTTACATAAATATTTTCAAAATTTAACTTCTAGAAATATAAAAATACACTTTCAGAATTATACTTCCAAAAATATGTTTTTACACTTCTAAAATTAATTTTCAAAGATATATTTTTACATTTTCAAAATGGGCTTGACTTTTCGCACCTCCGTTTTTTCTTTTTGCACTCCCTTTTATTTTTTGAAATTTTTTTATTACCATTTTATCCTTAACACCTTCTCATCTCTTCCGCAAAAATTTTTTCTCTTCCGCACGTATTTGTCTGTTCTGCAAATTAATTTACGGAATGCAAAATGTATTCCGTAAATTAATTTGTGGAATGTAATTTTATGTTTTCCGTAGATTAATTTACGGAAGGTTACATTTTACATTCCGTAATCTAATTTGTGGAACAAAAAAAATTACAATTCCGTAAACTAATTTGCGGAAAGTCTTTAACGTTCCGCAAATTAGTTTGCGGAATACAGAGTCTGTTTGTCTTCTCCGATGCTCCTTCGACGTTTCTCCGAGGTTTATTTTCTTAGTTTTTTCCCACCAAAGCAGAACATATGGATTCAATTAATAAGAAAAAAGATGTAATAATGGGAAACAGAAATGAGAAAGAAAAAAAAAAAAGTAGGAGAAACACTGGAAGATGGAGGAGGAAGAAAGAAGTTTAATAAATGGGGGCATTTTTGTCTTTTCATACATGAGGGGGTGCAAAAAGAAATTTTTGGGGGTGCAAAAAGCAATCCCCTTCCAAAATTTAACTTCTAAAACTGTAAAAATACACTTTCAGAAATTTAATTTTAATGAACAATTTTAAAAGTAAAAAAAAAAAATTAAAGAAGATGCGTAACAATGTAACTAAAATGGCGGCGAAAACTGAAAAGTAACATCCCTGTCAAATAAGTCAAATTATACTAATCCATTTAACCCACTAAAAAAGACAATTTGAGTTTAAAAATGAATTTTGGCCCAATCTAACCTAATCCAAAATCCAACTAAGACACAAAGAGTCAGTTTATTGGCCCAATTATTTCTTAAAAAATAATACTATTTACTATTTTAACTTAAACTTACTTATTAAATTAGTAATGGATGATTAGTTCAAGCATTACATGTTTAATTTTAAAAAGAAAATGAATTTAAACCTTATGTATGGGAAAAAAAAATCTGCTAAAAAATCTAACTCTAACATAATGTATTTATTCTCAATTTTGACAAAATTATCTTTTATAGGGAATACTTATTGTTTAGATAAACAAAATATTTATTAAAAATTCAGTTAGACTTGAAATTTGAGTTTAAAAAAAATCTGAAACCATTGGATAATGATTCGGATATTGATGCATTAGTTCATCAGTTATAAGTTTTTTTTAGTACACAATTTAAATTTTTTTATTAACAAACATTATTTCTAAAAAATAGGAACTAGTGAGATGGATTCCCAGCCGTAAAGGATTATTAGATTAAGTAAATTTTTGGAAAATACATTTTGTACACATTATTCACTCTACAACTTTTTTGGTAATTTTATTTCAAAATTATCCATTCACATTTCTTCTTCACATTTTAAAATAATTTCCCCATAGCTCTTTCTATACATTACTTGTTGCTTCCCTCCTTCCTATTCCTATATTAAGTATAAGATATAGGATTTTTTCCGATAGAAGTTTAACCCTCTTATAATGTTTTTATTTTTTTTATTTTTAGGATAGGAGCATATACATACATATATATATATATATATAATTTTAATGTGCCTCAATGTACCTCAAACAAATTTCTAGGCGATACTATTCTAGAAACATAACTCCTGAAATATAATTAGGCTTTAAGAAATATATTTATAGAACATCAAAAGATGACTTCTGAGAACGTATTTTTTGAAGTTATAACATACTTTTGGATGTTAAATTCCAGAAGAAAAAAATCTAATAAAGAATGAGCCACTAATAACATTCAAGGACATAAATGATGGTGATATGGAATCAAAGACACTCAGCAAATGAAGTTGATCTCAAATAGATATATCTTGATAGGAGATTTAATAATGGCTATACTACGGAGCCAAGGATACACTTTATCTTTTTTTTTTAGTACTACAAACTATAAAATCACATTATTTCTTATTTTAAAAAATTGTAAAGTCGGATTATTTGGAACCAAATGTAGCCTTCGAATATTGAAGATGTGTCGTTCCTCTCTCTCCCTGGTTGTGTATACCAACAATAATAGTAAAATACTAATAATAGTAATAATAAATGCTCCGTTCCTCTTCCAACTCGATAGTTCTCCCAATCGAATTCGACAACTACCCTCCCTCTTGATCTTATGCAATGATCAAGAACGGAGCAAGCTACACATAAATCTGAATCATTAAACACCAAATAATATATAGGCCAAGCTATGTGAAATTGATGGTAAATATTAATAATAAGTGAGAATAAAGATTACATAGAACAACAAAACCGTGATGCAATTTTGTAGATATTTGAAAGCAAAAAACCTTCGGGTCGTTGCAAGTACATCATTATTTTCTGTCAGATGAATAACACATCAAGGACAGATGTTATCATCATACATCTAATTCGTACTCGTCATTCTGACAAGCATTGCATAATTAGATGGTGAAGTACCCTGTATCAATTTTTTGCAAAAACCCAAAATGTCATCGATGATGGCTAACAACATAGTACATCATGTAGGTATCCTCACTAGTCACTACAAATGAGTTTTCATCCCAAATCTCTGAAAGTTAGAAGGAATAAAATACCTCTACCGCAGAAAGCATCAAGTTGCCTACAGAGGCATGCAAATCCAACATGAACTCATTTGAATATGAGGGCATCACGTCCAGGCCCAACACCAATGTAGTGGATAGGGACCCCCACTAGTTCTTCTATCCTTTCCACGTATTGCTGGGCTGCTTTTGGAAGATCAGAATAGTTTCTTATTTTAGAAATATCAGACTTCCATCCAGGAAGTACTTCATATTCCACCTAAAATCATGAAAACAAATAACCTTAAGAAAATACAATACAAATTCCCAAGCAATCAACGACGTTTACCATTCTTGGAAAATCTTGTTACTTCATATTTTGGTTTATACTAGTAATATGAATAAAAGCATTTAGTTATGTGGGGCAGAACTGAAAGTGGAGTTGCAAAGATAGAAAGGTTACCTTCAATTGTTCAAGAAGACGGAGATCTGAAGGGAATGATTTGATTGGGGTACCGTCAAAATGTTTGTAAGAGACACCTAACTGTATTTCATCAAGATCTGATAAAACATCCAGCTTGGTAAGATTCAACGATGAAAAACCGTTGATCTGACAAGAGTATCTCAATGCAACTATGTCAAGCCAACCACACCGCCGAGGACGGCCAGTAGTTGTGCCAAACTCCTGCCCAGCAAATCTGAGGAGATCACCTCCAGAACCCAAAATTTCTGTCGGAAAAGGACCGGAACCAACTCTTGTAGTGTATGCTTTCACCTGCACAGCCAAAACAAAATAGATAAAGCATTCTGCCTGTGTTAATTATGCTTTAACTGTTGACATTATATTTGTTGAATATACAATAAACAGAAACTTCTTGAAGTTTCTGAGCTAAAAGTACCTTTGGCAGTAAGGAAGAATAACTAACAAGAAACAAAGACTTCTTTTTAGGTATAACAATTCAAACAAAATAAGAAAAGACCTCCAAAACCTCAAATAAGCAATAAAGAAAAAGATAAATTACCCACATACCACTCCTATTAAATCACCAACTACTCTTGGAGCAATACCAAGGCCAGTGCATATCCCACCAGCTGATGGACTAGAAGAAGTAACAAAAGGATAAGTTCCAAAATCAATGTCCAACATGGCTGCCTGTCCTCCTTCAACCAAAATCTTCTTCTTTTGTGATATAGCTTCATTCATGACATACACAGTATCATCAACGTAGGGTTCCAACCTCTCAGCAAACCTCTTGTATTTTTCAACTTCTTCCCTGAGCATCTCTGGAGCATAGTTAAAATCTTTGAACCTTGATGCCGCTTCGGAGAACAAAAGATCAAGCTTCAGGGGAAAAGTATCCATGTGCCTCAAATCACCCACTCTAATACCATTACGGTTAACCTTGCTGGAGTAGCATGGTCCGATCCCTCTCTTGGTGGTGCCAATGAAAGATTTAGCAAGTTCGGCTTCTCTTAGCCCATCCACCACCTGGTGGAAATCAAACAAGAGGTGGGCACGATCAGATATCTTTATCCTTCCCTTGCAAGAGACCCCACTCGATTCAAGGCCATCAATCTCTTTAAACAACCCCGGCACGTGCACCACAACCCCATTCCCAATAACACACAGAGTATCCTCATTGAGAATACCCGAGGGAACAAGATGAAGGGCAAACTTTTTCCCTTCCGCATTATAAATTGTATGCCCAGCATTAGCTCCACCCTAACAACATACAATAATAACAAATTATCAGTCCAAAAGAACATGTGAAAGACCAAAAATCATCCACCAACACCAAGCGAAACCAATCATAAATAAATACGCCAAATTAATCCCCAAAATTAACAACCCTTCTCTCTGAAATTACCAAATGTCGATCATTTTAATCCTTTTTTGTTGTAATTTCAAGGACTAAACTAAACATCGTTTGGCAAAGTCATAAACAAAAATGATCATTATTTCATAATATAAGAGACTAAAAAAACATTTTGGAATTTTAGAGACGGACTAATTCAGTATACTACTCCTAATAAATTCACAAGGCTATTTTATAGTAAGCAAGCACATGCATCAGAAAATCCACAGAGCAATGGGAGTACAGAGCAAAATCAATTCAAACAAACCATAGAGCAACGAACCCTAACACAACACCGCCATCAAATTTCATTGAGTTTCCGGAACTAGCCATGATGTGCGGCGAACAGAAAAGAGATGAAAAGGGGAAAGGAGAGTACCTGACAGCGAGCAACGATTTCGAAGTGTTGGGCTAAGATATCAACGAGTTTCCCTTTGCCCTCGTCGCCCCACTGGCAACCGAGGACTCCGGAGACCTGGCTGAGGGCGCCGATGCGGGAGGCGGAGGAGTCGGCGGCGGTGAGCTTAGAGGGAGGAGGCGCGACGGGTTTGGCGGAGCAAACGACGACGTTGCGAGGGGGACGAAGGTGGTGGAAGGAGAAGGGACGTTGGCGTTGAGGGTTGCATATGGCGTGAGAATCCAGCGAAAGGGATGAGATGCTGCTCATTGCGAACACACAACAAAGTACAAAGAAAGAGAGAGAACACAAACACACTTACGAGTCACGAGTCACACGGCTTCGTTCAAAAAGGGCACAAAAGCTACGTTGCGTTTCCGATTGCGTTTGACAATTCCAACTCTTACGAATCGTGCCGCGACACGACCAACAGTAAGCCCTTCTTATGTTCTGTAGAGCATGTCTCATATAAACCACACTTAAATAATTGTAGAAAAGTTTGTCCAAATATTTTAGCTTTATTTTATGAATTAGATTATTTTAATAGCTATTAACAATTTTTTAAGATAGCTATTAATATATATAAAAATTAAATTTAAATATTTATTATATCTTTAATGTTTTATTTAAATATTTTTATTTTTTAATATATTTTTATAATAACTAAATATACTTTTAATTTTTTTAAATATTCAAATTTTAGTTTTTTTTTTCAAATTTAAAATATTTGGTTTAGATATCTTATTTTTTAAAATATCATAATTATAATTTTTATATTAAATTAAAATAAATTAATCCCCATAATCAAGTTATTTTATAAAATTGTAAAAAAATTAACAATAATTAATTTAATTTAACTTAAATTAATATTAAAAACTATAATTATGATATTTTAAAAAAATTAAATTAAATATTTAAAATTAAGAAATTAAAATTAAAATTTATATATTTTAAAAGGATTACAAATATATATAACTATTTTTATAATTTAATTTTTATTTATTTATTTTATAAATTAGTTAATTTTTTAATTAAATATGATAGATTTATTTTTTATATTATTATAAAATATTATATTTTAAATTATTATTTTAATATATATTATTTATTTTAATCATTATATTATTTATATTGAAATATTGAATCATTTAATAAAAATATATTATAAAAGTAATTTTTAAAAATTATTTGAAATTATTAATATAAAAATTTATAATAAATATTTGTTTAATTAAATTTTAATAATATTTTCTTAAAAATATATCATATTTTAATTCATCATTTAACTATATTTTATTTATAATTTTATATTTATAAATTAGTTTATGATTAATTTTATCAAATATTTTTAATTCAATTGATAATTTATCAGTTTTTAGTTTTTATATAATATTTTAATTTTTAATTTTCATTTGATATATCTATTAATTTTACAATATTTTAAAATTAATAATTTTAAAATATAGACAAAATTATTTAAATTTTAAAAATTTAAAGTAGTAAATCAAAAATATATCAATGAAAGAAGATATGAAATAAATATCTAAAATGTATAATTGTTATTAAATAGATTACCTAACTAAATAAAAAAAAAGAACAAAACAAAAATAGAAAGAATAACTTCTAATATTAATATTAAGAGTGTGTTTGATAATATATATATATATATATAATTGTTATTGATTAGTTAATAAAAATAAGATGATAAATAAAATATATTAAATATTTGTAATATTTAATAATTAAAATAAATATTGTAATATTAAATAATGTTTAAAAATAATATTTTATAATAAATAATAAATTATCAAAATATATCAAAAATTTAAATGTAAAACTAATTTTTAATTAATAGCTAAAATTTTGAAATCTAATAATAACAATACTAACAAATTTTGGTTATTTCATATTGTTGTCAAAATAAGTCTTATGATAAATAAAATTTAAATTATTTAAAAATTAACTAATTATTATTATTTATTTAGTTAAAGTAAAATATTTAAATAGTCTAACTTCTAAAAATGATAAATTTAAGTAGATTATCTCCCTTCTAAAATTGAAAACTTAGATTTGTTATATACAAATTGATAATAGCTTATAATATAATTTTCTATTTATTTGATTTAAAGTATAATCTCAACTTAACTTAATACTATTTAATTGAAGTTAGTTTTAACTGCATCAAGATTATTTACTTATTTGTTAAAAAATTTAAAGATATAAATTCATGAAAATACAACATTTTGATTTTATCAAATTACATCAATTGCATAATTAAACTAATTTATTAAAATATAATATTATCCGGTGAATAACATATATTAAAGTATTAGGATAGAATAAAAATATAATAAGATATAATTTTTTCTATTTCATGTTTATTATGTATCAATATGATATTATATTATTATATACCTGGATTAGATTAAATAATGACATAACATAATAAAAATTTTAAAATAATAAAATTATATTTTATTAAAATATAAAATATTAAAAATAAAATCAATAATTATAATTTATAATTTTTTAACAGAAATAAATTAATTATTTAAAAATATTTTATCCTAATTTTATTTTAACAAATTAAAAATGTAAAAAACAAGATATCGTTAGGAAAAAAAAGGACATAGATAATTATTATTAATATTATGATTAATATTAATAACAATACTAATAATAATATAAATAATAATATTATTATTATTAATTTTATTTTTATTATTTTTAATATTATTATAATTGTTATTAGTATTACTAATATTGTTATTATTTTTGTAATACTGATATGATTAATATTAAATTTATTGACATATTCATATTATTATTTCTAATATTATTATTAGGATAAAAAAACATTATTATATTTATATCCTATCACTCTAACTCACTTGTTTCATAAAAAAAAAGTTATAGAATAATGGATAGAATAAACTTGTTTTATCCTCTTATTTAAACAAACACAAAAGATGAAATAAAATAGAAAAAAATACTATCTTCGAACGAATTCTAAATATAAGTTTATTAATTTATACATTAATAAAAGATAAAATTGACAAAAAAATATAATAAAAATGTATAAATAAATATAAATTGTATATAAAAATATGGATTCAGTGTGGATTAATTTTAAAAATTGGATTTAAAAAGTGATAAATCTGATTTTTTTTTTCTATTTATTCATTTTCCTAACTCATTTTTTATTAAATTTATTTATTTTTAAACTCGTGAATGTCTTTACAAAATATAGCGCCGAAGTATGTTGTTCAGTATTTAACAATTATTGGTATGGTAATAAAAAATTATTATTTTAATATATTATCAATCAATTGAATTGATAAAAGTTTTCTAATATCCATGAAATATATATACAAATACAGAATTAATCTCACTTGTAGTGTATGAGAGATTTTTAATCTTTTATAATAAAATAAAGTATTCATTTCTTAATAGGAAAAAATATCTTATTATATTGTTCTTCTCTTATTTAAGCATCATTGATTTGGTACTTTTCATATTTTTAAAAAACATCAAATTACTAATTTATTTATTTTTAAGTTAACTTTTCTACTTTCCAAACCTCATTTGCCTATTCTTTTAAATAATTACTATTTTGGTAAAAGAAATATTTCTATATCTCAACTATTTATACCTTAAGTTTTTCCTTTATATTTATTTTTTTACATGAGAAATTTTTATTTATCCCCAATTTTTAATTACTCCACTCCTGCAGAGTAAATTAGAATATATTATATAGAAAGTGACTTAATCTATTGTCTATTAATTCTTAACTGATTATAAAAATCATTTTTAACTTCTCGTTTTTAAATTTAAATAATTTGTAAAATTAATTATGTTTATCTTCTTTGTGATTTTAGATTTTTATTTTTTATTTTTGTAAATTCTATCTGTATTATATATGCATGCGTCTTATACTTTTAAATATTTTAATTTTATACCTTTTGGATTTTCCCTAAATTTTAAATACTCATGCAGTGCGTAGCATATATTATAGTGTAAATAATTCTTAGCAAAATGCTATCACATGTTAGCATTAATTTTGTTTAATACACGAAGGGACAAAAGGAGGAGTTGGCGATAATGACAATTACTAATATCTCTTAGTATCCATCGATTAATTAACATGCGAAAGATACGTAAGATCTTTAATGAACTTTTGGCATTACTAAAGAATCCTTATCCCTCCAAGTCGGATTTTATATGGATTACATATTTCCAAACTTTCTTTTTGAATTAAAAATTATGAGGAACGTTTAGAGGTGTTGATGGTTTCGATTTAAATTAATTTTAAGGTATATAAAATAATTTAATTAGATAAAAAATTATATTTTAGTTTAAATTACTTTAAAAATAATATTAAAATCAAATTAATCTAATATGATATTTTATAATTTAAATTTGATCAATTTTTTTCTTATTTTTAATTAATTTTTGCAAAATATAGTTATATTTTTTAAGATTTAATAATATTTTATTTGTTATTTTTAAATTTTATATAATATATTTTAGTTTAATTTTCAATATAACATTGCATACCCTTTCCATTATCTAAGTATTTTTTATTTCTTATGTAGTTATTAAAAAAAAGTTAATGTAATATAAAAAATGAGAAGAATTGACGCGGATTATGCTTGACAAGTGTGCCGAATTATATAAAATAATAGAAAATAAATAATAGCGTCATCCTCAGAGATCTCGGAGAAAAATATTAATATTTCAAAGTTATTGTTATTTAAAGTCAATCTTAAGTTGAATAAATTGGTGGTATTTGCTAAAGTTGCACTAAACATATTTGAATTACATATAATTATGATAGAAATATGAAAAGAAAAAAATAAATTATTTTTTTTATTTTATATATAAAATTAGGATATGATTTAACTTAATCTTCGTCATATGAATTCAATTCAATCCAATTTAAATTTTGAATATTGATTAAAAATCATAATTAATCAATTGAAATTTAACTTTTTGTCTAATTAACAATTTTTTAATTGTAAATCTCAATTTCTTTAACAAATTTAACTAAAAATAACTTAATTTTAAAATTTTAAAAATATTAAAATTAAAATAATTGATATATTAAAATTTTGATAATATTATCAAAATATTAAAATTAAATGAAATATCTTGTTATAACAAGTGTAAATGTATTTTTTAATAAGTTTTTACCGAATTATTCTATGATCTAAAGATTCTAAACTAAATATTAATTTTATAAATATTTTATTATAAAATAATATGGTTAAAAATTATTATTTAAAATATATTTTAAAAATAAAAACTCATATTTTAAAAAGGCATTTAAAAAAAATCTTTGTAAAATAAAAAAGATATATAATTAACACCAAAAAAACTAATTAAAATTATTCTAACATACAAAATATGTGCCAATAATCTCAAATATTCAATAAAATAGTACAACTCCAATCCAAAATATAATGGTCAATAAAATACAAGATTTAGTTCAATAAAAATATAAACCTATTTACCAACTTGCACTTATAGATTTCAATTATTTATAACTACCATTATTCTTTTATTATTCATTTTTAGATAGTTTAAAGTTTATTTTCTTCTATCTCCTGAAAATGAAAGTTTGTATTAATTTATATAAAAATATTATAAATTTAAGATTAAAGAGACTTGTATAAAAATATTTAAAAAACACTTAATATGTTAATTTTTTAACAATAAAAAAAGTTTAATAAAAAATCTTGATTGATGTTACGAACTACACATGATCCTTGTACTTTATTATAATATTTATTTTTCTATTTCTTAATTTTTTATCTTATCTAATATTAAAATATTTTTAGGTTAAATTTTTTGTTATTGAATAAATGTCTATTTGCAAAAATTATTTTATTCTAGAATTTCAAATGTTTATATTTTAATAAGACTTTTGCATTCCAAAATATTTTTTATAAAAGAAATATAAAAGGTTTTTTAAAAAAATTCATGCCAAACTTTTGTTTTTGAATTTTTCACTATTTTTCTTTTTTAGTAGGTTTCAAAACTTAGTATTTAGGGTTTTTAGTAGGTTTCAAAACTTAGTATTTAGGGTTGATCATTTTCACATGGGGTTGATCATTTTCACATGGAAAAGGTATAAGATCTAAAAGATGGTAGATTTAAAAAAACAACTTATTTCAAAAAAAAATTATTTTATAACAATCATCTTCTTCTAGATAATTTATCTATATTAGAGATTATATGAAGATGTTTATTCAGAAATGTTCATGGTACAATGTGGTTTGATTTTTAAGAAAAAATCATATAAACTAATTATAAAAAATATTTACATTTTGATTTAGTTCAATTAGAATATATTATAAAAATCAAATCAAATCAAATTAATATTTAACAGTTTAGTTTTTTTGTTTTTTTACTTTATTTTTTTAAAAAATCTATCAACAAGAAATCAAATATAAAACATAACATAATAATTTTGTAAGGTTATATATCTTGTAATTCAATATATTAAATTTTACAATATGATAAAAAATTATAATCACTATAAAACAAAATATATAATAAAAAATACATTTTATTTTATCGTAGATGTTAAAGTGAAGAAATTTCTTAACCATATTTAATTTTATTTTAAAAAACTAATAATATATTCTTATTAATATTTATCTACGAAAAAGACATATAAAAGAAAGAGTAATAGATTTTTTATATGTCTATGATTAGAGCTTGTAAAAATTTATAAATTATTCATAATTTTATTTAAAGGTTATATTGAGTAAAATATTAATGAAGTCCAAATATGTAACACTGTTAGAAATATTAATGAAAGTATTTAATAAGTAGGTATAAATTTAAAAATATATAAAATTATATGCGGTTGAATTTGGTATGTTTCAGGAATATTTTGCAAAGGAAACCTCAATCTGAATTGAACTACACAAAAAATACAATTTTTGAAAATTTAATTTTTTTTTTCAATTAATTTTTTTTTCATTCAGTTTTGGTTCAATTGTGCGGTAGATGGAATCAATTTAATTTCTAAACCTTTTTATGTTTATCCAGTAACATAAATAAAGTATCTACTAACTTTGTGCTTTACGTAGAAATGGGTATGACAAGTTTATGGCCTCGAGCTTACAAAAAAGAAGTAAGATACTTTGACTCTCATATATTAAGGAACTAATCAAATGAAAAATAAAATAAAAAAATAAGCTTAGTAGTTTATTAATATAAAATATTTAAAATAAAAAAAATAGATCATAAATGATATGATAAAAATGTTTCAAGCTATTATGAATGGTTTAAAAACTTTAAAAAAGAATATAAGTATGAAAATTAAATTAAGAAGACTATGAAAAGTCCATCTAAGTAATAGAGGTCCAATTAAAAAATATTAAAAAAGTTAAAAATTTTATCACTTTAAAATTAGATAAAATTTTAAAATTTTTAAGAAGACATGGTTGAATAATTCTGACCAGAAAAAAAAATTATTTTTAAAGTCGAAACAACAATAAAAAAAAGTCAACCATCTTTTCATAAGACTAAAAATCATAAAAGTATTTAAAAGATTTAGAAAAATTTAGAGAACAGGTGGAAAACGATAAAGATTAAATTCTGTAACCCAACTTTTTACCCTTAGATTAATCCTAATGATGTAAATTAAATACTTTCTTAATTGTTTTTCAAGATGACAAATCATTTTTAACTTTCATTAGTTGGGTTAAGCTCTTCATCTATCAGTCGAAAGTGAGAATTGACTTCATTGCTTGAATTTTGAAAATGGGAGAGAACCCAGATCAGGTTCAACCTGAAATGAGTCATCACAAGGTTCTGCTCCTATATTTGAGGAAGGGATAGACAATCATAACTTTGTCGCCTCTTTATGTTAATTGCTTGAACTTGGGCTTCTAAGTCAAGCCTTGACTGCTTCACACATCCATTGCCATCAGCCAGTTGTTCGAGCTCATCAATCAAGATGTAAGAAATACTATGATGATTCATCAGAGTATGCCGCGTATGTCTTTGACCAAGGAACATCCATGGACAACCGCCACCCACGTTGCGACAAATACTATTAGATAAGTAAATCACTTAATCCTTTTGAGATGAAATGCCAAGATGATGCAAGGATATCTCTGATCATAAAAAACTTATGGAAAAGAAAAAAAAAGAAGTCAAGTCTTTTAAAAATATTCACATTGATGTAAGAAATATTTCAAAGAATAAATTTCTAAAAAATCTGATGTTGTCTATGATAAATGTAGAAAGCCGATATATATATATATAATAAAATAAAAATCTCTAAGCTTAAAGAATGATTTCTAAAAAAAAATTAATTTACTTGAAAAGATCTAAATAATAATATTTTAAAAGTAAAAATAAAATTAGAATTTATGTTTTAAGGTAAAGATAAACAATGATAATAAGCTAAATTTTAAAATGTTTAAATTTGAAAAAATTTATAAAAGTTTTTTTTTATGATTTTCATATTCTTATTTCTAGTGATTTGTTTGGATGATCTAAGAAATAGAAAGAAAAAAAAGTTAAAAAAAATGAAAATAAGAAAAAAAATGAATTGTTTGAATATATAAAAGTAAAAAAGAAAAAAAAAATTGTTTGAATAAATGAAAAAAAGAGAAGGAAAGAAAAATATATATTAGTAATATAAATTTTATTTTATACAAATTTTAAAAAATAAAATTTAACTTTAAAATTTTATTTCTTTAATTATATTTTTTTATTATTATAATATTTATTTTTTATATTTTAAAAAATATATAATAATTTTAATCATTTAAAATTAAAAAAAATAAACTTTTTTTTTCATTTTCTTACCAATTTAAGAAAAATAAAAATATGATAAAATATTTATTTTCTCATCATAAAAAAAAGTATTTAAAGACAACCAATAAAAATAAATTATATAAATATATAAAATTGGTTAGAACAATATACTTATCATTCATAATGATTTTATATATTAAAAAACTTAGACATAATCACATTAGTATGAGTTAATTTTGTGATAATAAATATAATATTTTCTTGGTACGTCATCATTTGAAAAAGTTAAATGATCAATTTTTAACATTTATCTAACATTAATGAAAGGAAACTCTAGCATAAAATATTTGGTATGTCAATTTTAAACGCATTTTAAAATTTTGCAAAAAGGATCTATAAAATCCTTACATAATTACATATAAATTTATTTCAACCTATCCAAGCCTTCAATCTTGAAAGTAAGAAGTATGGTTTAAGTATTACTAATGATTATACTATATTAACTTTGATTTAATTTTTAACATATAAGGATGAGTCATTTAAATATTTTATAAAAAATTACAAAATAAAAATATTTTTATACAATTTCTATAAACAAATATTATGATTTTTTAAATTACAATAAAATTGATATTTTACTAAGAAATAATAAAATAATGATTTGTGATTATGTACCTAAACATTTCAAGATAAAAAATATTAACACAATATATTATGTTTAAAATAGAAATGTGACAAAAATTCAATTAATATATCCGAAGATTTTTATATATAATTTTAGTTTTCTTTAAATTGAAAATAAAATATTAAATTTACTTATCTAAATTTAAATAATTGGAGATAAATGATAAGAATGCAAAATAAAAAAATTATTATGATTAAACCATTATAGTCTTATTTTTATTAACAAAATATCATATTATTTTTATTTTGTTTTATATTTTAAAATTTTTATGTAAAAAAATTAAAAATATTTTTTACTTTTTTTTCATAAAATAAAAAATAACGTATTTATAAAAAAATCAGACGTAAAACGATTCCTAAAAATATTATCATTTTTCTTTTATTTTTTATAGTTAAAATTGCTTACCGGACAGTCTCGTTGAAACAACAAAACAAAGAAATTCAACCAAATTAAAACTCTTCGCATGACTCTCACGCCACAAGTAGTATTACGCTATTATTTTGTGACAAAGATGTTTAAGCAGAGGTTTCACATCAAACATTCTAGAACATCTACGTAGTTTTCTAGAACTATAACTATGCGATAATTATAATTACTCAATAAACAATCAAAATTAAAGACTAACAATAAGTAGTACCAACATACCAATATCAAACTTCCTTTGCATTGCATATGGAGTTCAAGCTTTGTTGGAATCTTGGGCTTAACATATACTTACACTACATAAGTCAAAATATCATTTCTGTCGTTTGTCTTCATAAAACCCATGTGTTGGAAAATGATTGTTTGTAGATAAGTATTTTTAATATATAAAAAGATGGCTTAATGAGGTTTATGCCTCTAAAAAACTTGCGATTTTTTTAATTTACTTCCTTATTTTAATTTTTAACAAATATTTCATAGTTTTTTCTGTTATTAATTTGACCAATTTATTTATTTACTTTTTCATTCTATATTTTTAAATATCACGGATTTAATTTTCATTTAATCCCTTTAAATGAGAGACTAAATACAAAAACTTATAATATTTAAGGAGATCAAATGTAAAACTTAAGATATTTAAAATGTACTATAAGAACCCCTCATGATATTTAAAAGAAAATAATTATTTTTCTAAAACAAAAAATATCCCAACAAAGGAATAGCATGTCCAGAAAACTAACTTAAACAGTAATGAAAGGCAATATTTTTTACACTCTCAAGTACTTTTATACAACCCAACCGAGAAGGGTTTGGTCGTTCATATTATAAGGAGATTTATAATTCATGTGAATTATTTATTTTTTACTTGTTTTTAATAAGTAGGGTTGGTGAACATCTAAATTAAAATCAATGAAGATAAACGTTGATAGCAAAAGATTAAGTTTAATGATATTAAATTAAAATAAAATTAGCATGTGTGTAGTCCTTTTTAAAAAATAAAGAAAATTAATTCATTTTAAGTATTGTTATTTTAATTTAGTTAAAATTAAGTATATTTTTATATAAATGATGTATTTATTAAAATTAATAAAAAATTAGTTAAAAATTAAAAAAATAGCTAAAAGTTAAAAAATAAATAGAAGTTAATTAAAAGTTATAATCTGATAATTTTGTTTATTAAAAAAATATTTAATAAAATTTAATATTAAAGATTTATTTTGGATGATTTTAAGTGTCGCAACCGTAATTCCGACGAGACGACGGACTCGCTAAAATTTAAAAAAAAAATGAATTGTTTTGAATTAATGTGGAGTCGCCACCAAATTTTTGTTTAAGGGAAAAAGATTTGGAAAAAACCCTGGATGAGATTTAGGTTCGGGAATCGGTTACGAGTGAGGAAGGCGTTAGGCACCTCACTCGCCTGTTCCGAAGAGCAGTACCCTTAAATTGAGTGTGTGATTATTTGAAAATAGTTTGATCCCTTTTATTAGAGTGAAAATAAATACTTGATGGAGGTTAGCCTGACAGGACTTGATCCTGCTCCTACGTATTCCCTGGTGCAATGGGAAACTCAAGGCTTACGTAGTTCTGGTTTGTGAAGGCTTGACCTTCGAAGAGTGTTTTGAAAGAATGTTTGAAGATTTTGATTTGTGGGAGGAGTCTTTGGTCCACTCATTCACAAGACCCGAGGCGGCTAAGGCAGCACAGGGACCCATACGAACTACTAAATGTTGAACAGCAGGTAGACCGCCAGTTCCCCATTTAGAGTCCATTGCGTGAGACCTAGAATCCCAAAATATTTAGGAAAAGATGTTTTTTATTTCGAAGGGGACCCTAAGTCCACTCATGCACAAGACCCGAGGCGGCTAGGGCAGCATAGGGGTCTATATGAACTACTAAACGTTGAACAGCAGGTAAACCGCCAGCTCCCCATTTAGAGTCCATTGCGTGAGACTTAGAAATCCCAAAATAGTAGAAAAATATTTTTAAATTTTGAAAAGATACGATTTGCAAATGATATTGATTCTTGAATAAGAGAAAACTTGAATTTGAGATAAGAATTTCATTTTTTGAGTTTTGGGTTACAAATAGAATTTTGGCGTAATTTTGCAATTATGGAAATTTAGGATAGTTTGGTAATTATTAGAAATTTTTTATGAATTTTCTAGATTTTGTATTTTTATAGATTTTTTTGGGTCTTTATTAATTTTTATTGATTTTTGGAATTTTTATTAATTTTTGAATTTTTGGAATTTTTTATTAATTTTTGAATTTCTGGAAAATTTTGTTATTTTTTGTTTTTTATTTATTTTCTGGAACTTTTTATTAATTTCCTAAATTTTATTTATTTTCTGGAATTTTTATTAATTTCCTAAATTTTCTAGATTTTTATTAATTTTCTAGATTTTCTAGATTTTTATTAATTTTCTAGAAATTTTTATTATTTTCTGGATTTTTTTAATTTTTTATTATTTTTTGTTATTTTTTATTATTTTCTGGATTTTTTAATACTTTTTGGATTTTTTTTGATTTTCTTTATTAATTTTTATTAATTTTCTAAAAGAAATGGACTGATTTAGCATTAATGGAATTGGCAAGGGGTAGCGTGGTAATTGCCATGGCAAGGGTATATTGGAAATTAATGGGAATGATCAGGGTATTTTGGGTATTCTATATTTAGGGGCGGAATGGGAATTACTTGAATTCCCTAGGGCACTTTGGTATTGTTGGAGGCCAGTTCCTAGGATTCGAACTCAAGGTGACAGACTTGCAAAAGTGTGCATCCCTGCCATTAGAGCCAATGTGCTTTTGTGGTATATTTTCATTTATTCATTCTATATGCAAACGGGTGGAGATGGCATTTGCTCTCAACATCATCCGCCAGTGGGTCCCACATCCGCTTTTGGTCAACCTCTTTTGGAGGTGCATGTGTAGTACTCATCAATGGCTAGGCAAGGAATGGTCCTTTCTTTCTTACTATTCCAAAGTTACCTTATGCTCCAGAAAGCTAAATGTTTGAATATTCGCTCTTTATTGCTTCAATGTCGTAATCGAATTCTGGACGTTGCAAAGTAACTATTCAACTCAATAGGAAAATGACTTGGATTGAGCTCCAGTTTCGGCGCCCACATCCTCATGGCATGAGCCACGCAAATCCCATATAGGTCTTTGACGACCACAGGGTGGCCATTTGGTTGGTGGTACGGATTCGTTTCATATATGGCTTAGGCACAGGGAATCAACCAAGTGCATGCAATCTATGATCAAGAACCACAGATTCACAGTGGAGATCCGCTCCCATCATCTATGCATGACTTCAACCAAGTTTCTAATCGATAGAGGATGATAACATAGCAAATTGCCTAGGTAAAGTGAATTATACAAGCGCATGCAATCGATGATCAAGAACCACAAATTCCCAGTGTAGGTCATTAGCATTCACTTATCCTCTACTCTCAAGATTCATGCATGATTTCAACCAAGTTTCAAACTGATAGAGGACAATAATGCAGAAAATTGCCTAAGCCGAGTGAATTAACCAAGTGCATGCAATCTATGATCAAGAACCACGAATTCACGGTGGAGATCATTAGCATCAACGAATTCTTCAGCAACTTAATAAAGATCTTGTATAAAGGAATATTGGTAGAATTCAATTCTCATCTGATTTGCAATGCTTATTATTCATTATGAATCTAATGCAATGATGAAGGTATGAATGCAACAGTTAAGGAACACATGCAATGTATTTTGGTAGGATGATTCTTAAGCTAAAGCAAACCTGGAAGTAGCTCCTACCAATTCCTTCTTTGCTTAATTGAGGCCTCACGGGTTGATGCCAAGCTCAGCAATGTTTTTCTCTTTCAAAAGCCACTTCAGGACCAGCAATCCTTCCTTTTCTTGGTGAAATTTCTTTCAAAGGTTTCCCCCCAAAATGAAAAACGAGCTCCTCCCCTAAAATGAGAGAGATCCAGAAAAAAAAATTTTAGAACCCCCCCAAGAATCCCTTTTTTATATTGCCTCTGTTCTTTTTTCTTTTTTAAAAACTTATATTCGTTTTTATTTTCTTTCTATAAAGATTTTTGTTTAATTTAACTCATTCTGTTTTTTCTGTTATTTTTTACTTAATTCTGTTTTTTCTGTTTTTTTTTTACTTGGTTTTATTATTATTTTTATTATTTCTGTTTTTTTTTACTTGGTTTTATTATTATTTTTATTTTTAATCTGTTTTTTTCTTTTTCAAAAACTATTTTCTGTTTTTTCTTTTATTTTTTTTTGAAATTTTTGATTTTAATTGTTTACTTATCTTTCAATTATTTTTCCAGATTTCAAAATATCTATTTATTCAGATTTTGAAATATTTATTTTTCCTGATTTTTCTTTTCTGATTTTTCTTTTTGATTTTAATTTTCTTTAACTTTTTTCTATTTATTATTTTTTCTTTTTCTTTTCTACATTTGACTTTTCCAGAATTTTATTATGTAAAAAAACTCGACTTTATTATCGTTTTTCTATTTATCTGTTCTCTGTTTGCCTGTTTTCTGTTTGTCTATTTTCTGTTTGTCTGTTTTTTGTTTGTCTTCAAAATTTTAATTTTGTATTAGTTTTGAATTTCTCTTATACATTATCTTCAAATGAGTCTCGGACATAATTGGGTGTTTACAGTTTGCCCCTCTTTACTCATTTTCCTACCCGATAATGTGAGAAATGATTCTCTGAATTATCGAGGTGGGAAATGAGTAAAGACATGAACACCTTATGTCCGAGGCGATTTTTGAAGAAATCTGAGCAGCACCAGAAGCCTTGAGCTCAAAGTGGACCCCCCGGGTGCCGGAGGAGCGGTGGTTGAATGACTTTACCGACTTCGTGTGCCGATAGGGTATAAATATACAAAGCTAGATGGCATAACCTAAGTAAGCTGAAATGAATGAAGGCTTGTTAGGAAATGCGTGGAATGCAATGGGATTGCTTGTTAGGACAAGCAAAATGAAATGAAAATAGCTTGTTAAAATGGGCAAAGTAGAAGAGAATGGCCTTTTAAGACAAGCTCAGTGGAGTGAAAAGGGTCTGTTTGAGGCAAGGAAACGTGCAAGAACTAAAAAGTAAGGTATGTACAAGGTGGCCTAACACTATAGGCCGGAGTGCAGAAAAGAAAACTTGAGTGTGCAGAAAGGGAAACTTGATGGTGGCCTGACACTATAGGCCGTGATGCAGAAAACTAAACTTCATGAGGCCTGACAACATAGGCCATGATGTAGAAATGTAAACTTGATGGTGACCTGACACTATAGGCCATGATACAGGAATTTAAACTTAATGGTGGCCTGACAATATAGGCCATAATGCAGAAGTTTAAACTTGATGGAAATCCCGTTGTTGACGGAAAAATGCAAATGAAATCCTGCTGTTGCCAGGATGAATGCGAACCTGCTTGACAGGTGAACGGAAATATAACGTGCTTGAAGTCCTGTTGTTGACAGGGGAATGCAAATGGGGTCCCGCTGTTGCCGGGAAGATGCAAATGAAATCCTGTCGTTGCCAGGATAAATGCAAACCTGCTTGACAGGTGGACAGAAAATAAACGTGCTTGAAGTCCTGTTATTGACAGGAGAATGCAAATGAAATCCCGCTGTTGCCGGGAAGATGCGAATGAAATCCTGCTGTTGCCAGTATAAATGCAAACCTGCTTGACAGGTGGACAGAAAATAAACGTGCTTGAAGTCCTGTTGTTGACAGGGGAATGCAAATGGGGTCCCGCTGTTGCCGGGAAGATTCAAATGAAATCCTGTCGTTGCCAGGATAAATGCAAACCTGCTTGACAGGTGGACAGAAAATAAACGTGCTTGAAGTCCTGTTATTGACAGGAGAATGCAAATGAAATCCCGCTGTTGCCGGAAAAATGCAAATGAAATCCTGCTGTTGCCAGGATAAATGCAAACCTGCTTGACAGGTGGACAGAAAATAAACGTGCTTGAAGTCCTGTTGTTGACAGGAGAATGCAGATGAGGTCCCGCTGTTGCCGGGAAGATGCAAATGAAATCCTGCTGTTGCCAGGATAAATGCAAACCTGCTTGACAGGCGGACAGAAAAATAAACATTCCTGAAGTCCTGTTGTTGACAGGAGAATGCAAATGAGATTCCGCTGTTGCCGGGAAAATGCAAATGAAATCCTGCTGTTGCCAGGATAAATGCAAACCTGCTTGACAGGTGGACAGAAAATAAACGTGCTTGAAGTCCTGTTGTTGACAGGAGAATGCAAATGAGATCCCGCTGCTGCCGGGAAAATGCAAATGATGAAATCCTGTTGTTGACAGGATAAATGCAAATGAAATCCTGCTTGACAGGATATGTGCAGAAAAAATTTGATGAGGCCTGACAACATAGGCCATGATGCAGAAAATTAAAAGTTGATGGCGGCCTGACATTATAGGCCTGAAAGCAGTAAATCTAAACTAGAAGGTGGCCTGACAACATAGGCCTGAAAGCAGTAAATCTAAGCTACAGCGGCCTGACAACATAGGCCTGAAAGCAGTAAATCTAAGCTATGGCGGCCTGACAACATAGGCCTGAAAGCAGTAAATCTAAACTATGGCGGCCTGACAACATAGGCCTGAAAGCAGTAAATCTAAACTATGGCGGCCTGACAACATAGGCCTGAAAGCAGTAAATCTAAACTATGGCGGCCTAACAACATAGGCCTGAAAGCAGTAAATCTAAACTATGGCGGCCTGACAACATAGGCCTGAAAGCAATATGTAAAGATGCAATGCTATGGCCTGACAACATAGGCCAGTGAGCAAGAATGCAAAGATGCTATGCTATGGCCTGACAATATAGGCCAGTGAGCAAGAATGTAAAGATGCAATGCTATGGCCTGACAACATAGGCCAGTGAGCAAGAATGCAAAGATGTAATGCTATGACCTGACAACATAGGCCAGTGAGCAAGAATGCAAAGATGTAATGCTATGGCCTGACAACATAGGCCAGTGAGCAAGAATGCAAAGATGCAATGCTATGGCCTGACATCATAGGCCAGTGAGCAAGAATGCAAAGATGCAATGTTATGGCCTGATAACATAGGCCAGTGAGCAGGAATGTAAAGATGCAATGTTATGGCCTGACAATCATAGGCCAACGAATGAATGATGCATCCTACCTTGCGCTTGAAGGTTATTTCCTTGAAGAGACTTGGGCAACCATTTTGCCCTAGTTTGGAAATTTCTTGATAACTGAGAGACGTCTTGATTTGAAAGAATTTTGGGCCAACGTTTTGCCCCAGTTTGAAGGGTTTCAATAAGCTTGACTTGAATTTTTCTGGGCAACTTTGCCTTATTGAACTCAATTGGAGTTGAGGAATTGAGGATTGCCTCAACTTGGATTTTCTCGGGCAGATGTTTGCCCCAGTTTGAACTTGAATTTAAATCTTTCTTGGGAAACGCTTGCCCCAGTTTGGACTTGATCCAGAATTTGGGGATGAACTCAAATTGACCCCCATTTTGTGTGGGCAAGCGTTTGCCCCAGTTTGGAAATCTTTTAATTATGATCAATTCAGGCAATTTTACCTAGGTCTTAATCAATTTTTGGAAAATGAGTTATGAAACACTTGAATGAAAATATGCTTATGTGCTGTTTGAATAAATGAAGAGAATGTGGTATTTGTGATGCTTGAATGAATGCGGAAATGATGCAGGGTTCTTATTTTAATGCTTGAAATAATTTTTTGATGAAACAGATGTTATTGAACGCAAACCATGAAATGGTGTAAAAAGCTTTTGTTTCTCTTGATTTTTAATTTTTTTTTTCTGACACATTCTTCCTCGACAACCCCATAGTGGATGTGAAAGGTATCAAGAATTAAGGCGAGCTAGATTGGCTCTGTCTCTTGGTTTATTAGTCAATTTTGGAATCTTCTTTCCGGGATCTTTGAGACCTAACAGTTGTCAGTATCATTGAGTAAGACACACTCCCTTTTTTGTGGCATCATGGCTGGTAGGAAGATGAATCCTTGGGAAACAATCCTACCGTGTTGCAACGGTCAAGGATTCATCCGACTTGTCATAACTTTTCAAAATTAATCCTTTTTATTTTTACATTTTTCACATCTCTTTTGGCATGTGTATTTTGAGGCGTGCAAAGTGGTTTATGGATGATCAATGAAAAGATATAGAGAAGGTTTGCAAAGGGTGTTTGAGGTAGTGTGCTTGAAAGGGAAAGATGACAAAAGATATGGGTTCGATTGCCCAAATGGCACCTTTTGGTGAAAAATGCCAGTGCTGCTTTTCATAATCTTGATTGTCGAATTAATCGAACTCGAGAAAATGGCAAAATTTTGCCCCAATTTTAGGAATATATGAGGTGCAGGATATCATGTTGTCCTGGAATTCCTGTTTTGACCTTAATTTTTGCCTGGGTTGTTCTTTTGAGTTTTCAACCCAGCAGGTCTTTTGTATTGCCCTAAATTTTGCCTAGGTTGCCCTTACGGGTTTTCAACCTAGCGGGCTCTTGATTTTGGTACCCTAACTTTTGCCTAGGTCTCTTTGAGGGTTTGACCTAGCGGGCCTTTGCTTGATTGTGCCCTAACTTTTGCCTAGGTCGTTCTTGATTGTTGACCTAGCAGGCTTTTGCTTGATTGTGCCCTAACTTTTGCCTAGGTCATTCTTGATTGTTGACCTAGCGGGCTCTTGCTTGATTGTGCCCTAACTTTTGCCTAGGTCATTCTTGATTGTTGACCTAGCGGGCTTTTGCTTGATTGTGCCCTAACTTTTGCCTAGGTCATTCTTGATTGTTGACCTATCGGGCTCTTGCTTTGATTGTGCCCTAACTTTTGCCTAGGTCGTTCTTGATTGTTGACCTAGCGGGCTTTTGCTTGATTGTGCCCTAACTTTTGCCTAGGTCATTCTTGATTGTTGACCTAGCGGGCTCTTGCTTTGATTGTGCCCTAACTTTTGCCTAAGTCGTTCTTGATTGTTGACCTAGCGGGCTTTTGCTTGATTGTGCCCTAACTTTTGCCTAGGTCATTCTTGATTGTTGACCTAGAGGGCTTTTGCTTGATCTTCATTTTGCCTGAATTATTGTTGGAAACCGACAAGACCTTTTTCTAATCATGACTTTGTCAATCATTATTTTGAACTTTAACCCTACTTTTGCCTGGATTCTTTTAGCTTTTAATCCAGCGGGTTTCTCTTCTTCTTGGATTTCATGTTTTGACCTTCATTTTGCCTGGATTATTATTTTTTCTTTAATCCAGCAGGTCCTTTTCTTTTCTTTGAATTTTGAATTTTGATATCGACCTTGCCTGGGTCATTTAGGCTTCCAATTCAGTGGATCTTTTCTTCCATCCCTACATTTTTCCTGGTTTTAGACTTGATTCCAGCGGGATGTTTTATTTGACAGGACATTTTGAATAGGGATCTAGAATCCCTGGTTGTTATTCTGCTTCCTCATTGAGCTTTTTTCTTTGAGCTTGATTAATCCGACGTTCAAGATTTATTTATTACAGCACTGGTATTATCACCAATTGATATTTATTTTTTGGATATAGGAAGAAGAAGTGGGCTTGAGTGATGAAAAGGAAGGGTAAAATTTTTTAGAAGTAAAGCCAAAGATGTAAAGCACGTGCTCAAGAAACATGCAAAAAAATGTAAATTTTTATTATTCATTGAAATTTATTTACAAAAGATTAATTTTGAAAAGTACGCCAATTTCTGGATGAATATCCTCAATTTGTACAAGGCGCCCTGTCGTGTTATTCCCGTCTCTTTCAGCTGGTTGACGGGCTCTCGTGATTTGGCAACGAATTGTTTTTTGTATTAGGAGCAAGCCTCCCAAAATCCAGCCATTTTGCATCAATCAGGCTTTGTACCTTTCGCTTCAACGCTAGGCAATCCTCAGTAGAATGACCAATAAATCCTGCATGGTAATCACATCTGGCATTTGGATTGTACCAATTAGGATATGGTGGCTCTTGAGGTTTCAAAGGATAAGGCGCGACTAGGGAGTTTTGAATCAACCGAGGTAGCAACTCGGTATAGGAGATTGGGATAGGGTCAAAGTGGACAGGCTTCTTCTCCTTTTTCTGACCTTGGTTGGTATTTTGGCTTATGACTTGTGTTTGGGCCGTGTATGGTGTTGGTGGCCGGACTTGTGTCGCGTAATTGTAAGTAGGATGGTATGGTGTTTGGTATGCAGCGGCGATGTAAGGATATGGTGTGTAAGGTGTGTATGGTGTATACGGTGGTGGTCGGAAGCCAGTTGGACCATACAGTGCCATTTGAGGAATGTATTGGCCTTGATTAGAAACCACATTGTAAGCTTCACCTGTCCTCCTTTTTTCTGTAGAGGCGCCAACTGTCCTTATGGCGTTGTGCATGATTTTTCCTCGACGCATGCCACCCTCGATCCTTTCTCCAATGATGATGACATCAGAGAAGCTAGAAGTCACACTACCAATCATCTTGTCATAGAAAGGATCTTGGAGTGTGTCTACGAACGTGCTGACCAGCTCTTTTTCAGATAGTGGAGGTTGCACTTGAGCAGCTAGCTCCCTCCATCTTTGAGCATACTGCTTGAAGGTCTCATCCCCCTTCTTGGCCATATTCTGGAGTTGGGTTCGATCGGGAGCCATCTCGGCATTGTACTGATATTGTTTGAGGAAAGCCTCAGCCAGATCCCTCCATGAACGGATGTGTGTCTGCTCTAGCTGAGTGTACCAGGTTGCAGCTGCCCCTGTTAAGCTGTCTTGAAAAAAATGGATAAGAAGCTTCTCATCGTAGGTACATGCAGATATCTTCCTACAGTACATAGTCAGATGTTTCTTTGGACAACTGGTTCCTTGGTATTTCTCGAATTCAGGAACCTTGAATTTTGGAGGGATGACCACGTCTGGTACCAAGCATAGATCAGATGCATCTTTGGCTTCATAAGCGTTTCCCTCAATTGCCCGGATCCTGTCCTCTAGACCCTTCCATTTTTCTGTATCCTCAGTTGAAGGATGGCTTGGGTATTCCTCAGGCATGTGGAGGGGATAAGAAGACGGTATGTATATAGGGTACGACCCTTGGGTGAACATAGAATGCGTTCCTCCAACGGCTGTTTGGTAAGCTTGTGAAGTGGTATTTGGAGGTAGGTTATGTGTTTGGGTTTGTGTTTGGGCTTGTGTTTGGTTGCATGAAGGTGCATACCCATGAGGAAACCCATTGTGAACTCCTTCTGTTTGCGAAGGTATGTTTAATGGTGGAGTGAAGCCAGGAGGATATGACAGGTCTGTGGGTTCTCCCAGAGATTCCTTCTGTTTTGACAATTGGATGGCCTCCATCAGCTTGGCCATTTGTTCCTTTAGAGTCTTGACCTCATTTCTCAGTTCCTCGTTTTGTCTCTCCAGCTCATCCATGATTCTTGATTGTGTATGAGTCCTATAAGGATGTCGAGGAAGCTGTGTTTCTCCAATTTTCTGTTAGAGTTAAAAATTAATTTTTGAAAAATAATTTGAATGCAAAAATCATGAATGATAAAGATGTTGGGGTAAAATGAGCATGTGGATGAAAAATGATTTTAGAAATCTATTTTTTTTATGAATGAATGAATGAATCAATGCTATGTGCAAATAATTTTTAGAGACTTTTGAAGTTTTGACTATTTTGAAAATAAACCAGAGTTTCTTTATTTGTTTTTAGCAATTTTTGTGTTTTATGAGTTTTGGTGTTTTTTATTTTGCTAAAAACTTTTAGTTTTGTTTAGAAAAACTTTTTAGTTTGGCTAGAATCTTTCTAGAAAGCGTTATTTAGATTTTCAATATTTCATTTTCTCTCTTTTGAATCTTTTCATTTTTTATTTTCAAAAGATTATCTTACTGATTTCCTATTTCTAAAACGTCCTTTTTAGTTTTCTTTGCGATCTTTTCGATATTTTCAAAATATTTTTCTAATTTTCTTAGGAATTTCCTCCTTCTATTTTGGTTTTCTTGATTTTTATCTTGATTTCATTTTTGTATCTCCCCGATTGTAGCCTTCAAATCGCTTGTATCTGAAAAGGGGTGTGTGTGCCCTCTTTATTTCTTATGCGGGTCACCTGTCCTAAGGATCTATGGCCTTTTATATGAACCTCTCAAAGGTGGTTAGTGATCCTAAGGGTATAAAGGTCACCAGAGCCAAGTTCCAGTCCATAATGGTTGCCACAACAGTAGAAGTAGCCACTAGTTGTGGGGCATTATGAATAGGACGCACTCTAGCTGGAATTTTCGTGATAGCCACACAGGACGTAGGCCCCAGCGTGACACCACTAGATCCCTCTATCCTAGGTAGCACTCAGACCCGGGTGAAGGGCCCCACTCATGATAAATGCATATGCAATGTATGAGGGCACATAAATTTGGGATACCTGCAATTGGGGAAATTGCACAGATATATATAGCAATTTATTGTTTGTCTATCCTAGGGTTATACAGAGAATAAACAAAAACAGATAAATAAATCGTGCAAACGATATAAGAAAGAAATCGTGCATATAAACAGGAAAGGGATCAACTATGACACACTCAATTGAATGGGCTTGACTCTCTAAAGTCCCCAGTGGAGTCGCCATCTGTCGCAACCGTAATTCCGACGAGACGACGGACTCGCTAAAATTTAAAAAAAAAATGAATTGTTTTGAATTAATGTGGAGTCGCCACCAAATTTTTGTTTAAGGGAAAAAGATTTGGAAAAAACCCTGGATGAGATTTAGGTTCGGGAATCGGTTACGAGTGAGGAAGGTGTTAGGCACCTCACTCGCCTGTTCCGAAGAGCAGTACCCTTAAATTGAGTGTGTGATTATTTGAAAATAGTTTGATCCCTTTTATTAGAGTGAAAATAAATACTTGATGGAGGTTAGCCTGACAGGACTTGATCCTGCTCCTACGTATTCCCTGGTGCAATGGGAAACTCAAGGCTTACGTAGTTCTGGTTTGTGAAGGCTTGACCTTCGAAGAGTGTTTTGAAAGAATGTTTGAAGATTTTGATTTGTGGGAGGAGTCTTTGGTCCACTCATTCACAAGACCCGAGGCGGCTAAGGCAGCACAGGGACCCATACGAACTACTAAATGTTGAACAGCAGGTAGACCGCCAGTTCCCCATTTAGAGTCCATTGCGTGAGACCTAGAATCCCAAAATATTTAGGAAAAGATGTTTTTTATTTCGAAGGGGACCCTAAGTCCACTCATGCACAAGACCCGAGGCGGCTAGGGCAGCATAGGGGTCTATATGAACTACTAAACGTTGAACAGCAGGTAAACCGCCAGCTCCCCATTTAGAGTCCATTGCGTGAGACTTAGAAATCCCAAAATAGTAGAAAAATATTTTTAAATTTTGAAAAGATACGATTTGCAAATGATATTGATTCTTGAATAAGAGAAAACTTGAATTTGAGATAAGAATTTCATTTTTTGAGTTTTGGGTTACAAATAGAATTTTGGCGTAATTTTGTAATTATGGAAATTTAGGATAGTTTGGTAATTATTAGAAATTTTTTATGAATTTTCTAGATTTTGTATTTTTATAGATTTTTTTGGGTCTTTATTAATTTTTATTGATTTTTGGAATTTTTATTAATTTTTGAATTTTTGGAATTTTTTATTAATTTTTGAATTTCTGGAAAATTTTGTTATTTTTTGTTTTTTATTTATTTTCTGGAACTTTTTATTAATTTCCTAAATTTTATTTATTTTCTGGAATTTTTATTAATTTCCTAAATTTTCTAGATTTTTATTAATTTTCTAGATTTTCTAGATTTTTATTAATTTTCTAGAAATTTTTATTATTTTCTGGATTTTTTTAATTTTTTATTATTTTTTGTTATTTTTTATTATTTTCTGGATTTTTTAATACTTTTTGGATTTTTTTTGATTTTCTTTATTAATTTTTATTAATTTTCTAAAAGAAATGGACTGATTTAGCATTAATGGAATTGGCAAGGGGTAGCGTGGTAATTGCCATGGCAAGGGTATATTGGAAATTAATGGGAATGATCAGGGTATTTTGGGTATTCTATATTTAGGGGCGGAATGGGAATTACTTGAATTCCCTAGGGCACTTTGGTATTGTTGGAGGCCAGTTCCTAGGATTCGAACTCAAGGTGACAGACTTGCAAAAGTGTGCATCCCTGCCATTAGAGCCAATGTGCTTTTGTGGTATATTTTCATTTATTCATTCTATATGCAAACGGGTGGAGATGGCATTTGCTCTCAACATCATTCGCCAGTGGGTCCCACATCCGCTTTTGGTCAACCTCTTTTGGAGGTGCATGTGTAGTACTCATCAATGGCTAGGCAAGGAATGGTCCTTTCTTTCTTACTATTCCAAAGTTACCTTATGCTCCAGAAAGCTAAATGTTTGAATATTCGCTCTTTATTGCTTCAATGTCGTAATCGAATTCTGGACGTTGCAAAGTAACTATTCAACTCAATAGGAAAATGACTTGGATTGAGCTCCAGTTTCGGCGCCCACATCCTCATGGCATGAGCCACGCAAATCCCATATAGGTCTTTGACGACCACAGGGTGGCCATTTGGTTGGTGGTACGGATTCGTTTCATATATGGCTTAGGCACAGGGAATCAACCAAGTGCATGCAATCTATGATCAAGAACCACAGATTCACAGTGGAGATCCGCTCCCATCATCTATGCATGACTTCAACCAAGTTTCTAATCGATAGAGGATGATAACATAGCAAATTGCCTAGGTAAAGTGAATTATACAAGCGCATGCAATCGATGATCAAGAACCACAAATTCCCAGTGTAGGTCATTAGCATTCACTTATCCTCTACTCTCAAGATTCATGCATGATTTCAACCAAGTTTCAAACTGATAGAGGACAATAATGCAGAAAATTGCCTAAGCCGAGTGAATTAACCAAGTGCATGCAATCTATGATCAAGAACCACGAATTCACGGTGGAGATCATTAGCATCAACGAATTCTTCAGCAACTTAATAAAGATCTTGTATAAAGGAATATTGGTAGAATTCAATTCTCATCTGATTTGCAATGCTTATTATTCATTATGAATCTAATGCAATGATGAAGGTATGAATGCAACAGTTAAGGAACACATGCAATGTATTTTGGTAGGATGATTCTTAAGCTAAAGCAAACCTGGAAGTAGCTCCTACCAATTCCTTCTTTGCTTAATTGAGGCCTCACGGGTTGATGCCAAGCTCAGCAATGTTTTTCTCTTTCAAAAGCCACTTCAGGACCAGCAATCCTTCCTTTTCTTGGTGAAATTTCTTTCAAAGGTTTCCCCCCAAAATGAAAAACGAGCTCCTCCCCTAAAATGAGAGAGATCCAGAAAAAAAAATTTTAGAACCCCCCCAAGAATCCCTTTTTTATATTGCCTCTGTTCTTTTTTCTTTTTTAAAAACTTATATTCGTTTTTATTTTCTTTCTATAAAGATTTTTGTTTAATTTAACTCATTCTGTTTTTTCTGTTATTTTTTACTTAATTCTGTTTTTTCTGTTTTTTTTTTACTTGGTTTTATTATTATTTTTATTATTTCTGTTTTTTTTTACTTGGTTTTATTATTATTTTTATTTTTAATCTGTTTTTTTCTTTTTCAAAAACTATTTTCTGTTTTTTCTTTTATTTTTTTTTGAAATTTTTGATTTTAATTGTTTACTTATCTTTCAATTATTTTTCCAGATTTCAAAATATCTATTTATTCAGATTTTGAAATATTTATTTTTCCTGATTTTTCTTTTCTGATTTTTCTTTTTGATTTTAATTTTCTTTAACTTTTTTCTATTTATTATTTTTTCTTTTTCTTTTCTACATTTGACTTTTCCAGAATTTTATTATGTAAAAAAACTCGACTTTATTATCGTTTTTCTATTTATCTGTTCTCTGTTTGCCTGTTTTCTGTTTGTCTATTTTCTGTTTGTCTGTTTTTTGTTTGTCTTCAAAATTTTAATTTTGTATTAGTTTTGAATTTCTCTTATACATTATCTTCAAATGAGTCTCGGACATAATTGGGTGTTTACATTAAGTTTTTAATTTTTTATTTTAAATTAAATTTAAAATAAAAACATATTCAATAAAAATAGTTTTAAATATTTTTTAATATATTTTTAAATTAATTTTAACAAAAATTTCTTAAAACATAAAAAAATATTGTTTGATTGATATTTTTAATTTTAAAATATTTTTATTCTTAAATTTATTAAACTTTATTACCGTTACCATCATAACCACAGTGATTACTATTAAATTATTATCTTTCTATTATTATTATTATATTATTATTATTATTATAATTATTATTATTATTGTTATAATAAATATTATTATTATTTTATCTATTTTTACATATTAAAAATAAAATAAATAATATTATTTAATATAAAATATATCAAATTTATAATATTATAATATAATTTTAATTATATAATTATTTATAATATATATTATTTTTTATATAAAATAAATACTTACTAATATAAAAATATTATAATAATAATATATAAATTATTTATCTTATATATTAATTATAAATAATATATAAATAGAAATCTATATGATTATATAATAATCAATTTTTCCATTGCAATTAATATCATAATAATAATAATTAATATTTTATTATTTTAAAAATATAATTTTTAAATTTTTATATTTTTTATATATTGAAATAACAAAATTTTTATTTAATATATAAATTATATTAAATTTATAACATTATAATATTATAACATTCATTTTTAAAATAAATTTTAAATAATATAAAAATAATATATAAATTTATTTATATTAAATATTAATAATAAAATTATATATAAAATATAAATTTATATAATGTTATAATATTTTTTATATTATAATCATCATATCATTATTATTATTTTACACATATTATTTTTTTTATTATTATTATTATTAACATGATTATTATAATAATAATTTTTAAATTTATATTATTTTATATAATTTTATTTTAATCAATATTTTTATTTATATATTTTATTATACAGTTGTAATAAAATGATAGAATAAAGTAATTTCATTTACTTTATAATAATTTTTAAAAATTAAAAACTAAAATGAAAACTGAAAAAATAAAAACTGATTTCAGTTTTAAAAATTTTTAAGAATAAAAACTAAAACAACGAAAATAGCCTAAATAGTTAAAAACAATAAAAAATAAAAACATGATTATTAAATTAGGTGTTAAGTATTATAATTTAATTATTAATCTTAATATTTTATTATTTAAATTATTATATTTAAAATAAGGATAAGATTTTTAAAATTATATATATATATTTATTAAAAAAATATTATATGAATAAATTTATTGTTACTCAAATATTTATATATTATAAAAAAGATTTTTATAATTTTTTGTTTATTTATTTTATTATTTATGTATGATATTGTTAAAATAAAAATATATTTTTAAATTAAAATTATTTATTTTCTAATTTTTATAAATAAATTTCTAATAACATTTTATAAGAATATTATTTATTTATCTTTTAAATTATTATTAAAAAATAAAATATTTTATTATAAATAATTTAAATAAAATATTTAATAATTAAACTAATACTATAATATTAAATAATATATAAAAATATAATACTTTATAATAAATAAAATATTATCAAAATATATCAATAATAAAATAAAAAAGTGACTTTGATCTAATAAATGAATCTTAAAAATAAATAAACCTAAATAAAAAATATTCATTACTTCATCTTGTTATAAAAATAATTACTATATTAAATAAAATTAAAATTATCATAAAAAATTTAACTAACTATTTTTTCTTTTATTGATTGAAATGTACTATCAGAGATGTCGCAACCGTAATTCCGACGAGACGACGAACTCGCTAGAAATTTAAAAATAGAATTTAATTGTATGTGGAGCCGCCACCAAATTTTATTTCAAGGGAAAACATTTGGAAAAACCCTAACTTGAGGAAGAAAATCTAGGTTCGGGAGTCTGTTACGAGTAAGGAATGTATTAGGCACCCTACTCGCCCGTTCCAAGGAACGGTACCCTTAAACTGAGCGTGTGATATTTTGAAAACTATTTGATCCCTTAAAATAGAATAGAAAATAAATAGGTTCATGGAAAATAGCCTGACAGGACTTGATCCTGCTCCTACGTATTCCCGGGTGCAATTGGAAACTCAAGGCTACGTAGTTCTGGTTTTGAAAATTATTTTGGTAGAGGGGAATAATTTTGGAAGGAGGTTAAAAGGAAGATCCCCAGTCCACGTGCACAGAGTCGAAGGCAAGCGAAGGTTGCACGACAACTCCTATAATTTTACAAACATCGAAAGACAGGGTATGCTGCACTTTCAACTTCGGAACTCATTGCGTGAAATCTTGGGTCTTTTTAGGAATTTTGGAAATTATTTTGGAAGAAAAAGAATAATTTTTGAAAGGATATTAGAAGGGAGATCCTCAATCCACGTGCACAGAGTCGAAGGCAAACGAAAGTTGCACGACGATTCATATGATTCTCCAAACGTCGAAAGACAGGGTATGCTGCACTTTCAACTTTGGAGTTCATTGCGTGAGATCTTAGGTCTTTTAGGAATTTTGGAAATTATTTTGGAAGAAATGAAATAATTTTGAAAGGAGATTAAGAAGAAGATCCTCAATCCACATGCACAGAATCGAAGGCAAGCGAAGGTTGCACGACGATTCATATGATTCTCCAAACATCGAAAGACAGGGTATGTTGCACTTTCAATTTTGGAGCTCATTGCGTGAGATCTTGGATTTTTTTAGGAATTTTGGAAATTATTTTGGAAGAAAAGGAGTAATTTTGAAAGGAGATTAAGAAGAAGATCATCAATCCACATGCACAGAATCGAAGGCAAGCGAAGGTTGCAAGACGATTCATATGATTCTCCAAACGTCGAAAGACAGGGTATGCTGCACTTTCAACTTTGGAACTCATTGCGTGAGATCTTGGGTCTTTTAGGAATTTTGGAAATTATTTTGGAAGAAAAGGAATAATTTTGAAATGAGATTAAGAAGAAGATCTTCAATCCATATGCACAGAATCGAAGGCAAGCGAAGGTTGCACGACGATTCATATGATTCTCCAAACGTCGAAAGACAGGATATGCTGCACTTTCAACTTCGGAGTTCATTGCGTGAGATCTCAGATCTTTTAAAACTTTGAAAGTTTTCGTTTAGAAAAATGGAATTTTTGAAGATTTGATTTATAAAGGAGGACATATAAACATAAAAGAATAGAAATAAATACATATAGAAGGATCCACACATGGAAACTAATACCTAAACAAATTTAAAAGGACAAGATCTAAACAAGAACTTCAAAAACACAAGAGATTTTAGTACCAAAATTTGAATTCAAATATCAGAATTTTTAGAAAATATTTTTTGGTATATCTAAAAATTCAAACCAACCAATTGAAATATATGGATCATAGTAATCAAACAAAACAAGTTTGACATAAATCTAACAAGAAATGAGCAAGGTATGCATAAATCAAATGAGTTAAGTTCATTTACACATCAAGATGAACATACTTCAGTAATCAGGTGATAGAAATTTCATTTTAGATCCAAATTAGACAAATAATATCATTCCTGAAACTAGAGAGAAACAGGAAGATAAAGAAATAAAAATCACTGAAATAGGATATATTTTAACTGATCAAAAGTAAAAACGAAAAACAGAGACGAAAATGAACTTCAAGAACACCGAGTTTTTGGCGCCAAAATTTGAATTCAAATCTCAGAATTTTTATAAAATATTTTTTGGTAGATCTTGAAAAATTAAAAGCAAAAAATTGAAATATATAGATCATAGGAATCAAACAAAACAAATTTGACAAAAATCAGGCCAGAAATGAGCAAAGTATGCACAAATCAAATAAGCTAGGTTCATTTGCACATTAGGACGAACATCCTTCAGTAATCAGGTCCTAGAGACTTCATTTCAGATCCAAATTAGACAAATAATATCATTTCAGAAACTAGAAAGAAAGACAAAGAGAACGCAACAAAAATCACTAAAATCTGAGATCATTTGATTGATCAAAAACAAAAACGAAAAACAGAGACGAAAATGAACTTCAAGAACATCAAGTTTTTTGCGCCAAAATTTGAATTCAAATCTCAGAATTTTTAGAAAATATTTTTTGGTAGATCTTGAAAGTTTAAAAGCAAAAAATTGAAATATATAGATCATAAGAATCAAACAAAACAAATTTGACAAAAATCAGGCCAGAAATGAGCAAAGTATGCACAAATCAAATAAGTTAGGTTCATTTGCACATCAAGACGAACATCCTTCAATAATAAGATCATAGAGACTTTATTTCAGATCCAAATTAGACAAATAATATCATTTCAGAAACTAGAAAGAAAGACTAAGATAACGCAACAAAAATCACTGAAATCGGAGATCATTTGACCGATCAAAAATGAAAATGAAAACAGAGACGAAGATGAACTCGGAAATCCGAGAAGACGCAAGAAAATTAAACGAAATAGAAGCAAGATCTAACCTCCATTGATGTTCTTGAATGACACTTGATAGCATCTTGGAAGATGATGAATAACTGGTTCCATGGAGGCCAAGGAGATGCTCAATTGGATGTAGAATTCAAGAGTCTCTTTGGTGCTCCCCTTAGAAAAAATCTAAAAGCCCCATTTCAATGACCCAAAGTGCTCCTCTCTCTCCCTCCTTAGAAATTCTGAAATTTTTCTTAGAAATGAAGAATCCCCTTAAACTAAATGAAAGTCCCTATTTATAGATAAAATTTCAAAAAAGGAAAGGGAAAAAAGAAAGGGAAAAAATTTCTAGAATTAAAGAAGCTTCCCCCTTTTGTTTTCTAATTTTTCTCTTTTTTGTTTTCTTTTCATTATTTTCTTTATTTTTTTTCTATTCTTATTTTGTTATTTTTTCCTTTTTCTTTAACTAATTCTTAACCATCATTAACTAATCCAACTAACTTTCTAACTAAATTTTTAACTAAAAAATTATTTTTCTTTCTTTCTCTTTCTTTTTTCTTTAACTAATTTTTAACCATCATTAACTAATCCAACTAACTTTCTAACTAAATTCTTAACTAAAAAATTATTTTTCTTTCTTTTTCTTTTTTCTCTAACTAATTTTTAACCATCATTAAGTAATCCAACTAACTTTCTAACTAAATTCTTAACCAAAAAAATATTTTTCTTTCTTTTTCAATTCTTTTTTTCTTATTTTTTGATTTTAGACTAAAAAACAAAATGATTTATTTTGGGATTTTAAATTTATCCTCGGACATAATTCAATGTTCACAAGAGATACTTAAAAAATAAAAAATAATCTTATTTAGTTATGTAATAATTTTTTTAACTTTATTTTTGTTAATATAAAAAATAATAATAAGTTAATAAAATATTTTAGTAAATTAAGTAGGTAAGTATTTAATTCAAATTATTTTTAGAAAGCGGTCACTTTTAGTATAAACTCTCTAATGAAACTTTTTAAAGAAAATAATTTAAAATTAATCTCAACTAAATATGCACTAAACTTTTTATTTAAACGACACATTATAAAGTATTATAATATATCAATGAAATTATTAACAATGAAGTATCCAATCATGAATTTGAAATGAACTTTTGTTTAGGAAATGATTGAAAATAAAACTTCCTTCGTGTGAAACAAATGATTGAAAACATTGCTGATTTCAAAGCATACTAAACACGTTGAGTTAACATATTACAAAATATATTTTTTTAACATATATGTTATGATTGATTAATTTTTTAAAAAGTTGAAATATTTATTTTATAAATTAATTAGTTTGTAAAATTTATTTTAATTTTTTTAAAAATTAATAATTATAAAAAATGTGTTCAATAATATGTTTTAAAAAATTATTTAAATATTTATTTTTAAAATAATAATAAAAGTTTTGAAAGAAAGACATATATGGAATACGTTTAAAATTGTGTTTAGGATAACTAATTGAAAGTCGAATAATTGGAAGTTGATAAATTATTAATTTAATTAAAAATGCTTAGTAAAATTAATGATAAATATAATATAATAAATATAAATATAATGAAATAATATATTAAATCATTACAAATTTGATATTAAATTTATAAAAATAAATAGATAAAAAATATTACATTATAAAAATATGTTAACAAATAAATTTTTTTTTAAAATGATTAAAATAAACTACCTTACTAAAAAAACTGAAATGTAATAACAAATTTTTTATTTAATAATTTCAGCTTTCATTAACTTAAAATGATTTTTTAAACATATTTAAATTAACTTTTATACAAATCTTGAATTCGAATTTTATGACTCAGTTATATTCTGAAAAAAATGTTTAAATAATGTATGATATCATATATGTATTTTTAATGCGTTCATAATGATTAAAATTAATTTACATAATATTTATATCTTCATTATAATTTAATATTTATGATTTATATAATATTATTTTAATTTATGTATTATATTTTGATCGTATCATGTATTATTATATACGTGGCATGGAATTGTTTTAACTTAATTAAAACTTTCGAATTCCAGTTTTTTAAAATACGTTTACGTTAAAACTGAAAACAAGTTGAAGGATAAAAAACACAAAAACCGGTCGTCAGCTTATACACCAGAGTTCCAAGATCAAAGAACCGTTCAGATGAACAATCAGAGTAGAAGAATTATATTTGTATAATCAATATATAAGCAATAAAATAAATAACAAAGAGAAAAAAAGATATAACGGATAATATGTTAAAAAAATGTTATATAAATTATAATAAAAATATCATATACCAGGTAAAATGCGAAACACAATCCTCTCGAAACAGGAGCAAAAATTAAAACTTAGAAGACAAAATGAGCAAATTATACTTGTCATAAATCATGTAAAAGCTGGTCCAAATTGTTCTGGTCTGCACATGAGTATTTTTTTGTTAATTATTATTTTATAAACTTTGAAAATTGGAATTGAAACATATGATTGTATAACGAAATCAAATACACTCAATTTCATTAGTTGATGATGTTCCATTATTCAAGGTTGTCCTTCCCCCTTTGACCACAAGCAGAGGTACCCTTTCCTTGTGTACCATTCTCTCCTTCACTTCTTCTGACACCCCACTTGAACTTGGAACATTCCCACCTGTCCCTTTCTTGGAACCCTTCATTGCAAGCCTCTTCAATTCAGAGCAAAACCCGCTAATTTGACTCAGAATCTCTCTGCCACCCAACAAATTTTGTGCGGAGAAAGTGCTCTTAAGCTGAGTTTTTCTATGACTTTTCACAGGATACTCCATTGAACCATCCAATTGTTTTGGATTCTCCTTCTTTGGCCTCATCAGTGGTTTCTTCAGCTTGTTGGTCCTACCATTGGGATTTGGAGCAGAAAAGTTTGGATTTTTATTCTCACTGTCTTCAGAAAAGTTCCCAGAACAGCTGGGTCTTCCCAATTTCTCACTAGACTTGGCATGACAACTTTCTGCGGCTGAAGAATTTTCCCTGTGTACACCAAAACCATTCTTAACATAAGCATTTCTATTTATTTATTTATTTCTTTTTTTATATTTTTTCTTCTTACCTTCGGTTTCTGTCCCTAAAGGGAAGAATTTCAGAAATGGTTGCAAATCTTAGTAGCTTGGCCTGAATGATAAAATGAAAAGGAAAAATTTAATTGATTGCCTTAAAAAATTAAAATTCAACAAATTAAGAAATTTAATTATTTATGAGAATGCAAGAAACTAAAATTAAGGTTGCAACCTTGGAGTTGGTTGTGGTTGTGGGTTTAAGAAAATCTTCAGCAGTTTTTGGATGCTTGCAATCTAAAAGAGGAAGAGAAATTCAGCAACAAAGAAAACCTAAAAGGGAAAGTTCATTTAAACGTTTGTAGAAGGCCTCACCGTGAGTGCAGAACCAGGCTTCATCGTTAACAACAAGAGGCTCATCCGAAGCAGTGAGATCAACCCATTTAGGCGCTTCAAAGTTCTCGTACGTGTCATCTTGAATGAACGTAGAATCAATGTTGTCCCAGTCAATGTTTTCCGGTTCCATCTGAAATGTTTAAGCAAAAAACAAAGAGATTTAGAGATGAATTGGGGAATGCAAAATAGAAAGGAAAAAAGACACTGGAAATTTGCTGCAATTGCGAAAGTCCCAGGAGGTGTTGTTCCGCTTCAAGAATCTGTGGAACCCAAAGATTAGAAGATGTTAGAATGAACAATAGCAGTGGTTTCTATAATGTAGTTAATTGGGACTGTGAATTCTGTAACGTTTGGAGCATCACGTTCGCATTGTGATGTTTAAAACATTTTCGACCGTTGGGCACTTTGACCCTCTTCAGTTTCCTCTGTCTTTTAATAAAAAGAAAAATGACACACCCTAGTGGCTGGTCTTAATTTGTTTTTGTTTTTCGGTTTGGGCTTTCATCGATGGTTTGGGCCTTCATCTTCTGTTGTCATTTCGATCGGACTGAATCAGATTTTAATGAGACCCAAGTAATACTAATCAACAAGCCTTATTTGGACCCCGTCCAAAAAAATAACTTAAGTGGACATTTAATATGATTAGTTAATTTTAAGTTTAATTTTTAAAGTTAAATATATTTTTAATCTTGTATCAAATAAAATATTTTTATTTTTTAATTTTAACTTTAAAATAATTATTTTTATAAATAAATTATTTTGAAATTTTAAAATAATCAACATTTTATACCTGATATATATTATATTTAATATATTTATGATAAAAAATTAAAAATAATTTATTTATAAAAAAACTACAGCAATCATTTTCAAAATAAAGAACTAAAATCAAATTTATATAATTTTAGAAAAATTAAAAAATAAATTTAACGTAATTTTTTTAATTAAAATCATGCTATGAGCGTTTTTATACATACAAAACAGTTATTGACTAAAAAAACATGCATCAGTATCATACGTATTGTTGGTCCAAAAAAATTTCTACTTTTGATGTTTCGAAGGCGTGCACACTCTATCAATTTTTTTAACAATAAAATTCAAATAATAAAATTTAAATTTAAAATTTTATGTAAAATTAGTCTAATTTTCCTCCATTAATCGGTTAGGCTTTCACACTCTATCAATCTGATTATCTAATGAATATAAAACAACGGGAGAGTTTTTCTTTTTTATTCTCGCTTTGCACTGTTATGCCACCATATCAATAATTGATTTGCCATTAACCATTAAAGTTAAGAAGCTTCGTTTTTGCAAATAGCACAATTCTCGTTTCTAGATTTATCTTCATTTCAATTTTTTCTGTGGTGATTAAATAAAATTATTTACAGATTTAAAATTTATATATATTGATAAATAAACATGTTATTTGTGTATTGTATAAATATTTTTAATTTAAATAGATTTAAAAAATAAAAATAAATTAAATATTATTATAAATAATTTTATTATTAGTACAAAATAAAAATATATATAATTATTTAAAATTAAATAAAAATTTATTAAAACAATAGTATATAATTTTTATGATATCATATATCAAACTTAAAAATAAACTAAAATTAAAATTGATTAAAATAAAAATTTTGAAAATTAATTTATTTAAAAAATATTTTAAAATTTATTGTAGTGTAAAAAATATATAAATTGGATTCACCAGAACAAAATTAAAAGTTTCATCTACTTAAATAGAATTATAAAATTTTAAATTTTGATTATTTATATTTTCCTTTTAAAATTTTTATTTTTTAACTCATAGAAAAAAATAATTTAAAATATTTTAAATTCTTTTATAAAATAGGTTTCTTTCTTAAAACTTCTTATCCAAAAGAAATTATAAGTCAAAAATCAAAATGTGGTTCCATCCATCAATGCATAAAAAAAAAAGGGTCGTTGGATGTTGGCATTTACTTCCTATGCTTGAGTGACCGACTTTCTGAACGCCCACCTGCTAATGAAGTTTAAAATCAAATTAGTTGGCCAACCAAGTTAAATAAGAACAAACTCAACCATTTTACCTAAAGTTTGCATTCAATTATGCAGGATGTATACAAAATGCATTCAAATGGGTAGCAACCACTTAGTATAATTTTACAACATTTACTATCTATTATCACCCACATTAGTATGCTTGGATTAGCAAGTGTTTGGGTATACTTTTTTATTGAGTGAAATAAACAGTTAAATTTAAAAAAAAAAATTATCGAAACATAATTAGGTAGTATTGTATAAAAATTTAAAATCAGATTATTTGTATTTATAAATAATTTTTTTAAAAATATATAATTAAATATTATTAATTTTTTATTTTTTATTTTGTTCTTAATAATGAATTATTTTAAATATAAAATTAACTATTATATATAACTTAAAATCTATTTTATAACATCACTATAAAAGAAACAATTCTTCTATATACTTCAAAAAATAGATATTATAAAATCAATTTTTTCCCACATATTCAAACATTAAATTTATTTTACTTCATCATTTACAAAAATAATTGTTTTACCTAACTTTTTCAGCTAAGTCAAACACATGTTTTAAGATATTTGAAAAAAATTATAATTTTTTTTTGAGTTTGTAAAAATAATTTACGATTCCTATAAGCTAATTTTAATTTATTTCAGTAAAAAATTTTATGTAAATTTTCAAAATATTTTTTAAAATTTATTTCAATATGTTTCATGATCAAATTTATTATGTAAACTCTCATATAATAAGCTCTTGTTTGATAAATATTTAATATGTATTTGGATGAAATTAAGAGTAGTTTGTTTAAGTTTTTTTAAAAATATACAAATTATTTATATTTTGGTATTCTATAAAACAAATTGTATTGCTTATTTACAATTATAAAAAAATTATTTTAAAAGATAGTTATAGTTTCATTTTTTTAAAAAGTTATTAAAAACACTTCTTAAAATAATATAAATTGTTTTTTAAAGTTTATTCCTTTAAAATTTAAACAAGCAACTAAAATAATTAAGTGATTTATTTTAAAAATAATAATTTTCATGTGAAGTAATTTTAAATGAATGGACTCTAACTGTTCATATTATGTGAGAAAAAGTATGATAAGGACTGTTTAATCTTATTTGATAATATCTATAAAAAAATAAATTTATTATATTTTTATAAATAAGATAACTTATTTAAAATAAGTAAAATTTTAAAATTTATAATTAAAAATCATCAACTTATTTTTAAGTTAATTTTTTAATATAAAATCAACTATTATAAATAAAATTTATATATATATATATATATACTTATAATTTTATCATAAAAATATTAATTCTTTTATAAAATTTATAAAAAAATTATTTTAAAATTACTTATCATTTATCAAAGTTTATTTTATACTATTAATCATAACAATAATTTATCATAAATCTGATCGATTATTAAAATCATCTAATTTTGTTAACAAATTTAAACATATAATTAGTTAAAATAGATCCTAAATAAAATCATTGTTTACAAGCAATATCAACAAGGTCCTTGAGACCAGAACGTAGGTCTTTATTTGCAGACCTCAGTTTATATTGAAACTTTTTTTTTTTTTTTTCAAGTGGAGTTACTTTAGCTCAGCCAACTGATAACTTTGTAAGTAACGGAAGGTATCATTCAAAAGGTAGGAAAGAATATTCAACGTGGTTTAACTATATTTATGAAGCATTTCAAAAATATTTATTTATATTTATAATTTTTTTAGAAAATTGTAAATCCTTATTTATAATTTTATCATAATTATTCAAATTTTAATTATAAAAAAAAATACATTAATGGTTAATGACTACATTGTTGTACTTGTAGATACTAAAAATATGGAATTTTTTAATTTGTAAAAGTTTTTGATTTTTTTATTTTAAAATTAATTAATGTAAGATTTGAATAAAACAAATTCGAACATATTTTTTCTCATTCAAAATCTCACATAATTTTACTTTGTCGTTTGATTGAATACTGTTGCTTCTTATTTTGCGATCTCTGCTTATTCTAAAATCTATCGGATTAATATCTTTTATTTTCACATACAATAATTTTTTTGATAAGATTTTTTTTTCGATCATGAGATCTTTCCATATAATATATTATGTTTCCTAACTATATTCTTTTTTATTTCTTGTATGAAGTTATAATCAAAAAAGGTATTATATGAAATGTATAAACAAGTATCCACAATTTTTGTTTTGAAGTATCCGTGAAAAGGAGAAAACAAGATAAAAAAACACACAAATTTAATATGGTGGTTTAACACCATCTAGCTAAATATACGGAACACAAAAAAAATTATTTATATCAAAACATTCATTCATATTTTAAATTTTTATATAAAAAAAATTATAATTTTTGTTTTACAATTTTTAACGTACAACTATCTAAATTTTAAATATATTCAAAAAAAATTATATTGTTGTTGTTATAAATGCTAAAATACATGTCAAATTTGATAATTTACAAAAATTTCATACTTTTTCTCTTAAATTATTCAATACAAAATTTAAATTAATTTCAACATATTTATTGTAGATTTATATAAAACACAATTAGATTCCCGAGTTAAATTGTTTGAATAATTAATAACTTAGTCTATTTATATTTAAGAGAAGTACTAATAATTTAAAAACATTTCAAAAATGGTGAATGAAATGGATATCCTTTTAAATTTTCCTCATCCAAAACATTCTTTCTCACATAGTCAGTGTAGTGCTTCCTGGTGTAGAAGATGGAATTGATCGTCCAAACTTCTTCAAGTTTGTAAATGTTTTCTTCTTTATTAAATCAATCTATAATTTAGAAACCAAATAAATTGAACATGCTTTTAAAATTCTGCCTTTTTTAAACCTCCGACACAGATCTATTCGCCATAAATCAGCTCTAATCCTGATCTAATAGATCTTGCACAAGTTGAAACCTCTAGATTCGGCCATTCTTTGACCAGTTTGAGTAGGAATTTGCATTGGTATATATTCCCGGTTACTTGAATTTGCCATAATGTTCATGTTAATTTTGCAGGAAATTGTAGTGTTCTCCTTTTCCTTGCTGTCTCCAACCCCTTAATTATTGTGATATATTTTTAGATATCCATTTTGATAAACTTTTATATAAAATAATTTTACTATTTTATTTAAATAAAATTAATTCTTTTAACTTACTTTAAATTATTACATCCAAACATTAATCAATTTTTTCAAATTCAGTTCTACCAAAATTAATTGGCTACTTTTTTAAAATTTAAACCAAACGGACAAATAAGTCAATAATACTATTCAACCAAAAGTTTGAATTTAAGATGACGTTTAAAGTTTAAAGATAGGTATTGGAATCCATGATGTCGATATTTACAGGGAACTGGGGTAGTGCAAGTATTAATTATCAGAAAAATATTAGTAATATGCATTTTATTTGATACAAAATTTTTAACAGAAGTGTTTAAAAAAATTAAATTTAAAAAGTATTTAAAAAATATTATATTTATCTTATTCCAAAAATATGAAAAAGAGTTCCAATCTTTTGAGGTTTAATATTTTTAAAGAATATTTGTCAAAATTTTAAAATTAATTTTTTATAGTAATATATTATTTTTAAATACTTTTACAATAAATTTGTAAAATCATTTACTAATTTCTCGATCAATATTTTAAGATACTTGTTAGTATTAATAATTGGTTATTTAAATAAGATATTTATCTCCTGTTTTTAAATAAGATATTAAATTCAAATATTATATATAATTTTTAAAATAATTAATTATAAAAGTTTTTATTAATATGTAATTTTTTAAAGGAATTAATTATGAACATTTTTATCTTAAACAAAATTACTATTTGTAAAGGATAGAAATAGTATACAAAATATAATTTTATTAATCAGTGATCTTAAATAAAAAATTTGATAGTTAAAAATTAATAATAAAATTTTTAATCATTTAAAAATTATTTTTTAATAAAATATACGTAAAATATATTAAAATTTTTAAAAAAGTAGTGTTGTAATTTTTAATTTTTTGGATATGGTTTAGTTATTAAAATTTGTGAAAAAAATATAAAAACGGTGTATTATTAATGATATATTTGGATAGAAAAATAAAAAAAAATTATGAGATGAGTAAAAGATGAAATTTATTTATTTGAATAAATTTTTTTGTATAAAGAGAAAGAATTATTTTTTACTTACATCACATATTTTTAATTCTCTATATAAAAGAAGAATTAAGAGAAAAAAAATTTAATTTTAATAGTTTAATTATTTTTAAAAACTAAATAATAAAAGTTATAATAATAATATAATAAAATTTTAAAATTTATATTATTTTTTAAATTTATATAAATAAAAAATATATTATTAATATTTTTTATGAAAATCTATTTAAACAACTTTTTTTTTAATATTTTCACATCATTTAGGTGTATTTATTACGAGTATTTATTGAGGAGACAGAAGAAAGAAAAAGAAAAAACGGTGCAGTGCAGTACTGAGCAGCTAGTAATTAAATTAGCAATAAATTGGTGGCAAGTGGCAACCGGCAACTCACACAGTGCGTGTGGTTCCGTTTGCGTCCTCTCCTCGGAAAGGAAATCCAAAGAGGGAAACGACGTTTGAGGACTCTGTTAACCAAATTTCGACCCGATTCGATTCGATTCAACACTCTCTTCTCACTTCCCAAACCAAATCAAATCTGAATCCTCAAAATATTCATAAACCATTATCATCCATTCCATTCCAATCCAATCCAATCCATTCCATTTTCTCCGTGTGTGTGTTTGTTGCGTTTCTGTGTGCTTAGGTCGTTGCGAAAGGAAGATAGAGTGGGCTGGGCTGGGCTTGGCATGGCTATTGCAGCTGCAGCTGTTGTGGTGCCATTGGGCCTGCTCTTCTTCGCTTCCGGCCTCGTTGTTAATCTCGTTCAGGTACCTACCATCTTCTCTTTTCTCCTTTTCACCATTTATCTGTTTTTTTTTTCTTCTCTGAGATGCATTGGCGCGAATTAGTCACTGCGCATGAACAAGGAAATCTAGCCCCTTCTGTATCGTTTGTTCTTGCGTTTGCCACCTTTCTATTAAATTATCATTTATTGTGAACAACTGGTGTATTGCATGCTCTACTATAGGTGCGGGACTTCTCTTGCCCCTACCAATAGGGGAAAGCGTTACAATATGAACTTTATAATAATTCAAATCTGGGCCTCGCCTTTCAAATCCGAACTAAGTTGTAACCGTTAAACACTTTTGTAGATAACTAGAAAGACACAACAGAGAAATAGTTGCGTTTCTGATTGATTGTGCTGGAATTTTATATGAAAGTTGACTAAAATAGAATTTATATGAAGGGTAAGCTTTTGAATTTTATTCTGGCGTGACTGTATAATACTTGCTTACTGCTTAGTTAGTTTGGATATTGACTGTGGGAATAAGATGTATAGGGGGGCTGAGCCTTATATCCGGGCTTATTTGGTCAGTGTGAAGAGAACGTTTGATGATGATGCATAAGGTGAAAAGCTTGAGTAGTTCATAGGAACCATTTGGTTAAATTGATGTTGGGTTGTGCATAAAAAATAAAAGAAAGGGAAATTCCAAAGTTCCCACTATCGATCCCTGAGACAAATTTGCTTCAAGTATTGGGAACTGTTGTTTCATTTATTGTATTTACCCATGGCATAACACAAGGAGTTTTGAACTCGTGTACTGATAAAGTGAAAGAAATCTTTGTGAAGTTTGTTAATTTGTTCATCATGAATACAAATCAAGTGCACAAAAAAAGATTTGTAAATTTTTTGGTTTCATGAAATTAAGCACAAATGAAATGTGAAGAGTAAAAAATAAAATTAACAAATTTTTTGTTTGATCTCTTGATTTCTCTTGTCTCAGGCAATATGCTATGTTCTTGTAAGGCCACTGTCGAAGAATTTGTACAGACGGATCAACCGGGTAGTAGCAGAACTATTGTGGCTGGAACTTGTATGGCTTATTGATTGGTGGGCGGGAGTTAAGGTGTTTGACCAGTTCCAAGTTTTCTGTAATTTTCTTTGTTTCCTTTTTGGCACTTTTGTTGTCCTTTAGTTAATTATCCACCAGTGCATAGTTTGCTTTTGCTATGCAATTTGCTTGCTCTATGTGGATTCTAGAAGATATGGAAATTGGGTCTATATATTTTTCTTATTGTCCATTTCTTCCTGACAAACCTGTAAGGATTAAATAAACGTTGGGCCTGATCATTCTTGCCATCTACTTGGAAAGGTGGTGTGATTAGATTGAGCCTGGGAAATCTGTCTGCCTTGTGTGCATGACTTACACAACAACAATATATTATGAGCTTTATAATGTTGCATTATTAGTCCCAAATATCTCGGTGAAGGTTGTTTCAATGGGAAATTAACCTGCATCAGTTGCTTCTACTTTGCAGTACTAAAAAAGAGTCAAATTTCAAAATTAGGACTCATTTGTTTGTGCTTTTCCCAAAGAAAACGTACTTTTTATTTAAAATGTTTTATAATTATTATGGGATTTTTTTAAAGAAAATCTAAATATAAATGTTTTTGTGTTTTTCTCAAAAGCTAAAAATAGTAGCTTCCTATTAAAACGGCTCTAAAAAAGCTGTATCTTAGAGTCACTTGTTTTAAGCTTAAAAAACATGTTTGACTTGAATAGACTTCCAACTCAATAAAGCTACTCTAGCTGGCATTTATTTTATACAAGGAATGTAATTGGGTAAAGGGAATTACCTCCTTTAATTGATTCTTTCAGCAGCAATAGCATGAATTTTAAGTATAGTTGCCTATTTGGTTATTTCTTAGGTTGCTCGTGGGCCTGGAATGGTTGGTATAGAATGTTTAGTTCATATAGTCATTAGTGGTTCTGTACTTCTGTCCACTAAATTTCTTGGATCTTTAGGACCTTTGGCTGTCTAGGGAAGATGTTATGGTGACATAATACTATATAGCACTATAATCAATTTGATTGGAGAGGATTTGCTATCCTCCTTATTCTCATTCTAATAATTTCCCCCTTTTCTTCATAAAATCTTTTTCCTTTTCTACCATCCTAGCTGAAAAAACAGAGAAACTATAAAAGGGGTAGAGATTTTGAGAGAGTGTGGATATTAATACCTGCAAGACATGATTCTTATTATCTCTTAGGTTTTCCTTCTTCTCTATTTTTAATAAAGTTTTTTATTTAAAACAAAAGTCCCTGAGATTTGTGATTTCAAGACTTAACTTTTTCTTTTGAAATGATAGCTTTGCTTGCTTAGAATTTTTTGATTCAAGTTAAATTTTAGTTGAAGGAAATAATGCCTTTCTCTAGTTCTGTATCACGAGCAGTTGGAAAAATTAGACCATTGGACTATTCTTCAAACAGCTCCTTTTGAAATCAATTCCTTCCAGAAGGATGCTAATGGGTTAGGTAGCCGGTTGATTGCTGCCATGTCACATAGGACTCAAGGGAAATACATTTTTTCAATGACTTTTCTCTTGCCATTGTTTAATACTTTCAGAAAGAGTGATGTTATCAAAGAATGAATATTTGCTATTTGAAAATCATAATTTATGAACTGTAATTTAATTATTCTGTTGCATTTTGTATAATTAAATCTTTCATTTGGAACTTTCTGGTTCTAGGTCCAAGTATTCACAGATTGCGAAGCCTTTCGTTTGATGGGTAAGTCTTTTGTTAGCCTATGCATTTAGGACTAGGTACATTTACTCCCTCATTCTTTCTTCATGTATTATGCATGTAAACTTATCTTCTGGAAAGGAAAAGGGGTAATTTCTGGGGCCACATATGCTTACAATCATTTGATTCCGTTTTGCTTTTATAGGTAAAGAGCATGCACTTGTGATAAGCAATCACAGAAGTGATATTGATTGGCTTGTTGGATGGGTTACAGCTCAGGTGATTGTCTTATTTGGTATGACCTTTTCCACATCTTCAAGGCTAGAAACTAACGCAATTTTACATGTATCAAAATATGTAGTTTATTTTTTTGAAAGTTCAAATTGCTTGATATTATGATACTAGGACAAAAGTATTCATATTTAAGGGTTACTTATGTCTGTGTTATTGTTTAACAAAATATGGTACTACTCTTCGATGTGTTATTTTCTATTTGTGACATATTTATTTGGCTTTTGCCTGCTGATTGTTTATTTAACATTATTCAACAGCGCTCAGGTTGCCTTGGCAGCACTCTGGCTGTGATGAAGAAATCATCAAAGTTTCTGCCGGTATGTGCTTTACTATGATTTTTACTTTCCAAATGAAATTATTCAGGCAATATGAATAAATATCCTAAAATGTCATCTGTGGAAGCAGTAACACTTAATTCTCTTTTATATGTTTTATTTTCTCATATTTTCAAAATCCTGATGTAAGCTTTCTAGTATACATTTATGCTATAATTTCCCATTTAGATTATTTTGAATCTTGTGAAGTATTGGATTCAATTTTCCTTCTTGGAAGTTATAGATGTCCAACTTTTTTATTCACCAAAGAATAATTTTGGCATGTAGTTATGATGCGTTGAGCATTACAAGTATGATTTTGTATGTATGATATCTCAATTATTTACCATCACATTGGGATATATGCTAAGTTCTACATATGCAGGTTATTGGCTGGTCAATGTGGTTTTCTGAATATCTTTTTCTGGAGAGAAGTTGGGCCAAGGATGAAAGCACATTAAAGGTATGGCATATTAAAAAATAATTAATTTATACCTTTTATCCTCATAAGTTGAGATACATGCTTGTGTTTGTCAGATTGATGTCTTATTTATAAAGCAATACATACAGTGACTATAAACTCTCTCTCTCTCTCTCTCTCCGGGGTACATAAAGTGTTTGATTTCATTTGGGAATCTCATTTCAGTGTTTGTTATCTTATCTGCAGTTGGGCCTTCAACAGTTGAGTGATTTTCCTCTTCCCTTTTGGTTGGCTCTCTTTGTAGAAGGAACACGCTTTACACAGGCCAAACTACTAGCTGCTCAGGAATATGCAACAACCACTGGATTGCCTGTTCCTAGAAATGTTTTGATTCCTAGGACTAAGGTGAAGTATAAATATTTTCTTAATTTTTTATTTTGTTTCTTTCTTTCCTTGCTTTTTGTTCCATGGATTTTACTAAACTCAAAAATTTCTTTGACCTGAATAAAAATCCAATAACAATTAAGTAACTTGAAAACAAGCCAAAACAACAATATAAAGTTATAAAGTACTTCTAGAACTAAAAATATAAGTTTACTGAAAACTTATAATTTTAAATCCCGAAGTTATTGTGATCTGGTGAGGTCTTTGGACAATTACAGCTGGCCGTTTTGTTTTATGTTAACCAGAATGAGATAATCTGAGAAACTTAGGATTTGTTGATGTTTGTGTGTCTGGAATCACTCATTACAAACCATTAATTTCTGTTTTTTCTGGACTAGTGTTTTCTGTTAAATTCTGGTTCATCTAACTGCATGTTATTGAATCATAATTGATTTGATGCTTTGTTTGGGGGCAGTGCCTGATGGGGTAGTTAGGATGGCCTTGGAAAGAACTGCTATGCTAAAGTTGTGTCAATATCCAATTAAGTTCTGCAATCCTTTTGTGATTTGGATGGAGCAAGGAGCTCAGATCTTTATGGAATTCTTTCTACCCACTAAACATGTTTGGAGATGGTTGTGTTATGGTCTTAAAGCCTTTCATTGATGTTTTTCTTTAGGTTTTATAGGGAGTTGCCATTTTTAATGTGAAGAGCAGTTGGGCAGCTTTGCTGCATTCCCTTGTTTTTATTTCTGTGCCGTATTTGGTTTTGTCTGTATTGAAAGATATTTTATTGTCTCCAAGACTGTGCTTTACACTTTTCTCCAATAAAGTATTATTTATTTATAAAAATTGTTTAATATAACTAGGTATGGTTTGGAGGTTTGCGTTATATTAAATTCTCCGGCCTCAATCTCTATTTTACATTTTATGCCTTGGCTTACCTTTTTTGTTCTAAGTTTACATGAATAGTGCATTCAATCTGACTTATTGAACCATAATAGCCTGCATACTTGTCATTATATTTGGTCCAATTGTTCGTTGATTTGGTTTACTCAATTGTTCATTTATGTGCTTTACTCTGAATTTTTGCTTTATTTTTTCCTTCAGGGGTTTGTTTCTGCCGTAAGTCATATGCGTGAATTCGTACCTGCCATTTATGATGTAACAGTGGCTATCCCTAAGAGTTCCCCTGCTCCTACAATGCTAAGACTCTTCAAGGGGCAACCTTCAGTGGTAAGCCAATCAAAATAAGATTTAGAATAATTTCATCTCAAGTTTCCTTCAACTTTTTTCTCTTTCCATGATGTTTTCCTGGTTCAGAGTTTTTTTAGTTTTGGTCAACAAATAACATGTTTGAGATATGATTGACTTTACCTTTTTTATGCTGTCAATAGCTAAATCCTTTTGCTTTTACTAAGTTCATGTTGCACTATTCTCCAATTAAGCAATCATTGCAGAGAATGTAACTGCTGAAATTAACCCTAATGGGATTAAAAACAGGAATTTCTGTTAGGATGAAAGGAATGATTTCCTTGCTCAATGTGTCTTAATTTGTGCTTATTATGTTATACACCTTTATTTAGATTTTGACTCTGGTATTAATACCTAAGGTATTTCTCTAATTGCTTTGGGCAAATGGAAGCCATTAAAAGCTGGTCAAGACAAGGAATCCGGTTCAGGGAAAGTAGGATGATGTTACCTGTCCTCTGATTTAAAAGGATCTAGTTTAAGATATAATAAGAGGGTTAGTAGGGGATCATGAAGCAATTCTGTTAATAACAGATTAACTTCTAGGTAATTGGTGATAAAAGGAGATTGAGAATTCAGTTAGAGTCAGTTGAGAGTTGCAATAAGGAAATTGGAAGGGAGAGAATGAGATCTTGGATTCCAGGGAGTTCCCACTGTATCAAACTGGTACTGATCAGATTCCAGGGTTTTTATTCTTTTTACTTTTGATCCAGTTCCATCTGAAGAATTTGAGATAGGTATTTTATTCTTTGATTTCTATGTTAAGCCACACTATTTCAAGGGATTTTGGAGGCAGTGTTGTTACTCGAGGAAAATAAGAACAGATATGACTTGGTACTCTGGTGATTAAGTTTGAAGAACAGTTGTTCTTTTGAAGATCTATAGTTTTCTATTTAGACTTGGTGCTGAATGATTTTAAATGGCTCTTATATGTTTGGGTTTAGAATATTTGAAAGGTTTGCTATTTTGTTGATGCTGAAGGGCTCTACTATGTTTAGTCTTTGCTTATATAATTTCATCAAGAGGATCCCTATTATTCTTTCCCCAGGTGCATGTTCGTATCAAGCGACATTTGATGAAGGAATTGCCAGAAACAGATGATGCTGTTGCTCAATGGTGTCGAGATATATTTGTGGCCAAGGTGTTTGCTGACTGAACTTTTTTGCTGTTTTTCCCCCTTCACAGGGTCCATTTCTAAGTAATTCTTGTATAAATATAATTGTTCGTTTTTATGTAGGATGTGATCAATGGTAGATTTTGAAAGATTTTGCAAAATCTTCTGCTTGTCCTGTTGATTTTCTGTGTACATTGTTGTACTTTGATTGTTCTGCATCACTCATTTTATTTTCTTTTTGACGCTTGGAACACTAGGATGCTTTGTTAGACAAACATATAGCTGAGGATACTTTTAGTGATCAAGAGCTGCAGGATACTGGTCGACCAATAAAATCTCTTTTGGTGAGATACTTTCTCAATATGTCTAATCCTCGTTGACATTCTTATTTATCAGATATCCGTTTCTCTGCTGTTCTGTTTACATATGAATGCTTTCCTAAAGAATCATCAATTTTCAGGTAGTTATATCTTGGGCTTGTGCGGTCGTTGCGGGGTCTGTAAAGTTCCTACTATGGTCTTCGCTGCTATCTTCCTGGAAGGGTGTTGCATTTTCTACTTTTGGTTTGGCAGTAATTACTGCACTTATGCACATCTTGATTCAATTCTCTCAGGCTGAGCGTTCAAACCCAGCCAAGATTGCTCCTGCAAAGCCCAAGAACAAGGGGGAGCCACTGGAGGCTAATGACAAACAACAATAGTTTACTCACAAGTTGCCCAAACCCAAATCTTCCTTTTACTTAGATAGGGACTTCATCTGCAATCCTTATTTTGGCAAACTTGATGTTATTTTTGGGTTTAGTGTGACTCACGTGATACTCTTTCTATTTTGCTTTCAAAATCTTACGCATGATGTGCCTCAATTCTTCTATGTAGTATTATGTATGCTTATTGATTCGTTGTTTTTAAATTAATTATTATGGCTTAGAAAAATTCTACCACATTTGGTTTTCTTTTTGCTATTTATGCATTTTGTATTTCCATACTTGAAATTGAAATTTATTATGACAGGACACGGAATAGAGTTTGTTTGTTTTGCCATTGAGGCTACAAGGTCCCCTGATTTGAGGCAGAAGCTTAAAATCTGACGTTATTTTCTTCAGTTCCTGATGTTATTGGTAAATTTTGACACCGTAGACGGTAGTGTGTAACTGATTCTAATATGTATTTTTTTCAATGCATGAATTTTGGTAAGATGCACCTTAAGGAATTAATAATAAAAAATTATTAATTGAATAGTACTTTCAAATTTGAAAAATTAATACTTTATAATTAATTAATGATAAATGTTTTAAATTTTTATCATGTGTTTAGATGATATATATATATATTAACACTTGAGATTTAGGCTTGGTATGTTAAAAAACAGATGATATATATTTAAAGTCGAATTCAAACTAAAGGTTACCTTATTTTAAACATGATTCAATAGCTTATTAATGGATTATTATATTTTTTGTTCAATCTTTAAATAAAATTTTGTTATTAATTTATTATTTAAGAAATATTTTTATTAAAAAATAAAGTAAATCTGTAATAAAATATAATTTGTATTTATGATTTACGATTGAAAATAAATTTGATGAATTTCTTTAAAGCAAATTTAGTCCTTTATTTATTTAAAATGACTACAGAAAATTGACATTAGGTAAATAGTGTGTACATAATCATAGGATGATAATGAACATAATTATAATTTTTTTAAGTAAATATACTAAATATAATCTTTATAGTCAACAATATGGTGATTGCGATTTTACAAAATAGACAATCGTCTTGATTATTATTGACACCATCAAGAACTAGAAATAAAAATAAAAATTGAAATGTGATGTAATGTATCATAATTATCTGTTTCATAAATTAATACAAGGGACCATATATGTGAAACCGATACTGTGAGGACTAAGGGCAATTTACAAGGATTACCTACTCATAAGTCATCATAGGTACTTAAGACACTATAATATGGTCATTGGAAATCAGAAACGAAAGAAGTATCCGAGTGATTCCACTGCTAAATGAGAAATAGCATTTGCCCAGTTTCTTCTCTTGCCACTTTCTTGTTGCTTTGCGCCGTAAAGAGATCATTCTTCATTCTGAAAGTTAGTTTGAGACCCATATAAAGATTGGACCACAGGCCCACTGACCAAGAACTTAGTCCTTATCCAACTCATTCTTATCAATCTCCAAATCAGCATAGGAAAATGAATACATTTAAATTCAGCTTTATGAGCATGTTATAGCTGCCAAAATATTTGAAGGACACACCACAAAGTGACAACATCTCAATTATGGTCTCAGAATGGGTTAATAGTTTGTGGTCTCTGTCAAAAGCTCAAAGCAATCGATGAAAATGACATCATTTTTGGACTTTCCGAAGGCTCATTGATGACTGAAAATTGCTGTTATCCCTCCACTCTCTCCAATAGTAACTTCTTTTTTTGTCCATTTTTTTATTTACGAAAAATCTACTTGTAGCTCCATAACAGAATATGTGAACTGTAAAAAAAAGGGAACAAGTCACCTGTGTTTCATTAATCAAATTTGGATAAAGATGAAAGTGTTTTAAATTTTCATATACTGAAAAATAAAACCCCCGTCATAAGATAATTATGATTGGAAATTTGATTCTTTTTTTTTTTTTTACATACATCTCAGTTCATTTTATAAAGACTAATCGTGGGCTGGAATGGAAGCCATTATTAATAAGAAAAGTTATCATTGTACATTTCATTTGCATGCATCCAGTAAAAATAAAGATAAAAATAAAAATATGATCGATAATTAATAAAAAATGAAAAAAATAAAAGAAGAAAAGTAATGAATAATAATTGAGGTCGTTTAATAAAGATTAATCTGGCTTTTATTGTCAACTTGACCAAACATCAGATCAGTGTTTAATCCTTCCATGTATGAATGGACAAAAAGTAATAATGTTGAGTGGTGAAAAACGCAGAGCTTAATGTTCAATCTTCAAAACACACTGTGGTGTATATATACATACGAGCTTGATGCATGCTGGATAGTTTTATCTTTCATCATCATGCGCAGTGAGTCAATTAAACCTAGAGAGAGAGAGAAAATGATGTCAAAACTTTGTACAAACAGTGACTCTCAATCATAGTACTTCCAATGTTTAACTGTCGCTCTTTCAAACACATCCTTAACTCTGTTTAATTTAAGAATAATTTTAAATATTTCCATTTTTTATTTTTTAAAATTTTTAATTATTAAATAAAATATTAAATACCTTTTTATATTTTAAACAATAAATACATTAACTTTTATTAAATATTTATTTTATTATAAAAATTATTAGAAAAATAAGTAAAAAGATATAGCGAAATTGATAATTCGTGTCAGACTAATGATGAATGCCGGTTACAGTGAGATAAATGTACTAAAAAAATTATTGGACAACCAGGGAAGCAACTATGATTGCAAGAAAAGCCTTTATTTTAAGAATAGAGCATTTTATGCATAATGCAATCATTAAGGAACTATAACATCTTATAGATTGATTTTTTTTTTCAAAAACAAAATAAATTTATTATTAAAAAGGAAATCTTGAGAACATCCTTCTTAAGTGGGAAAAGGAAAACCCCTTATCCAAACAAAAACCGTATGTAAAGCATAAAGGTTGATTTTCCCCCAACACACAAGTGTAAGTTTGTAACCCCTAATAAACGATAAAAGTTAGCAGAATGAAAATTTCCTATAACGTCTAATTACAGATAATTTACTTCTATTACTACATTCCGTACTTTTTATTGTAAAATTTCCCAACTAGAACCTTTCAATTTGTTTCTTAAAAAAATATTATTAAACTTAAATGAGGCATATCAATCGACGTCAATTTTCCATAATTTTTTTAGTCTTTGGTCGAACATTTTTATAGATCTAATTGTGAGATTAATTCTCAGATTAGGGGTTATGTGATGGTTAGGCAAAGTCTTCTTAGAAATAGCTAATGTGAATATGTCTCTTAAGTTAATTAACCTATATCCTTCCATATCTACTGTCTCATGCTTTTTTTTGTTGTTGCATAAGCTGTTTTATAACCGATTAAAAGTACCAAAACATTAAAGTATTAATAAAATCTATAGTGAAATCTGTGTTAAATTTATTTTTAAATTTATAATTTGTTCTACTTATAGGTGTTATGCTCACTCAAAAAATATTCCAGTGCTTGGCTACTTTACAAACCATAATTTAGTTCCTAATGGATTTTAGAAACCTTATCGGATCTGTGAAACTTACAAGAATAGAGAAAAATTGAGAAACCGGAAACATTTTTAATTTAAGAAAAAAATTATTTTTATTTTTATTTTTATGAATAATGAAAAAGATATCATATTATTTTTACTTTATTTTTCACTTTTAAAGATTTGTTTATTAAATAGTAAAAACAGACTATACAAGTTTTTGAAAATAAATAATTATAAAAATAAAATATCTTTTAAACCAAACATTTTCTAGTTTAAAATATGAAGTCTTATTTATTCTTGATGGAGATTATAGGGATTGACAAATGGAAGGTAGGGATATTTGGAAGTTTTCAGAAGACATGGGCATGGGAACAAAGAATGATGTTTAGTTAATTAGTGATTCTCATCTTACAATGTAAACTCACTCGAGCAGTCTTGGAAATGTAAAGAATGATATAAGCATGGGATCTCGATCAGGTCAACACATACTCTTTTTGTGCTAAAATTGTTTGATTGTGTTCCCTTTTACCTTCACAAGTTTTACCTCTATCATTTTGTTAAATGTATCCAAACCAGCTAGACTCCATAAATCATTAAATATCTTCAAAATATTCAAAGTAATATTAATAATATTTGTATTCTTTTCATTTTTTCCTGGAATGACAAACCTATGCATATAGTGCTTCCCCCACTCCATGTTCTCAATGTACCATTTTCTGCTTACATTATGTATTTGCTCAAAAATCCCCTACATGTTTTCACATTTAAAAAAACATTTTCAAATGGTGAACTTTGAGCATCGTGAAGCTATCTTCTCATACCAGGGAAATAAAAAAGACTAAGTTTATTAATTTTTTTATTTTAATAATATTTGTCTTCCTTCTCTCCTCCATCTTTAATTATATTTGTTGGAGACATTATTTTCGTATAAAATATAAATATTTATATTATTTAATATTTATTTTTTATAAAATATAAAATATACCAAATATCTAATTATTAATTTAAAAATTATTATCAAATAAATTATATATAATATTATTAGAATAAAAATAAAATTGAATAAGTAATATAATAAATAAATTTTTTAAAAATGTTATAAAGATTATATAAAATAAAAAAAAATAAAGTTAAAGATTAAAAATATATTTGATAAAATTAGACGATAACTAGCTGAAAGTAAAGAAGATAAATAAAAAATAAAAAATTAGTTGAAAGCTAATATTTAGTAGAACTAACTATTAAATTATCAGATAAAAATAAAATAATAAATAAAAATATAATCATCTGACTTAAATTTAAATATTATAATTTTTTCTTAATTATTAATTTTAATATTTATATTATTTAAATTAAAATTATTATATAAAAATAAATTTAATATTTTTTATTTTATTCTTCTTTATATATATTTTATTAAAAATATTATATAAAATAAGTTTATAATTACTTTGATGATTATATATTATAAAAAATAAGTTTGTGATTTTATTTATTATTTATAATTTATTTTTAAATAAATATTTTTTATTTGAAATTAAAAAATATTTATTTTAAATTTTATAAATATATTTTAAATAATAATTTTATAAAATAATATTCATTTTATCTTTACAATATTTAAAACAAAAATTGAATATTTTATTATAAATAATTTTTATTTAATAAATAAATTAAATATTCTAATATTAATTAATAATATTTTATAATAAATGAAATATTATTAAATATAAAAAAAATAAAAAAAATAATTACATTTAGCTCGTAACTAAAATCTTGAAAATGACTAAAAATAATATTTAAAAAAATATTATTTATTTTATCTAATTACTAAAAAAATTACAATATCAAATTAAAATTATCTTAAATAATTTTTAACTAACTATTTTATCGTCTAAATAAAACATCTTAACAAACACATTCTAAATTATTTACGGGCTCGTACCAACAACCTCTTCCCTCAACCACTGGCAAAGCAGCAAAACTCCATAACCTCCACGAATACTATCTCCAAAAGAAAACAAGGAAAGGGACCTAAATATAAATAAATTTAAATAAAAGATAAGTGTAATTCTTATAATAATTTAATACAGGTTGCCTCTTTTATAAGGGTTAATATATGCATTACAAATCTATATTTTATATATATATATATATATATATATATATATTAATATTTATCAAGTTACTTGTTTATATACAAGATATTTTAGTTTTATTACCTTTATTTAAGAATATAATAATATACTTAGAATAATAAATATAATTTTGTTTCACATCAGGTGGATGATTTAACAGAGAGATTCTATTTAATTTATTCTTAAAGTATCTTTAGATAGATAGTAATATTAATACAATATAATATGTTGAATCTAATATATAAATGAATAGATGATTAAATTTCATGTCATGATACGAGATATTAAGTCGTATAACACAGGTATACATTAAAGTAATGATTATTAGATTAATCTTTCGTAAAAATGCTACAGAAATTGTTATATAAATTTATAAATGATTTTTAATAAAATAATAGTCTATGTTCTCCTTTAATTTAAAATAGTATGAATTTTACATGTTGAGTTTTATATTTTAATTTTATCAATTTCACCTATAATAAGATGATCATAAAATTAATAATTAAATAAGCAAATCATATAAATGAATGTGAATATTATCAAGATGAGATTTGTTTCACTGATATAACAAGAATGACATATGCAAAGCTTTTTATAAAGTTATACTATGAAATACATAAACATGCTAAATATATATATATATATATATATATATATATATATATATATATATATATATATATATAGAAAATCTATTCTGATATAAAAAATAAATTAAACTACACAATATAATGACATATTTCATATTTTCAATTGGATATCTAAATAAAGAAATTAGTTAAATAAAATACTATCACAAAATAAATTATGTTAAACTAATGACATTCTTAATATTTAAATAATAGTGGTATATTATTAAAGATTATTTTCTATTTGTGATATTAAATATAAAAAATTATATTTAATGTTATATTATAATTTTTTTACGGTTATATAAATTGAGATAGTTATATCATTAAAAATATTATTAAATAATATCTTTCAATGATAATTTTTAATAAATATAAATTTATAAAAAAAAATATAATGAATATTAAAACTACTATTATTTATATTTTAAAATTATCATTAAATTACTTTTGTAATGTTACAACCAAATATAAAGAACTTATAAAACTAGCTAATATAAAATAAAATTATAGTTCAACTAGAATTATTACCATAAAATGAGTCTAGCCACCACCGGAGTATGTGCATTAGGATTTTTGATTCTGTATATATAAAGCATTAATTAAATGCTAAACCTAGTATGCATAAACTACTAATGCTAAATAAAAAGATGAAAATTAAAAATTAATAAACTATTAATTAAATTAAAAATATTTGATAAAACTAGTTATTAAATTAACTAATAAATATAAAATAATAAATAAAAACATAATTAAATAATAAATTAATACATGATAAATTTGATATATATTTTTTTAACAAAAATATTAAAACTTAATTAAATAAAATTTTATTTCTTTAAAATAAAAATATTTTTTTGTTTTTTACATAAAAAAATTTGAATTAAATTTTTAAAAAGTAATTATTTTTATAATTTTATTTTTTAAAAATATTTCAATATTTTTAATATAATTTATTAAATAATGTAATAATTAAAATAAATAATATATATTAAAATAATAATTTAAAATATAATAATTTATGATAATATTAAAATAAATCAATCAAAATTAATAATATTATTATAAAAAATATATATAATATTAAATTTATAAAAGTAAATAAAAAATAAATTATAAAAATATATTAAAAATAAAATTAAAAAAACTATTTAAGTTAGAAGTTAAAATACGTAAAAATTATTTAAAATAACTTTTTTAACATGTTAATAACCATACAAAAATTATTAACTATTAAAATAAACTATTTTACTCAACAAAATTAAAATATATTGATAAATTTTTCATCTAATAATTTCAGTTTTCAACTAATTAAATTAATTTTTTTATAATACACTAAATTTAAATTCAAACTTAGGTTGAAGTTAATATACACAGGTCATTCAACTATAATTTTTTATTGTTGGACAAACTTGAAGATATGAAAGATAATTTATCCTTTCCCAAAGCATAAGATTAATTATGTATATAAATGAGGTAGGAGGTAATTAATAGTATGAAAGATGGAGCAAATAAATTTAGTTTTGCTGGTTAAGTGTGACTAATTGATTGACTTATTTTGGAATGGAAAATTGAAAAAAACATAATTCCAATTAAAGAAGTTTTGAAACAAAAATGAAAAAGAGACAAATAGAAAACATAATTAACAGGATTATTGACGCAAGCCATGAACAGAGGATTTTATTATTTAAAAAAGAAGTAACGTAAAAAATAGTGTAAAAGAAACGATACACGCAAAGAAGTGTAACCTAATGTTGCACTCTAACAGGGCCCCTCCGGAGGATGTGAATAGACCCAACCCAACTCCTCAGACTAAGAAACGTACCAATAATGACACACAAGATATGTCCTTCGCTGCAATTAAATCATCCTTCTCTTCCACACGCAGGTTCGTTCCTTTTACTTTTCTACACATGTTTACAATAAACACCTCTCAGACTTCTCACACTTTTAAACTTGATGATACAGTTCAATATCTTACCTTCCAATGATTTTTAGTTTTTACTTTTAAAATTTTTTAAAATTAAATTTATTTTATTTTTTAAAATTATTATAAAAATAAATTAAATCAGTTTACTTTATTATATTATTATAAATTTATAATAAAATATATAAATAAAAATATTAATTTAAAAAATTAAATTTGATAAAAATAATATAATTTTTCAAATAATAATAATAGTTATAGTTATAATTATGATAATAAGAATATTATTGATAATAATGAGAATAAAAATAGTATTTATAAGATAATAATAATTGTATAATAGTTATAATATAAAAAATATTATATAATTTTATAAATTTTTATTTTATATATTTTTTAATTATTATTATTATTTAAAATAAATAATTTTATATGTTATTATATTATTTTTATATTATTTAATATTTATTTATATAAAAATAATATATTATAATATTATATTTAAATAATTATATAGTAAAATTATATTATAATATTATAAATTTAATATAATTTATATACTAAATAATATTATTTATTTTTAATATATAAATTAGATAAATAAAAAATTAATTATTATTATTATTATTATTATTATAATAGTATAAATAATTATGATAATGCTATTTATGATGGTAATAATAATTATAATATAAAATTATTATATAATTATTTATTTTTATATTTTATAAATTATTTAATAATTAACCTATAAGATAAATAACTATATATTATTATTATAATATTTTTATATTGTTCTATATTTGTTTTAAATAAAATATTATATATTATATTATAAAAATTTATATAACATAAAATTATATTACAATATTATAAATTATATATAATTTTTATATATAAAAAATATTATTTATTTGTAAATTTAGAAATAAATAATAAATAGTAAATAGATAAATTATTTTAAAAATAAATAATAAAAAATTTATTATTAATATTATTATTATTATATTGATAATAATAAAAATAATTATGATAATAATAGTTATAATAAAAATAATAATATAATAATAATAATAAAAATATTATCTTAATGTTACCATAATAGATTGATGGTTAAATGATGGTATTAAAATTTAATTTAATAGATTTTAAAAATAAAATATTTAAAAATTAATAATTTTTTATTTTTAAATTTCAATATATATTATTTTAAAAATTAGTTTAAAATTATTTTTATTAAACAAATTCTATTTTTAAAATTAATTTAAAAATTAAAAACTAAAAATCTTCACCCTTAAATAGAATCTTAGTTATATAAGTATAAATGATTTAGTTTACATGTGCATACATACTTTCCTCTTATTAAATTTATTTCATTCTATTTACAAAAATATGCTTTTTTTTTAAAAAATTTATAATATACTATCCAAGTATATATATATATATTACCTCTAATCATATCTTATATAAATATATATATATATATATATATATATATATATATATATATATATATATATATAAATAAGATATGATTAGGGGTAGGAATAAGTTAAACTTTTTAACAAAAATTTATAATTTGATTGTTTAAAATTTTGATCGTTTAAAATTTATGTAGTAAATAAATTTATTCAAAATTTTAATTTATTTTAAATAAAAAAGTTAGTTTAAATTTGTAAAAAAAATTTATTTAATTTATTTTAAAATATATATCTATAAATTCATTATAGTTTTATAATTTACTTTAATATTATATATATGTTAATATATTAAATTTATTTATCCATTTTATATTATAGGTTTGTAAATTTTTTTAATCATTTATATATATATATATATATATTTAAATTTATTTATTAATTTTTTAACATTATATATCTTTAAATAATAGATTTAATAAATTTTAAACAAGCGAGATATTAATAACAAAAAGTATTTGAATAATAAAACTTAAATTTAAATTTTTTTAAATAGATAAAACTTAAAAATTTAAAATTTAATTTGAATTATTTTATCTTTATTCTAGATAACATAATTTACTCTATTTTATTATATTTTTAATATTTAAATAATTAATATTTATTTTTACTTTAGATAAGATAATTCACTTTATTTTATCATATTTAAAGAACCACGATATAATAAATTATCATATTAACTTATGTCATATTTAAATAATTCAATTTTTTTTCTGGAGATGTTGCATTATAAATTATTAGAATATAATAAAAGTTTTTTTTATATTTTACATTGTATCATCTTTCATATTTTATTAAAATAATTAATTATATATAAAATATATTTTTATAAAAATATTATATGAAATTTTTTAATAAATAAATTATAAAATATATTTTAAGTTTATAAAATAAAATTAATTTTGTCATTATAATTTATTATAAAAATTTTAAATTTTAAATTTAAAAATTAAAATATTATAATTTTAATATTAAAATTTAATATTATTTAAACTTAATTAGTTTAAATATTATTTTGAGTTTAATATTATTTTGAGTTTCTTTCACCAAATAAATTAGTTTTCTGGATTAGACTCTCTTTATATATGGAAACAATAATTTTGAATTGATTTGATATAATTTTAGATAATATTGTGATTTTAATGCATTGAAGTTTTAAAGACAGACATCTTACTTTAATTAAAAGCAACTTAACTGTAGATAACCTTTTAGGTTAAATTAATTTATCAATTTCTATATTTTTTTCAAGTTTTTAATTAGGTTTTTATGACTTAAAAATTTAATTAAATTTTTATAATTTAAAACTTTAATGAATAAATATTTTAATATTAACAGAGATATTTTCATTAACTCAATTTTATTTTTTACTGCAAACTCATAATTTGAGAGGAGATTTTTTTTTTGTATTTATACTTGCAATAATCTTACCTTTATCACAAGTTAAATTTCAATAATTTTGTTTCCACTTCTAGCTTCAGCTTCTTCTTTCCATTCAAGGCTTTCGATCCTAAGACCCCCTTTCCTTCTACAATGACCGTTTTTTTCCATCCCCACATTTCTCCTTCACAATATTCTCTTTCTTAATTACTAATCCTAGACTCAATATCCCAAGTTAACTTCAATTGTAAATAATTCTACCCTCAAATTCTGATTTCTATTACTTGGTTACTGTTGAAGAGTCATTCCAATTTGCAAAATTATTAATCCTATAATATTGATACTTCAAAAAGTATGATCCAAACACTTAATTTATATAAACATATATGAGGGCTGAAAGTGGGATTTCAAATTCTCAAATTCAAATTCAAATCTTATATTAAAATAATTGAGTTAACGAAATTTTAATTTGACTAATCTTCAAAAATTTAATTATAAAAATTTTATAAAATAAAAAGTTAATTTAAACCTTTTAAATTATAAGGAACTAATTAAAATATTTGATAAAATTATAGGAATTGATAGATTAATTTAATTAATTTTTTATATTTATAGAGTGTCTTAAGGATATTATTAAGAAATAAATAAAAATAAAATAGTTTAAAATTTTATTGCATAAAATAATTTCTTTCTTTCTTTTATTTTTAAATTTCTTGTTTCCTCAAATTGCTTATTATCAAACGAGTTTAACTTTTATAAATTATTAATTTAAAAATTCTTACTTAATCAATTAATTAATTAGATAACATCCAAATATATATTTTAAAAAAATTATCACACAATTAAATGATATGATAATTTATAAGAGTTTAATTTTAATGCATTATCATTGCAAATTTTATTACAGTGTCAACCATTTAAAATTATACTAGATATAACTTTTAAAATAATTATTATAAAAGTTAACATCTTATAATGATGTAACAATTTATGATTGAATAAGAGTATAAAAATCCTTTATATTATTAGTATATTTTAATTAAATTTATTTTTTACTATTAATTGAAGCTATAAATTTTTTTAATTTTAATTAAAATATATGGATAGTATAACTTTTGTATATTGTTATTTAATCATAAAATATTATATTATTTAAATTTATTGACATACCTTCATAATAATTACTTCACAAAACATATTTATCATAATCTTTAATTGACTAACGATGTAAAAATACACTTATAATATATCAAGATGAAAATCAAAGTTTTACACTATGGATATATTATAATTATATTCTTATCATACTATAATATATTATAATGAGGTAGGGGAGATATTAAACGGGACAACCTGTATGAGCTCATAGGTAACTTAGCCGACCAGTGTGCACACACCAATGGAAATGTTGGGCGCATCTTGGAACTGGTTTGTTTCTTGTCCTTGCTTTTATCCTTACAAGTTCACAATATTGTATCATTTGCTCTGGTGTCTGTATCTCTTGAGAAACTGATTTTATCTTATTCTCTTGTGTTGATTATTGAAATGGGATGCGTGCAATCTCTAAATTTAAATTAATTAATTAATAGCTAATGACCAAACCATGTTTTTCACCTTAAAGTTAAAATTCAATTTCATTTCTGAAGTTTGCTGTATTCCTCACATGAGGTACGAGACCCTAATTATATAATAATAATAATAATAATAATAATAATAATAATAATAATAATAATAATAATAATAATAATAATAACAATAATAATAATAATAATAATAATAATAATAAAGTTACACTTGAGTCATAGTTATTAGCAATTCTGCTATAATATTACATGCTACGTTTGGTTGGTGCAAAGCTTTAAATTGCAATGGTTGTGGTGGCCGGATTGGTGCAAGAGGATGTAAAGAAAAGGAATAAGGTTGATTTTGTGAAGTTCATTGAGCACTGTTCTACGTACAGAATGTTTTCATCACCAAACTATATTTGCGTGGCAATTCTGCTCTCAAGGACAAAAGACATAATTGTAGCAGTAAGAAGCATGTGATGAAAAGAAAACTCTTGCATTGACCTGATTTAAACTTTTCGTTCCAAATTTGTAATTAAGTAGTGTTCTTGAATCTCCAACGACTGCATTTAGGAGTGGGCCAATAGGTGCAGTTATATATAACATGCGTAAAATAGTAGGAGAAACTGTTGATAGTAACAAATTGCATCAGAGAGAAGGATTTAGTGAAAGGATTGCATCATTGTAGTTATATATCTTTCAATTTCATAAATACATAATAAAAGAGAAAAAAAAACACATGAAATTAGAGCTGAGAATAACTGATCTGTAATTTCCCTTGTTTGTACTTTTTTCTGCTTCAGGTGTGACTCATGAATTGATATAATACTATCTGACTTGATTTTTTTTCATGTGAAATCTTCTCCATTAAGGTTTACCAATTCTTAGTCTTTAATTTCATGTTATTTATAGTTTTCGGTAGACTTCTAATCTGTTTCAGAAAAAAAAAAGTTTAATCTAATTTAGTAAAGAGATGGTATATATATATATATACATATGAATATCCAAAGAATGAAGGAAAAGGTGGGAAAATTTTTAAAACATGGCATGGGGATGAGAGTGAAGATGTAAAATTGTGTTAGAACTAGAAGCATTTATGTTGAGAAGTGTGGACATACTTTAGGTAAACAATCTTGTCAATTTTCTTTGGTTGCAGCAATTTTGTCATTACATATTATTGTTATTATTAAATTATCGTGCCCCACTTGTGTTTCGTCTGTTTAATTAATCAAACTACCTGTTTGGATCGGTGTAATTGATGTGAGCTGTTTTTCTTACAAAGAGGACATATATTAATTTGATTACTGGATAAATCTTTGTTGAAGGTTCATATCATTCCACTCCTAGTATAAAAGAAATATATTGATATTCTATATTAAGGCAATAAAATATTTTTCTTTTCATATGCTTTATTTATTTTTCAAAAAAATTGAATCAAATTATTTAAACGGCATAAATTTTGTGAACTTCTAGTATGGATGTTAGGTAAACCTGACGAACTTATCCCAACTTGATCTAAAATAAAATCAACAGATTGGTTTAAGATTTTGAAAAATAATTGGATTGGTTCAATTTTTTTTAGGTTGAATTAATATAAAAATATTAGATGCATTCACTTTAAATTATATTAGATTTATCATCTTGTAAATCTATTTGATCTAATAAATTATTATTATTATATTAATTTTTCTATTTATGTACTTAGTGTATATACGTTAAAAGAATAAAAATAAATTTTTTAAGTTTTAACATTGATTCTTAGATAATCTATGTAAAAATAATACGGTAGTAATATAATAAATTTATTTTTTAATAAAATTTTGATTAGTAATGTGACACACGTTCTATTTTTAATTGTTTTAATCTATGCATTTAATTTGATTCATAGCAAAATTGTTATTATATATTCATTTATAAGTATATGCATACATATTTATTTTAAGATTAAATATATTTTAATTTTTTTAAAATTTTTAAAATTTGATTTTAGTAATTTATTTTTAAAATAATTTTTATTTTTTATTTTTTAAATAAATTATTTTTAATTTCTATTGCTTTTAGTCTTTATAATAATCACCAATATTTAATATGTAAAATATACTAATATTTAATATATTAAAAATGAAAAACTAAAAATAGTTGGTTTTGAAAAATTATTACGTAATATATACCACCATTTGATATGTTAATAATAAAACAATTAAAAATAATTTGTTTTGAAAAATAAAGGGTCAAAGTCAATTGTTTTAAAAATAATGATTTAAAGTCAAAATTTTATAAATTTAAAATGATTAAAATATATTTAACCTTTTATTTTATATGTTAAAATTTTATTTTTAACTCTTTCAAATTTGTTATTCAATATGTATACTTGTATTCTTTACTCATCTTGTTAACATAGAAATGAAAGGGAATATAAAGGCAATGTTCATGTGAACATCTTTATTGATTGTGTTACGACAACAAAATCATCCCTACCGACTACTACTTTGACATTTTGTAAATTCAATATTTCAAGAATGGCCTAGCATTATTCTGCCCTGGCATCGATTTCCTATGGCCTAGCATGAATTCTAAGAACTTTTCTACTTCTATTCCAATAATGCATTTAATGAAGTTGAGCTTCATGTTGTGATTTTGGAGTTTCTAGATACTTTGTGTCAACTATTTTATCATTTTTCTCCACTTCTAGTCTATTATATATATTAGTGCCAAACATTATGAAAAGGTAGTTTTAGAAGACAATAGACAATTAACTACTAAGAACTTTGATCTTGATCTTTCTAGTTGCAAGTCTTGTTCCTAATGTTGTCTTAATGATGTTCACCATGGTATAGGTGTGTGAAAGACTTTTAATGTTGTTACCTGAATCTAGATGTGAATCTTCAAATACAACCTTAATCTCTTTAGATAATCTACTTGATATCTGTGTGAGAGAGTTTACTTACAAAAGACACTTTAATGTATAAGTTAACAAAGGAGATTATAGGTGTAAGAAGAAAGAACTGGGGAGAACTTGTGCTCCTAAGGTGTGGGAGTGAAGAATTCGCTTTTCTATAATATCTTGATAGGATTATGTATTGGAAAAAATTATCTTTTTAATTATGGTAATCAAGGTCATTATAAATGAGATCATTTTCTTAAAAAAAAAACCCTAGGAAGATCCTTTCTTTTTAAAATAAATCTTGAAAGATCTTTATTAGATTTCAGTTCACAACACATTATTATGCATTGTTATACTAATTCCAAGTCATCTATACATGTTGTCCATAACCTTGCTACTTCTTACACTTAAAGGGATAATGTTGGACTGATTCTATTGGTTCAAGACAATCGTTACCTAAAGTTGTCGCTACTTCATGTTTCACAAGTTAATGCTTCTATGGAATGAGATTTGCCTATCACAATCTCAAATTTAGTTCATCTCATAGATTTGTTAATTAAGTGCGTGGTCTCCATTCAAAGTAATCAATATAAAATGAATAAGTATTTTAATCTTTAAAATTTAAAATTTTTCATTAGTTTCTTGACATTATAAAATAATATTCACTTTATTTTTTTTTAATGTAAAATGCATTGAAAATAAGTGAAAAAAATCCTAGAATAAACGAATTTTCACAAAGTCAAGCACTAACAAAATTTTAAAATTTTAATAACTAAAATGTCTGATTCTTACAATCCTAGAACTTAACTTGATAATTTGTTGATTTATATGCAATAGAAAAATCTTAATTAAATCTTGCATCTAGCAATTTATACAAGTACGCTACTTAAGTTACATGTTACATGTAGCACAATTGTCTTGAAGAACCACATGTCTATATGTTAAGAAATTTAAGATATTAAAACGTATAATGTGTAACTTTGCATGGGCATATAAAGTTCCATGAGTATACTTTTGATTTGCATAAGTGTGTATCCTTTTAAACTTCAATTTATACCACTTTACACCTTTAATAATCTTAAAAAATATCTATTCAATCTAAAAATGAGTTTTTTTTTCCAATTATCCTGAAAATTGACTCCTTTTGATTAAAATTTAGCTATAATGGTAAATACATAAATTAAGATAACAAAAAAATAAAAGACATATAATATAAAATATTTACAGATGATATAAGAATTCACCTCATTTTAAAGACATTCAACCTCCATTTTTAATTGGCTTGGAGTTCAAATTGTTTTACCCTTTGATCTTAAACTTCATTATCTCATACATTTTGGTTTGGTTAAAAGGAGAAAACAAATTTGGAGCTTTGGTAGCATTATATATTTTTTTTCTAGAAAGATTGAATTTGATAATCTATTAGATTAATTGATTAAATTCAAATCTTTGTCTTCGCTTCCAACTAGGTGTCAGAGGTCGATTTTTCATTTTAGGATTGGTCTCGTTGTCTCATGTATTTAAGTCAATATATGATTGATTATTGACTTTGTTGTGTGTTAATTTACACTCAAGTAATAATAGAAATGGGATAGATATGCTTGTTCTGTAACCCTACTGGAAAGTATTCTATGCATTATACAATTTTTCTAATTATAGTAAAAATTAGAAGTACAAATCATATTAAAAACATTTTAAATTATAAAAGGAATATACTTAATTATTTTAAATAAGTAAAAATATCAGTAATCTAAATTTAGGGAAGAAAAGAATAAATTGAAAACCATAGAGAAATTTAATTTGAAAATATAAATTACTGAAAATTGATATAAAAAGGAAATTTTAATAATAATTGAAATTTATATTTCATAAAATAAAAATTTTAACACAAAAATAAATTTTGAAAATAATTAATATTTTTCAAAAAATTAAAAATATTAAAATTAAGTGTTAAATAATCATAAATTTATGTGTGTCATAAGAATAAAGAGAGTATAATAGAAAATTTTCTTACTTTCAAAATTTAGATTTATAATATAAAAAAGTAATTTCAAATAGAGAATATCAAACTGTTCAAATTTAACTAAAATTTTGCAATAAATATATCAAAGTAAAGATGTCACTTTAATTTTTGCTTTGTTAGAGACAAGCGAAACATTTTTAAATTAACTCAAGGTTGTGAAAAATAAAAGTATATAATATTGGTTTATAGCATTGATCAATATTACAGCCGTGTAGCATTATAACAAAAATGTGATACACCTTTCAGATTGAAAAAAGTAAAAGGTCAAATAATGTAGCGAGACTAGTTCGTACCAACATGCACACAGTACTGTTACTCCTAAGTGTGGATTTGACGTAGGGATGTTAAAATTTATTACGTACTTTGAGGGTAAAATTATCTTTTCCTGTGAGTATATATATATATATATATATATATATATATATATACCGGTTTATTTAATAGTTTTTTCTTTTAAATGTTTATTTCCGAGTGAAATGGATATTGTGGCACATGTGTCCACAGATATCTACATTAATAAAATTATTAAAATATATTTAAAGATATTAAAAAATTAATTCTAATTTTATTTAGTTAAAATTTTAGCTTCCCTTCCATTTTTTATTATTTAAATAATAATTTATAAAAAATACTTTAAATTAAATTACTTAAATATTTTTAATTAAAATTAATTTAAAATTCGTTTAGCATGTATTTATATCTAGGATATTTATATTCTTGTGTTTGGATAACATTTTAACATTTTAAAGATTTAAATAGTTTTATTTAAAAACTATATTATTTGAATAAAAGATTTTAATTTTATTATATTTTAAATTCTTTATTTAAATGATAAATTTTAAGTTTATTAAATTTAAAATTCTTGTATTTTAATTTTTTATTTAAATTAAATAATTTAATTTTTACTGTATACAAAATTTTATATTTAAATATTTATAAATTTTTTAATTTTATTTATATTTTTTGTTTATAAAAAAATTTAAATATACAAATATTTGTATGGTATAATATATTCAACTAAAATAATAATATAAAAAATATACATAATTAAAAAGATAAAAAAATATGATTATATTATTTTATATTAAAAATATTATATAAAAAAGATAAAAAAAATATAAAAATAATAATACGAATAAATAACAATAAAAAATAGTAAAAAAATACGAAAAGATAACAATACAAAAATAATATAAAATGTTGAAAAATTTAAAAAATTTAAAATTTTATCTATTTTAAAAAATAATATTTAAACAAATTATTTTAATAATTAAAATTTAAATTATCTTAAAAAATATTTTTCTCCTTAAAATATCTAATTCAAATAAAAATAAAGCAAAAATTTACCCACAAATAATAAATAACCATTATCTGTGTTCGCATCCTAATCTGATGGATTTTCACCGGTCCCTTGTTTTCTATCCGTCAGTAGTTTCTTTCTAATAATTTCGAGTTTTTTTTAGATTATTTTTTATCAGTTCTTTCTCTCTCACAGACTCTAACTGTTCTATAAGACGAAAGAAAAAAAGGAGTGCCTTAAATTGTTTAATCTTTAATTAGAATCTCACAAGCAAAGTTGTGAGAGATAATTCTTTGTGCGACTGGATATTTTTTTGGTTACAAGATTGGACCGGATAATTGAGATTAATTTGTAGAGATAACTTTTCTTCTTTAATTATTAGTTGCTATTTTATGCAATAAAACTAGTACACAAAAAGGTAACGAATTAAATTAAAATTTTATGCTTAAAATTTTTAATTTTATCATAAAGCAAATAGTTCTTCATGGTTCAAAGATTGATATTGAAGTTTCAGCTATCTCTCCTTCCCGCTGGCAAGGGTTAAAAAGAGATGAAAACTTTTTGCCATCTGTTTTCCTTCTGCATTTTGGAGGGTAGACGTAGTAATAGCATTTGCTTTACAAAACTCACAAGAAAGAAATTAAAAAGGCTAGCCTAAAGGAAATCTTGTAGGAAATTAATTAACCATAATTGTGAACCATAAAATAATAATTTATCGATCTTCTTTCTTTTATACTATACAAAAATTGATCAATATGGCTTTAGAAAAGGTGCATGCATGAATTCTAATGGAAATAATTATGAAGTAATTAAAAATATATTACAATTATATTATCAATGAAATTAAGTAAAAGGTATGCAGATATTGTGGTTACGTCCCCCATTATTACATTTAGTTAAAAAATAAAATAAAAATATTATTTACTTTAAATAAATTAAAACATAAATTAATTCAATTAATAAAATTTAAAATTATTTGTATTAGTATATATAACCTTTGTCTAACAGGATAAACTGTGTTAATAAAATTATGTGCATTAAAACTAATAATATGATATTATATATTAACATTTACGTATTAATAGTAATATAAATTTTTTATACCAGCAAGATTATCTACTAGCTTAATACATCATGTTATTAGTGTAGATTTGTAACATTTCTACTAGCTGTTTAAATTTTGTCGTGACGTAAATGGATAGACCAAAGTCATGTTGGCTACCTCGTGAAGTTGTACATCATAATAGGGAGGGGGAAAGCAAAATGATAGAAGAACTTAGTCGCGTTATATATTTGAAAATGTTTTTTATTTTTTAAATTTTATATTAAAAATAGTAAAAATGAAATTATTATTATTATTTTTATATAAAATATTAAAAGTAAAAATAATATAATATTTTAATAATATATATATATATATATATATATATATATATATATTTTCACAAACTCAACATTAGCTAAACTTTCTCTTAGGACTAAATTCAATCATTTAACTTAATATCCAAACTTATGCTTATATCGAAATTAATTTTGTTAAACCGATTATATTTTGTCTTTTAATTATTTTACTAGGTACCTCTTTTACGTTTTGATTCTTATATATTTAACTTTTATCCGCACAATAGAATCACTTTTCCATTCCCCACCCCACCACACACACGCGTGAATTAATAAGTATTTATTAATTATTATTTTATTATACTTAAATACTAATTTTTTAAACATGATTAACAAATAATAAATATTATTACTATAACAGAAGATTTTTTTTTTTGTTAGCACGACTCTCCTTGAACGATATTGATTATATTTTTAATATTTTAATTTTAATATAAAATATAAACATTCTATTTAATAATTTTAATTTATTAATTGGAACCCTAACTATACACACAATAAAAAAATAAATACCTAATAACTTAATTTTAAATTATAGTATCATTAATTTAACGATATATTTCCTGTCATTAAAAAGTTCAATTTATTTAACGGTTACTCTAAATAAAATTTTACAAGAATATAAATGTGCATAATTTTTTTAAGTAAATAAATATAAATATACATGATTAAATGAATACATCAAATTAAAATTTAACTTAAAATTTACCATATTGTTAAATAGAGATAAGAAAATTTTGGAACATGCTATGTTCGTTATTATTCTGAAGATCCAGTTGGCTTAACCACCGTAAACTAAATGTCACTTCACTTCAACATGTTTTGGTTTAAATAAAGGAGTTTTCTTTAATTATGTAATCCTAAGTTAATTTGATTTTAAATTTATGCACATGAAAAAAGATTTTGTTTTTCAAGTAATGGATCCTTATTTTGATTTTATAAGAGCTAATCCTATCCAAGACAACATTAATATTACCGTAATTAAGGTTAACCGTTTTAACATTAAAAAAAATCAAATACCAATTAAAATTATTTTTATTAAAATTATAAGATGATATATTTATAATTTTTATTTTTTAAAATTATATATATATATAATTTATTTGATAATAAATTTTAAATTAATAGTTAAATTAATAAATTTTATATTTTATATAAAATTATTAAATTGATGTAAATATTAAAATTTGATATATAATATTAATTTAACCTATATATATAAATATTTTTAAAAATAAAAAATTTAAATTTAAATAATTTTAAAAAAATTCTTGTTATAAATTAGCATAATTTATTTATTTTAAATTACAAATTTTTTTACTAAAAATCATTTTATTCAAATTATATTAAACTACTACTAAACTAAAATTTTTGTTCAAAATCTCAAACTGAACCAGACACTTAATAAAATTTTGAACCTATTAATAAGCAGTTAATTGGATAAGTGATGTAACGGGTTGGAATCATGCAAGTGCCAGTGGGGAGAGAGATGAGTGACTTTCTGGAAATGAAAGTTTAATTCTTGAATTGCCTTTAACCGTTAACGGCCGCTAACGGTGGTGTACAGAAAGTTACGTATATATTCAGTATTTATTTATATAAAAAAAAGATATGGTAAGATTGGTGCATGTATAGTTTTGAAAGTTTGAATTGATTAATTTGGAATTACTAGTATAAAAGATGAATTAAAAGGAAATAATGTTGTTTATTAAGAAGTTTTGGTGTTCCACTTTCCTTTTTACTTGTTTCCCCATGTCTCATGTCTGATACCGCAATCTCTTTCACTCTCTCTTTCTCTCTCTTTCTCTCTCCACCGTCCACTTCCTTCAGCCATCTTGTACTCTCTCTATCTCTCTATAAAAGCAAAGCCAACCAGCCATTAACTGTTCCCACTCTTTCATCAAACAAAATAACCCCATGGCTGACCCTTACTCCAATTTCTTCTCTTCTTCTCCTTTCTTCCAACAATTTCATCACCATTTCCCTTCTTCCACTCCTTCTCCTTCTCCACACAATCCCTATCTTCACCATAACTTCATCAACCACACTAAAACAAACGACGCCTCCTTCTTCCACTATCACCATACTTCTTCTTCTTCTTCTTCCTCCTTTCCCCCTTCTCCTCCTCTCAGAGAAGAACTACCTCTTCTTAGGCTGAGTCCAGCGAAACAGGAGGAGGAGGAAGAGCAAGAAGAAGAGGAACATCACATGTCTTGCACTGCATCCATGGATGTGATGGAGGATAGGATCCACCTAAAAGAGGAAGAAGAAGATATTGATGAAGATGGAACTGTTACCGTTGCACTTCACATAGGATTGCCAAGCCCTAGTGCCGCTGAGATGGCTTCTGTTCTCTCTTCTAATTCCTCAGAGACTACTCACAAAGAACATGCTATTGCTGAAGATTCTTCTTCTTCAGGCTTCATGGTCAATAGACTCAACAAAGGACAGTATTGGATCCCTACTCCTTCTCAGATTCTCATTGGTCCTACTCAGTTCTCTTGCCCTGTTTGCTGCAAAACCTTCAACAGATACAACAACATGCAGGTACATACATCTATCACTCTCACTCTGTCTCACATATTCAACTTCTCTTTCTTCTTCTTCTTCTTCTCCTTCTTCTTCATCTTCTTCTTCTTTCACTTCCTTTCCAATTCGAGGTTCAAAAAATTTTAATAAATAATTAAATTTTCCTTTGCTTCTGCTTTCCCTTTCTGTCTACAACTGTCTTCCCTGATTCCAACCGCTAAACGGTTTCCATAGAAAGAAAACCTTGCTTATTCATCTATGCTACTACTCTTTTCTTTCATTTCCTATTCTTCTTCTTCTTCTTCTATTTATTATATATTTTACCCCTTTTTCTCCCAGGCTTATTGTAAATTTTGATATTCTTTTCCTCAAGTCATAATTTGATTTGATTTTCGTTTAAAGTAATTTTTAAATCAATTATTTTGAGGGGGAGGGGGGTTGCATGGTAAGGCAGGCTGATACTGGGTTAAATAAATAATCAACAATTTATTTATGTTTTTTCCTGATTCAGACTGAGACTGGGATCGGTACCTTACAACTTTTCCTTTTCGTTGATTAAACAACTCAGGCAATGTTCCTTATGCCTTCAGTACATTGAAGTCTGTGCTAGTTTATGTATTTTGATAGAACTGAAAATTTTGCAGAGTTTCTTCCAGATCGCTCAGATAATTACACCAAATTCGTTTCTCTTTGTAGCCCTTTGGTCTGAATCCAAACCAGAAAGTCCCATACATGGGACATAGCTAGCCTACATAACTTCCTCTCTTTCCTTTAGCCTCCTTCTTTATCCTTTGCAAACAAAAGTCATCTAAATTTCATTAAATTTGCTCTTTACAAAGATAGCCTTTTTGTTCCTTAGAAGAGGCTCCTAGCTGAGTATATACATCAGCTGCAGTATTAATTAATTCTTCATGATTCACAAGTCTATTCTTTAATTTGAAAAACAAAAAATCTCGTGATTATTTGTTAATATATCGCATGCTACAAATTCAGCACATATATATATGGTACAAATCCTAAAGATTCACCTAGTGAAGCTAGCTGTTTTTTTTTTTTTTGAAGTTTTGAACTTTCACTGTGTGTATAACAGCTTTTGATCATTTTGCCTTGTTTGCTTTATCGTAACTTTAATTTTTTTGGGGGTGTCCATAATTATTTTTTCTTTAATTTTTTTGGGGTTTTCAGATGCATATGTGGGGGCATGGATCACAGTACAGAAAAGGGCCTGAATCTCTAAGGGGTACTCAACCAACAGGCATGCTGAGGCTTCCTTGTTATTGTTGTGCCCCAGGGTGCAGAAACAACATTGACCATCCAAGAGCAAAGCCTCTAAAAGATTTTAGAACACTTCAAACGCATTACAAAAGGAAGCATGGGATTAAGCCTTTCATGTGTAGAAAATGTGGCAAGGCTTTTGCTGTTAGGGGAGATTGGAGAACCCATGAGAAGAATTGTGGCAAGCTTTGGTACTGTATCTGTGGCTCAGATTTCAAGCACAAGAGATCTCTTAAAGATCATATTAAAGCTTTTGGAAGTGGCCATGCAGCTTATGGGATTGACGGCTTTGAAGAAGAAGATGAACCTGCATCTGAAGTGGAGCAAGATAATGACTCCACTCAGTAAATGATTATTGCATGGGTTAATTATATATGTGAATTTTCTTAGTTATTTTGTTAAATGATTGGGGATGAATATAAAACATTGGCTTCCTATTTCAGAACTATATATAAGCACCAAGTTTAAATGGAAAGCCAACCTTTTCTTTCTTTCTCTTTCTTTCTTTCTTCTGTTGGCAATAGTAGCTAGGAGACTGGATACAAAACACATATATAGCTGTTAAAGCTAGCCAGGTATATGTTCAACTTCGTTGAATTTGTTCTCATGTATAAGAAGATATCTCCATTCCCCTTCTCTTGTTAGATGCTTAAGAGACATTCATTGAAGATGAATTAGTATTTTCTTAATTGATTATTTTCTAACTTTGGCAAAAGCATACCTTAAACTAATTGATTAATGCCTTATGATAAAGTAACTAGCGCCTCTAGTTCTATTTAAATTAATTTATTCCATATATTTCATACATTATACAGTTGTGTGGGTTCATGCTGACGAGCTATCATCAACAGCTAGATCACTTACTAGATATTTAATTACATTATTTTATCGGATATATATAATCATGCGTTAAATTTATATGCTGGTATAATATGGTCGTAGTATTCTATAGGTAGAACATGCACTCTTGTACTCCATTTTTTTTTTATCAATTTATTATGCATGTTGAACTTTGGTTCTAAATTGTGAATAAATGTAACATTATTCACAGTTTTTTGCAATTTTAATAATTTCAACGCAACTACCTCCACAACCGCAATCCTTTAAAAAGCGGTCAAGATGAAGAAAAGCCTTTTTCTTCCTCCCTCTTTCTCTCAAATCCAGAACTATATATATATATAAGGCACTTCATCAAAATTTGAGGATAATGATGCATGTGCATGAGCAAATATACCTGTGGGGCATTTCATAGATATTTTGGCATTGATAACTTGCTTTCTTCTCTCTCGAGACGTATTCACCAATTAATACACAGTTTGTGTGCGGGAAAGACATATATATATATATATATTCAGATAAAGTGAAGATAGCGAATAAAAGGGGTAGCTGAGGTTTAAGCACAAGGAAGAGATGGAGAGTATTTATATATTATGGTTAATTAATAATTAGATAGATAGGCTTTAATTGACGGTGGTGAAACTGAAATATACGTAGGTCAGCTTTTTGATGGGGTGGTGCATATGATGCGGGCTTTTGCTTTGGGTAGTGGAGAAGATGTGTTTGCTGATAGATGGAACATATACCATTTGAGATTCACCCTTGGTTGGAAAATTCAAAGCAAATGATTAGCTTTTTAAGAGAAAAATACATATTTATATATAAAGGAGGATATCAAAAGATATATAGGTAGGATGGGTGATATCATAATGGTCCCAGTCTCAAGTTTGCAAGGTATGAGGGTACTACTGCAATGAGATGATGAAGTGGATCTCATTTGCAGCTTTGGCTAGAGAGAGAGAGAGAGAGAGAGAGAATGGGCAAAAGAAAAGAAATGAGAGAACTGAAAACTGCAAAACTGTGGAGCCCAAGTTGTGTTGGTTGGGCTGATTGGCAACACATTACTGATGCCCCCTACAGTGCATACACACACACACAACACACAAAACATAACTCAACACTCTCTTCCTTCTGATGGATAAACTGTAGACTGAAACGACCTTTCAGCAATTCTTGACCTCTTTTTCTCTGCTCCAATTGAGGTGCAGTCTTCCATCCTTATGGTATGCTATGGTACGTACATGTATATGTGGTGATGTACAATTCACACCAACGTCAAAAAAAACTCATCAACCCTGAAACAAACAAATCTAACTTCTCTTCTGCATGCTTCCTGCTTTAATTTAGCTACCTCCTTAAATTATTACCCTTCTCTCTTCTCACCAATGGTCAACGTTAAAGCGTGTGTTATTATGCCATTTAGTTCCAAAATTAAGAAGATTTTTTATTCAAAATTATAAAATTATTTTTGTACGTCGGTTAAGATTATTTTCTGATCTGTAATCATAATAAATTAATCCTTTCATAACGTAAAGATTATCAAAATATTTTTTATATATACTCGGTTAAAATTTATTTTTTAGTTATTTAATAAATATTAGCATTAAAAAAATTTATTAGATTTCATTTATATGTAAATTATTTAATATTAATTTTTAAAAATATTTAATAAAAAATTATACATAATATTTTTTAATCAATATTTTTGGAGCATTAATTCTTAACAAAACCTTTGTATAAAATCATAGCCTACGCATAAATACAGTGTGTTCTGTTAAAAAAAATTATCTAGATAACTAAAATTGACTACTATGGGATAAAATTTTAATTTTTGACAGAAAAAATAGAAAAATGTCTGCTATCACTTTAATATGTTTATTGCTATTTTTATTTAACTAATTTTTATATAAAATGTGTTTTCCTTCTTTAATGATTGAGTTAATAATAAGCATATTTTAGAGAAAAAAAACTACCTGCACAGGAATAGTAATAGACATTCTCGAAAAATAATATTATATATTATTGAATTAAGTTGATTATATTATTTATTACATTTACAAATTAATGTATATATTGATGAGATTAACGGGTAGATTAGGCTTAGTAATTTTTTTTATGTGAATATGTAAAATATGTTGGTATATAGTGAAAGAATGATTTGTGAAAACGAACCGAGTGAGCAGTGTGGAATGTAGATGACGGGCATGTGGGGTTAGTAATTCCATTGTGACGGTGAGAAATGGTGGCAATAGATGAAGTGAACAGAAAACTGTAATTAAAGCATTTATTGACAATCAATATCCCACCCCTTTGTTGTGGAGACCAACCCTACCACTATATATTGACCTCTTGGGACTCTCCTAGCTTATGACCTCTTATGTCTCTCACCATCATCTTTTTTGTGTGGCATTTGTGCTTTTATGGAAAGTCTCTATCCTAAAACCACCCATACCCCCAATATGCCCTGCACTGTGATTACACACAACCTCATATACGTGCGATCCACAATAATCATCACTTAAATTTATTTTTTGAAAACAACGTAGAATAATTAAAAGGTTTAGCTAGCATTAAAAAGGGGATAAAAAGATAATAAGTACGTAACGTATGTATAAATCCATGCATGTACATGCGTCATTTAATATTTTAGATGTCAACAATTATTGCCCTTAATTAAAAGAAATTCTATATCTGTCTACATATCTACAGGTTATAATCCCAATATTCTTCTTTTTTTGATAAACTTCGTCTCTTCTACCAATAAAATATTGAGATTAATAATTTATTTAATATGAACAGGGTTCGGAGCTAGTTCTGAAGCTCCATGATATACCGTGCCATGATCATGTAAAGGAGACCAAACAATCCAACACGCAAGAATATGTTATATGTGGTATTCTCCTTTTGCATTCATATTCCAATACAGTAGGGACAGCTTTGTCCCCCTTGGCTCGAATAACTAGCTCTTTATGTTATATATATTTTTGTATTTTTTAAGATCACATAATAAACATTTATATATTGTAGTATGATTTCATATTATTATTAAAAATTCTAGAATTTAACATATTTATATATTAAATATTATAATTGTTAATAAAAATTTTATTTATTAAATTTTTTATTATATAACCTTAAACATATATTAATAAAAATCTATATACGATATGTATATTATATATTTTTTATTAAAAAATAGAGCATCCAATATATTTATAACATTAAATGTTCTAAATTTTAATAAAAAATTTCATTTTTTTAATTTTTATTATATATATATATAATTAAACAGGAGACGCGGAATTTTCCTTTTTATAACAGCTGAACTTTAAAAAAAATAAACCTTAAAAGAGTAAGTGCAGCTTGTATATATAGTATGCATCTATCTATATGCATAAGTCCATGCTAATTCAAGCTTTAGAACGAAGTCGTTGGTGCTAAAGGAAAAATATGAATAGTTAACAATGACTTTTGATTAATTAACATTATTCCTTCGACTTCAGAATCCTCCACTTACACTAAACCAAATAAGTTCTTTTTTTTTTTAAAAAAAAAAAGAAGGAAAAATTCCCTCATTTTATAAGTTACAGTGTGAAAAAGATATATCAGGTCCCAATTAATGAAAATATTAAAAGATAATATACTGTACCATTTTTTATTCTTTAAAGGTCGATACAATATTTTGAAACTTTTAGGTGTATATATTACATACGAAACCTTTGTCGAATTTGATAGTTTTTCCAGGGAAAAAGCGTTTTTTTACTGTATAATCCATATTCATTTAGTTTCTTAGGCTATATATTTTTTCACCTGATAATTAAGTATACAACTTGTTAATCTCTCTCAATATAGTCAAGTGTCGAAGATAATGACTCTTCCCAACAATATTTTTCATATACGTAATCTGAGATCGAATAAATATTGAACAGTGAATAAAATACTAAAATAGAATAGAATAAAATGAAATATAAAGGTGTAAATTAGAATAAAAAAGAACAAAGTTATCATTTTGCTGTTTAGATCTACGAATCCAGAAAACATACTATTAACCTGTCAAAAGTAAACAAACGACATACAGTTACCAAGTATCCCATACATTGTATGAATATTTTTATATTTAAGTAAAATTTAAAACATATTTTAAATTGTATAATAAGTGTGTAGATTAATTCAAATAAATAATATAAATTTTTATTTTTGAATAAAAACAAATTTATAAAAAAAATTAAATTGAGAGTATAAGTAAAAATCTATTTAAAGTGAGAAAATAAATTTTAACATAAAAAATAATTGGATCAATTAAAAAAAACTAATATATAATTTTTAAATATAATTAAAAAATTAACATAAAATTTGAAAGTAATTAGTTGGAAGTTGAGATAGGTGAGATTTAAGGACCAAGTTAAAATTATAAAATAAAAAAGGAACGAAATAAATTAAGAAGTAAAAATTATAGTAATAAGTGCTAAAGATGAAACTATATGTCAAAACGAGAAAAAAAAAATTAGCAAGAGATTTCTTTGTATTCATGGGTGAAGATTCAAATTTATTAAATAAAAATAAATTATATTAGTGAATCATAAAATTATATATTTGTTATAAGTATTGATTAGAATCATTTTGAACATATTCATTTACTATAAAAATATTTTTTAATAACAACTTTAAATAATAAATAATGAAGATTTTAATTTTTTTATAAAAAAAATTTATTGATAAAAAATTATTTATAAAATTACGATTTAAATAGTATACCTATTAAAATTTAATATATTTTATATAAATTCATATAATTGTAACAAAATATTCGTTTTTATTTTTTTAGTCATTCAAAATATACATTATAAAATATGCAAACAATAGTTTATAAAATTATTTTTAATATATGTTTTATGATTTTCTAATTTAAATATTTTTATTATTCTATTTAAAAATTAATTTTCTAGATAAATACTTAATTTTTTTTTTCAAAGTAGACAAATTAATTGTAATAAATATTTTTTTCATAATAAAAATGAAGGAAATTTTATTAGTTAAGAGCACTAAGGGATACTCTTTTTATTTTTTATAAGATTTTTTTTTAATTTTCACATAAAATACATATTTTTTTACATAGAAATTAAAAAAATATAGGGAACACATTATTTTAAATATATTGTCTATAATTAATTAGGTGACGTTAATTAATATTTAATTTTAATCATCCAATATATATATATATAATTTTATTTTTATATAAAAAATGGTGAATTTGGCTTCTCTTTAATAAGAAGGTTATATTTTCGAAGATAAAATATACTAATAAATATTGATTGAATATTAATGGTTGAGATTATAACCAACTTCAAAATTTATTATATATATACTTGATTTTTATATATCATAATTTCAATTTTTTTTTAATCAACGGTTATAAGTATATTTTATCTTCTAACATACACTTCTTCACTTTAGAATTGAATTGAAAAATGACATTCTAACTATATACAGAGTGAAAGCATATCAAGTGTGAGAACGAATTTACTATCGTAAAAGGTGAAATCTAATATTTAATATCTTGAACATCAAACAATACATAAATAATTAAGATTAAAAATTAATTAATGATCACATAATATTTTTAAATATCATATGACATAGATAGTTCAATTTTAACAATTCATCCTTTATATATATATATATATATATATATATATATATAACATAACGACACTTTTGAAAATAACTTTATGAAATAAAATTCAATAAATTTTTATTCTGTAAAATTATAATTAGCAAAATAAGTCAGTTTAAATGAGTTTGTTAAAATATAAGGTTTAAATATTTAAATTTTAGATCGGAGTTAATTTTAAATTTTTTAATTAAATTCGTCTAAATTATTTTTTGAATTTTGTATAAATTAATATATTTAAATGTAAAATGTAAGCTAAGGATTAAATTTAAATTTTTATTTTTTGTGATCAGACTTTTTTTTTCTTTCATACGCTCAATCAAACCAATCCAATTTAGATTGAATAATCTGTTTTTAATAGCTCTAGTGAAAACTTATAATATAAATTTTATCATAAATTTTTTAAATAGTTCAGAAACATCTTATTTCAATCTGTATTGCATTTAGGTACAAATGTTTCCTTTATTTCAGTAAAAACATTTTACTTTATAAAAACTTATTTCAATGTTCTATTAAAAAAAATCTTGATGGCATAAATTTTAAAAAAATTAAATCATTTTAATGAATTCAAATGAAAAACTCTTTAATACCCCTAAATCAAATATAACACGAGGGATGGAAAAATTTCGTGTAAACATTATGCAAAAATGCATGTTACGTACATCAATTAATTGTTTTATATAAAAAAAAATGACTAATTAAGTAGCTTTACCTTATTGATTCCTTTAGATATGCAGCCAATCAGAATGAGATCAAAAGGTAATGCATGAACGTCATAATCCACAAAAATTATATCTGCATGTTTTGTGAATTATATTTGTTTTTAAAGGAAATGATTACCATGCCTTCGGGTAGGAACAAAATATATGATCCTTTAAATAAATGGACCACTCTAAGAAGGCTAAATTGAGGTACTTTTGATCCTCCTCAAAGTAGATGAGACAACTTTGTTAGTGAGGCCCCAATCAATAAAAGGAAAAGGGAAAAAGGCAAAAATAATTTTGACCCATAATCACGATAACTTTGAAAAGAAAAAAATATTTACGTATATATAATATTTTAAAAATAAAAAATCATTTATTTTAAATATATACAAAGCAAAAGGAACACAAAAAATCTTCTTTTGGATTGTACCAAAGAGAACTAAGTTTCCTTTTATTTCTATTAGTTTTTATTTATTTATTTTCAATTATCGTTATCCAAATGACATATGCTTGGCTGCTTTGATCATTTTCTTTTCACTTTGATGCTTGGAGATTCCCCAAGTTGTGGGTATTGGGTATTTTTTGTTTGGGGAATATAGAGAAAAAACTTCAAGCAGAAGTAAGAGACCATGCTTGGACAAAACACACACACACACAAACAAGTAGTACTTATCACACCATATGTGTGTGTGAGGAAGATTTTTAATGGGGTTCCTAGCTTTTCCTTTTTGCTCAAGGTGAGGAGTGATTAAAGGTTGCGTTTGACGTTCATGCCCATCGAATCAGATAGGTATAAATCTAATCTTTTTTAATTTGGGACATGGATGTAATCAATTAGGTCTGCTTGAAGATCCTATTTGAGATAAACAAACAAAAGTTAAAGAAAGCCGCAGGCAAGAGCACTCATGAGCACAAACCACACGAACAACCTTTGAAAAGTACTTCCAAACTTGAAAAGCATCATAGGATCATAGACATCCTTATTCTTAAGTTTCCACTGCTGTTTCAGCTTGCCAGTTAAATCATTAATTAACCCAAACAGGATCAATGGCCAAAACATACAAACCAGGACAAAAAAAAAACTAACCAAGCTCCACACAGTGGTTTATTTATTCTTTAGCTAGTTAGATTAATCTACGTGAGAATGCCATTACATTATCTGTCTCAATCATGACATGACTATACTTAATGGGTAAGTCTTGTTCGTTTCTCACTTCTTTAAGCTTTCAGAACATGTGTATTTCATATATGAGTATCAACAGTATTAGCCGCAAAGGAATAAGTAATTTATACAATATATTCAAATAATATATTTTTTTAGGATAAATTACATTCACAATATATAAAAAAAATACTTCATGTTTTTTTATTTTTAATATTTAATATATATATATATATATATATATATATATAAATCATTTCATATCCTTTCGTTTGATTGACCTTAATTATGCGTATAATATCATAATAAAAAATTAAAAAAATTTATGTAAAATTATATAATTAAAATAAATATAAAATATTATATTTTCATACAAATTAAGAAAGATTTGTATAGGGATAAAAAATAAAAATAAATTAAGTATTTTTTAAATTAAATTTAGGAGTTATCAGTATAATTTGTTTATTTTTTTATTATATCTCATATTTATTTTAAAAAATATGTAAATTTATGTAAAGAATTTTTCAATGCTTGGGGATTGTGAATATAATTTATTCATTTTTTTTATTATATCTCATATTTTTTTTATTTTTTTAAAAAAGTTATATAAATTTGTGTAAAAAATACGATTTCTCAGCTACTAAGGTTATTAAGGTCCAAACCAGTTGGCATCATTATTTAATGTTTGCCAAAACTTCTATGTAATTATTTAGAATTTTCCATCTCTTGAATTTGAACCCCCCCCCCCCCACACACACACACATATATATAAAGTGTAAAAATATTTAATTATTATAATAAATATTTAATTATTATAATAAATATTAAATCATATTTAAATTATTAAAATGAAAAATAATAGTTAATACTTAATCTTTATCATCTATATACAGCTGTATAATTTAAATTTATCATTTTTATTCTTACTGAAATTTAATATTTTTACAAAATATATTATTTATATATGTATACACATATACAATATATATAATCAATTGATATGGGTATAAATTTTTTAATTTTTATATCATTTAATAATTTTATTTTAAGCTAATTATTTTATAAATATTCTGTTTATAAAATTTAATATTAATCTAAAATGATTTAATATTCATTTATATATAAAATTAATTTAATATATATTTAACATATTTAAAGTAAGAATATTTTTATTATATTTTATTGTTATTCAATTTTAATAAAATATGACATAAATAATTAAATTAATATTTAATTGAGAATTCAGTATAGTTGAATCGATAAATATGATATTTTATATAATATTATTAACAAGGTAAGAAATTAATATAATTTGAGTCAATATAAGTTGATCTATTTTATTATATATATATATATATATATATATATATATATATATATTCCAGGAGATGCATCATTTTGTAAAAGCTTCTATTCAGCATCTTTCCATAAAATAATTCACTATTATATATGCAATGAGAACATACTTTCAGTTAATATAACATTCATGGTAAATTAAAGAAATATATACGTTCTTAAAACACTATTTTTTTTTGTCTAAATAAATTAATAAAGATATATTCTCACTAACAAGATTTGGGTTAAGAAAAAGGAGTTAGTTTCTCGCCAAATGATGAACACGGTTTATATCCCTACAAGAAGAGGTGTTGCATTTAAGGTCCAACTATATCTCGAGTAAAATTGTTTCTTTTACGAAAACAAGAATAAAAAAATAAAAAATATTTCTTCGAATCAATTTATATTTTATATTGATGAGTGATAAATTAAAAGTGTTAATCCGTCACCTGATAAATTGGCCTATGTGGTGGCGACACTTAATTAATTAAAAGAAGCTATGATTATGATTATTAAGGCTTTGGATATGATAAAGTTTTGACTGATTAATTAATTGCATTGATTTGTTGGATGAATGTTGTGGTTTGGTGGGGTAAGTATCATTCTTAAATAAAAGAAAACGTTACCCCGCGGCGGGGCCATGCATATATAATATTCATCATATCTTTCTCAGAAATACAACAACAAAATTAAAAGAGGGAACTTTTCCTTTCAAAAAGAGAACTTTCACCAGCTTCCGAGAAGGATCCTATCCTTAGATGTTTACCTGAAATGAATAATAAAAAGCAGAACAACAAAATGAAAAAAACGAAAGGTAAACATCGCCCACTGCTTCATGCATAACAAAAGTTTCTTTTCTTTTCTCATTTACATAGGTAATATACAAGTTACTCCACCTCACTTTCTCATCGTTGCCTAAATTGACGATTACAATTCCAATTTTTTGGAAACATATTGTACGTATTAATACCAGAAAACAAGAAAATATCGATAGATATTCTTTCACGGTCAAATGGTAATGCAAATTACTTTAAAACTAATTAGAAAAATATATATTACCCCTGTTTTAATCATTAATGCTATTAACAATATGAATACAGAATTTAAATTAATAAACTCAAATTTAGTAACTATTTTATGTTTAGTCAACAGTAAAAATATCCGACTTGGATTATTGAATACAATTTTATTGATTTTTAGAAAATTTAATTATAATAATATCATGCAAAGAATACTCTATTATATATCTCACTTTTTTTAAAATAAAAAAACCCTCCAAAGCTTTAAAATATATATAACATATTGCTACAATTTTATATTTAATTTGTAAACGTATATTTATTGAGAATATATATATATATATATATATATATATATATATATATATATATATATATCAATCCACGTACATTTATGTTCTGTTATTACATACAATTTCAAACATATAACCAAACCATTGTGAGAAAAAAAAATTATTAAAACCGTTTTTTATTGTATATGAGATTTTATATTTAAATTTTATGTTTTTTTATTGTACACAAAAAAAATTATTATAAAATAATAATTAAGTTGTTACATTTATAAGGCATCTAAAATCATGACCTGACCTCACCTTAACGAGATTCAACACCTTATTTAAATCTATCTTCTCGTTCCTCAAGATAATTTCATTTTTGTGTAATTAAAAGTGTGATATAGATAAATAATTTGTAAATCTAAGTATATAAGTTACTCATCTTTTCAAGATTAATAGAATGTTAGATCGTTAACTAACTTAAAAGCATATTTACTACCTTTTCTAACATCTTAGGTATTCATTTTTTTTTAATTTACCAAAATATTTAATTTATTTTTTAATAATGTATAAATATTTTTGTTCATATGCACGTTAATTTAAGTCTTAGCCAAAAGCTTTATTAACAGTACAGTTGTATACAACAGGATTAAAGATAACTTTTTAGTGTTAAAAATTCTATTGATCCCAATTTATTTACAGAATCAAATTAATGTCATGATATTCTTTTGGAAACTAAAATGGATGTATTAAAGTAAAATTTATATTGCTAGTCCAATTAAATATTATATTTAATTGTAATTTTAGTTTAATTTTAACTGTATGCAATAGATTTTTGATCTCTCATTTTTGAGATAATTTTTTTATTTAAAAATTAGAAAAATTATGTTATATTATATATTTACTTATGATTTTAATTTTTTTAAAATATTTATGTTTATAATAAATTCAAAATATGAATAATTTTTAAATTTTAACACTGAAAATTTTAGTAGATACGTGATAAAATTTAATAGATTTTATAGGATGAAAAAATTGGATTTGAATAGAAAAAAATTAAGCTATCTTGTTTTGGATCAAATTTGATGTTTTATTTTGTGTTTGGAGTTAAATAAAAAATAAAAAATATAATTTATATAAATTTTGAGTGAAATAAGAATTTAGTAAAAAAAATAATTAAAAACTAAAAAATATTAATTTTAAAAATAAGAAATCGTAATTATCTATATAAAAAAAAACTAAAATCCCGTATAATTTCAATTATAGGAAACAGGAAAGTACAATTAAACTTAAATATTATCTCAATTTCACTATTTTAACTCATCAACATTACTTTAAATAATTATACAAAATAGAATCTCTTCAAATAAACGATAAGTTTTATACTTAAGAGAAATTTGATTTAGTTAATAAAAAATATTTGATTTTTTAAAAATAATTAATGAATAGAATATTATTTAATGAATATTAATTAAAAATACCAAAAATTTTAATTAAATTAAAAACATTTAATTATATATAAAATCTTAAAAAACCATGTTTCTATGTAAGAACGAAAGCATATGTTTTCCTATCCTATTTATTAGAATAATTATTTAAATTTATAGATCTCTTTTTTTTATTTGTTGTTTAGAGTTTAAAAAAATTAATGTTCTTGCCTGTATTTAGTTTTTCACAAAAATTTGTTCACTTACTTCTTTTTATTAACTAATATTATTATAAATAATAAGAGTATAATAAAAAAAAGTAATAACGATGTTATCTTAACTTTTTAAAATAATGATTAACAAATAAAAAATTAAACAATAATAGATAAAAATAAAAAATGTATAAATTGGACAATTACCCTAATCCACATTAAAATTATAATACTAAAATATAATTTTAAAAATATTTTTAGCCATCTTAAAAATGTATTAAGAGAATCAAGTTTGTATACGGTGTTAGAATCTCTTTAATTAAATTAGTTATACTATTGCTATTTCTCTTATATGTCATGATGTCTTTCATTTTCTTCTTTATGGTACTTCTATTGACAAGATTAGAAGCTTCTCTTTTAAGTAGTGGAACTTATTTTTTACTTATACTCTTTGAAAATAAAAATTTTATTTTTCAGTAATACTCTTTGAAAAGAAATTGTGTTCCCATTGGTTGAGCAAAAATGGTACATTGTTGGATACTTCCTTGGAAGAATTCCTCCCCCACCCACTCTCAATCTTTTATTCTAATTGATCATGTTGGTGTCGTTAAAATTAGATATTAATTAGTTGTTGTTTATTCAAATAATCAACAGTTATAATTTCAATGCAAAATAATTCTTGTGTTTTAGCAATGCTTTAAGCTCAAAAGTCTGCCATTTACACATTACAAATATAAATCATATACAAAAATTTTAAAATGATTATAACTACTTTCACATGACTAATTAATATATCATTCATAATTACGTAACATACTTTTAAAAGATGTTGGAGCTCTCATCACCACCGTATTTGGAACTTAAGATACGTGTGCAAACTTCTTATATTATGAGAAAAATAATAGTCTTTTCTTTCCCGCATTTCTTTTGAATCTTATACACGTTGAGAATGTTAAGAATTGATCATAAAACAGGCTAATAGAAGCTAACCCCCCATCGAACCCTACACTCCCGGAAGAATACTTGTGATTTGTTGAAGCAAAGGGTGAAACACTCATCATTGAAATCGAAGTAAGAGTTATGAGTGTTAAGGTGAAAGGCATAAAAGACTTGAGATCACCCGCTCTTGGTTTAATTTTAAAAGTAAAGAGATTTAATTCATTTTAAAAATTACATATAATTAAAATAAAAAAATTAACAGTATCCAATGAAAAATTATAGTTATCCCTCCTATTCTAGATATATTAAAAAAAGTAAAAATATAATAAAAAATTATAATTAAAAATATATATATAATAAAATAAAATCATAGATATTAAATATCAAACTTCAACATTTATACCAACTTAATAATATTATATAAAATATAAAATTTATTAATCTGTTATAACATTTTTATGTTTATGTGTATTAAATTTTAAAAAATTTAAAAATTTGAAGATATATTATTTAACTATTAATATTTATATATATTTAAATAATATATAAATCATTAAAATAAAATTATAAAAGTATCTATCAAAAAGTATTTATCCATTTTTATTTTATATAAAATTTTATATACACAATCTATTTAATATAATAATTTTAAATTAAAAATTAGATGAATAAATTTTATATTCTATATAAAATTATAAAATTGATATAAATGTTAAAGTTTGATATATTTTATTAATTAATTTTATTATATATATATATATATATATATATATTGTTGTTGTAATACAATTAAGGGTAACATTAATTATTAAAAAAAATAATATGAGGGTTATGATCTATGTATAAATAATGATTACTGTAATGTTATGTATATACAATTTTAAAAGCTAACATGTTCATTTACTCTTTATATTAGTATCGGAGATATTAGTGGAACACGCATAGACTCTCTGTCTATACTTTACAAGAAAGCTTCCTTCATCATCGCATTCAGTCATTGAGTGCAACTTTTTTTCATCCATACCCATACCTCAATAGGATAAACAGGCCCGGCATGTGTTAGACCCATAGTCACTTCGCATCCTTGAACACCGTGTAATTAAAACCGTTTTCATGACACTGTTTTCTTCTATAATATAGAGATTTTCTTTTGAAACAACTATGACGATTCAGCCCAAAAAACTACTAACATTTCTTTGGGGAAGAAAAGTTGTCAAAGTACTTTTAGAATATTAATTGCTTGGTGAGAAAATATGACCATAAAGTAAGTTTTATGATAAAATTATAAATTAATCAATATGAAATTCAATGTAAACTTTACCAAAATAATGCTCAAGGTGTGTTTGTTATGCCATTCTACATGGAAAACAAAGGTAAATACTTGTTGATTAGACACCAATTCCTTCTTTGATAAATGCTGGGGTATGGAAAGGGAGATGTTCGGTTGGAGAAAAGAATATATGGATTCACAATTTCTCACATCCTCCGTAATTTTGGGGAGAAGTGTTTGTGTTATTCATATAAATTGAGTAAATTAAACTAATTAATAATAACTACATTATTATTTTTATTTAAAAGTTATATAAATAATATCATGTGATAATTTACTTTTTAGTGATTTTATTTAGAAAGTATATTTATTGTCATTTCTTATTATTTATTGTGACTTCTTTTCTATTTTTTATTTTTATTCTTTTAGAATACCGTTAATAGAAAATTTGTTTTAAAGCTATGTTAATAATTGATTAATTTTAAAAAAAAGTATACACAATATATAAAAATTAAACTTTTAAATAAAAAATTTATCCAAAATTTTTTTGTTGAAATTATCTTTTCCTTAATTTTTTAAATTATATATTTTTATATATATAAAATTATTATCCCTAATTACTATTGGAATATTATTTTTTTAATTTTTTAAATTATCCCTAATTACTATGAGATTATTTTCAATTCTATGTTAAAAACATGTAAGAAAAGAAGAATTTTACAATTTTTTTTTTCAAAAATTATTGTAAATAGTAATGAATACTTTTAAGATGTTCTGTGTATTTAAATGAATCATGTTAAATTGTGTATTCTTTTTTTATTTTTGTAAGGATTAGAGAAAAAAAAATATAAAAATTATTTATTCTCTTTTATGTTTTTGGTTAGGTATTTTTCATTGATCAACCATCAGTATATAAGTTTGAAATTCTCATTAAAAAAAAATCAATTGACAAACCATATTTTGTAGAAAAAAATTCTTTTTAAAAGAAAACATATTAAATAAAAATATATCATACTTAAATAAAAGATTGTTATACTAAATGAGGATGAAAGATTTTGTTGATTAATGGATTTTATAATAAAACATGATTGTAATAACAAGAATTGTGAGTTTACAATTAAATTTTTTTTGTTAAAATAAAAATATGTGAAATTTTAAATAAAAATAGAATATGTTTCATTTATTTAAATTTTACATCAAATAATTTAAAAAATATATATATAAATTTTTTTTATAAATTTTATCATAACACTCATAATAATATAGTTTTTTTTAGATGTATTTGATATCTAAATAATTTTGTATAATAAAGAGTTTTTAGTTTTGTCCAACCAAAAGTTATAATTTTTTTTTAATTTTCTTTGTAATAAAATTATAAATTGTAATAAATATTTTTAAAATATTTTATAAATATAAACAGACGGTATTTAACTCTTCGAGAGAGAATGAAAAGCTACATTTTCCTTTCACATAATCTAAGTAATATAGCTGTAAATTACTAAATTATATAGCTAACAATTCCTTTGCAAGGGTACTTAAACGTAGGAACTTCCGTTTATTATTCACCCGTGTTATTCTCATATATATTACTCCTTTCATGAATCCATATTTTAAAATTTTTGTGATCGATTCTATCGAATTTAGGAATGATAAAATAAACATCCTTATGATCACTTTATTTGCTGCATAAATTTTGTTTGAGATCTGCAATTTTGTTTTTTAGACTTCTATTTGCACTATGGATATGAATTTATAGTTTAAGTGTAAATATTTTTATATTATTAATTAATTAAAAATTATTATAGATAAAATTTTAAAAATAATATTATAAAATTAATATTTCTCTTATGACATAATAATCAATGAATAATAATAAACTGAATAAAAATATAAAAAAGATTTGTATTGTGAATATAGTTTAATTAAATTTATTTATTTATACATAAATATTATTTTAATAAACAATTTAAATAGAATAAATTGATAGTATAAAAATTTTATTACTATTCAGTGATAAATTGACTTATTATTATACATTAATTATTAATTTTTACAATAATTATTTTAAAAATTATACTTATTATTATTTTAAATTAGTTGAAAATCTAAAAATTAACAATATACAAAATTATATTTTTAATAAAATAAATTCTATTCATATTAAATATGTATCTTTATTTAATTTTATGGAAATATTTATTACATCAAGGAGTCTTTTAATTAAGATCTTGCTTTAGTTGGTTTTTAAATTTTTGGTTTTAAAAATTTTAAAAAATAAATCTAATTTTAGTTTTAAATTTTAAATTTTAAATTTTAGTTTTAAATTTTTAAAAAATTATTATTAAAATAAATCAATTCATTTTATTTTACCTCTTTAATATGAATTTATTAAAAATAAATAAATAAAAAATTAATAATTAACAAAATAAATAAATAATAAAATTATTTTAAAATAATAAAAGTTAAAAATAAAATTATTATTATTATTATTATCAGAGTTAAATAATAATTTAGTCTTCTATTTTATACATATATTACAAATTCGTTTTTAACTTTTAAAATAATGTAAATAAATTTTTTATTTTTAAATATTTTATAAATTAATTTTTATTTATTTATTTAAAATAATATAAATTAATATTTTTAAAAGTAAAAATTAATTTATATTATTTTAAAAATTAAAAATAAATTTATAATGTATGTATAAAATGAATTTCTAATTTATATATAAAATAATATACTATTATTATTTTTATTGATTTTATTATTAGTATTATAGTAAAATGATGATGATAAAATAGAGGTAAAAATAGTAATAACGATAAGTATGATAATGATAATAATTATAATGATGATATAGATAATAGGCTAAAACGATGTATTACACTAGATAAATTTAAAATAAAAATTAAAAAATTTTAAAATTAAAAATGATAATTAAAAAATTATTTTTTTATTTTAAAAATTAAGTTAAATTTATTTTAAAAATATATTAAAAATTAATTTAAAATTATTATATTTAAACATATTTTACTTTTAAATATAATTTTTATAAATAAATTAAAAACTCATCACTATCCCAAAAAATTAATCAAACTAAATATTTTAAAACCATTAATAATATTGGTTTCAATAATGGATAGGCGATGGCCGATGGTGCAATTTTAATGCACTCTTCAGAATGGTAGCGATGGTGTAAATTTGATTGGTTTGTCATTTGAAATTGTTCGGTTTTTTTAAATGTACTAAAAAGTTTAAGGATACTTAGATATACTTTCTGCATATTTTTCGAAGCATGGATTCTTTGTTATTCTCGAGATGTTAGAAAATCTCCTGCAAACCCGGTCCAAAAGAAAATTAAAGTTTTTTCATAAGTATTTAATTGGATTTTATATTTAATAGTAATTAGTATGATTATTAATTAAAATTTTAGAATATAGAAGTGACAATAACAACAAATTTAACATAGCACTTAAGAATATTTTAGGAAAATCAAGGTAGAAATACTGAAAAATGAGTGATAATCGACTCCCTTTTATTTAATTAAATCATTTATCCCGTATATAAAGTTGACATAAATATTTCTTCTTTTTGGAAAGGAAAGTCAAATATACATCCCACTCATTTTCAATTTTTAATTTTATGAAACAGAACAGAACATGAAAGCTTTGGATCTTTGGTTTATAATTTTTTTTATTTTAAAGTTTTGTATAGAAAATAGTAAAAATAAAAAAATTATTTTATGTTTTTATTTTAAATTTTAAAATTTAAAAATAAAATGAAAATAATGTAACATTTTTATAAATAAAAAAATGAAAACAAAAACGTTTTCCAAATCAAACACCACTTTAATTTTTCTTCTCATTAGATACTATCTTCAAACTAGAGGATGTAATTAAGGAGTGGTATATGACGAGATAAAATGAAAGTGCATGGCACAAATCTTTTTGGATCACCGCCAGTTAAAAACAAAAAGATTATTGATTGTATTTATATGTGTTCCATAAATAATAGTAAATATTTCAAAAATATACGGTGATGGTGGTTATGACTTCATTGTTTGGAGTTTGAATATATATATATATATATATATATATATATATATATATATATATATATATATATATATATTCATTTTATCTAGATCTATCTAGGCATTAAAAAATAGAAAAAATGAGAGACGTAATAAGAAAGAAGATAAAAATTAAAAAAAATCAAAAGTGAAATAAAAAAAGAAATATAATTACAAATACTTTTTTACTAATTACATCAATTGAATGCATATTTAAACCTTAAATTTTAGTCTATAAAAGAAATTAGAACATCAAAAGTTGGAATATTACAAAAATTGAATCAAATCATTTTAAGCTGTAAAAAAGCCAAAAATATATAAAATTATAAAACTGCATTTTTTGTTTGGTTTAGTTTTTAGCTCTAATATTTTTAAGTTTGAACTAAACCAAATCTTATATAATTAAGCTTGTTATATTCCTATTTTATCCTTAATGAAATTACAACCTTAAATGATTATGTATTGATTTTTCCCTCTAAAAATAGTATAACTGATCTTCTTTTTAGAAGTCTATTAATTTGCCTACCTTACATTAAAAAATATGTATTTTTTAATAGATTTTTTTATATATATAAATTGATAAAAATATATTAAATTACATTAAATATATTAAATTTTTATGATTATATCATATCTGAACCGTTATTAAAAAAAATTAAGATAATTTTTTATAAATATAAATTTATTAAAAAAATCATGTAAAGGTTAAAATCGTTATTTAAACAAATTTTTTTTTTTCAGTGTTACGATATTTGTTGAATTCAGTCTGGGATTAGCCAACATACTGAATAATTTCCTCTAAATTTGGTAGAATTATGGTAGTACTGTTTTTTACATATTTATAAATATGCTTTCTTGCAGAGATATTTTAAATCGTTGTTGAATTTAGCCAGGGATCTGAGTGCATTTGCTTCCTTCGTATCAAAGAGATTAAAAAATGAACAAAAAAAAACACTGATTTAACCAAACCAATCTGACCTGCTAAAGATGGGTTCAATTTGGTTTAGATTTCATTGTTTGTTTCAATTGAACCTGATCGAACCATAAGTTATTGTAACGATTAATTTTTAGATGATATTTTGTCTTAAAATTGAATTAAACAGAATCGTAAACACTTATTAAAAACATATATTTTATAAAATAGTAAATAGTATAAATTCATGAAAAAGGTAGCGAAGAACAATTTGATTTAATAAAAAGAAAAAAAAAATCACTGACCATTTTCTGACACTACAAAAAGGTATAGGAGTTATTGTTGTTGTTATTCAACTACGTACTTGAAGTAGTTTTTAGAAGAAAAAAAATTATGTGCAACTAGTTTTTAGGATAAAGTGAGATTTTTTTTCTAGTATAATAGGTTATTTAATATTAATATTAGACCACTCAAAAATGTCCAATAAACTAATTCAAGGAGATAGTGCCCAAACCTTGGCGTATGGTTGCTTCTCTTTGTTTTCTTGTTCCAGGTTTTAAGGTTATGATTCTCCTGTAGGATTACAGGATTTTGAGGGTTTAGTTTCCTCAATGTTTGCAATTCATGGCTGCCATGCATATATATGGCGGTTCCCCTTTTTACTGTAATTGTAATATGATTTAGTGTTTAAATTTAATTTTTTAGTGATCTAATTTTTATTAATTATAATTTAAGTATTTTTATAATAAAGCAAATAAATATTGTTTGAGATGTAAAGGGATACTTAAACTCTTTCACATTTGAACAAGTAAATGAGATTTAACAATATAGAATCATGCATTGTAAAAGGGAGATATACACCAATATGAAAAGTTACACTTTTCCCAACTTGACTATAAATTATAATCTTGACTATGAATCTGGCCTCTAGGTAGATCTTGAAACCCTACGTTCAAAAACACAAATTTGCAGAGATCATGTGATCTTCTTGTCTCCTCAAAGAATATTGTCGGAAATCAATTGTCTGTGGGCCTGGTGATCTTTTATCTCAATGAAACATTTATGGTATGGAGACTACGGTTTGGAAAGAGTTACAAAGCTGGATTGCACCCAATTAATTAGGTGTTTGAAATAATCTCCCAACTAACCTAATTGTATAGCTGGGAAAATTTTCTTAATTTAGTGAAATAATCTAAGGTGTGGGATCAAAGATGTAAATGTAATGAGAGCATATTGGGTCTTAATTGGTTGTTCAGTATATGGTTTGTTTAGTTTTCCTCCTAGGTTGCTAGACTATTATGTGCGTAAGGTTTCTTATTATAGCTCTCTCTTTTGCACCATTAGAAGTTTATTTGCATCTTGTGTTTTAAGTTACTTGAATAATGATGTGATTCTGAGGTGAAAAAAAATGGCAAAATCCAAGGCCTGTGGTTGATCATGCCAACCAGGCAATGTTAGGCATCATTATTATTTCAGGTTTGGAATAGTTTGAAGAAAATGATTTACCTAAATTTGAATTATTTTCCCAACAGTCCATGTAAAAGTTGACTAAGCACCCAATTACTCATATTATGCAATCTATGAAAAATTGTAATTAGGGAGAATTGTAGAATCCAATTATAGAAACTATATATCCCGTTGATGGAGGTATGGTTTAGTAATTTTGATGGGAAGAAGAATGGAGCTAATATCAAGTTGTCCATCAACATGCTTTGTATATATGTTTTGAAATTTCATTTAATCATTAACTTCTTCTTGAAGCATGAGGGGATGCCACCCCTTTCATATTGAGATTTAGTCTCTTAATAATGTGTGAAAATATTATAAATACTTTCAGAATTTAATTTAACATATTATAAATATAAACAAAATTATATTCAATTAGTTAAAAATTATTTCAAATATAATTTAAAATAATTATTATAAAAATTAATAGTTTATAATTCAATAATAATATAAAAAATTATACTATTAATATACTCTAATTAAATCCATACTTTAAACATTTTTAATTCTTTTTTGTAATTCAGTATTATTGGTGACTAATTCAATATTTTAATCTTTCTCACAATATGCCGTCTTTTCAAACAAAAAGGACATCAACAAGTTTACTTACTTCCATTATATATAATTAATCAATCAATCAAGTTTCAATGTTTTTTTTAAACAAAAAAGAATTATTCTAATGAAAATACAGCTTGTGTGTGTTAGTGTATATATATATACACACACAAACGCACATATAAATGGTACAGTAACTAAATCTTTTCGATTTGGTCCATATATGAACTCTTTAAGTTCTTCCAGACAAATAGAATAAAGGGCACAGTCTCAAGCTGACACAAGGAGTCCCCACACCAAGTTGATTTGGTCTGCGCAATGAGAATTTGAATTAGTCTACATAGAAACATAAACTATACACTAATGTATGTATATAAATAATTATATATATATATATATATATATATATATGGTTATTGTAGAGAATGAGGAAAGGGAAGAAACACATGGGTACAGGACCCCTAGATACAGAAACATAGGATCATAAATAAGAGAGCAAAATGTGGTTAAGCAACAAGAAAGTGGCGTCACTTGGTGCTACACTCCTATGGTTAAACCGAGGCAATAAGTCCTTCATTTCATTAAGTTTCACTTAGTTGGCAAAAAGGACAATATCCCATAAGTCTTCCTTCACTGAACCAAAGTTAATGTCTTTGCACATTAGTCAGCTATCGATTTCCTAATTATTAATGATCCAATTTCTATTCATAGTAATTTCGCCCCACTCATTCCCCCACTTGGTTGCCCCTTTTGCAGCAAAAGTATTTTTCCCTCAAATAATAATGCTATGTATACAATCATCAACCATCACTGTATTTCAGTTTATTTTTCACCCGACCCACCTAAACAATCAATATTTTTCTATATTTACCTTTGTGTGTTGTGATGAACAACCTTATTTTGTTATAACTCAATATTCACACGCATCTTATATTTTTTTTTTCTATTCTTTCTTTTGTTTTATTACATTTATCATTTTTTCACTTTTTTTTTTATTTCTATCCTCTCTTCATATACTCTTAAGGACAATAAACTATCTTTTCAACGAGATTGGGAAAAGTTTAAGTTTGAATAATTAGTACAGAATTATTCTCAAGCATAATTTTGTGTTTATAGAAATATTTTTCAAGAAATAAGTTTGTTTAATTTGATTTTTTTTTCATTTTCACTTTTAATTAAAATATTATCATGTTTTCATTTTACTTTTTATTTTTAAAAAAATTATAAAAAAATTATTTTTATTTTTATTGTTCATATATAAATTTTAATAAAAAATAAATTATTTTATAACTAAGATGAAAATAAAATAATAAATATTTCCTCAAATAAACAACCTCTGAGTTTTTTGCTTCACAATGTCCAATCAAAAATATTTTTCAAATTATATTATGTTTAAATAATGAAAAATTCAAGGACGCTCCGTTGTTGTGTTTTTAACATAAGATATTGCCTCGATTTAAAAATATATATATATATGTTATGTCTAAGTTTACTAACTTTATATAATAAGTTCAAATATTTTAGAACGAAAATTTCAGCAGAATCATTATCCTGTCGTACATTAATTCATTAATTTCTATGAATACTTGTCATAAAGCATACATTTTGAGATATTTTTTTAAAAAAGAATATTCAGATATCAACGGCATATAATGAAAGGAAAAATATATCGTTCAGAAAAATAAAATACAAACATATAATAAAAAATTAAGATGACACCAACAAAAGTTAATTCAAACAATATATGTTTAATTTTTTAAGTAAATTAAGTTTAGAATTTAAATTATGTATATAAATAAAAATTTTATTAAAAGGATAGTCTTACTATAATAAGGATATTTCTAACTTATAAGAATAATTATTTTTTATAAAAATATTTGTAATTTAAAAAATTAAAATTTTACTCTCGATAAAAGAGAAAAAATACTATATTTTCATAAAGTTCAAATAATAAAAATGAGAGATAGTTAAATAGACAAAAGATAATTATTTTTTATATTAAGCTTAAGTATTTTAAATATTTATCTCCAAACAATGCTTCTTCCTTGTACCAAAATCTTACTTTTTGTATCACACTTGCATGATATGCAACTTACATGAAAAAGAACCAATGCCAACTGTACTCCTTGTTTGAGAGCTAAGACTTCCTTTCATTTCTTGCATAGATTAGTGATCAAGTGATATATACCTTAAATTTATATCATAATCATAATGATATACAATCATAGAGGCAAACATTCTTATTTAAATATGTACGAACCACAGCTTTATTTTCATCAAAGCAAAACGAATATAAATAATGATTGGTACGCGAAGGTAATCTGTAATACTTGAGTGTATATGGACACGATAACCAAAATGTTCACTACGTAACAAAGAAAAAAAAACTCAATATACATATTTTAGGAGTTCCATTTCCTGACATTTACTAAAGTAGTGAAAATAAAATGTACGAATACCAGATAGGATTCAATATGATCAAATAATAAAATTTATATATATAAATAAATAAATAAATACAAAGCGATGTGTGAATAATTGTGTACATAACATTATTCAATAAAATAAGCAAACACGAGAGTTTTATAACTAGGTAAGTATTATAAACCAGATCAATTTAGTGATACGTATATTGTATCTGCGCAACAAATTAATTATAATTAGTAATTTGACATGTAAAAATTTTATGATCATTCATTCTTAAGATTACTAATATTTTTTTCAACGGTTTATATAAAACTATCAATTCGATGATAAATAATTTTTATACATATTTTTGTAAATTTAATTGCAATAAATTAATAATTTTCATATAATTAAAATTTATTAATTTGTATAATAATTACTTTAAAATTTTATATATATTTAATGTGATTTTTAATTAATCGACAATAAAATACATATATATTAATAATATATCAAAATTAAATTAAAATTTTTTATTTACATATATTCTTTGTTATTAAAACCTTATGCAAATATAAATCCTAGCATAAAATTCAAATTAATTCCTTGTTCATTTCCCGTACACCTGGGGTCGAATCTATTTCTTATTATGCAATATAATTCTTTCAAAATAAGAGATAAGTATTTATAGAGATACTTCGATACTAGAAGAATCAAGAGATAGATCAGAGAATGGAAAGAATGCTCGTACCCTCTAGTGTGAATGTTCTTCATATTGTCATGTACATATAGACTCAATTTCTTGGTACAAGTATCAGTGTCTGTATAATAGTTTTTGGCATTTGTGTATGTGCCTTAATCATGAGAATACGGCTATTTCTAGAACCGATGTGTTTATAGACTCGAATTGCAAGGCCTATGCTAAAAAAGATTTCCTATTTTTTTTTTTGGATACATGAAAAGATCTATATATAATACATAAGAAAAATATTCTCCACATTATAAAAGGATTAGTCTCAATTTGTGGATTGAAAATACTTTTAATTTATATAAATGTGTGTGTTTAAGCATTAATTGTCAAGGTCTAAATAAAATATAGCAATTGCATTTATATATATAGTATCATAAAAATGTATAAAAAACATAATTAAAAATGAATGTAGAGATGTATCATTGTACTAAATAAATAAATAATGATGAAGTACTTTTTCTTCGTTGAAATGACAGAGTAGAAAGATAGTGAGCCCCTTGAGTAGCACAAAGCAAGAAGGATAAGAAATGAAGTTGTACCATGACCAAAAGTGGTGTGCCGTATGTATGGGATGTTTTTCATGTCATCGTTTAGGGAAAGCCAACCTTTGTACTAACTAGATAATATGCAAGAAATTGTAGTGCACAAAGTATATCTCTCAACCTTATCTTTTTCTTTAAAGTTTGAGCTGCGGGTCCTCGATTTTCTTAACATTTTCAGCACCAAACCCATACCTTGTTATCACTCCCCAACTCAACCTTCTTCATGTTATTCCTCACTTGTTCAGTGCTCTGTCGGGTGATTTTCAGATACCCCTCTTGAGGTGAACTCTGAGCATTCTGATCCAACACTTTGGTTAGGTTAGTTAGGAGTATTTATCAACAGGGACTTCTTCCTCTTCCCAATAAACTCAATAAAGTCAAATAATATTGCATGTTCTTTGGATTTAATTTTATTTCTTTTGCTTCAATTTGGGTGGGAACCTTGTCATAACAATTAATTAGCTCTATAAATAAAAGAAACTATAGTATATATACTTTATAGAAAAATGAAATTTTTTATCCTAAATTTAGAGAAGTAATTAATTTGTTATATAGAAATAAAATTGGGAAAAATAAAGAAGGCATGGTGCAGGCAGAGCTATATGATTATGCGGCAACAAAATATGTGTAGCACCGTACAGTGTCTTATACAGCATGTGCTTTATACAAGGATCTATTCCTTTTGGTAGCGGGAGATTGCTATGCTAGATACGATAGCAGAGAAATAAGAAAGGTACAACAAACTTTGTTTGATTTTTCTCTCTTTGCCCCTGTGTGTTGTTGAGTGGATGCACCCCCTTTTTTCCTTGTCTTTTGCTTTCACTTGTTCCGTAACTGAAGGTGTCTTTATCTCCCTCTTTCCCATACCCTATCAATAGATCTTTGAGCACCAATCAAAACCTCTCCTTTTTTCCCCTTATGAGGGAAAGCAAATTTAACACACACCTTTAGTCCCAATTGAATGACTTCCACAAGTTTATGATATTTACTAGACACAATTAATATATATATTTTGACATTGTAATCCCAAACTCATTTAAACTGACATTCTCTTTGGAAATCACGCATGGATGGTAAATAGAGTATGCTAGTTTAGTTTTTGTTGTTATTGATGTTGTTTCAATCACCATCTATCTATATATCCATCCATGCCTTGCATTAACTAATTTTCAGTGGTATGTCTAGGGAATTTATGTGCCACCTTTAATGACAATCATAAATGCAAGTTTAGGAAATGGGGGATTTCTTACCTAAAATGGCTTGGCATTGGAGGTTTGTGCTATCACTTGCATTGCAATTAGATTCTATTTGTTGGTCAGATCACAACCATCCCCTCATAGATTTCAGTTGTATTAATTGACATGTACAAGCCACATGGACTATGCCCAAATCCAATCTCTCTGCATGTGAGCCCTCAGTGTCACGTGCATGGAGTGTAAAGTCATTGGGAACATTTCTTTTTTTCAAAAGTGAAATTAACATATCTGCTAATTCTATGACCATTGCTTATTCCCTTTGTTCGTCATGGAAAACATGTGTCCCCACTTTGATGCTTGTGCCGTAGTAATATCTGGATGGGCTTTCATTGCACCATCAATGGAGCCTGCCTTCAACTTTATGTTATTTTCTCTTCAGCTAGGGTCAACAAGTACATCAGTATTCATTTCAAGACCAAAATTCCAAAGCTGGTTCAATATATATTATTAACCTATATTGGGCTGGACTCAAGTGTAGGTGGGCTTATATAAAGGAAGGTCACAAGTATTCTCAAAATACTAGTTAAAAAAAATTAATATATTTTATTAAAAACTTAAAAAGTATAATTTATATTTTTAATATTTTATTTTTGTTTAAACCATATACATGTTTGGTGGTAATTTATTTTTAATAAATGATTTTTATTTTATTTTCTTAATTAGCATTGCTAAAGTGAAACTTAACTAAGAAAAAAAAAAGATGGGTGAGGTGAGATTAATGCTGTTTTGGAGAGGTAAAAATAAAATGAAATGGAAATTTAGAAACTTGTATTGTAATAAGAATGGTCAAATAATCACCAGGAGAGTTAGCTACTGAAGCTCCTTATTATTTTTTGTTGTTGTTGAGAACAATCTTAAGCATGTTTGTGTTAGATTCTTTCCACCACTATCAACCGTTTGCTAAAAAGGAACAATGGCCTTCCATTCGTAAATCTTATCTTGAAAAGCCAAATTGGAGGTTGTATTGCAATCTTATATGGAATTGGATCCCCTACAGTTCAGCATTGAACTGCATGCACAGGGTGAGGAATTTTTTATATCAAATTTCATGCTTTATTTTAATACAAAATAAGACATTAAGGATTGAAGATCAATTCATTTCAAAAGATCCAGATCTAATCTTTATAAACAGATTTCTGGTCCTACTAATCAGTAATTTTGGATTATGTTAATGTAAACAATCATTCAAGGAATATAAATTAATATATATTATTGTTCAAAAATCAAATTGCATTTTCAAAAATCTCTCAAAGGTCATTGGACCAAAATAAGAACTTATTCTAAGAAACATTTTTTATATATATATCAAATTGTTTGTTCTCTTCACTTTTTATGATTATTCTTATATACTAATATTAATTTCAGTTTCGTTCTAAGTTAGTTTAAGGAATTGTTCCAGCATGATGATAGTGGTGGTGGGAGGGTTGTTAATAACAATAACAGTTCAACGTTTAAGTTAGTAGAAATTTTGGAAGAGTATTAGGTAGGCAATATATATCTAATTAAAGTCTTTATATGTTATTTATAGACATCGATAAAGTGGAATTGTGCTTATATTATGTTCATACCTATGTCAGTAACATGGATTTAAAGATCTTCTATCGATGAAAATTACCATCACGTAACTGGTAGGATTTCTTTTTTGTAACATAGAAGTTATCAGAGGATTGACGTGACAATTATGTTGATTTACATAATGAAGACATTATGATCGTAGTTTCTTTCATGAGGGTTGACTTGTCTTCTGTTAGTTTTGAGATATATTTAAGTTCAAGACGTAAAGATAATATTGAACTTATCTCAATCATAAATCTGTTTATTATCCGTGTTAAATTTTTATCGAACAATTTCGACAAAATTTTACAGCTTCATCCCACGGCAAATATTACCAAGAAATCGGCTAAGAACTTTTTAAAAAGGGGAAATTATGAACGCTAATGAAGATAATACTGAATGGAAATAATATTAGTATTATAATCTTCATATTTTACCCGTCTGTTTATTGTGCTAAGATCATGACAAGTTCCATTCCTCTTCACTCTTTATTATTATTATTATTATTATTATTATTATTATTATTATTTTCGGTTGAGCTCCTCACTCTTTAGCAGTCAGTAACCAGTGGGTTAAGAATTATTTTCTCTGAAACACATTGAGGCCCAATTTAGTCCAGGAAGAGGGCTTGACTGGACTACACGACTCTAGGGCCACCCTGCAGGCCATTTTAACACAACCCAACATAAAAAGAAAAGGACATAGATCCAAAAAAAAATCCAGGGTATTACTTTTTACATCTATCTTTTTACTTTTCACATCTTTTTTTAATTATTATTCCAAAATTAATTTTATGTTTTTCGCTGTGTTATTTGCATACGAGTGATTTTCCAAAATTTAATTGCAGAATCATTTTTTTACGTTCTAAAATTAAATTTTCAAAATAACTTTTTATCGTACATTCTAGAATTAAAATTTTATAATGTATTTTTTACCTTCCAAAACTATATTTATGTATGTTAAAAAAAATTATTTCGGAACAAAATTCTAGAGTACAAAAATATTTTTTAAAAGTTTAATTTTAAATAGAAAAATTATATATTCCGAAATTAAAATTTTGAAATATATTTTTTATATTTTAAAATATATCAATGATAGAATTCTAGAATGCAAAATAAATAGAACATATTTGTTATTTTACGTTGGAGGGGTGCAAAAAGTAATATATATATATATATATATATATATATGTGTGTGTGTGTGGAGGGTGTAGAAGCAATACCCATTACCCTTTAAAGCATTTCATTCTAATCTATGGTCCGGCCTAAATACGGGGCATGAGAGGAAAATCAACGGAAGATAACAGTGGAACAACCACAAAAGCATTCTAACGTAGGATATAACAAATTGAGTCCTTTCCTAAGAGATATATATAACAAAGCATTTGAGGTGTAAAGGCATCATGATATATATGATTTTGAATGGAATTATTGCAAATTGTTAGTTCTATCACCAAAAATAGTCATCCATTCGTTCAAATAACTCAACAATTTGATTTGATAGTTAATCTCTGAAACGTGCCATGATAATTTGTTTTTTTCCGTGAACTTTTATCACAAAGATGCAAAAACAAGTTATTAGACAATTCTTCATAACAGCGCAGCAATGAAGAAATTAGTCCCCAAATTCGAGAATTTTACAAAAGAATAATCAACTCTTTAGATAGACAATGAAATCAATAATTACATATCGGTTCACACCAATTACAGATTGTAACTCTTCATAAAGCTAGGACTATTTTACAATGACAAAAACAACATCATTTTCAATAAGCAAGCATAATAAAGAGAGAGAAAAAAAAACTTAAAATTCATTATAAACATACATATCAATTTTAACCCATAATAAAGAACATGAATACCCCCAGCAAGTGACAAATTTCAACCCCAATGCTTTCAAATTCACTGCATCATAAATGCCACAAGAGAAGCCAACAGAAAAGAACACAAGGTCACCCCAGAAACAGGCAAAGCAAACCCAGCTCCAGTCTCCATTTGTGATGTGGGTGCGATCTCTGAGACCTGTGCCACAATGTTGGTCACACAAAACAAGCCCATAACCATAATTGCCATCAAAAATTGAGTTGCATAGTCACCAAATGTTGCCATATTTTTGCAAACTCTTTTGTTACTATGAAAACGTGACCAAAGAGGCAAATGAAAAGATTGAAAAGGTTGGGAGTTGAATTGTTGAATGAGAGAGTCAAGAGTTGAGTTTATATAGAACTTGTTAGGGGTATATGTTAAAAGGCCATCCTTATCAAGTTGGTAAGTAGAACATCAAATATCAAGCATTAACCATTCTTAATGTTACTATGCCTTTTGGATTACGGCTCTTGAGACCCCACGAGACCAATTAAAGTTAGTCGATGCAAGGTGGCATTGTATCCTCAATGAGCTTTTTACGTTATAGTAAGAGAAAAATCTTGTACCTACCACTTATGAACACTCGAGTTTATTACATGGCATCGATTGGGTTCTTAATCTGTTTCCACAAAAATTATCAATTATTAGGTGTGTATAGAAGAAATTCTCATGATTTCTTTAGATGATCTTGTTCCTTAATCTCTAGGTAAAAGAGGGTGTATTTGCAAAAAATATTTCAATGCTTTAGTTATTAAAGAAAAATGGATCTCTTTACTTGAAGGGTGAGAACCTTTTTCTTATATAATGGAAAATTCTCTTACCTGTGATTTTTATTAAGATCATATATATATATATATATATGCTGAAAAGATCCTTAACCAATTTAGGTTTATAATAATTTATTAGTATTATAATCAGTTGGAAATTATCTTTTTTAAGATGTTTTCAGATTACAGTTCATAGCAACAAGGATTTAGCTCCTCCAACGTGAGATGATGAACTTTATAAACTTATAATTAACCATTAAAATTATAATAAAATTAAGTATATGCATAACTAACTAAGCTTGAAGTTAGTAACAATCTCAAATTATTGATTTTCTAATAAACAATTATTAGTACATTTTTTTAAATATAATCTCCTCCTATCTTAGAGGAGTCAAATTAAAAAATATATATATGATTCCTAAAGTAAAAAGATATAGAGAACAAAAAAGTAAAAAAAAAAAAACTGCTTTAATTTGAATTAAAACATCTTATAAATGTAATTCATTACACATTAATTGAATTTGAAAGAGTAAAATTCAAATGTGTATAAAAGGCATTACTTGGCAGGCTATCTTTTCACAATTCATTACAGATGGTGAGAAATCACTTTCTGGCCAGCTGAGATGCCCTTGACATAGCAACGATGCCAAGACTTTTTGAGAGGAAAAGTCTACATTGTGCAACTATGATGTCTTTGTTGCCTACTAAAGAAACTAATATACAATTCTACCTTCATTTGGCAACTGAGGAGGATAGAATTGAATGAAGCCAGATATCATACCCATCAACGTTATTTTTTACTCACTATTCAATACTAGTCATGTAGCTATTTTAGAGATGTAACAAGAAATACAAAAAAGACAAGAATTGAATCTAAGATCGATCGTTTTGAACAATATATGTCAGAATCGATGATAAATCAAGTAAATAGATGCAGTCTGGTGACAAGTAGATTTAACTGCTTATATTGAATGCATTTTGTTTTGCAAATTGATTAACCAAATAGAGTAATCAAACGGAGACATTGTTTTGACGTTGCAAGTGAGTGAGTGTGTCTCTTTCCCCCTTCACCCTTGCAACAAATATAATGTTTGTCCTAAAGCATTTGCATTATGCATTATATATATATATTGATGAGCATGGCAATAAACACTGAATTAACATTCATCCCAAGAGAAGCCAATTTTACCCTGAGCTTTCCTTCTACCAGGGAATTTTATTTAAAATATGGATATTCAAAACAATTGAACTTCAATAGGTTTATATCACTGTTAAAACTTATGTCGTATAATATACAGTACGTCATTTAATACCAACAAGGATTGGCAGTGATAACTGAACCATACTATAATTGAAGGGTATTTCTTTTTGCACCCCCAAAATTTCTTTTTGGACCCCCAAAATTTCTTTTTGCACCCCTCTCATGTATGAAAAGACAAAAATACTCCCGTTTATTAAATTTTTTCTTCTTCTTCCTTCCTCCTTCGTCTTTTCGTCTTCCTCCTCCTTTTTTTTTTTTTCTTTTTCTTTCTTTCTCATTTCTGTTTCTCATTATTACATCTTCTTCATTGTTAATTGAATCCATATGTTCTGCTTTGGTGGGAGAAAAAACTAAGAAAATAAACCTCGAAAAAACGTCAAAACCATGTCGGAGAAGACGAACGGATATTGTATTCCGCAAACTAATTTGTGGAACGTTAAACACTTTCCGCAGATTAGTTTACGGAATGCATAAGTGTATTCCGTAAATAAACTTGCGGAATGTAATTTTTTTGTTCCGCAGATTAGATTACGGAATGTAAAAATGTAACCTTCCGTAAATTAATCTATGGAAAACAAAAAATTACATTCCGCAAATTAATTTACGGAATACATTTTGCATTTCGTAAATTAATTTGCGGAACAGACGAATACTTGCGGAAGAGAAAAAATTTGTGCGAAGAGATGAGAAGGTGTTAAGGGTAAAATGGTAATAAAAAAATTTCAAAAAATTAAAGGGAGTGCAAAAAGGAAAAAGGGGTGCAAAAAGTCAAGCCCTAATTGAAGTTCAAAAATCCTAAATAAAAAAATAATTATTAAAAGGGTTTTTTTTTTTTTTTTCTTACCGTGTTTTTAAAGTTAGTCTAAACATATAAACACAATCGGTTTAAGGGAGAGATAAATACAGCATATGCTTTAGAAGTCCTCCTTCTATAGGGTCTCAATTTTTTAAATAAATGTTACACAACACTCATACTAAAAAATTTATATTAAATCTAAAAATGTTATTAAGGGTTAATATTCTTTTCTCATAAAAAATAATCTTATAAGTTACTAATTATTAGTTGATAGATAGTAATTTAAAGTAAATATTGTTTAAAAAATCCTTAGTTTATTATTATATGATTCTCTTTTGAAAAATGAGTTCTAGGTCTCTTATATTAGTTTATTTTAAAAACATTCTCTTCTAAGTCACTTTAAGCCTACGTATATATTGAGTTGGCACTGCATATAAAGATAGTTGAATTAAAAGAATTTAAAAATTAATGATAATATTTACTTAATACAAGGTAAATCAGCAACCGAACAATCAAATAAAATGATTATCTATAATTTATCATTATTTATTCTACTTAATGTCAATAATTTTAATTAATTTAATTTTAGCTTTAACCGACCATTATAAATTCTGTTAATTATTTATACTAGAAGTTCCTATTCATTTTTTAATATTAAACATGTTCCATTAAGCACAACCTCTATTAACAAAAAAATGGTAAAGGAATAGGATCAAGGAGAAAAAAAGAACATATTTACCAACAGCAATTATATGTTGTAGAAGCAAATCATGATAAACTCATAAAAGAAAAAGAAAACAACAAATTAAAACAAACTCAATGTGTGTAGGCCTTTGAATAGTTCTAAGTCAATTACAACTTGTCTAAATATAGCTAAAGGTTGAGAAACCGTTATTTGTGGCCAAACACATTAAAATAACAACACATGAATGATATATATGATACAACCTATTCAAACAAACCCTGAAACCTTGCAAGACCATAAACTTAAAACCGTTCCTCAACCCAAAAAAAAAGGTGGTGTTTTCCCAAAATAACTAAAAGCCACCTCTATTAAAGGCCATGCATAGGCCCCTAACAACTCAGACCTGCAATCAAACACAAAAACAAAAATAATAAACTCAGTTGTTCCTTTAGTACACCAGCGGGTCTCCAAAACAAGTCACATTTCATTCATCATGGACATGAAGAAGGTCACCTGCGCCGTTCTCATCGCCGCCGCCTCCGTCAGCGCCGTGGTGGCTACCGCCGAGGTTCCTGCTCCGGCCCCTGGCCCAAGCAGTGGAGCCTCAGCCACCTTGCCCCTTGTTGGCTCCTTGGTTGGTGCCTCTGTCTTCTCCTTCTTTGCCTTGTTCCACTAAGCTCACTAAAAATGTGACATGGCAAAAGATATAAGGATCAAGACATTATATATCTATAAGTAATAGAGGGTGCAAAAAAATGTATGTGTTATGTATTGTTATGACTATTGCTGAATGAAATATCAATTTTATTTTATCTTCTTTTCTTTTGTGAGCAAATGTTTACCTTTCATCATGACAAAAGATAGTCTAGCCGCGTAAGATTCAGAGATGGATCAATAATCATGAAATAAAGAAATCTTCACCCTCAGAATATAACCTCCTGATTTATAATTTTCCAATTATTACTGAAACAATTATATACAAAAAACTAAATTTTGAATTGCACTAGAGGTACTTGGATATTTTCTCTTTATTAATTAAACAGTATTTTGTTTTGAATGAATGCTCTTTCATATCAAGAAGAGAGTAATACAGGCCCCTTTTTACATAATCTCATAATGGTATCAGATCATAGAAACTAATTCTATATTAATAGGGTCACAATAATATGCAAAATCTAACCATGCTTTTCTATACATTGCAATTGTTTTAGTTACATGTTACTACGTAGTTAGTAGTCAACAGATAATTACAATGCAAAATATGTCTTCTTTTTTTTACTTTTTGAAAGAGGAAAAATATTAAAAAGAATGTTTTTGCAAGAATAGTCCTGGATCCCAATTTATGATATAGTCATGTCCCGTGAATATTTCGGCGTGTCCAAATGACTGAGGATAGTTTTCGTCTAAAATTGAATAGAACTAATTTTGATAAAATTAATTTTAAATTATTAAATATAATTAAAATATGTGCATAAAATAATCTGAATCACATTTGTATTTTCTACCTCTAAACTAAACAAGGCCAAGGAATAGGGTGTGACTGCTGCATGATACCAGTTAAATGCAAACATTAACCAAAAATTAAGGTCAATATGATCATACGGCCCGAATATCTTCTAACAAATAGACCAAATAAATAAACCATCGAGCTCCAAGTCCATGGTAATTTTTACGTTTGAGAAAGAGGAAGTGACAATTTACACAATCAATGGCCTTAAGAGTGCTGGAAACATAAATGAATACCCAACCTTAACAAAAATAATTTAATTCATTTACTATAACCATTTGCCACAACCAGGAAAGAATATGTGGCATGCTATTTTCCAGTCTCCAATCTTCAACCAAGCAACAATCTTGAAAGGAACAAACTCATGTGACATTTGAAATACACATTTCTTACAACAATGTATAAACTTATGGCTAGAACATCTTACAACTAGGTTTCAGTATTAAATTTTTGAGCAGACATGAGGCTCTTTGCTAGCCATATTGCAGTTTCTCTGGACGAGACAGCTTCTTTTCCAAACGGTCTTAGCACCCCAGCAAGCTCTTCAAGTTTATCTTGCTTAAGTAGCTGAGCACATAACTCAAGAAGAGATTCCAAGGCATCAGCTCTTTGCTGGCAGGGACTATCCAACACATTCTTGATTGTTTCATCAGTATCACCACCTACTTCAGTTATTACACTCAATGAAAGGCCACTAGGTGTGTGATTAACTTCCACTGCATTGTCATCTTCTTCTTTATGTGTGGTACAAGGAATGTGTTTCTTTGCTGTGTCATCATCCTTATCAGGAAGTGTACCATTGCTATCAGATGTCAAGCAGTTCATATGTGAGCCTTCACTTTTGTTTGAGCAGTTTCCAGATTCAGTGTTATGTTCAACCCTCATAGGATGCTCATCAAGTGATGACTTTTCGTCGTTAATGGACTTGTCTTTATCAGTGCTGCTAGTGTCTGCACTGGACGTTGTTGATTTCCCAGAGTCCTCAAGGTTTGCAACTTCCCTCTGTGCTTCAGCATTATCAAAACCTCTATTGCAAAGTGCATCTTCAACTTCTGTGATCACTGCATTTATGCCATCCCCTTCTAATTTCTGAAATTGTTTAGCAGTATATTCTGGTTCTTCATGCACAGAACCTTGTGTATTCTTTGAAGAGATCTCATTGTTAGCTGTTTCCCATGCAGGTCTACTTTTAAAGTCCTCCTTGCACACACTACAAATAGTTGATTCGGATGTGGTTGACCCATCTTTTGAGCCACTGATACTAGTAGAAGATTCCACTATGTAGCTGGTAAGATCAACCATCTTGGTCTCTAGGTTGTCTTCTGCACTGCTTGAGATTGTTATTGCATCGATAAGAAGATTGCTTATTTGTATATCTCCATTTGCCTCAACTGGATGAATCCGTTCCAAACGATTTGCTAATCCTGTTTCTTTGTCCTTATGGTCCTTGCCACCACTAGATTTATAAGATCTTCTTGATTTATCCTTTGAATTAACTATGGGATATACTGGAAGAAAATTAGAAGATGCATTATGACAGCGAAGAACATAAGGTTGTAAAAGTGGATGCCTCAACAATTCAGCTGCCTGTCAACACAGGGAAGCAACATTAGAGTCAATAATTCGATCTATATTAATCACACAAGACAGGCTCAGTTGAACTCACTGTTGGCCTATGTTCTGGGTTTTTCCTAAGCATGCTCTTGATAAGTTGTTTCCTGTTACATGCATCTGACATTTTTCAGTTCTATCATTACAATGAAATATAATATGGAGAAAGAAAGGGGGGGGGGGGGGGGGGATTAAGCAATTGCAAGTGTAAAATTTACAGGGGAATTTCACTTGGCTTAAATATATTTGTATTCACTTTTGAGGAAAAAAATTTGAATCATTGACCAAAAGCACAGTTAAAAATAATATCATCACAGCAGTGTGACCGGGAATGGTTTGAAGAAGTTACTTACAGTGTGGAAGAATAAACAATTGGCAGGGGTGAAATGGAGGATCTGTTTATTTTATTGATGAGTCCAGCCATGTCCTGTTTTATTCATTCACTTATTTGTTAAATTATTTTTGCTGGTTTAAAATATATTGAAGAATAGAGACTGTGTTTCCATTGATAAAACTGAATTCCTGCAGATGGTTCAAGTTCTTACTGGAGCACGAAATGCCGGTTGATGTGCAGCAATCTCAAACATGCAGCAACCTTTACATTCAAAGAGATATCATTCTTACACAAGGTTAGACACATCATATAGTTTAGCCAATTAGAATAAGGCATCCATGAACCTTACCAAGAGACCACATATCAGATTTATAACCATAAGGTATATCAGCAAGGAGTTCAGGACACATGTAATTTGGAGTTCCAACAACCTAGACAAGATATAAGGAGCAAGTGAATAATAAACTAGTATCACTATGTGAATCCAGTAAAGTATCACTAACATAGTAATAAGAAGTTCAGATCAAGAGAAATATAGGATTATAGGCAAAAGGATCTATTGTCAGCTGAGAAGCATCAATTACTTGGCATGATAGTCCATTGCCAATGGATAAAATGCAAGTAATAAGTAATATAATACAGATTTATGCAATACCGAGGACGCAAGGTCTTCTGCATTAAGTCGCTTTGCAAGACCGAAGTCACCTGTAGGCAATTCATGCAATAAGTATATTTCTTCAGCTAACATACTTTACGAAAGCCAGAAGTTTAGAGCTTTCAAGGAGTAATACAACATACCAAGCCGAATGTTGTTGTCTTTGGTGAGGAAGATGTTGGAACACTGAAATTACATGAAGTTGGATCGATGTAAAGATAGTGTAAAGGAATTCTTGATCAGGATAAAGGAAAATGTAATACCTTTAGATCTCTGTGGATTACACGATTAGAGTGCAAGTAGTCCACAGCTATCAACAATTGAGTCAGCCATTTGCAGACTTTCTGTAGGAGAAATTGGTGATCCATAGTGGGTAAGGAATACTCATATAAGGAATTATTAAGGAATGACAGATTAACCTATTAATTACCTCCTCAGGAAAAAATGATCCTCGAGCTTTCTTTATGTTTTCAGCCCTGCCCACAAAGAATGCAGGGTTCCATAATCAAGACTTCATGTCACCTTTATACTTCTCCATATAAATGCACGCGTATAGACTATCTTGTATAAAATTCAAGACCCACAATATCCCAATTACGGTATCTAAGTGTATTTCATCTTAAAATTAAAATGTGATTAAGAATACTAATGTCTTGAAATGAACCAAATATATCTATCTATCAATCTTCTACAGGGAAAGGATACAACAGATATTGCAAAAATCAACATCAATCAACAAGGACTCTCTGTTAGGATCCAATTGCAAGGTACGAAACTTGAGCTTCAAATTGAAAGTATGGGATTTTAGTGTTGGATTTATAGGGCCTTGAGCTATCGACTACAATAGCTAGCTTTTGTAGTATGGTTCTCCCAAAATTCTTATCAATTGGTATCAGAACTTTTCATCAAGTCTTTCAACTGCAAACGAGCAACACGAGTAGTGACACCGCATTGCAGTGGAATGTTAAGATCCAACGACAAAGTATGAGACTTAAGTCCCACGTTGGAAGCATAGGATTCCAATGTGCAAGGTATGAAACTTGATCACCAAATTGGAAGGATGGAATTCCAATGTGGAATTTATAAGATCTAGAGCTCTCCAACTGGAATAGGTAACTTTTGTGTTGCAGTTCTCCAAAAATTCTTATTAGACTCCTTCTGGATATCTATTATATGTATTAATTACAAAATATATTTATGCTAGAGTTTCTAAAAACTAAGGGTTCTCAGGCCTTTAATAACAACCTAACCTTTTAGGCCCTGGATTTGTTTAACATGACATAGAAATCAGATTGACTATCTTAAAATTGAATACTTGTCGTCCCCAGTCATTTGATTATAAATCAGTCAAAACACTTTTATTATCCCATAGAAAAAATTCAGCATAAAGTTCTGAGTAATTTCAGTCCAAGATAGCAATTTGTATGTCCACATTACAAGTCCAGTAGGCCTTCACCTAAAAGGATATGTTAGGAGCTATGAACCATTCTTGTGTCCTTATTTAATAGCTCACACTTTTAGCTAAACAATTTGAATGTATATTGTTACAAAATCTTTTCTTTTCTCCTGAGATTAATAGAAAAAAATTAAGCTTAGATCCTTAATTTATGCAAGAAAAAGCCAGTGTTACTAACAGATATTACTTTACTTACATGTCACCTCCTTCACAATAGCCAGTTATGATGCATATATGATCCTCCTACAAAACATGAAATCAGAACCATGCCTAGGAAGTGTGATAAACATCAGAATAAGCTGATAAATGTTCAAATTCAATTTCTCCTCTCTATACAAATAACGAGTAAACATTTAAAATTGTAAAAAAAAAAAGACCCTACCTTCTCCACCCAAGCATCTTTGTACTCCACAATATATGGGTTATTTAGTTTTGCAATCAGATTCATCTGTATTGGAAAGAGGAACTGTGTCAATTTAATGCAAGTAAACATAAAAGTAGTAATCCAAAATCAGCTTCACACAACCTCTTGTGACTGAAGTCCATGAGATCATCATTAAGAATATATCTTATGCTTATAGAAAACCAATATTAAGATGGCACTTGGCTAAAAATGAAAATGACATGTCATATGGTGTTTACACTTTACAGCATTTTGTGAGCATAATAATATTCACAAAATAAATATCCTCTTCTCTGGAAGTTTGATCAGCACTTTAGATAATAATAATGAGCAGCATAGCACCTGGCAGATTTCATCCGCAAAATTAACTCAATGCAAGTTTTCTAAAGTCCTTGTCCATGTTTTTGCAGTGGGGATGCTACTTCTTGAATTAACTAGATATGCAGATGACTGGGTTATTTGTAGTAAGAAAGAAGCATCATATCTTATATGACTCAAGCAACATATCATGTACTAATCATATCATGTATGATTAGTACTCCTTTTGTTCTAATATCAAGAACCCCCATCCCACCCTCACCCCTTAAAAAAAAGTAAAAAGTAAAGTATAGAAAATAAGATGTGAGTAACTTGGTGCAAAAGAATTGCTTGTTAAAATAAATAAATGTATAGTGGACACTGAGAATTCATCAGGTGGAAGGATTTGTTACACCAACCTCTTGGTGTGCTGTACGTTTGAACTTCTCTGTCTGCTTGGCCAACCGAATCTTTTTCAGAACATACCTACCCGGGATGAAATCATGAAAATGAATAACAATCGAAGAATTGAATTAGCAGAGTTTTCAAATTCAACCAATGAAACACGAAAAACCTTAAAGTAGAAAAATAAAATTAATTTGAAACTTTCTTTGTTGGGTTGTCAATTATTTAACCCAAAAAATCACTGTCCAATGTCTGTGTTCCACGGTTTGGGTACAGAAGCAGCTACAGGAAAATAATCGACCTCTAAGAGCTAAGTGCCATCACAAAAATCTAAAAAAGTTTGGATTTTTCTTCAAGGGGTTGTCCATTTTCTAACTAAAAAATAAAAGGATCTTCAATCGTTTATGTTGCATGGTTTAAGAGGTTTTACAGAGAAACCGTTAACGGTGTCATTGACTCACCTCTTTTTCTCGGACTTGTGAAGAACGAGGAAGGCAGAACCAAATGCTCCTCTTCCTATTTGCTCTATTACTTCATAGTCTTCCATCTTTTTGGACTTGGTGGCGTCACCGTTATCTGTCTCCATGGAAAATTCCAGAAACTAGAAGACAAACAGTGAAGCGCCTAAGCAGCAGATCCTGATTTGCTAGAACCCAATTCAGGAAAAGGAATAAAAAAAGAAAAAAAAATATTCTTTATGGCAAAATATGTGTTAGTGTGAATTCTACTACTAACCCTTTCTACCCTTTTTTTCATCCAAATGCTGTAATTGAAAACAACCGCTAGATTGAAGGGCATTAATTGAGCAAAGTAAAGTAAATGAATCCTATGAGAATGAAGTTTGGGGACTATTCAATGGGTTGCAGCAACCATCAAGGGGCTTCACATGAAAAATGAGTAAAGCTACATTCCACAATTATGACACGAAACTACCTCTTCTCAAGACTGAATTAGAGAGAGAGAGAGAGAGAGAGAGAGAGACTCAGGTAAGGTAAAGCAGGAATATATCACCACCAAGAGAATTGAAAGGTTGATGACTTACCCAAAAGAAAATGTAGAGAGAGAAAGAGAGAGAAGGGCGACAAGGTCAAGTAAAGGCTATATATATAACAAGACATGGTGTCACATTTATAAATACTTCATATTGATATAAGTGTAGTGGTGAGTGTATCATAGCTACCACCCCACCCCCCAATGACTCAAAAAGAAAAATGGGGTTGGGAGAAAGGGCATGGAGTACAGGACTTAAAGGTGACAGGTATGGAAAACTAAAGAAAAAGGAAAAGTCTTGCTTGTGTTTACAGATTCATAGGAGATCATTCAAAACAAGGAATGTTCCTAGCACGCAGGTGTGATGTCACACTCCGTGTACCTTAGTAAACAAAATCATCAAAATTTAGACTTGAGCCAATAGGCATATAGTATATACACTCTAAAAAAAAGGCTTGTGTGGGTTTGTGCGGGTGTAGTGCGCTGGCCAACAACCACTCCTGGTCCAGAGGCATGATTGTGGTTTAATTTAACACCTCCAACATTGTTAGGGCCGAAGAATTTTTTTGTCATTTTTTTTAATGCTTGATGTTATGGTATGACCAATTTTGAATTCAATTTAAATGGTGAATGATAAACATGTTAATTTTTGTTGACATGATAGGTCAGCAACAATATTTTATAATTATGTTACATATTTGCAAAAAATTAGGTGTTAATCGGGTTTATTTAGCTGCAAGAAATGTAATAATCATTTCTTAATATGTCAGCATGTGCTTAACAACTAAACTTCTTGTTAATTTGGTGATTATGACGTCAAATCAAAAACCTAATTAGTTTGTTTGACCAAACCGTAAAAAGACGAGGTGCAATGTCATTAGATCAAAGGAAAAGAAAACAGCAGCATTAACATTTTTGTTACCCAGATGAAGTTTATAAAATCTTCAAGGCCTTAAAATCAGAAGCTGACCCAAGTACAAGTAATATTGTTGATCTTAACCTGCATATGGCTTTTCAGAAATCAAGAAAAAATTTAGCAAAGAGAACAAAGGGGTCATCCTCCTCTGCTGCCAATTATTGCCATTTTTTCTTTCCAAGCTAAATGCTTTTACTCCTATGCAAGCATGCCATTGTTATCAATAGGAAGTTACAACTTGTTTTTATTGTCGGAGAGACGGTAAGAAGTTTAAAAAGTTGCTCTGAGAGTGTTCCGTTATTCCTGAGACTAGTTACTTCTGTAAGTATTTATCTCGACATCGAACACTACTCATGTGCTGTTCCAACTATTACAATAACCATTGTCCCCGCAAAAGCAACCATGTACAGTCGGTGGTAATCATTCCTTTGATTTTGCTTTAGTTTTTATAACTGACGAGGAAATCCAAAATTCCATTCAAAAACCTCAAGTTTTGATTTGATCGTCAAGATACTTACGAGGTAATGGGGATAGGGGATGTGAAAACAACAGTGTGCTACAATCCTAGGCGTAGACAATGACAAAGACAAGACACACTACATATGTTTGACAATTCCCGTTTTAAACAGTCTCTGCTTTACAGTTAAAGACTACAAAGAACAATTATTCTACTGGATAAAAGTAATTCTGTATATAAATAAATATATGGTTATGTCATGATACAGAGTAAAAGCTTGCAGCACGAGATTTAATTTCAAATAAGTCTTTACCAGGTATCATAGAACTTCATCTTCGAGTCTGTGAATGAGTTTATAATGTCATTTGATTACATCATGCAAATGGCTATGTTCGCGATTAACAACCAGTTAACAATAGCAAAAAGATTATTCTTGCACTGCGCTTCACTTAATTTCAAATAGATTATGGTCTTAAAAATGAATTCACTATTATTTGCACACTTAAACAAATTTACTTTAAAAATTTCCCTCCAAAGTGATCATCCCAACTTAAGAAGGGCCATCTCACTTTAGGCCAACATAAAGCAGCCATTTATTTACACCTTCGGTAAAATTTGCTAAGGCCCTAAACCAGGTTTTGCCGCAAGTTGTTTCGATCCTTAAATTAGCTTAGCACAATTAAAACTTGCTAAATGCTATATCTTTCATTTAAATTTGATTTGAGCATAGTAAAGGGTTTTTGACTTATTTAAGATTATTTTTTAAATTAATTATTAAAAGAAGTCATAGTTTTGTGTGGGGCATTTGAAAATCTTGTTACACAACGCGGTGGTAATAAATAGATTCTAAATTTGTTACAAGTATGTTGTCAATGTGGCCAATTTTAATTGTTCAAATATTCATGATTTCATGTTATCACAGCATGTTTTTTTATTATTAGTATGAACTTTTACCAATTTGTGGATTCTGTTTATACAATCGAAAATATTGTTGATGCATATTCAAGTGAATGGCGGTCAATTTGAAATGAGATGTCACTTCCCCTTATTCATTCATGGATACTATTGCCAAATAAAAAGAGATTATGAAAAAAAAAGTTGATCAAAGTTTACATGTATAAAAAATTAAATGAATTGGATTGAACCACAATCAAAACAACGAATTTGTCTTTGTAAAGTTGATCATAATCAATTTCGATATTTGTATATAGGATAAGAATAAAACAATAGTTAATAATAATATAAAGAATGATCAATGTTTTGCATTTTAATGTATTTAGTTCATTGTTAGTGTTCTTTATATTATTGTGACATAATAATTTGTTCCGATAATAAATCATTCAATAACAATAACATATTTATCTTTAAAGTCCAACATAACATTTAGTGCATTATACTGTAATCACCCAAAAATCTTATGTGTTAACCTATAACTATCCAAAATTTTTAATGCATCTAATCTTACAAATCAAATTTTCACATATTCTTCCTTTTCAATATAATATAATATAAATATTATTATTTATACTATATTATAATAAAATTTAAACATTATTATTTAACTGGTATTTTAATATAATAAAATATACTATTATTTAAATATTTATATTTTAAATATAATTTTAATATTAATTTTAAAAATATAATATAATCTAAATATCATTATTTAAAATAAATTAATTTAATAAAATTTAATTTAATATATTTAACATAATAATATTATAATAATATATATATATTTTGTCTAATTTTAAATATATTTAATTTTATTAAATTACAATAAAATCTATTTAACATTATCATTTATTTTAATATTATAAATTTAATATTATATTAAAAATTATTAAATGTTATTATAATATAACAATATTATATACTTTTTAAAAATTTATTATTACTTTTAAATTTAAACATAAATAAATTATACTAAAATTTAATTACTAGTTAAATTTATAAAATTTATAATTAATTCAAGTACTATTAATAAATATTATTTTAAACATTATTAAAAATTTATTTATTTATATTATACACATTGATTAATTTAAATTAATACATATTTAATTTATTATAAATATAATTTATTTCATATAAAAAATTTTAACAAAATTACAAGTAAATTCTTTGATTCTTCACATCTTTTTTTTTTTTTTGAATTTATTCTTTGATTTTTCACATTTTTTTTTTGGATTTTAAGTCACCGCACTCACTTTTATAGCACTCACTTTTATACTCATAATTTTTTTGCATGAAATGATCATTTTATAAACGTGAACAAATTTAAAAACAACTTGTAGTGCATATTAAAAAGAAGATACACTTGTTATATATTTTAAAAAAAAAACACATTAATATAAAAATTGCAAATCTAATTCTTTAACACATTTTCAAATATTTTTATAGTTTATAATACATTTTTATACTTTTTAATTAAATATATCACATTTTGCAAATGTGCCGCAATTACTATTTTATATCCATGTAAAACAGCCGCATAGCAAACGTGGTACTGAATCTTCATAAACAAAGATAAACATCCATATAAGAAATCGATAGCAGGATACCAATCACTGCCACAACTCACAAGTACAATGATTCCGTTTCCGTTCTGAAAATAACCAGTCACTTCAACTAACAAATTAAAAAAGAAAAACCCAACTGCCCAAGTAGTTTCGCAAAATACACACTGGATAACTACAAAACAGGAGCTGATGTATCACAAACAAATTAACTACACAATTATATTTTTTTACTTCCGCTTGGTTTGCTTCGTTTTTTTAGAGGATCTACCACTCTCCAGCTTCTTCCGTGCAGCTTCAAACTGCTCTTCAGAGGGTTCTGGCATATCACCACCATATTTCGAAATTAGAGATGAGAACATCGAATCAAACTGGCCTTTCCTCTCATTTCGGCGTTGTGCTATGATTGCATGCAGATCTGTTTCCGACTGCTTATTTGACCTGTAGAAAACAATGGACCATTCCTAAGTTACAGCACAGCATAAATAGAATAAACAATATCCCGCTTGACCAACTTACTTTGCCCTCCTTCTCAAAGGACTTGTTGGCGGTTTGGTTTCAGATACTTCCTTAGCCCATTTCTGATAGGCTTTTGTTTCCTTTAGTTCTCCTACAGAATATGAAGAGAAAATAAATAATCATCGAGGAAGATGTTTAACAACCCAAGAAAATGTCTGGTATAATGTAATGGACTTTGCTATGACTGCTTATACTAATATGCAGATTCACAACGCTGAAGCCTAAACCTTGAAAGTAAAATAAGTGGACGATCTCTGGTTCTTTTATCAACTAGCATTCCTAGCCTGACAATTGAAACTTAATATATAACTTTTCCTGAAGAAAAAACTAGGATCTAGAGCAAATGTTTGACTTAAACCTTGTATAACAAAATCTAGTTATGGTTCTTACCAGAAGCTATAGCCTCATCAAGAATATCCTTGAATCGGTGTGAGTCAAGTTTAGAATCTGAACAAAGCATCGAACAAAAAAGCCTACAAAGGAAAGTTACTCTAGATATCAAACTCAAACCCTTTTCAAATACAGCTCGAGCATATCACAAATTCACAATGCTTTCTTACCTGTTCATATCACCCTTGCACTTCTTGTACAGATCAATCAAATCATTCTTCTCTGAGTCTGATCCTCTATAGTTTGCTTCAAACTCCTCAATATCAGCTTCAGTGACCTGTGACACAATACAAAACAACACAAATGAACACGAATACAACATGGTGCATCAGAAAACAGGATACCAAATATTAAAACAAATACCTTCTTGTACATTGTTCTGAAGAACTCATGAAGATTCTGAACAACATCGCTAGCAAGGTCCTGATATTCAGGGGGAAAAAGACAAAATAAGTTCTAGATGTCGTGGACATGGCTAAGGTATCCTGAATACTACTTCTCCAGCGTTCTTTTAAGTAATTATAAGCTTTAAGTGGAGAGCAACAAATGTTTGTTAGCTAGTGTCTTTAGAGCATTCATTAGCATGACCCATAAATTATTATATGAGGATAGATTCCTCCAATAACAATTGAGAGAGCATAAGAATTTCAACTGTTTTTTCACACCCTAATTTTTACACCCACTTTACACTCCCTCTCCATGTCTATTTTCCTTTCTTTGGCATCACAACACTCTTTACAATTTCACTTTCTCTCTCTTTCACTAATTTCTTCTCCTCCCTTATGACATTGCCAAATATGAATCCAGCATAATATGCTTCCCTAATTCAATATCAACAGCAAATAAATAAATAATGCGACACTCACAGCATCATCAACACAGCCAGTTTGGTCATACAGTGCCCGTTTCTCTTCATCCCCAAGAATTGAGATCACTTTTTGCAGTTGCTGGAATTTCTCTTTAGCTTCCTGCAACAACACAATGAATCACACCCGTCGACACTTAAAATCGAATCTACGGATCACAACACATGAAGCAGCCTTAACGAATCAATCACCTCATCACCAGGGTTCTTATCAGGATGGAGCCGCAACGCCAACTTGTAATACGCCTTCTTTATTTCCTGCTGAGACGCTGTTCTCTCCACACCAAGAACCTACAACCACACTCAACCAATGACCCAACGCCCAACACAACCATACATATTGCTGAAAAGGAACCAAAAGCAATACACACAACCATAAATAGAATCTATGCAGCACTTATCAACTAAAGCAAACTCTAGAGAGTAGACTTAATCTCACGATAATCAACGCGATTTCGTTTACGTTTTCTTTTACTTTCATTTTGGGGAAAAAGGAAAGAAAAGCGCGACTTAAGGGAACCTGATAGAGGCTCTTTTGATCGTGATGCGTTTCGATTTCTTCGTCATCGGAAACTCTAGCTTTCTTCTTCTGCGCCATTTTCGTCATGCAGAAAGAAAACGATTCCAAAACTCGTTTGGTGGATTTGCTTGCGTTTGTGTTTGTTTTAAAATCAAAATTTGCATTTTATATAGAACTAAAATTATTTTTTTAAAAAGGAAACATAAAAAGGTTGATGTTGTTCCCGCCACACGATACCGGCTTCATTCTTTTTCCCGCCGTAATGTTCTGATGCGGACGACGCAACCTGCTATTTGTAGCCCAAAAAGTAACCCAGTCCATGGGTTAGAACGCTAGGTGGTATGGGTCACAAAACCTAATTGAGTAGTATCCAGTAACCAAACCCAAATAGGCCCATATTTTTTGTACCCCATTTTTTCTACACCCCTCTCTTTTAAAAAAATATATTATTTTTGTTTTATCATATTTTTTAATATATATTTCATAAATTAATTTAAAAAATATAAAAATATATATTTTATAAATTAATTTATAAAAAATATTTTAATATTTTACAAACTAATTTAAGAAATATATATTTTTATATTTCACACATTTATTTATAAAATTACATTTTTAAATTTCACAAATAATTTGTAAAATATATTTATAAATAAATAAACTTAAAAATAATTTTAAAAAATAGATGCAAAAAGAAATTTACAATTAAAAAACGTTATCACGTAATGGCATTCTCATTCTCACATAATGCCATTATCATTTTTTTTCTTGACAAAAAACACCAAAGCATTCCCATCTTTATGCCATGGTTTGAAAATTTTATTTAAATTTGATTTATAAAAATATACTTTTTAATTAATGAAAATCAAAACTAAATAAAACAATAAATTAACTTAATAAAAAATATTTTTTAAAATTTTATTTAAGATATATATCTTTTCTCATAATGTAAATATGCAGGAATTATTTGATAACTTTATTATTGCTTCTAATATTTTTAAATAATTGACTTAAAAGTTCCTCTCATCCTATTTTAAAATATTTAATAATAACATATATTTGTATTTAGATGCAATAATTTAATATTTAAAAATATTAAATTCTTTTAATTTAAATAGTTTTACTTTAAAGTATTTTATTTGGATAAAAATATTTATAAAAAATGGATAGTAAATTTTAAATTTAGTATATTTAATTTTTTATTTAGATAAAATAATTTAAATTTTATTATATAGAAAACTTTATTTTTGAATGTGCAAAATTTTTTCCTAATTTTTATTTTTACTTTTTTATCTATTAAAATATTTAAATATACAAATGTCTTTATTAAAATCTTATGCATCACATTCAAACACATTATTAACTTAACAACATAAAATAAAAAGAAAAAATATATATTTTAATCATATAATAATTAAAAATATTATATTTTAAGATAAAAAATATATAAAACCGAACAATGGAAAGATGAAAAGGAAAACAATAAAAATTAAATAATAAAAAAATCACAAAAAAAAATGAGAAAGTTGTTGTTAATAAGTTGGGAAAAGTTTGAAGAAATTTAAATTTTTTATTTAATTTTTTTTAAAATTTAAAATTTATTGTAAAATTTTAAATAAGATGTTTTAATATTTAAAATTTTATATTTTTAAAAAAATATATTTTATAGAATGATTCATCCAAATACATGATAATTGTTATGAAATAATATAAAATAAAAGTAAAAAATATATAAAAAAATAGAGAATATAAAAAAATGTAGAAAAATATGTATAACTTAGTTAAATAAATATTTATAATATATCTTAATATCATGTTGTAAAATTTGATTATTTTAAAATATTCTAAATGTTAAATTTTATTATTATTATTTTAATTTTTAAAATAAATTCATTATTTAATAATTATATATTTTAAATTATAATAATTAATATTTTAATACTAATTTTAAATATATTTTTATTACTATATTATAATTATGATTTATTATATTTATTATTGAATTGAAAATGTATTTATTATAAAGATTTTCAACGAATTTTTTTATTATCATTTTAATCTCAATTTCTTATTTTAAACATAATTATATACATTAAATTTTTTTTCACGTCATTATATATTTGTATTTAGTTAATTATAACTTTAATTTTAAATTTAAATTTAAATTAAATTTTAAATGTATAACTAATGTTAATTATCAGTTATATTACTTTTCAATAATCTTTGTGTTTATAATATTTTCTATTATAAAAAATACTAAAAAAAACCACTTATTTAATTCTAGATTTCAGTTTTATTATTTTTATAAGTTTTGTTTTTTATTTGTATAAAGATTTTAGAATCATGCAATGTAACTGTTTGAAAAAAGTGTTATCACACATATTGATTTAAAAGATGTCATCAAATTTTTTTAACAATTATTTCTAAAACAAAACAAATAAATTTATATTTATTAAGAAATCAAATTAAATTTCAAATGTTATGAAAATTAAAAAATAATTTTTCATAATATTTTCCTGTTGAATATTCATTATTTAAGAATATACTTTGCTAAAATATTTTTAAAAATAAATTTAAGGAAAAAAATATAATGAAGGGAAAAATGACACTTCATTTTTTATTTTGTAATCTAATCCTATCTCATTACAAATTTTGCAAAAAAAAAAAAAACACTGGAAAAATGTTATATTATAATGGGAAAAATGTATAGTACATTTTCAGTTTACATCTTAAACATTTTTAAATTTTAATATTATATACAAACTTCTCAATTTTATAATAGGAAGATGTTGGTAAACGAATCTATCACATTATCATTGGAATGATTTTGTTAGATATTCGTGTTACCATTGTTTTGAAAATAACGAGAAAAGAAGAATTTTGATGAAATATATTTTGGTCTATCTTTCTTAATAAGTTGTTTCCTTACTTAAATAATATACATAGGGATCAGTCGGTGGACATAATATAATATTAATAAGATAGAGTATACAATTTTTAAAATATAAGATAAGATAAAATATAAATTATATTAAAAAATATTTTTTAGAATTAATATGATTTTATAAATTTAATTTTTAGATTTAATTTTGTGTTTTAAATAAAAATACATAAATATTAAAAAAAGTATGTATAAACAATAGTAAATATTTGATATTAAAATTGTAACATTTAAAAATTATAATACACGGGATAATATGATAATATCCTATTTAATATTTAATATAAATAAATATTAATGAGGTATGACATAAATTATATTAAAATAATAATAAAATTATAATTAATATATTTTTAGAATGAATTCTTAAATTTAATTTTAAAAATTTCAATATATATATATATATATATATATATATATATATATATTCCATCATTAAATATTCAATTTTTTAACCTAGGACAAAACTTTATTTTCCCAAATTTTTTATTTTAAAATATTCTTCAAGCAATCTACAACCATATAGAAGCTCTTTAACAATTTCAAAAAAAAAATAAGTTATCAACATAAATAAATATTATAATATATTTATGTTTCAATTTTTTATTAAATATGTGTGGATAAATAAATCTATTTTATAATTTTTTAAAATAAATATTGATTAAGACAATATATCATATATTTTTAGATTATTCAACCCATAGATTATTTTGTTTAATTTAATTAAATAGTATTTTTGAAAATTTAATTTATATGTTTTAGACAACTTAAAATCTTCAAAAAAATTTATATAAATATTGTTTATCCAGAAAATCGTACAAACATATCATAACAACATCCGTTAGATATAAACTGAGCCTTTCATGCATTATTAAACTAATTAAATATCAAAAACTAATTATATCACCGTAAGTAAATGTATTTCTTTAAAATCAACCTGAGATCTCTATAAAAATATTTAAACAAGTATTACCTTATATATCATAATCTCATCATTTTTATATTTTTTTCCTAAAAAAAAATATGCATATCAGTTTACATCTTAAAATAACCTGACACATTAAAAATTTAATTAACTTTAAAATTATAATTTTTTTAAATAAAAAATTTACTTTTAGTTTTATTTGTATAACGGTAAAAAGAACTATTTTTTTAAATATCAAATCGATTCATATACTTATTTAAATAACAGATAAATAATAAAAATAAAATAAAAAAAGTTGTTTGAAAGAATAAAAACAAGATAAAAAAATATATTAGTAATATAAATTTTATTTTATATAATTTAAAAAAATAAATTAAATTTATTATTATTTTTTATAAATATAATTGTTTTTTAAAATTTATGTAAAAATATATACTAATTTTAATAATTTAAACTAAATAAATAAACAAAAAATAATTTCTCTCCTCACCTTTCTATCTTAAGAGAAGAATTGAAATTGATGTAAATTATACAAAAAAAATATTTCATTTTCTTTTAATTTATATTTTTCCGCACAAAATGAAAAAAATTTGATTTGCCCTTCCTTTCTTCCTCCTTCTCTTACCACCTCCAACCAAACAAAAAGTTCGAGCTACTTCTATCATGCTGCTAGAGTATATTGATTCTTATGAATGACGGTTGCATTCTCATACTAAGGAATAGGTCCACTTCATGGGAAAACAAATTATGTCTATATTCATGACACAGATTTACGAGTGATGGATGTTTGGCAACGGGAGAGAGGTTTGTATACTCAGTTTCCTCACGAGATCTTGCTGTTAGTTAGCTCAGATTTGCATTTACCTGAGTAATCATACTCTCATCATAACACTTTGAATAGAGTTCACTAATGTCTTGTTATTAGTTTCATTTATTTTAATTTCTTACTCCATTTCTAGCTCATGGATCTTGTGAACCTTGCCAACAGTTGGAGGATTACTTCGTGAATGTGATCATGGTTAAATGGGTATTGGGGCAGTATGGGAACTGATTGATTAATCTAGTGTTCTTTTTTTTTTTTTTTGCAGTTTCACCTTTCTATAGATATCAAGCAATTTATGTATAAAAATTGACAAGTCAACAACATTTTCACAGAAGTGAACTTTTGTACAGATGCTATGGTCAAGTGGGGTGCTCTTCAACCTCTTTCCTTAGAATTCAGCTCCCTTTTCCTTTAGCTGATGCTTTCAATCTAATTTTTTATTAGAGCCTAGTTGTTTATTTCATATGTAAACAAAAAATCATATGTTCCTATAAAAGGGAAAATGATGCATAATAAAAAAAATCAGACTGATTAACGGGGGAGACCTGATTTTTTAAAATTATTAAATTTTGGTAGCTAAGGTATTTTTTTTAAAAATATTTTAGAGATTTCTTTTCTGATGTTATGTATTTCTTAAAAATGTTATCACGGTATTTTTCTAAATTTGTTTTAATTCAGTTAAGCATTAATATTTTATTTAATCGACTAATATTTTTATATCAAATAAAATTTATTTAAGAATTTTTTGTCTTTGGATTATAAATACACTATTGTACGGTTTGAATATTTTATATTTAAATAAAATTTATAAATAATAATTAAAAAAAATAAAATTCAATTTATTAGTAATGAATATTATATTATATTATGTTAATGAGAAATCAAAATTGAAGATAAAAATAAAAAATAAATTATTTAAAGTATGACATATAAATATATATTTAATTTAAATTAATTTTGATTAATATTATAATATTATTTAGATTTGATTTATCTAAAAAATATTTTTAAATTTATTACGGTGGATCAATATTCAAAATTTTAATCAAATTAATATTTGAAAGTAACAAATGTTATAAATATAAAATTAGATACTTAACTTAAGAGAAGCGATATAACTTAACGAGAATGAGCATAATTTCTAAAAACGTTCTCAATCAATAACAATATTTTTATTGGTATTTTTTTTTGTATTGCATAAATATTTATTAAATTTCAATAAATTTTATAAATAAAAATATATTATTAATAAAAAACAGAGTTTAATTTAATACATTATTAATATAATTTTTTTTACACCATCAATTAATTGAAAATTATAATAAATATATGTTTACAATAGTTATTATAAAAATTAATAACTTTTAATGACAAGATGACAGTATAATAAAAATTTACATTGTCCATATACTCTAAATAATTTCTTTCTATTATATTAAATATTTAAATTTTTAAAATTTAGAAAAAATTAAAAATACATTATTGAAATTAAAATCAATCGTCTTTATTACTATGACACTAAAATTTAAAAATAAATATAAATTATAATTATAATGATGTTAAAATTTAGCTTGTTTAAAATAACATTTTTAATTGATCTAATTGTTAAAAATATAATCAATAAATAATCATTTAAAAATAAAAATAAACATTCAATGTAAAAAATATATAATTTATGAAAATTCAAATATATAAATACAAATTTCAAAAATATTCTGCTTAACAATTAGAATTTAAATTTATAATATAGGATTAGATTATCATTATTATTAAATTTTTTTCTTGGGAAAGTATCTAAAACCTTAATTAGAGAAACATGCCATCTTCAACATATAAAATTTTTTGTTTCAACATATAGGATTTTATTATTTATTTCCTCTCAATTTTTAAATAAAAATAAATTAAAGTAAAATAATATCTATATTATCATCTATGAAAAATAAAATATTTTCAGTAAAAAAGAGATCTTGATGTTTTTTTTTTCACTTCTTTACTTAATTTTTGTTTACAAATAAAAAAAAAGATATTATTTATTTATATGATATTTTAATATTTTTCTATCATAACAATTATATATTTTATAATTATTATTAATAAATAATTAATTCAAACAATATATTTAATTTTTTGACAAAATTTTTAATTTTATAAACTTTTTTATTATTACAAGTTTTTATACAATATTTATATATCAATACAATTTCTCAACAAAAAAAAAAGAACAGAAGCAAAATATAAATAAATGTGAAGCGAGGGTGATCTGAAATTATAAGGTGGAGAAGAGGCATAATGGTAAATGAAAGATCAACCGACTCTGCGAAAAGCGTAAGTTGGCTGATATAAAGTTCAAAGAGGGGAGAAGAGAGAGAGATTGAGAAATAGAGAGCGAGAGAGAATTGCAGAGCATTTTCCAACACGATACGACCGAATCAAACCCTCTCTCTCTCTCTCTCTCTCTCTCTCTCTCTCTCCTCTGCATCCGTAGCTGCGTTTAATATCGTACTCGTCTTTGATTTTCTCGATTGTTGTTATTTTTGTACACTGTTCTCTCTTGGATTTGAGGTCAAGATTATGCCTTGTCTCTCCATCTATAATTCTTTGCTTTCTTTTACAGTTCTTTACCTTCTTATTCTTATCGTTGTTACAGGGAACAGTAGAACAGTGTCAGGATCGGTAAACCCAACTACAAAGGTGAGGACTCTCTATTACGTGGTTCTATTTTGTGTATTTCTTTCAATTTCTTTTTTTCACTGCTTAACTATGTTGGTTATTATTGGTGGATTGTTGCGGTTTCTTTTTATTGCTTTCTGATTCCTCCCGTTTTTAAAATCAGATAAAAAATGTTTTTTGTTTTTGGGTTAAATTTTTGGTTTTCTTTATGGGGTTTTGGATAGGTTATGCTCTGTGTTGAAGTGACATGAATCAGTTGGTGGGGGTGTTAAAAGTTGTGATTTTTCTCTCGTCCCTTGTCTGATTTGCGTCTGTTTTCAATGGTTCAATTGGTCGATCTTTGTTGTACATTGGGAGTGGAACTGTTATTTGAAGTTTGCTTTTATAATGGGTTTGTGGGGCTTTATTTGCATGCTCGAATTATTATTGAACATGGACTGTATGTTGATGCACTGGATTGAATTCAGTGTCCTTGTGTGTTTGTCCAATGTCCATGTAGAGGACTTTTGGTGTTTTTTCTTGATTATAATATGATAGTGCTGTGGTGGAAGATTGGTGTCTCAGGGAGAAGGAATGCTACCAATTCCTTTGCTTTATTGTTCATGATGTAACTCTTGTTGCATCTAGCTGCTGGTGTAAACTTGCAAAGGTAATTTGTCGGTGTTCATTTAGATCATGATTTTGCAAGTGCATGTGTGATGCTTCTATTGATTTACCTTTTTTTTTGGGGGGAGGGGGTGACTTTTTTTTTGTTTGTATATATCTTTTCTGAGAGCTTGAGGTGCTTTGCTTGCAGGGGTCTCTAAATAATGGAGTCTCACGATGAGACTGGATGCCAGGCTCCGGAACGCCCCATCCTTTGCATCAATAATTGTGGCTTCTTTGGAAGGGCAGCTACCATGAACATGTGTTCCAAGTGTTACAAGGACATGCTGTTGAAGCAGGAGCAGGACAAACTTGCGGCATCATCAGTTGAAAACATCGTGAATGGAAGTTCCAACAGTAATGGAAAGCAGGTTGTGATTGCAGGTGCTGTTGATGCACAAGTTGGAACAATGGAAGTCAAGACCACCTGTTCTCATAGTTTTGGGAATTCATCCTCTGGTGCGAGTTTGGAGATGAACGCCACGACTGGTCCCAATAGATGTGCCTCATGCCGGAAACGTGTTGGATTAACTGGTTTCAACTGCAAATGTGGCAACCTCTTCTGTGCAGCACATCGCTATTCCGATAAGCATGATTGTCCCTTTGATTATAGGAGTGTTGGTCAGGATGCCATAGCTAAAGCCAACCCAGTAATTAGGGCAGATAAGCTTGACAAAATCTAGGCTTGCACTAGACCGAAGGTTAATGTATGAAGCTTGAAACTTCATCTTCTATCAGTAAGTCCTCATATATATTGTCTGCCTGGTTGTTTAGGTGTCCTTTAGTGATTAAAATGGTCCATGTCATGATAGCAAGGACATCATTTGGGAAAAAAACTTTCCTTGTTGATTGGTGAGATCCACTTCTTAGCTCCAGTGTGTTTGTGCTGGTTTGATGGACACTTTAGCACTTTTCTGTAATTTGATTTCCTGCTTGGTCTGCATTTTTTTTTCTCCCTCATTGCATAAAAGGTATTTCCTGGTAATCTTTTATGTGATTTTGCTTTTAAATTGTCTTAGTAATGTTTAATTTTTAATGCTCAAATATGTGCAGTAAGTTTGAATCAACTGGCTGGACTTTGTTATTGATATAATTCTCCGATTATGGTTGTTATTGGGTAATGCTATATGAACAAGAGAACAATTGCATTGAACAATCAGATTGAGCAAGGATTTGTGAAAAAAAATTATGTGAAGATTGCACAGATCCAGAAGCCATAGAAAAATCTATCAGGTTCTGTTATGAGTAAAGTACTTTTCTATAGCATTTCCTCATTGTTCTCATAGTCTGCCTCAAACTATATATTTATGAGTCAGGTAGTGACCTTAGTTTGTTTTGATCTTGAATGGGGTTTTGTACAATTCTATTTTATTTCATGAAGATTTGTTTATTTTATCTGGATATCCACTGCACATTGCCTACACACAACTGTTGACCCAAAGTTTGACAGTACCTTCTTTACTGGTGTTGAATTCTTGTTTTTATTCTGAATATTGAATGTATTTTTTTCAACTTTATGCAAATATGATAAGTTTTTTATTTAAATTGCATCTGCTTAGAGAGTATGTATTACTTTTGGATGTTTTATGTTTATGGCCTAAATAATGGTTTTGTTTTAATTAAAAATTAAGTTATTTTAGTGCTATTGGTTTGTTTTGGGGTGTTGAAAGTTATCTGTGATTGGGGAAACCATTGTTGCTATGAAGGGTGCCGCATGTTCAATTTGGTATTTTCTGGTATTTGTTCTTTACTTTCATTGATAAACAGTCTTCAAAAGGATGCGTTAGGATATTACAGGTATTTTTTACTGTTTTTCAATTAAAATTGAAGTTTAATCTTAGTAATCCATATATAAAAGTTCAGTATGGGTTACTGAGATTCAAATTTTGATTAGGAACAATATAAAAAATATGGCACTACACTTCTGTCCTTGTGTTATTTGAGTTTTCTTCTTGGTGAGTGGTGTCAAGCATAATATACTTGGTCAAATATCTGGTGTTAACTCGAGTGGATTTGTTTTATAATCATTCTCAAGTAGTTTGGTGAGTCTTTTTATTACCCCTTCCCCTCAATTTTCTGTGCCATCCAAGTTTGAGTTGGTAAATCACATAATTGACCGGGTTGAAAATGTTGAGAAAATTGTTTAAAATAATCTATGGTGGTTCTCATTTCCCGTGATTACACTTCAGTGGAAGGAACCAAAGATTGTTTGGTGCATAATTGACTAGGTTGAACAACTTTTTAGAATATTTTAAGGGAACATCAAACATGCATCCTACGTTGGTTGCCTGGACATACCATAATGCATAAATTATCAGTAATGATCTTCTAGCAATGAGATATAAAATGGTACCATCTATTCATTTATTTATTTTATTCAATGACAGATGGATATTTTTAAAAAGAATAGAGAAAATAAAATAGATTTAATGATCTACATCTGGATGTTAATGGATGTATATTACATTGGTGTGTGTAAGAATTTTTTTTATAAATTATATCTATTGATCTGTGTGAATTTTGGCCATGAAAAGGAAAGAGGGTTACCGGTAAAATGATACCAGTAGGAAAAATCGTACACTACTATAGTGGTCAAAGGGAAGAGAAAATACCTAAACTAGGCTATTATGAGCTGTCATGACTATTTGATGCACCTGCATCGTTTAAGTTCGGACTGTGGTCCCTTGGCTGGGGTTACTGTATACTTGTGTAGTAGGGAGAAAAATAAGAAAGCCAGGATTAAATCCCAGTTAGATTGGTTATTTACTACCTAAAGCCAGGATTAAAGCCAGGATTTAGGTTTGGTTATCTTATACAAACATGATCAACATTCATTTCTAATACCACAGGTTGGGCATTTTAATCTTCCAGATGTTTAAAATTTTCTAGTAGTTTATAACTATAAAATGACATTTATTTTAAATTTTTTATTGCAAAAAAATAAATAAAATATTTCTTACCCAATCAAAAATTAATGAAAAAATCTTAGAGATGCCACTGACAATCTAGAAGATCGATCTTCTACCCCTTTTATACTCAAGAATCCAGACCGAACATACTTGTATCACATATATATATATATATATATATATATATATATATATATATATATATATATATTGGGGGGATGGGCAAAGCCCCATGACCAAAAATACTCTTAGGGTAGGGGTTTATTGTGCTTCTTTCTGTTCTTGACTTCTTTATTATTGAACTCACTCCAGTCTGCATGAGTGAGTCTGGTTCGTGTACATATGTGCATTTTTAAAACATTTGAAGGGAAAATGTAGTTTGTAACTAGTTGCAAGATAGCTTAAGGGGTGGAGCGAGCAGAACATGAGCCAAGGGAACATCCTACTTCTCCTTCTCCTTACCTCTCGCTGTGACAAAAAAAGTTTGCTATTGTGGTTCTATGGTTTGCTTAAGGGGAGTTAGAAAGTATTTGACAGTGTTCAAATTTTAGTACTTTTTTTTATGGGGATGGGTTGGGATAGCGGTACGGGTTGTAGTTCTATTTAAGAATTTAAACTAAGTTTTTTCTTTTTTAAAACAGCTAAAAGAATTCTTAAAAATAAGCACCGGATGAGTTACAAAGCCTCTCAACTGATGCAGAGTTTAAGAGGCCAAAAAATAAAAGTTGCAAAAAATAATCAGAGTGAAAGAAAGATAAGGATATGTCTTTTCTATCTATTTAATCTATATAAGTTTAAACTTATTAACTTATTTTTTTATTTATTTAAAAAGTCCTGTTATTGGAGAGAAAAAAATTAATTGAGCTGAAATATCATTAATTCGTAGGAAAATTGGTTTAACTCAATCATTGATGTTAAAACTTGAATTTTAAGTATGGAACTACATTATATATATTTAAAATAGTTTTATTTTTCATAATAATATTCTCCAAATCAAGCAAATTATATATATTTTTTGTAAAGGATACATATGACCTTTTACTAAAATAATGTAAATTAAGAAATTAGGCCAGATCTGAGAATTGCAAAGTTCAGTCCTGTCTAATTTATTTTCACTTAATTTGAATCCTGTTCATGAAGCTTTATGTTTTGTTTGCTTTGATTACAAGGCTATGTTGGCAAGGACCCCTACTTCAAGCTAAGCTCTTCTCATGACCAAAGACAAAATAGCAGGCTCTTCTATGTTTCGGTTGCCTTTATTTGAAAGTTGCTTTAGCTTTCATCCATTTCTTTATTGGGCTATCTAATATTTGTGTCTCAGTCTTGTTCAGTGCCTACAGCCCTAGCAATGTTATTTCCTCATTTTTGAACCAAAAATGGGAAGGAGGAAGAAGAGAGATCTTCTTTCTTGTTGTTCATGGAATTGAATGTTTCTCTTATCATTAACTTCAATTTTGGATAAATGATTTGATTGAGATATACTATATGCTTCTACATGCTCAAAATGGTATCTCATGTCCAATAAGCAAGGCAACAGGTTTTTCAGTCTTTTTAAGAAAATGGTTATTCTTGTTAATTAGCACCTCATCTTACATTTAAATTTTTTCTCTAAATTCATTGCTCCACTAGTTTGGTGTCAAGTGAATTGTTGTCAAACAACACTTTCCTAGTTCCTAGATGAATTGGGTACCGCCACTTTACAGAATAATGATTCGCGGATTTTACTGTGGTTCTATGCATATCGTGATATCTAAGGTTAGTTTGGATGATTTCGAATTTTTGGTTTTGATTTTAATTTAAAAAATAAAATTTATTATGCAAAAAAAAATTGAAATTATTTTTTAATATTTTTAAAATAGTTAATATAATTTTTAAAATAAAAACTTATTATTTTTAATTTTAAAATATTTTTTAACTGTATATCCAATCACATCACTTAAATCATTAATATTGGTGGTGTAAAATTTATTAAAATAATGGTATAAAATTTTAAATTTGAACTTCATCTTTTTTTAAATGTACAAACAAAAAAAATTATACCAATAACAACAATAAAAATATTATTATCATCATTTTTTTATAATTATGATCATTATTTTTACTGATATTATCATTATTATTATTATAAAAATAATAATTTATTATAAAATTTAATATTTTAATTATTTTAAAAAATTAATTATTTATAAATTTTTAAATTAATAATTTATATTAGTAATATTATTTAATATATAAATTATATTTAATTTATAATTATAATATTATTTTATTTAAATATTAAATAATATAAAAATTTATAATAATATATAATATTATTTATTTTATATATTAATTATAAAATAATATATAAAATATAAAATTAAATAATTATTTATTTTTATATTATAATCATCATATTATTAATTATTATTATCATTACGTTATCATTTTCATAATAATAATATAATTTTTTATTATTTTAAAAAATAATTATTTATTTTATTTATTTTTAAATTTATAATAAAATAATAAATTGAGTTAATTATTTTTATAATAATTAAAATTAAATTTAAAAATTAAAATTAAAATTATTTAAAATTCAAAATTAAAAGCTAAAAATCATCTGACCTATGAATTTAAAGAATGCAGAGGACAGTATTACACTTCGGTATCGTTTATATTTGAAAGATATGTATAAGGAAAAACATACTATGACATACCTTTTAAGTTGAGTAAGTTCAGACTCAATAATGTTGCACTTTGACTTGGCTTCCTCTTCTTATCGATATAGATTATATATTTAGATATTTTTTCCCGTCCTTGGCTAAGAGTTAAAAATATCTTCGGCTGTAGAAAAATACCATTACCAATAAAGATCAATATAATTGATACATAATTACTTGGTAAGTATGTTGAGAAAAATTTAAATCTTGATATTATGTTTAAAAAGGATTCTGTTGAGAGAATCAAAATTCACAGGATCTATACATTTTAAAAGAATTAATTTTTACATGTTGCAATAACCATGAATATACGTAAGAACAAAGGAAGAAAAATTTCGAGTTCTAAAAACATTAGGTCCAACTTAATTCGGTTTTATGTGGGTAATAATAGGCTTTTGGGGGTTGGGCAAAGAAAATATAGGATATGTTGATCTTTGAAAATAATAACTCAAGTTTGGTTTATGTGGGTTGCAGATCTATGGAGGTAAATCTGTATTAAAAAATGTTATATTTTTACAAAATATTAGAAATCAATCAAATTATTTAAAAATATGGAATATATATGCTACAAATAAATCAAGTTAACCTGTTCACATAAAAAAATATAAATCTAGAAAAATATGAATTACCAAATCAAAATTAATAACACTCATAATAAAATTTAATAATTAGTAATTTTAAAATTTAGAAAAAAAATAACATCGACTTAGAAAAAAAATTAGCTTATTAGTCCGAATCTAGATAAGTCAGTAAAAGTAGATCAGACCAAAAATTTAAAATATGTTGAATTTTAAAATTAAAAACTGAACTTTCATATTTTAAGAACTTTTTAGTCTATTTTGCCAATTCTAATAAAATTGCATCAACTATACGAATTTGTGATCCTCCACAAAATTTTAAAGATAACTTTGAGATGTAGTTGATGTTGTACATCATAAATTTCTTACTTTACACCTCTTCATTTTAGAAGAGTTAGATACAAATTTGTATTTATTTATGTACACCTAACGCTACTCTATATAGTCTATAATTTAAAGGACACCAACATCACCCTGTTGCCGTCCCTATTCTATAATTCAACCAATACTCCTATAACCAGTTTAACAACCACCAAAAAATAGATATATATAAATATATAAATTGAGGGTAGTGGGGGAGGCTGAAAAGGAACATTTTTATCCCTTAACCAAACAAGAAGAAGAGAGAGATGTATCTAAATGTATTGCACTATTCATAAACATTCATATAAACATGGACAGCAAAATCAAAGAAGCGTACCCCACCCTAAGCCACATATTGGTACTATTTGGGGCTAAGCTATGGAATGGGTATTATTATCTCTCATGGCTTTCTTCAATGTAATAAGTGGAATTTGATAACAAACTTGCCTTTCCCTCACAGCCACCATATCATGTCTGGTTTCTTTATCAAAAGACAAATTTCAGGACCTGACTCCTTAGCTGTGATCTGTGATTTGGGGTCAGGGGAATATTTGCAAACAAAGAGGGCAGCACAGACACCCATGTCTATTTTTGTTCTATATCTCTCAAATCTTCAGATCATGACACTCGTAAATGAAAATTCAAAACATCAATATTTTTAAATCATCATTTTTGCCCTTACTTTATTGATATGATACATACACAAGTAAATTCTTTCTTTGAAGGCTCAAATTACGTTTTGATAACTATCAATTGAAAATTAGATTGTTGATTGTGTGGGAATATGCTATGTTTTTAGTCATATTTTCTAGTGGGATAAATTGACATGTGCCAAAACAACATTTTAAACACCCCATTTTTCTATATCTGGTTACTAAGTACATAAAATCAATCAACTACTTGATTTACGACTTATAATCCAATCCAATTGAGCTCATCAATTTGAAGAGGCTACAAACCTAAGTCTCAATTTTATTGATAAAATTAAAAGTCGTATCAATGAATGCCATGATTCCAAAGGGCACGCATTGCTTTGATGCTTTTGACTGCTATGATCAATGCACCGAAGAAATACTCCCTCTGATTTCTTATTATTATTATAATTTAGTAATATATCTAATTAATCTATGAAATCATATCATCGATCAATTCAATTTTTGAAATTATAAAAAAAATCTTAAAACTGTTAACAATCAATTAGTTTGATTCCTGAAATTGAATCGCCATTCAATTTAATCTCTAATATTAATACATCCATTAATTTAGTCCTCACATTTAATATTAATTAGTCAATTTGTTTTTTATATTATTGACTAATATATATCAAAACTTAAAAAACTGATTATTGTTAAAGTTAAGAATTAAATTGATAAATAATATTGCAGATTGAAATGATCAATAATTATAATTGTTAGAGATTTTTTTGGGATATTTTATAGAATTAAATTGATTGATATTAGTAATTTGTGGAATAGCTATATTACTCATTATTCTTTTATCATATAATTATTATTTTTACAAACTTTATTAGTACTACAACATATAATACATTAATGTATGATTGACTTTATTAATAGGTAATCAAACATGATGATTGCTTGTAAGATGAAAAATTAAAATTAAAATCTCAATTAGGAGATGTTTAATTATGTTTTCAGTTGTTAAGCATTATTTTATAAAATTGTTTTTAAAAGGAAAAGTGAAAAAAAGCAATATATAAAAATATGAATAACAGAAAATTAAGAATAAAAAATTAAAATTATTATTTTTTATTATATATTTGAAAAAATATTTTTTGAAAATATTTTTATTAAACAATTTTATAATTTTTAACTTAATAAAAACTTTTTAAAAATAGCTAACAGTCTGACCTTTACTTCCTTGGATTTCTTTCCCATCCTGATTGAAGTGGTGACATGTCTTAATTTCTAGCATGTTTGGTTTTTAATTGTTTGAAGTAGAAATTGGTTTATGTAAAAATAAAATAAATCACTTTTATTTAATATGTATCATAAATCATACATTATTTATTTTGAATCATTAATTCACTAATTTGATAAAACTTAATTCTACTATACTTTAAACTTTAAATGATTATTAATGTTGTTAGTCCTGAGTGATTGATGATAATAATATAGCTAATTAAATAGGGGTTGGTAGATTACAAAGAGAAGTCAAAGGAGTTGATTGGACACTGCAACCAAACTATTATTGTACTAATTTATACCAAAAATTGTTTAACTCTTCCGTTTGTCTTCTTGCACCCGTCCTTCTCTATTTCTTCTTATTCATTTTTGTTGAGTTCTTCCAGAGTAGCTACTGTACTCTATAAGAAGAATCTAAAGGGTTTCTGATTCAGGAGGCTTTCACTACTAATTGTATTTTGGCCCTATGAGGTTCTCACTTTCTCTTTGGATTTTACTTATTTCCATTTCCATCCTTTATAATCCCCTTTTACAGATCACTGCACCTCTCATCAATAATGGTTTTTGTCCTTTACTTCAGTGACTTCAAAACTATCACAGAAAAAGCTTAAATAGTTGTACTAGCTAGTATCTTTAAAATTAAATTAAAGTCAACAATGGAGAATTCACCAGCAAAAAGGCAGTACGTAAGAATTAATGAAGAATTCATTTTAATTAAACAATACTAAAATTTAAATATAAATTAATGTGTGTGTATGTATAGATTAATATATTTAATTTTTTGGAGACTAAGTGATATTGTCTGCATTTATCAGAATTTCAGAGATAGATAAATGTTCATTCTTACAAAAATTTAAAAAGTATTAGTTGGCCTTAAATTGAATGTTTGAGTTAACCACTTCAATTATAATCATCAATTGGAACTGAAAATATTTGTCTAGGAATGGATAGAAATCTCAGAAAAAAAAATAGGGAATAAAAAGATGAAAAAAGGGTTAGAGGTTAGAGGACGAAGCCTTAGTAGGGTGAAAGAAAAGTGAGAGGAAGAAAAATAAAATAAAATATTTTTTTTTATCAAACATATATATATATATATATATATATATATATATATATAATTATTTGTTAGGAATTTCTTTGTCATCCGAATAATAAAGTGACATTCGTGTGAGGATTATTACTTGTTACAAATTCTTAAAAATTATAAAGATAAATAATTATTTTAATTAAAAATAAAGATTGATATATTAATTTCCAAAAATAAAATTATTATTATTTTAAAAAAATATTTTAATTATTTTAAAAATTAAAATAATTGGTAATTCAATCTAATTATAAAAATGGTTTGTTGTTTGATTCGGTTCAATTTTTTCAGTTTTTACTTTACTTTATTTTATTTTATTTTTAAATTTTAGAAATAAATATTAGTTAATACAATGAATAAAATAATAATTTTTAAACACAATTAAAATTAACATTGATTAAATAAAAATAATAATAATATTAATACTCAATATGTTTGATGATAAAATTTAGATAAAAATATTATATTCTGTGTTTGAAAATAGTTAAACAAAAATATAATTAACAATAAAAAATATTAATAAAGTATATAAATTTAAAATACTGTAGATAAATTTAGTTATATTTTAATAAATTTCATTTTAACACATCAACAATAAAATATCTTGATAAAATATAAGATAAAAAAATTTAAAAAATAAATATCAATAAAATAGATAATAATTTAATAATATAAAATTATATGTGGTTCGATTCGGTTTGAATTTGCAATTAAAAATTGCAATTTGAAGAAAATCACATAAAAATTTGTAGATTTTAATTTTTTTTTTTATTTTCAATTTAGTTTGATTTGGTTCAATTGCGGTTTAGATTGGATAAGTTCGATTATTAAACATCCCTACCTGAAAAACATATTGGTTATGTTATGTTTTCCTTTAAGATCCTTCCAAACAATGTTACGGTTAATAATCTATTTTCTAATAATTTTTTTAATGGAAAGACAGGTTGATTAATATTATTTTTCACCTTGCTGAGATTGATATAATTAAGAAGATTCCATTTTTATAGAATAATAGGATGAATTTTTCTATGCAGAGATAAAACACGAAATGATATCTTTTTTATCAAATCAATCCTAATATAGCATAAATTTACTGAAGAAGCCGAAGACTTCTTTATATATTCTTTCAAGTGGATAAACTTATGGAGAGTGAAGGTTCCACCCAAAGTAAAACAGTTCTTCTTTCTTCATATTGTTGCATAGTTCACTTTCTACAAGTCATAATATATTGTTGAGAAAGGTGCAAATAGAGAAGAAGTGTCACTTCTACAAAGAGCTGGTGTGAAAAACATGGGATCACATTTGCCTTTATTTCCCTTGGTCTCTCACTGGCTAGCAACAATGGTTAATGATCTTGAGAAATTGGACCAAGTAAAGACTATGATGAAGCCCTATGGAGCATAGGAACGAGATCATATTCCAGTATAGTTGCAGACTTCCAAATCGGATTTACACCTTGGCATTCAACCCATGGAATCAGTGGAAGATAGGTCAAGAGAATAGACTAGGCAACTTCAAAAGTGCAATAAGATCAAATTTCAGAATGAGATACTGATGTTTTGTTTCTGTATATTGATGCTGGCTGAACTAGTGTTTCGGGTATTGAATTTAATACTACGTTTTAAAATGACCCTCAAAAGGTTCCATTGGTGGCTACTAGCTCATGCAAACATAGTAGAATGGAAACTTTAATTGTTGAATGTTTTGCTTTGCCTCGGGATTTTTGGGGTTTTTGATGGCTCATGGTTGGATTTTTTTTAAATGTTAATATCTACATTGATTCTAGGGACCTCTTCCATGCTATGATGTTACACTTCATCAACAATTGTAGGGACTTTCCTTCAAAATTCAATCACATTTCCTGTACGCGTCAAAATAGGCATAACCATAACATCGATTTACATGTATACCTATTTTCAAATAACTCATAATGGGGTTTTCTTCCAAACTATTTTTTTTTTATTTTAATATAATTTTCAGAAGTTCTAACTTCAAAAAAATAATTACTTTTTATTTTTCAAAAATGAAAATCATTTTTTATTTATTTGTATACTAAAATTAATAGTAATTTTTATTTTTAAAAATATAATCAGATTTTAATATTTTAAATCAAAATAACTATTTATTTAATTAAGAAATAAAAAAAAAAGAGAGAAAGAGGATGACAATGTCCTGCAACACTATTCCTATCTGAGGGAGTCAGTGCAGGACAGCCAAGGGCCAACTGAAAACGACTCAAAAGAGTGCCCTTTGCCCATCAAAACGGGTCGCATGTAATCTGAACTCCCACCCCCCTACTCATTAAAAATATCCTTTTACATTTTTTTTTTCAGAAAAGTTAAATTTAAAAAATTAACCATTTGATTTAAAAAAGAAAAATGTTATACCACGTCTCATTAATTTTTAAAGCACCATATTTTATCAACTGAAACAAATACATAAGACTGAAACGTAGTTTTTATCTGTCTGATTTTTATTTTTAAATTTAGAGTAAATTTAACTTTTACCAATTTTTTACTTAAAGTTTTTGAAATATTACTTTCTCTCCGTATAATTGGGAGGTTTATGATGTGTTTTGCAATATAAATTATTCTTAGAAGTTTATATATATGCAATGACTTTAGTTGAAATTTGATAAAAAAAATTAAAATACTATACTATGTGAAATTTAGGTTTAAAGAAAAAAAAAAAGCTTTTTGTACTTTGAATGAAATTTGATATTCTGATTGATCAATTTTGAATATAAGATAACTTAATGAATTTATTTTGAAAAACTTTTAAATAAAAATAATAGTTTAAAATTTGTATATTTAATAAAATTGATGAGGTGATCAATTTATTTAATTTTCAAACTAAAAAATTAAATGACTAAAAAGTTGAGATATAAAATTACATATGGTTCAAATTAAAAAAAAATCAATTAAGTCAATACAAAATGACTACAAGTAGAATATAATTGAAATATGATGATAGTTAATGCTCAATTTATAAATTTTCATATAATTAATTTTTATAATATTTATTTTAAAAATTAAAATTCATGATGATGTCTAGTTGAGTTTAATCTTGATATATTATTAATATAATTTTTTAATATTATCAATTAATTAAAATTTATAATAAATATAAACTTTAAAATATTTTTATAAAAATTAATAATCTTTAGTAGTATATATATGATAATTCATTGTTAAATTATTATTCTATTTAGTAAGTAAAAATGATATATGTATCCCTTGTGTAACCTGTGATTTGAACCAGACAAAATATTATCTATTTAATTATAGGTCTACATTAATTATTCCGCAAAATTCATGGCTGTATGGCATGCTAGTTCACAAACCAAACCTGTTTATCAGCATACAAAATCTAAAAGTCTTTTTAAAACAATTTTTGACCATTTTTATTTATTTGTATTTTAAAAGATATCACTTTTGATTGGTCATAAACCATTTGGGTCAGTCCATAAATAAGAAACTTCACACACACACAAAAAAAAGTATGGCAAGTTCTTAGTTACTATTGACATCTTTAATCACAAGCTTAATTAACGTGTATGTTAAATACTAGTTCATTTAAACCCAAACTTATATGAAATAGTATATTTAGGCACAAGTTTAAGAAAATCAGCCATGCTGGGGGTAAGAGACTACTTTCTTAAGAATATGTTCAAGAGTAAAGTAGGAATCCGTCCCAATAAATTTCTAAATACACTATTAGATTGATTATAAGCATTTAATATATGGATTTCATCTCAAGATTTAAAAATAATTGGTTGCCCATGATATTATGGGAAAAGGTTGATAGTTATATTTGTTGGTTGAGTATATATTTTTGGTCTCTAACGTCCAACTCAGTGTACTTTCTTATAGTAAACAGTCTGTATCTATATGAAAGTGAAATAGAATCATTCTTCAAAAGATCTTGCTTCGAGGATATTGGTTAAAAAATTAAAATAAAAATTTTCAGTTAAAAATAATATTAAAATATATTGAAAAAATATGAAAAAAAATTATCAATAATATTTTTAACAATTTTTTTATTTTTTATTTTTTAAACCGATATTTAACACTTGATTTTTACAGTTTTTATGGAAATGATACAAAATATAGTGTTTTACAACTGTGTCAAATAAAATAACATATACCGATCCAAGATTAATAGATAGATATGCACACCTTTTAAATAAGTTGTGTGGTTTGGAACTTATTTTTACATTATTTTGGACATGTGAAACATTTTTTAACAAATAGGAGTTCGAATCTTAAGATAAATTTACTAAGAATATGAAATTTATGGAATGATAGTAATTTATTTTTACATTATTTTGAAAATGGTGGCAAAATATAAGACTTGTCTGTCTTCCCTTAAAATGAGAAGTAATATTGATCCATTAATTAAAGTTGTGTTAGTTCAATTGAATAGATAGAGTGTTTTATGCAATTTAACTATAAATATGTAAATTAAAAAAATATGTTTTCACATGAAGGGAGATTAAATGAAATTACGTGACTATTTAGGGTACAATTAAAAAAAGTTGTCTCTTAATACAAGACATAAAATGAAATGATGGGATTAATTATTTAAGGAGTACATCAACTGAATATATTTATTATTTAAAAATAAATAAAGAGCGTTCATTAATAGATAACATTCTCTATATGCAATTTACATTAGAAATATGTTTCATTATCTCAATACATTAATAAATTTATTTATTTTTATATTTGATGCATAAAAAAATAAAAACAACATTACCTTCCCATGAACATTATTGTCTAAACATAAATTTTGAAAAAATAAAACATACACAGACTTTCGTGTATCTTACAAAATTTATCATCAAAATTATACCACAACTTTAGGATTAATGAGGACAAATAAAGAAATTTTTTTTTATGTTTTAAAATATTACACCTACACCTACAAGTTTCTTTTATCTTTAATTTTTGTATTCTATGAAGATTCATTCTTGCCAACAATAATATTTAATGAAATTTCCTTTTGTTCAAATTAAATCATAGGTTTAGAAAACCTTCTTAATAAAATCAATCAAAGTTAAATGTGTTTTAATTCTATAAATTGAAATTTTATTTTTTATTTTTAAAATGATTAATTTTGATTTTTAAAAATAAAATATTAATTTAATCTTTATTATTAACATATTAAATATTGATATATATATATATATATATATATATATATATATATATATATCATATAATAAATATTTATTATTTTTAAAAGTAAAGTAGTTTATTTTAAAATCAATTAAGAGATTATTGAATTTTTATTGGTATTAAGCCAGGACTTCAATTATATTAAAATATATTTTTATCAATAAAAATGACAAAAGGTAAAAAATCCAAATCGACAAATAACAAATTTATGATATCAACAAAACACATCACATATATATTTTCTTTTTTACAATTAATAAATATTAATCATATTTTTCAGTAGAATAATAATATCTATTGATAAAAAAGTTATATTTATATATATATATAATATATTCTATGAATAATTTTATTTAATAATTTTTATAAATAATTAAAAATTTATCAATTTAATTGTTAAATTAATAAATTATTCTTATAAAATTTAAAAAGTTTAATACTTTAAAAAATAAATTTAAATTAATAAATAATATAATTTTTATAATATTTCTTAATTATGTACATATATATAATTAATCATATGCATATATTTAATGCGTTGTTCGAAAAAATGCACGGTCTTAAGAAAAAATACAATAAAAAAAGTAAATAAAATGTAGTAAAAATATATATATTAAGATATAAATCCTATTTAAATATATGTTTATTATTTTTCACCTGCTATTTCCTTTGGTCCTGCGGTTCCTAGAAATGCAACAGCGAAACACTGAATTGCATCTTCTTTTTGTTGTTGTGAAGTATCTGGGCGTATCGCATTTAGGCTTAATTAGTTCATTATCTTTGACAAACGCAATTGGTGCACATAAATCAATTAGCTCCACTACAGTTAAAGCTTCAACAGAAACTTCTTTTGAATTTTGTTTCTTGTTGCTGGTGATGTTCCCCTTTTCAGTTTCAGTTTAATGAATTCTAGGGTTCATCTACAAAAATTCGCTTTTGAAAATATGATAACTGTATATGTTGCGTAGTTTCTCCCAACCTGAAGATTTTCCAGGGGAAAAAACTTAAAATATTTCTCTTTTTTGTGGCAGGTTTTGAATTCAGAAAGAGAAACTAACCTTAAGGTTACTGGTTTGTTCTATTGATAAAAATCATGCAAAAGTTAAGAATCTTTTCATTTGTTGATACTTTTAGGAACTTTTTGGATTTCGTCCACTCGTGTCAGAGAAAGTTCACTTTTTATTATTCTCTTTCGCCTATTGGAATGCATCGTAGACATCCCAGCTTGTGGATTGTGGTATTGTGTCAATATCATTACTGTTGTTGGTTTAGGGTTTTCCGGATTATATAATTTGTACATAATCTTGTTCAAGTAAAGTTTTTGTTATTAAAAAATATATATTTTTAGGATTTAATCTATTTTTAAATTAATAGTTCATAATTTTTATTAAATGTTTTTAATTATTATTTATTTTTTAAAAAATATTACTAAATTTTTCTGTTACTTCTTTTAAATGTCATACTTTTCATTTGATTTTATATATATTATAAGTTTTTAATTTAATTTCCTAAATTAAGAGAACAGATAAAAAAATATAACATTTTAAAAAACTAAATGTAAAAACAAACGAATCATGTAATAAATTGATTTGGAAAAGATTAAAAATAAGAGATCAATTAAAAAATATTTTTTAGGAATAAAGATTAATTAAATATAATTTATAATTTTTAAATTATATTTTAAAGAAAAACAATATATTATGATATACTCATTCCTATTTTTTTAAAAATATCTAAAAAAATATTATGAAGATATAATTTGCAAGTAAGATAAATTTATAACTAAAATAAGCTCATAACACAATCATGTATCCGTAACAAACTTGAATCAATTATTTTTCTGTATTTTTAAAATTTTTAAATATATGTTTTATTTTTAAAAATACATTGAAATTTATTTTTAATTTTTATAAATTTAATTTTTACAAATAATTTTCATTATATTATTTTTATGATATATAATGATATATTATACATTTGGATAGATTATTTATGTGTTATCTTAAACTATCATTAGTATAATATAATTAAAAAAATATAATAATAATTTTAAAATAATTTAAAATATAGAATAATTGAACTAATAATGTTTCTGAACAAATAAATTTAATTATATTAATAAAAAACAAAAAATATCTATATTTAATTTTTTTAAAAATTTCAGAAGCTAATGACCCAATTAGTCTCCTTGCTGACGAAAACTAAGCTCTCTGAACATGTTTATAATTCATCCCATTTTTCTAAAATTTGTTCCGTTTTGAAGTTATTTAATAATTATATAAATTATAATATTTTTAATTTAATTGATAATATTTTATATAAATACGGTACTATATTTCTATTAATATTATTTATTTTAAAATATATCTAAAATATTTAATTTATATATTTTAATTTTACAATCTAATTATATAATACTAAAATGAATATATTAATTATGATAATAAATTGAGTCGACTTAATTTTATCCTACATATTATTAAATCTTAATTAGATTGAATTTATTAAATATTTAATTTTATCAAAATTTTCGATCCATAAATCTGTTCCTTAAACACCGCTATAATCTTATCAACCAAAACCAACATCCAAACCGGAAAAAAAAATCTATTTGTTAATTGGTGTCCATATTCAACTGTATGAAACATATTGATTATAAAATGAACATGAACGAGGTGCAATTTTCAACTCAAACGATGAATTTATTAATTGTGGCTCTAATTCCTCAAAAATAATAATTTTTTAGATAATAAATTAAAAAAATCATAGTTATTAATTAAATAATTTTGTTATTGTGTGTTTTATAATTATATCTAACATATCAAAGTTTTGATAATATAATAAAACATTAGAAACTATGAATTCTCTTCTGATGTGGCTAATATAAACGTTTAATATTTCAAAGTTTCTCTTGTTGAAAACATCTTACTATGTTATAAGAATAATAATATCATTAAATGCTTGTTGTTTGAAGAATTTTAGCAAGTTTGTTAAAGATTAAATTTATTTTTTAAAGTATTCAGTACTCATACTAGGTTAAATAAGGAAAAAATTATAAGAGTAGTAAACAAATTAGAAAGATATTTAACAAAATGATCTTTACACAAAAATATGCTTTAATGTTCCTATGGGTTAATTTAATGAAATAAAAAATAAAATAAAATCCTAGTTCAACGGTCAATGATTGTAGTTTAGAAATTAGAGTACCTAAAATAGAAGGGAATATAAGACATTGAAGAGAGTACAGCTAATTTCAAGATCTCATTTAATTCTCTGAATCTTTCTAAATTCTTTTGTTATAATTATTTTTCTTAAGATTACTTAAAATTTAATTTCTTATCCGTAGTATGAAAAGCTACAAAACCTTTACAAAAATATTGGATATTTATCCTAAAGAGACTAATAAAAAATCATTTAGAAAACATTATTGTAAAAAATATATTTTAGTGCAACTCTTGACTAATATTTAAGGATTGACTATCATTCTTACATTTTGAAAATAAATTAATATAATTTTTATTGTTGATATTTTTATCTCATAACTTTTTCCTCATACTACCATAAGAGTATTTTTGAATTGAAAATTTGTTTTAAATGCTAAAATATTTATTATTTATAAGACATTTGTTTACAGTTCTTTAAAAAATCTATAATTTTTTTAAAAAAATTAATGCAATTCTCTTCCCATAATTTAATTATTATTTTTATAATGATAGGAAAATAATAAATGAATCTAAATAAATACTCTAAACTATTTAAAATTTTAGAGTATTGAATAATTTTTATATTTAATATAAAAAATATGTTTTTAATAATATTTTTTTGTTTTTATTTATCATGTGTTTATAATATACGATAGAGAACATTTATAATTAAAAAATTAGAAATTAAAGTTTCTTATTTTGTTGAATATCCTATTTTAAAAGATTAAAAATCATTAATTATGCGGTCCACCACAGCAACAATGGATTGCGTGTATCAGAGGATCTACAAGTCCCATGTCTGCAAGACTTATGTCCATTGGTGAAATTAATATTCGTGTTCCTGAAATGGCCCTTGTCATATTCCTGACCCACTCTTAGATTGTGGAACCCATGCTTATAAAAGAGAAGCAACAATTATTTATATATGTATATACACAAATATAAGCTAGTGTGATTATTGATTAGCGGGGTCTAATTTAAATAAAGCAAAGGAAATAAAATATGGTAAAAGCAGTAGTATTATAATTATTGCTGTAACGATACTTATCCGAACTTGATCTTGACCTTCGTGTTCCTATTTGGAATTATCTGAATTCCAAACAAGTCTGAAACGTGCAATGGGGACCTTTGTCTCTTCAGTCTTCACCACCCCTGTCACTCACGAGAACCCTTTCTTCGTTGCCCCCTCTTTCGTCCTCATATTCAGTATTCACGCACTTTTTTTCCTTCTCAATGCCACAACCCTTATAATATATTATTACCCTTTGACATTTTAAATGGTTCGCTTCATTCTTCTCATATATCCAATTAAATATTGGTAATTTCATTTTTTAATTAATTAAATTTTAAAATCTAAATTATATTTTTATTTAAAAAAATATTTTTTTTTCTTTAAATTTAATTAGTTAAAATAATGATTGATAATATAAATATGGGAGAGGAAATGGTTGTAGTATATTCCAAATTTTGAATAATTTTATAATTGTGAAGTTAAACTCCCGAAGTTTAATGAAAAATTAATTTGATGTCTTGGCCTAATCAAAGGTCTGACTTCTGAGTTCTGACGGTCTATTTGAGACCCCACATAGGAACACAAATTGACAATATGGTCACGTGAGGCGGTGACCGTGCCAAAACAACTTCAATGTGCATTGAATTGGTTCCCGTGGTAATCGTATACAAGATTTGGGTGTTCCAAAGGTCAAATCCTTGGCCTAAAGTTACATATTTGCTTTGGATTCTATGTGCAACGTTGAAAAAACTCATTTCTTTCCCTTCTTGGGGGTGAAAAGTTCAGCGATGCTAATGAGTGGGTGACCTATAACTTACAGTAACATCTATTATTGGGACAATGCTCTTTAACTTCTCAGCTGACATTGTGTTCGCTCCGTTTTGGAGAAATTTGCTAGTAATAGTAACAATACTAATAAATGTAAACAAAAAAAAAAGATAAAATAAGGGTGGGGTAGAAAGTTGAAATTAAGCACAAAGCTGGTGCTGTCTTGCAAAAGGTGAAAATGCAACGCAATATGATGCACAAGAAAACAAATTAAAAATAAAGAAAGATAGAAACTTTTGAGGATTTATCAACAAAATTCTCAATGGCTATGATGAGTTGTTGCACGTAAAAATGTAAGCCTTTTTTTTTTTCTTTCAAACCCATCAAGATCTATTGGTGGTTGTGGACACATTCCCACACTTACACTATATAGAAAACCATTGTTGGAAACAACAGAAAGCAAGGTCTTTTGCAGTTTGCAGACACCTTAACTAATGGCTGCTACTACATTCTGTACATACCGATTTCTTCTTCTCTGTGTGACCTTTCCAATGTTGTTCAATCTTAGTTCAGCTTCATCAGAGGGGGATATCCTTCTCTCCTTCAAGTCCTCCATTGAAGACTCTAAGAAGGCTTTGTCTAGCTGGTCTAACACTACTTCATCAAACCACTACTGTAACTGGACTGGAATCACATGCTCCACCACATCTTCACTCTCAGTGATTTCTATTAACCTTCAGAACTTAAACCTTTCTGGGGACATCTCACCTTCCATATGTGACCTTCCCAATCTGTCTTATCTTAACCTTGCTGACAATATTTTCAACCAACCCATCCCTCTTCATCTTTCTCAGTGTAGTTCCTTGGAAACTTTGAATCTCAGCAACAATCTCATATGGGGCACCATCCCTTCTCAGATTTCTCAGTTTACTTCCTTGAGAGTGCTCGATTTGAGCAGAAACCACATAGAAGGAAACATCCCGGAAAGCTTGGGCTCTTTGAAGAACCTCCAAATGCTCAATATGGGAAGTAACTTGCTGTCAGGTAGTGTACCTGCTGTCTTTGGCAATCTAACTAAGCTTGAAGTCCTTGATTTGTCTCAGAATCCATACTTGGTGAGTGAGATTCCTGAGGATATTGGTAAACTTGGAAATCTAAAGCAACTTCTGTTGCAAAGCTCTTCCTTTCAAGGTGAAATTCCTGATTCTCTGGTGGGCCTGAGTAGTTTGACCCATTTAGATCTCTCTGAGAACAACCTTACAGGTGGGCTTCCTAAGGCTCTACCATCTTCACTCAAGAACATGGTTTCTTTTGATATTTCACAAAACAAGCTTTTGGGGCCATTTCCAAATGGCATCTGCAAAGGACAAGGCCTTATACATCTAAGCCTTCATACAAATACCTTCACTGGTTCAATACCAAACACCATTAGTGAATGCAAGAGTCTTGAGAGATTCCAAGTCCAGAACAATGGTTTCTCTGGAGATTTCCCAATTGCATTGTGGTCATTACCCAAAATTAAGCTTATTAGAGCTGAAAACAACAGGTTCTCAGGACAAATACCAGAGTCAATATCAGGAGCTGTTCAGTTGGAGCAAGTTCAGATTGACAACAACTCCTTTGGTGGTAAAATTCCTCATGGTCTTGGCTTTGTCAAGAGCTTATACAGATTTTCTGCTTCTCTCAACCGTTTCTATGGTGAACTTCCTCCAAATTTTTGTGACTCTCCTGTTATGAGCATAGTAAATCTTTCCCACAATTCTCTTTCTGGTCAAATCCCAGAGCCGAAAAAATGCAGGAAACTAGTCTCATTGTCTTTGGCTGACAACAGTTTAACAGGAGATATGCCACCTTCCCTTGCTGAACTACCTGTGCTGACTTACCTTGATCTTTCAGATAACAATCTCACTGGTTCAATCCCACAAGGGCTTCAAAACTTGAAGCTTGCACTTTTCAATGTGTCCTTCAATCAGCTATCAGGTAACGTACCATACTCCTTGATTTCTGGCCTCCCTGCCTCATTTTTGGAAGGAAACCCTGGTCTTTGTGGCCCTGGATTGCCCAACTCTTGCTCTGATGACATGCCAAAACACCACACTGGTGGCATCACAACCTTAACATGTGCCCTCATATCTTTAGCTTTTGTTGTTGGAACTGCCATTCTTGTTGGTGGGTTTATTTTATATAGGAGATCTTGCAAAGGGAATCAAGTAGGCATTTGGCGCTCAGTGTTCTTCTACCCTCTAAGAATTACTGAGCATGATCTGCTTATAGGGATGAATGAGAAAAGTTCAATGGGGAATGGTGGCGTCTTTGGCCAAGTTTTCGCTGTGAGTTTGCCTAGTGGTGAATTAGTAGCTGTTAAGAAGCTAGTTAATTTTGGAAACCAGTCCTCAAAGAGTTTGAAAACTGAGGTCAAAACTTTGGCAAAAATTAGGCATAAGAATGTTGTTAAGATTCTGGGGTTCTGCCACTCTGATGAATCAGTTTTTCTCATTTATGAATACTTGCACGGAGGAAGCTTAGGGGATTTGATTTCACAGCAGAATTTTCAGTTGCAGTGGGGAGTTAGATTAAGGATTGCCATTGGAGTTGCCCAAGGACTTGCATATCTTCACAAAGATTATGTCCCACACTTGCTTCACAGAAATGTCAAGTCAAAGAACATTCTGTTGGATGCAAACTTTGAGCCAAAACTAACAGATTTTGCTCTTGATCGAGTTGTGGGAGAAGCTGCATTTCAATCAATTTTGAATTCTGAAGCAATATCTTCCTGTTACATTGCACCAGGTATGAGGAGTTATATGAATTACATGATGCACTTACTTTAGAGGAACAAAATAACAATTTCATAGTAAAACATCAATTAAAAATATTTGTTCCCCTCATAAGAGTACATAATACATTCATGGAATTTCCTTTTGATACAAATTAAGGTCTAAACATGACATGACTGCATGGATGTTCACTGATCATTTTCACAGGACTTCAATGGATTCAATTGAGTTGAATCATTTAGTACCATTCAAACTTTAACTGCAATGTCAATTAGCTCACTGCATAAACAATTTGTGTACCATTTTCAAGAATCTCACAATGCAGGGGGGATGGTTTGATTTGTTATTGGGTATTGGGCTTGAGATTGCTACTTTGTCCAAAATACATAAAAGCAATTTAAACTTGTGTATCTCATCATTTATATTATCTTTATTTCTCTCATTTTCAACCAGTGTGAGACTTCTTTATTTCTTACATATGCCAATAACATATTAATATTCGTTAACCAATAAATATTAACATACTAACTGATTGTATTGCTACAATGCAGAATATGGCTACAGTAAGAAAGCTAGTGAACAATTAGATGTGTACAGCTTCGGTGTGATATTGCTAGAGCTAGTGAGTGGAAGGCAAGCAGAGCAAACAGAGCAAACAGAGTCAAGTGACTCACTTGACATAGTGAAATGGGTTAGAAGGAAAGTGAATATCACTAATGGGGTACATCAAGTTCTTGACCCTAAAGTACCACATACTTGTCACCAAGAAATGGTTGGAGCTTTAGATATTGCACTTCGTTGCACTTCCGTGGTGCCTGAGAAAAGACCATCCATGGTGGAAGTTGTTAGAGGTCTTCAGTCCCTTGAGTCAAAGACTTGCATTTCAAATTTGCACCAACCAACTGAGGAACCCTCCATTCCAGTCTGAACTGTCTTCCAATTCAAACACTTCCTCTTTTATTTTTTGAGTCTTTGTATGTAAATTTTCAGCTTTATATTTCACATCCCTTTTTTTGTTTTTTTTATCTGATGAGTTGAGATATAGGAATGGTTTGCACATGATACATTCTCTGTTTGGCATCTGATTCCAAGTGTTAATGGTACTCAGTGTGAGTACCAACGCGTATCCGTTTATACACTTCACTTTTACTGCCCAAGGATGAAGAAGATAACACTGACTTAAGGATACTTTTCTGTCCATATGTTTGACTGTGGACAGAGGTATATAAACAATGAGACTTTAGTTAACACTTAAAAAGGTTCAAGTTTGATTTGTTAAACAGATATAGTACTTAAGCCTGATTTATTTATTTAAATTAATTAAATTTAAATTTTGTACTTCATTTGCTTAAAACGTAGAGTTGTACTTATTTATAGTTTGATTATTTTTTATTTATTGAATATATTTTTGAAGTATTTTAAATTTATTAACTTATTAAGTATTAAATTTAGTAAAATTAAATTTTTAATATATTTTTCAATATTAAATTTTGCTAATTCAAATGTCAAGATTAAAGTTTATGTAATATAAATCAAGTTTCTAAAATTTTATATAATTGAAATATTAATTGATGTTTCTTTATTTCATTTTATCTTAACATATGATATATTATTAAATAATCATTATTTACTTATATATTATAGAATATTTAAATTATATAAAATTTTATATACTTAATCTCAATGATAATATTTTATTATTCAACAAAAAAAAAACTAAAAACTCCTTCATATTAGAGGAATTTAAAATAGATAACAATAGTAATATCAAATAAATTTTTTGAAATTTTATTCTCCTTTTAACCAAAAAAAAATAAAAAATTATTTTTCTCCCTCCATTAATATTTACGAGAATAAAGCAATGGTTATTTTATATTGTTCTATCTTTTCTTAATAAATATAATAAAGGTTATTTTTCCTTCACCCCTCTCCTTTTCAACCAAATTTAACAAAAAAAAAAATTAATTTTTTCCTCCATTAAAATTCCTCTAGTTCTCTTTTTCTAAACCAGAAATTTTAGTGTAAGCATAACATAGCAAATAATTTTGAAGATGGAGATAGGGTTGGGTAGCAGGGTTACAAGCCCAACTAGGTTTAAAGGATATTTCCATAGTGGGCTAAACCAAATTTATTAATATTTTTAACTTTTCGTTACTGTTGTTGACGAAAAGAAAACTTTTAAGTGCTGCTGTTCGTGAAATAAACGGTTATCTAATATCTCATATTCATAGTTTTATGAATTAATAAATATTTAAAGTTTTGTTATGATAATCCATTTTTTATTTTATTTTATCTTATTATTATTTTAAAATTAAACACACTACAAATATTTTTATACCTTTCAATGTTTCATCTTTAACAAACCAAACACATCTTACAAATTGTGCCTTTTGTCAAAAGAACTAAAATGAAGCTACACATGTCTTTCTAAAGAGTTATTTCACATTGGTGGAAAAATTCTTTTTCGTCACGATAGTGTTTCAAGAGTTAGCTTCGCAATGATGCTATTTCGAACTAGTTAAGGAACTGTGGCTTTTAGATTGGTGTGGTGCAATTTAAGCGAAAAAAAATTAGAATAATGCAAGTTCAAAAGTAATTTCTAAAAAATGGTGTAAATCGATAATAGGGAGTGGGACTTCGAAAACAAAGTCTCATTTTGGGCAGTGGAGATATTATTTTATACAAAATATTAGAATACTATTTATAGACTATTTTTTATTTTATTTTTTAAATTACATTTGCAAAGTTTATTATGCCATTGTAGATTTTTTGTATTTTTTTGGTAAAGAACAAAATTTATATTGTGATCAACAATTTATTAGAACCTCACATGATATCTACATTGTGATCAAATCGACAAAGAATAACATCTAGGAATTAAAGAAAAATATTAACAGGTTAATGTTTTGGTTACTATAAAATAAGTTAACAAAAAAGATAAAAAAAATAAAGTCACTAAATGAATCTACGTACCTTAACACCTTCCTGTCCTAAAAAATAAAACATCAATATGAACAATACACAATATAATATAACAATTAATTATAATTTTTAAAATAATAAAATCTCAAATACATGATAAATTTTGGATTTTGAATTCAATTGAACGGTTTATTTTAAGTATCTACAAGCATAAATAATTTTTATACTATTTTTTAATTAAAATTAGAGTGTGTTTAATAAAATTAAAGAATAAGTTAATGGAAAGTTTAAAAACTAGTTAAAAATTGAAAAGATAAGTAAAAATTTAAAAATTTGTTGATTAAAGTAAAAAATATTTTATAAGAATAACTGTTAAATTAATTGATAAAAATTAAATAATAAATATGAATATAATCATTAAATTAAGATTTAAGTATTATAATTTTTTATTAATTATTAATTGTAATTTTGTAAAGATACATTATGTTTCATGAAAATATTAATTTTTTTAGTATGGTGATACATCATATATTTATTCTTGCATGATATAGTAGTCATTAATACATTTTTCTAGCCTTTTAGGATTTCTATTTTTCAAAAATTGGTAAAATATAGCATATTTAGATAAATATAATTTTAAATAAAGGGTATATATATATTAATCATGCTCTTTTTAAGGGACATTGGATGGTGGCTGATCTCTATCTAATGGTTCAAGTTCAACAACACTTGCTGAAGAAGAATGCAGTCTGAATACGTATTTTCCACACATGATTAGAGGATTGGTTCAAAGTTGGAACAATGCTTAAAGTGGATGATACAAGGCCCTTACTTTTTGTATCTTAATTTTTTTTTTACACTCAATTTTTGTTATTTTTATTTTTTTAATATACATTTACAAATTGATTTACAAAATATAAATTAATTTGTAAAATATAAAAAATATATTCGATAAACTAATTTATAAAATATAAAAATTTATATTCTACAAATTAATTTATAGAATATATTTATTAAAGAATAAAATTAAAAAAATTTAAAATGTAAAAAAAAAAAAGAAAAAAAAGAAATTCACCATGATACAATCGAGAGGGAATGTGATGACCCATTATGGATTGGCCATGGATGAACAAGAAAAAAAAAACAGCAAAATAAAGTAGTCAAGTTATTCCAAATGAAAGGGGTGAATTCGACCCCATGATTCCCGCAATCATATTAAATGTGAAAAACGACAAATCAGATCTGCGTTCTGGGTCCCCATTTTTTGTTTTAAATAAGGATATTGATGAGGACATATAAGACCAAGATGTAAGAGTGATAAATATATTTAATGCGTTCTGGAGATATATTTATTCTTGCCCATCCTTTTTCATTAAATGTAAGAAAAAAATAACTCTCATGCAACTTTACATGCCCTTGACAATTTGAATACGGGATTCCAACCAAGTCATATTAAATATAACAATTTAAAAATTAATTAAAAAATGAGAAAAATGTTTTTCAAATTCATTTATTCTTTTCTTTTTTCAATAAAAAATATAGATAAAGTTAACCGAACAGAAATATTTCTAAGCTCCTATATTTTACAACCATTATAATTCATATCTTTCACATTTTTAGTCATAGGAAAATATAGAATCCAACCCATCCTATTAATGTCCGTTAAGTCAAAAAATAAGTCTAGAAACAGATAATATATTTCATTATAAATGATATGTTAACATAAAATATTTATTAATTAAGAAAAATAAATAATTTGTTAATCGAGACAAATAATATGTACTGTTTAAAACAATTAATTCTTTATTAATACATAATTCTTTTTGAACCAAATAATTAATATGGAATATACAGGTAATACATTTTAATTAAGTTAAATAATATATTTTAATTACAAAAGAGACGTGTCATACATTGGGATCAATGACAACCAACATTTACATGTGTTAACAAGTAAAACATGAAGAGTAATAGTTCATTTACTCTTGTAAGGTAAGTCCATATGGTAGAAACGATTCCATTTTATATATTTTTTAAATACTATTTTAGTAAAAAATAACTCAGTCAGTGATTAAATAATCTTTATTAATAGTCAGATGTCTACGTTTATCTATATATCTAACATATTTTTACTGATATAAATATATAATAAGTACATTATATTTATATATTTAATCATTTTATATGTATGAAAATTAACCATTAACTCATCGTTTAATTAATACAAGTTATACCTGACATTCTTTGCACAAGCTCTTTCATCGTTAACGACTCGATTCTTTTGTTTTCTTCTTCATTGAAGACATTCACACACACCTTTAGTTGAAGGTTAATATTATTATCTATTTAAATTATAAAAAACCTGTCCTTTTCTCTCAATCAAATTATTTATTTAAGCAAACAACAATATTTATAAATAAATGAATAAATATTTTTCTCTGGTAATAAGCATTAGCTTTATAAAAGTTTTTCTATATTAATTACTAACTTTCTAATTTTTCTGATAAAAAACTAACTTTGTCAATTTTTTTCTTATAAAAAAAAGTTAAAAATGCATTAAAATCTTCTCTGAACATTTTATTTATTATTGGATAAAAATTATTTTAGATTTACTGATATCATTAATGGCCGATCTATGTAAAATTACCAAAAATTTTATTTTTTTATAACTACCAACATCTTAAATTTATGGAATAAAAATATCTCTATTAATTAGTCTATTATTAATATTCAAAAATTCCAACAAATGAAAAGTAAAATATCTATCATCAATCAATTTTGAAAGGATCAAGTTTATTAAATTTCTTAACAAAATATTAAATTACTAAAATCTAACTTTAAAAATTAAATTAGTCTTGATATACATTTTTTGAATTAAATTAAATTATTTTACTATTATTTTTTTAAAAATATATGATGAAAGTGAAAGATGTATGTTGGTAATTAATTGACAGAATGAATATATGTGAAATATCTATAAAATATTATTCTGAAAATTAATTATGAAAATAACAAGTTATAATTATTATTATATGTTAACAAATATGTTTTTTATTCAGTAACAAATGTGTTTAGTAAATCAATTGAAGAAGTAAAATAAAAATGTTTTAATATATTAAAATTTAAAAATATCAATGAAGCCTTTAAGTAATTGATATATTCAAATTTAAATATTAAGTGCACCTTAATTAATATCTTTATATTGAATTTAAAATTTCACAATTTAATTTAATTTATTAATATCCCTTTATTTTACGTTAACTTAATTTCATTTAATTTGGCAGTTAAAGATTACCAAAATTTAATGAAGTAAGAGAAACATTCAGTAAAAAAAAAAATATGAAATCAATATTTAATAAAATGAAAATTATAAAAATGAGAAGGTAGTACCATTGATATTGTAAATTCAAAGTTTATTATTTTTCAAAGTATAATTTTTAACTTTTTAAATAATTCAAAATATTATACTACAAGCACCGCTTGTATGGTTATAAACAACTCCTTTCAGGTCTGTTTCAATTTATATATTAAATTTTAAAAAAATATTGTAATATGTTTTCACCTATACTTATTTAAAATTAAACTATTATTATATTAAAATTTATAAATAATATATAATAAAAATAAAAAAAGTTATCAACTGAAAGCGGATATTAAAGAGATAAAATGAAAAGGGTTTACTGGCTATTATTTTTTCGTCCAAAATAATAATGCTCTATTATCCTTCTCAAAGAAAAATTTACTGTTCGACGTAGATGAAAATAAAAGTAAATGGGTGGAAAGTAAGTGGTGTTATTGATTGATCGATATATTTTCTCTTATTGCTTATTCCTTTACCAGTTTATTCAAGAAGAAGATAAATAATACACGTTAAAAAATTAACTAATACATTGGTTTATATTAAAGTTATTTTTAACTTCCTAATAAAAGCATTTGTTATTATCTCTCCCTAATTAAAATAAATATAATTAAATTGATATAAAGATTTTTAAAAATAATAGTTAATATTATTTTAAAGTTTTCAATATATATAAATAAGTAAAAATTTGTTTTAAAAAAAAAAATGGGAAGAATAAAAATGATTGTGCAAGAAATCAACTTGTAAACTGAAGCAAGAAGAGTTTTCGAGATACATTGATTTCAATTCTTTGTGACAAAAAATTTAATTGGATGAGGCGGCCTACAAGACGAAAGACTATGTCGAAAAATTTCAATATTCTCCCGAACGTATATTAACAACTTTGCCTGTCTAGATTAATTCAAAAGAAAATATTTTAATAATTATTATAATTAATTATATAAAATTTATATTTAAAAATCAAATAAAATATGATTTTAAAATAATATTTTATTTAAATTATATAAAATAATTTATTTTTATAATAAATTTACAAAGGTGAATAAAAAGTTATTGGTAATATATTTTATATTTAAATTAATTAATTTTTTTTTAAAATTTAAAAATAATTTTCTACTTATCATAAAATTTAAAATTGTTTATTTTAAATAAATTACTTTATTTATAAAAACATAATAATAAAATATTATAAATTTATTTTTTAACAATTGCTAAACAAAATTAAACAGTATTTTTCATAAATTTTCTCATATAACAAAAAAAATCATTTCCAGACACAAACTTACAAAAATAAAAGAAACATACTAATGTCATTTAAGTAAAATGATAATTTATTAGTATTTTATGAAATATTCTGTATTTTTTATTGATATTATATTTCCCTATATCATTTTTATTATTAAATTTGTCTTAAATATATTAGATAAGAAATTAATAAATAAAATTTATTTATACAATATATCAGTAAGTTTCATTATGGAACTTTCTCATATTTTTATTTTTTATTTTTTAAACCTATATACTTACCTGTTAAATGTGTTTTCATGTTAGAATTTTATTCTTTCAATTTATAAAAGAATGTATTTTAAATTTATGTTTTATTTTTAATTTAATGAGTGATGATACACTCTCTTTCTTCATTAAAATGATTAATAATCTTCAAACTTTTAAATTAAAAAAATTAATGGTCAAATATGAATTTAAATTTTCCCATATTATTGATATTATTAAGTAACATAATATTTGAAAAAAATATTTTTTATCAAATACAAACCAACATTATACTTGATTATAAGGTTCATTAATTACCTTTAATAATATATATATATATATATATATATATATATTATAATCCATTAATATTAGATATCAAATATAATATTTATATCAACTTAATAGTTTTTTTTTTTATAAAATACAAGAATTTTCAATTTAATTGTTGAATTGTATAATAATATATTTATAATCATAAATATTAAATTTTAAATAATTTAAATATTTGATACCTATCGATCCTAATTCTCTTTATATATAAAATAAGAGTGAATTGTATATTATTGAATAACATTTGAAATCCATTGATGGGAGTGGAAGTTACCCCGTGTCCATTAACCAAGTGATGCCAAAAGAACTGACTTATCTGTATTCCAGAATTATGAGCCCAGAATCTATTAATTAATATGCTATATAAGTTGACAACAATACATGATGGCAGGATTATCCTCTATGAGTGAAGGTCAAAGAAATATGGAACCAGCCATGTCTAGGGATTGGACTCACCATTGCCTTGGAAATTCTTCTCAACCCTTGTTCAACAATTGGGCCAATTATTCAACCCAAGGTCATGAATTTTCCGTCCCCAAATTTGTTCCACCAACTTCAACCTCAATATCCAACGTATTGGATTCTGTACTAGACGAAAGACACATAGAACAAAGTCTTATTCGGCATTATGCAATGTACAATAAATTCATCTATGCTTAATTATTTACATCTTAGTTCTTATGAAATATACATTAATTTTTATTTTTCCTATCTTAAAACACTGTTACAGCAATCAGAGAGGACAAAATGATGGAAGACAACATGGAGGGTACCGTAATAAAATCACAAAATCAATTGGTTGCAAGAGCTCTGTATATCGGGGAGTTACCAAGTATATATGTTTATATAATTCCCTCTCAACAAAATAAGCAGTTACTTTAATTTTCATTTTCCAAAATTTTCTGACCTCATTTCAATTTATAATTAATCTTGATATAGGTGCAATGATAACCGTTTCGAAGCATATGTGTGGGATAACACCATTCCAGGGGAGAGAGGAAGAACAGGTTGAAATAGCCTTCTATATACATAGCTTTCCAATTCTACTTTAATATTTGTTAGACCATCACTAACGTAATGACTATTTTTTATTGTATTCTATGCATGGATCTCTTCAACAAATGCAGTTTATATTGGTATGTATACATAATACAATGTGTTTTCTATATGGAATATTGCTTATGTTAATGTTAATAGTTGAAAATAAAATATTGCTTTTCTTCACACAATTGGGGTAATTGAAAAGGACACAAGTAGGTAATTATTTTTTACTAAAAAGTCATAAATAATTTTTTTTTTTTTATAAAATTATATCTAATTTAATAAAATTAATTTTATCATTTGAGATGATCATCTAATTCATTTCAAATAAAACAATATAATATTATCAAATTTTTTATCTTAATACATAATAAAATAAATTATATCCTATCATATTCTTCTCTTATACTATCTTATTTCTTTCTTATCTTATTCTGTGAACCGTCCTAATATTTAATTTTTTTTTTGGAAATTAACAGGTGGCTATTCCACTGAAATTGAAGCAGCCAGAGCTCACGATTTGGTCTCAATTAAGATATGGGGCGTGTCTACATTGACAAATTTTCCTGTATGCCATCATAGATAGATTCTTGAATTTCTTGTATCATAGATTTTAATTTAATCATCTCAATTAGTTGACTTCCATCTCATAAGCATACTTTATTAACCGTATACAGGTGAGATGCTATTGGAGGGAAATCTATGAAATGCAAAATAGGAGCAAAAGAGATTATATTCTTGCTACTAGAAGGTAATATGTGAATTAAGAGACCCTCTTGAAATACTGTTATGCTAATATAGAGAAACGTATTGAATGATAAATTAAATCTATGTAATATTTTAAAATTATAAGATTATGATATTTTTTAATCAGAGTAGGAGAATTATTGTTTGATAAAAGACATTATATGAAAATATATACAAAATTATTTTTGTAGGCATACATGTCTATATACATGTATATGTATATGATGAATCAATGTGTGTAATTACTTTTCTGAAACTGAATTATTAATTATTATTTTAATAAAAAATATTAAATAAATCATATTAAATGATTCTAGCTACTTAAAAAATATGTTAAAAAATTTATTATTTTTTATATAATAAATTCTTTGATAAAAAATCTTTTATTTTTGTATTTTAATTAATATCTTTAGGAAAATAGTATTAAAAAACTAAAAATGGATAATAATAGGATTTTTTTTATGATGTACTCATGATCACATATAAGAAGTTGAAAACAATTTTTTATTAAAAAATATTTATCTTATAAAAAGCATACAAAAAAAATTTATAATTTTTTAAAATATTTAATACAGCATAGATGCTATTTTTATACTATATTTCCGTAGATATACAATACAAAATTCCTAGTTAGTAAAATCATCTTTTAGTTTTTCTAACCATTAAATAAAGATCAAGGAATAAAAAAATTATTGAAAAGTATAACATTTTAATGTCATTAACAATATCCATTGTAATTTTAATAATTTTTCACCTTTAAGATAATAGTATATAGTTAATTCACAACTACACTGCAAATCTTTAGGTAGAGATATTTTAGTCAAAAAGAACTACTTTATCATAACAATAATTAGTGTAGCTAATAATTTTGATAAGATAAATGTGTTACTGATAAAGAAAATAATTTGAGATTGATGAATCGTTTATTTGGAATATTTATATCCAGGTTTATAATGCCCATACAATATACTACATTTCAATTCATCCAATTTTTAAATTTTTGTTTAAAACTGCTATAAATATTGTTTAAAATCATTACAAATAAAAAAACAATAAGATATATCAGAATGTACATTCTATGTGTCTTGATGCATCAATTATCGCTGTTATGAATTTCTTCTTTCTTCTTTCTTGATGAACACTGTCAATTTTGATTCTACCAAAGATCAGTAGTACTTTTCTGATAACAAAATGAAAGTTAGGATTATTTATTTCAAAACCACCCCCGTATTATGGCCTAATGGTTCATTCAAGAATAGGAAGTGTGGAACACACAAACACACACACCTGGCCTCAGATTTTTCCCACTTAGATATGAGATTACTTCGATGCTCCTTTCAGTTCTTTGTATGTTTAATATGGCTAAAACCAAAAAGTCCTTTAAGTTAACAAAAAACTCACAATTACATGAAATGTTACCAAAATTTCAGGAAGGGCAAGGGCTATACAGAGAATGATTCCCCTTACCGTGGCGTCTATAGGTTTGCATTTCCCTCTTCTCTCTCCTTATTTAGTTTATACATCTCTCTCATTCCTATTAGAAACAGGGTCAGTGAGGGTAGGAGATGGCAAGCGAGGTTGGGTCAAGAGGGGATGCCAAGCGTAGACTTAGGAACATATTGTGAGTTCATATTCTAACACATTTTATAATTTGTGCCACACTAAATTGTTAAGCATCAACATGTATGTATGTCAACTATAAGTTATTAATGTACATAATTTATGTTAACATGAATTCTTTTGTGTTATTGACTAACATGATATGATTATGTTGGAAAAAGAACGATACACTTTTTATCAAATTAATTAGTAGGTCATACAACCAACTAAGATAAAGCCTTATTTGATAAAAAATGTCTTTCTCTTTCTAACATAACTTCATCATGATAGTCAAAACAGAATCAAAATTCTATGCTATCACATTCTACTAAAAATAGATATCATAGTTTAAGTCTAACCCAAGAAATTTTTTTGTTGCGTACTTCAACAATATTAGATACTGCTGAGGATGCAGCGAGAGCTTATGATATTGCATCGATAGAGCTGAAGGGATGGGATGCAATTACCAACTTTGATTTGAATAGTTATGATGTGAAGGGCATCTTGGAGTGTGCAAGGGGTAATGCACATCCTCAGATGACACAAACAATGAATGGCGCAGTTGTTTTGCATAGAGGAGTCAACAATAACGAAAATCAAACATGTCCTCAAACCAAATCAAACACTCTCATCCTAAGTAACCCTTGTACTCTTGGTGAATTCAATGGTATCCAAATTAATGGCAATTTAATTGGTAACTATGAAGCACAATTTCCAAGACACAGTGCTACCTTGCAACGGCCATTTCAGAGCCACATGGAGGTTGACAATGATTTCAATCAGAACCTTATCAACAACAACCAGTTTCTGAGTCAAAGTTCGAGCCTTCCCCTGCTGATTAATGGCTACCAGAATCTTGAGTTACAAAAGAGTCTAAGATTCCAAGATTGGCCATCTGGTTTTGGAAAAAAATTATTAGGTGGGAACATGGAATTGGAACCTTCAAGAAGTGTTAGTGCCCTGAATGGAAAATCTGTAATGTATTGCATTGGGAATGAAAGTCCAGGAGCAACAAATGGTCTTGGTTCATTTAGGTTACAATCCACAGAGATCCATCAAGTGGAGCCAACTAATCAGGAATTTGATGCAACACAGCTACAACAGTTTTCTGAACTGGACCAAAGTTATGAGCCTTACAACTATCATGCCAAAACTTTGAACCAGAACCTGCATCAGAACCATTGTTCTGAACCAAACAACACTGGTTCTAAAAGTCAGATGATAGAGAGTCAAAATGATTTGGACATAAATGATTATCTCAACAGCTGTTTTATAGAAGACAATGATTTTGATGGATTATTAACAGCAATTAATAGAAGTTGACAAGAGTTCCAAATTTTGTTGGAGCCTTGCACAGACAATGTGAACTGAGTATAATTTATAAACAGTTTTTAGTAAACTTTCTTGAATTCAGAATTGTACTACCTATGAGGGAGCCATGTGATGGTTAATTTTGCTTTACCTTCATAAATTTGGAATGTGAACATTTGTTGTTTTCATGAATCTCATAAACATAAGTTGAATTTGCAAAGGTAGGACATGGTCAGAGAGGAATTAAAGAAGCTCTAAATTATTTATTTCCTTTTACAAATGAGGGCAGTTGCAAATGGTTGTTTCTCTCTTGCTCAAATTATTATTATTATTTTTTATGAAAAGCGATATTCGTACATCGATAAAAATGGTTTACATATAAATATATTTTAAATTTAATAGTTATAAATTTTTTATTCTTTTAAAAAATATGAATTGCAATGTTAACATTTTCGAAAATTCGTTTACTTAGGAACTTCTAATCCGTCGAGACATTGGCAACAAAATTTTGGTAAATTTTCCTATATATGGTTTTCAGTACATTGAGCTGAAATTTTGATATCAATAGAATTTTGGTATGTGCTGTTAATATATATGATGACATAAATTTGAATTATATAATTATATATTAATATTAAAAATCAATTATTGATGTATAGCGAACATATTATATTATGGGTTAGAAAGATGAAAAAATTTAATCTTAGTTAAAAAATTATATATATAGATAGTTAATTTTTTTTTAAAATATCCATGATATTTTAAGGTGGTTATATAATGATTAATTAATTTTTAATCTTAATTATTTATATATAATTGTATATTTTAAATTTAACCTTTTCATTCTTATTATACTTAAATATTTTTCTTTCTCCTTTTATATAATAATTTTTTATTTATTAATTTCTTTATTAATATATTTAAGATAATCATTAAAAAATCTTATACATATATATATATATATATATAATTTTAGTTTTAGCAATCTTATAAAATTTGATGTGTACATAATTATGATAAGAAAATAAAATATGCTTTTTTCTTAAATATATAATATTACATTATAAAAAATTATTTAATATTAATATTTATTTTTTACTAATTTAAAGTATTCAATAAGTATATTTAATTCTTTCTTCCATAATAACACAAGAAATAAATCCCATAAACATTTAATTTTTTCTCTGCATCTTAAATTTGATATACGGTTATCATATACATCCACCAATTAATGCTGACATTTTATTTAATGATGAGTTGGAAATTTATTTGACACATAAATATACTTATCCTAGTAACAAAGGCCAAAAATATTAATTTTTAAAAATAATAACTCTTTTATTTATTTTATATATTTATTTTTTTTATAAATATATATTATATATAGATGTCGTTTAAACAATTATAATATGATAAAGATAGTTTTTTCGGCAATAATTTTTATATACATAAAATTTAAATTTAAGATTTTATTTAAAAAATTGATTATGTACTATTTAAACCAACTATTTGATAATTTATATGTTTATTTTAAAATATTTTTCAAATTTAAAAATATATACAATATTCATAAAAATATAAATAATTAATATATTTAAATTTACATCATAAACCTGTGAGTAAACTGATTATTATTTGTAATTTAACTTAAAATAAAAATAATCAAGTCTACTCTGTCGTGTTAATGAATTGCCAATTACAGTAAATGTATTTCGATCAAACAACATCTAAATTTTCATTTTTGGCAACATGGCCGAGGGCTATGAAGGGGGAAAATACCAAATTAAATAAATAGAAGTTGTAAAATTCTATATTGATAAATATAATTAATATATCTATCATATACCGAAGAATAATTAATATATCTATAAATTTTAAATATAGTGCAAAAACATGTATAATTAGGTATGATAATGAGATAGATCGGTTTTCAGATATAAAATATTTAACTTTATTTTTGTTTTAATTGAAAATATATTTTGCACTTATTTTTAATTTTTATATTTTTTATAATTTATTAAATTATTATATATTTTAAAAATTTATTATTTTTATAATTTTATATAATATTTTTAATATAATAAAAATATTTTAATAATTTTATAAATAAGACAAATTCAGAGTAAAGACAAGATGGATATTAATATCAATATACCTGCTTCATTCTTGCTTTCACAATTCAGATTTTAACCAAACTTATCTTCAATTTCTATCAATTTGGATTTTTTCATTAGATTCTTTTGCCATCATTTACGACTACATCTCTGTTAGATCCCGATTTCATGGATACAAATGCTATTCGTATTTTTAGAAAAATAATTATTAATAATTTTTTTAAATCATTAATTAAAATAAATAAATAAATATTATTTTTATTAATAATGTATTAAAATTTTAAAAACTATACTATGACTGCATTTTAATATAAAATAATTTTTAATTTATAACTAAATAATAAAAATATATTCAAATATTTAATATAAAATTTTTATTAATAAATATTTCTTTAAATTTGAGGTACATCCAAACAATTAGAATTAATATATTAATAAAAATTTAAAATAATTTAAACGAAATTTTATATTAAAATTTATTATTTTTATTATTATATAAAAAAGAGCTGGAGGTATATTATCTTAACAAACTTTTTAAAGTTTAATTCATCTCATTTTTTTAAATAAGAAAATGAGATATTAATTTATATTTTTCGAAGAACAATAAAACATTAAGATAGTATTTGATTTTAAAAAAATTCTATTTTATATTTTCAACATTTGATAAAAAAGAAAGAAAACATATAAAAAATAATCAATTAACGCTAGTCAGATTATTGGAACAGATAAACTGAAATTGTATTCATGAGAGACAAATTTTGTAAACAAGATATCTGTAGAAGTACCTACAAGCTTTAGTTTCAACTCAAACATGTTATTTTCTTAAGTTTATAAACAAATTTTAAAAGCTCCCATCCACAACTGTCCATCCAAGAAACTGATATTCCATTGATGAGAAACTTTACTATATTAATTATAATAATGATAATAATATATTAATAGTATATAAATTAAAATTAATAATAATATATTAATTATAATAAATTAAAAATAATAATATAATAACAATAAAAGGATGAATGAGATAAAAAAAATATGATCTGGTTAGAAAAGATATGTTATTTACAAATGAATGATAAATTTAAATAAAATAAATAAATAATAGTAATAATAATAACAAAATTAAATAAAAAGTCATAAACACATGATACTCCTCCTACCAATAGTAATAGTATAAACAAAAGAGATAAAAAACATATCCTAAATATAATAGAAAGATCATGAAAGTATTTACAAAGTATGAAAGTAAACAATAAATAAATAAAAGATAAAAAAATAAATAAAATTTAAATAAATAAATAAAAATAAAATATAAAATATAAATTTTTTATGTATTTTATTATAAATTTTTTTATAATAATTTAAATTTTTTATATTTTATTAAATAAATTTAAATTAACATATAATATGTTTCTTTTAATATATATTAATTTAAATTTATTTAGTAAAATATTAAATTTTTTACAAACTTTATAAAATTTGATAAATTTTATTTATACAAAAATATAATTTAACTATTACATTGATGAAATTTAATTATTTAAAAAATTTATTAAATAAAATAACTTTGAAAAGAATTATTTTTAAAGTAAATTGATATTTTTATATATAAAAATAAAAAAGATAATAAAACTTTAAAGTAATAAATAAAATAAAAAAGGTAATGAAAATATACATAAAGAAATAAATAAGAAAAATTTAAATACATAAATAGAAGATAAAAAAATAAGAAAATTTTAAATAAATAAAAGATAATAATAGGTGAATGAAGAATATAGACAATACAAATATAAATAAATGATAAAAATAAAAAAAATAAAATTTAGAACTAAAAGAAAAAAGGATAAGCAAAAATTTAAATAAATAAAGGATAAAAAATTTAAAAAATATATAAAAATAGATAAGTGAAAGATAAAATGGATAAGAAAGTTTTAATTAAATGAATAAATGATAAAAAAAATAAGGGTTAAAAAGAGATGGAATGGTCTAAATAAATAAATAAATAATATATAAAATCTAATATTCGCATAATATGTATTCTTATGATAACAAAATAGAAATGTTTTAAAATTATTTAGTATTATATTAAAAATATAAAATGTATTTAATATTAATATTTGTTTTTTTCTACTAAATTTAAATATTCAATAAGTATATTTAATACTTTCATTCATATACACAAAAGAAATAGATCCCATAGCATTTAATTTTTTCTCTGTATCTTCTCAAATTTGATTTACGGTTATTATATAAATTCATTAATTAATTGAAACATTATTTAATGGTGAGTTGAAATTTCATAAATATAATTTTCCTAATAACAAAGGCCAAATATATTTACCTTTAGAAATAATAACTTTTTCATTTATTTATATTTTTATTTTCTTTTATAAATTATATTATAAGTACTTTTTACAAAAGACAATTTTACTTACGTTCAGAACATTTACAATATGATAAGGATAATTTTTTTCAGCAAATTTTTTATATACATAAAATTTAAACAAGTTTTATTTAAAATAAATTGAGTAAATATAATTCAAACTAACTATTTGATAATTTTATATGTTTATTTTATAAGATAATTTACAAGTTTAAAGATTTATAACATTTGTAAAAAATAAATTAACATATTTAAAATTACATCATAAACCTTGGTGAGTAACCTGATTTATTTGTAGTTTAACCTGAAATAAAAATATTCAAGTGTAGTCCATCTTGTGAATGAATTGCCAATTACAATAAATATAATCTATATTAAACAGAATTTTAATTTTAAATTTTGCAACCCTGCTGATGATGCCAACTTGGAGAGGGAGGAAAAACCTAATTAAGTAGAAGTTGCAGGATTATATATTGATGACTATATTTAATATATACCAAAAAATAATAAATAATCTATATAAATGGTATTAAATATAATTCAACTTTTATGGCTGCATCTGGGGTGTCAGAGATCGGGAATACGAATGCTATTCATGTCTTTAGGAAAATATTTATTGATATATCTTTAGATCATCAATTAAAAAAATTAATAAATAAAATCTATTAAAAACTCTCTTGTCGCTTTTTATTTGTAAAAAGATATAAATATTAAAAAATTAATTAATATTGTTAATTTTTTTAAAAATTATTTATTTTTTTAATTTATTCTTTATATATAAATTTTAAAATAAATAAATAAATAGAAAATTTTTTTTATAAATAGATAAAAATAAATAGAATGAGTAAACATATTAAAAATTATAAAAATTTACATATTAATACTTATTTTTAATATTTTTTAATTTATAATTCAATAATAAGATATTCAAATATTATATATAAATATTTGTTAATGGATAATTTTTAAATATTTCTTTAATTTTGAGATATATTCTGATTTTAACGAGCTTCTTGAATTTCAATTCACCTACCCTCTTCATCTCACAAATAAAAATGAGACATTAATTAATATTTTTCCGGGAAAAATGACAAACTGAAGAAACTCCTACACATTAAACCTTTTTTTTTTTCTTTTTTCATGACAAAAAATCTCCTGCGTTTAAAACCAGATACAAGAAAAAAAACATTAAAGGATGAGGAGCTGTGAAAGTCAGAGCATAAGGTGTGAAAGACAGAGATAGATACAATCTTAGAGTACTCTTCTTTTCTCTTTTTCTCAGGAATTTCGTAAGGGAAACAGTACAATTAATTTCTGTTCTATATAAATCTCAGTTACTATTTAAGTTACAAATAGTACTCATTTTTACCATTTTTTTCTATGCAGCTTTTTCTGGTCTTCTCAAACATCTCTCCAATTTTAAAATATCAACCGAATCAGATTGTGAGACGAACGTTCAACTCAGATAAGTATGTGTTATTGATAAACTCTTTTTCGGCTCTATTGAATAATATATTTTCCTCCCACTATAATGATAGTATGAGTTCATCTACACATAAAAGAGAGGCTAACAAGGTGCTAATATTCCATTTTTAAAATAATTATCATATATATTAAAAATATATTATATCTATTTTTATTTTATTTATGATAGTATGATTATTTTTTATATTTTTAAAAAATAAAAAATGTTAATTTTATATTTAAAATATAATTATAAAAAATTGTATATAAACTAATCATTATTTATTTTTTAATTAACACGATCTCTTACTGTTTGTGCGTCGCTTGATTAATGGATAAAAAATTAATTAATGTATCACAATTATAGATAGACTGTACATCTGCAGCTACAGGTCTCGCAAGTAAAATATTGATTTGATATAATCTACAATTAGCAATTTTACTTAGTTACAACTACTTACACGAATTTTTAGACCGAAGTTGTTACAAATTTATCATAATTTTATCATAATTTATCATAATTGACAAAGTGCAACACTTTCTATTTTTTATTTTGTATGTTGTTTTACAAAAACACATTTGTATAATTTAGCATTTTTTAATTTATAATACAAGAAAGATAAGTAAGAGATTAGCAACTAGAAGATATGTACGAGGGTTGTGAGGTACATCTGGGATAACCATCCACTGGCTTTGAGCTCATAGTGGAACCGGGGAAAGAGAAAAATACAATGAAAAACTATTTCCTTTTTTGAGTCAGATTATTTTCTCCATTTTATTTTTTTCATATTTTTTAAATGAAAAGAATTATATACTAAATTATAAAATTGTTAAATTGGTTTATGATTTATGGATAACCCATCCGATCTTATATTTTATTGCTTATTTAAAAGTAAATTTTTTTATATTTTTATTTTATAATTTATCTAGAAATAAAATTTTTAAATTCTAACCAGTTTGGAAATTCCTTTATATTATATTATATATATATATATATATATATATATATATATATATTTATACTCATTCATTCCTATCAAGATATTCATGTATACTAGTTGCTCGATAGATAACGAATAGCCATAGTAAACATATGGGAACAATTGCATAATTAACGAATAATTAGCTTTATTTTATGAGAAAAAAAAAATGAATCTGATATCGTAATCACATATTGATGTGTAAGTTCAATATGTGAATCATCCATGACAGCTGAATGTTGATTTTAATCGTTACTTTTACTAAGAAATTTTGTTTTGTCTCCTTAGGATTTCAATCACTTCTAAGAAAGCAAGAAAAAGATGTCTTCAAGCTCTACCGATGCAGCTTCTGATAGTAAGGCGTCCCAAAAATATGAGGGAGTAGAAAAGTATGAAGTACTACTTATCTTTTATTTCTTTGTCAGAAAAAGAAATAAATTAAGAAAAAAAAAAAGAAAAAGGATATAGGAGATACCCCAACCCATAACCACAGTTTCAGTCACAGATTTTATACACAGAAGTGGCTGTTGATACCAATCATTAAAAAATAAAAATCCTTCATCCTAATTCAAACCAAGTCCAGGATCTTAATTTTATCATCTGCATGACATGATCTAAACTACTATTACCATTTCTAAAAGTAACATCATTTCTTAACGTCAATAATTAAAGGCCATATAACTCCTTAAGAACCATCTCTATGCATGCAGTACTCTTTTTTATCTTTGCTTTAACAAGTCTGAATCAATATTTGTCTGGCTAACATGGGTTTGTGTGAACTCAGAATGAAGGATAAATTAAAGTACAGAGGTTTTGTACGTGACACTGATCATAATACCGGGGTCGAGAGGACAAGTAATGTTTTTTGTACTTTAACTCAGAATTTCCATTCCCTGTATATTGCTATCTTGTACATAATTTTTCTAAAACAAAAATAAAATCATTCACTTTCTTGTTATAGGTTCAACAATCTAATATATGTTTATCGTGTGTATCTTGCAGTATATCTTGGTGAGTAAAGCAGTACCCTTAAGTACTTTAAGATGACTTCAAAAGGGGAAGTGCATTAATTAACTCAACCTTCATATATATTCTTACAACTTCTTGTCTTGTTTTTTTTATTCACATCTCATTAATCTTTTGATTTTTTTCTTTCTCATTTCATCTCTCTCCCTCATTGAGGGGCATACACGTCAAAGGTGTAAAAAAGTAGTCTTTTTCCTTTAGATTTGACATGTGATTTTGAATGGAAACATTTCAATGAAGTGCAAGGTGGCGAAAACAAGTGTATATATTGTCACTAATCTAGTAAATATTTTGTTTATGGTAGGAAAAAAAAGTAATTTTGTTATATATATCCCATGATTATCTTCAATTGCAATCAATAATTTTTATCTATATATGATGAATTAGACTAACAAAAATACTCCATTATAGATTTGGTAATTATTATGAATACAGTCATGGGAACTTCGACTGATAAATAATTTGAGCAGGTGAATTTGACAAGGAGGAGGAAGCAGCAAGAGCTCATGACCTGATGGCTTTGAAACTTCAGGGATCTAGTGCAAAAACAAATTTTCCAGTATGCTACTCTACTGTTAGATTTACTTGCCATATCTTCTTTTCTTTTAAAATGGAGACAATTTAAGATTTAAACCTAAAATTTTATACAAATAATCCAAGCCTTCCATATCTCATATGCATACATATATTCATGAATAATAAAGTGAGAATAATTTACTCTCTATTATATACCTACAAATTTATATAGAGACTTTGTTTTACTTCCTATTTCTTATTTCTGAATTCTTCTATCGATTACATTTATATAGTTTTCTCTTTTTATAGATGAATTAATTTAATCATTTTGTCAGAGAATTCTACATAGAAATCTCTGGTCAATATATTCTCCAAAAGTTTGGGTGAAAGCTAACTCTGACTTTATTGTAAATTCTAAAAAAAAAAATTGCAATACTTTCAACATAACCTGTGTATCGTTTTAGATGAAGTAAGCTTGACAATGTGGTCTGAAACTCTGAATAGAATCTACAGTGAGTCTGAGCCTTTGTTTATATTAATTAATAACGATCTGCTACTTTGAGTGAGTCATGTGATAGGCGAATTCAGATAGTTAATTTTATATTACATTCAGAATTTTACTTCTGTTCCTTGTTGTTAGTTCATTTAATTAGCATGCCTTTATTAATTTTAGAAAAACACTAATAATTATTTTAAAAATATTGGTTAAAGAATCAAGAATAGAAACTTTCGTTAAAAATATTATAAAAGTATCTTCTTTTATAATTTTCAATAAAAAATTTCATTGTTGGATTTTTTAACCAATATTTTTAAAATATAGGTTAGCAATATCCCTAATCTTAATATAAATAAGAATATTTTTTAAAAACAATAAATATCATGTATTCATTTTCATTTATATTCGTTCTTTATCTTTATCTTTTCTATCTCTTACCTTTTCTGAATATATCCATCGAAATCCCATGAACAATCACACTTTTCCATTTATTAATTTGTGTTGTATATCTTTAATGTAGATAAATAAGAGAATAAGAGAGTGTATTTTAGAGCAAAACCTGGTTCTTGTGCTTCAATTTTGTATGATAACACCTATATATTGCTTCAGGAAAGTAAATATCAGCATACATTGAAGGTTATTGCTGATATGACACAAATGGAAGCTTTGGATATGATCAGAAGGTAATGTCAGAGAGACATATTTAACTTAGTTAATTTGTTTTTAATTTATTTATTATTATTACTAGAGATTAAAGAGAGTATATTAATCACACCAAATCATATGGTGTTTCTATATACAGCTTAAGTATAAGCATTACAAAGTACATATCCACCTATCGTGGAGTCATAAGGTATTCACGAAAGTACATAAGTCTCTTAATTTTTAGCTTCATATACATCTTTGTCTCTTATTTTTCCTTTTTTACTTAATTTTGAAAGCAGAGATGTATCTACTGGAAAATGGCAAGCTTTTGGCATAGGGGAAGCTACTAACAGATATTCCCTTGGAACATTCGGTAAAATCATTTAACCCGTCAATTGGATTGTCATATATATAATATTTAAAAATATTCATTTAATTTAATTATGTAAAAACAGACATAGAAGAGGAAGCAGCAAAGGCTTTTGATGTTGAAAGCATAAGGCTCAAAGGGCATAAGGCCGTGACTAACTTTAGTATCGACAATTACAACGTTGATGACATTGTGAAAGCGAAACACGTGAAAAAGTAATCTCTAAATCAAGAGGAAGATGATCATCAAGGAAGCTGTGCCTTGCATTAATTTTCATAAGTTGAAGTTAAACATTAATAATATATTAATTAATTTGCATAGGACTGCAAGACCTGGTGTGTTGGAGAGTTTTCATGTTCTTTTGTGTTTGCTTGAATATTATACTATCTGGTTTTTATGATACTGAACAGTACATTATGTGTTCTTTAGATGGTTCCATTAATCCTTGAGGAGGATGGAGGGGTCGTTAAAACTCTAGCATTGACTTTCGCTATTCCAATTGGAGTGATTTTAATAAGCCGTTTAGAAAATAATTAATTTTAATTATTATATATCTTAATAGTATTTTTATTCTAATACATATTATTATTTTTATTTTTTTTCGGTTTTTTCTATCTTTATTTTCCATCAATCTCAATACATCTTATTTAAGATGTACAGTCATAATTTTTTTTAAAAATATATTCAAAAGGTAAATTTGAACCTAGGTATCCTCCAAATGCATTGTGTATGGAATGTTTGCATGCCATATAATTTAAGTAACATATATGCTCTTTATTCACTTATAGTTTTTTTGACTAAATGGGTATAACGTGTCTGCCAATTCTAAAGGATTAAAAATATGAAGATATTTTTTTGATTTAAGAAAATTCTTGTATTATCTTTGTCCTTTGTTGATATGATTTTATTAGTTGAATTACATAATTATGATAGTTTTATAAATCTTTATATCATAGATTCTATTTTACTTTTATCATAAATTTATTCTTATATTTTTAACTACTTTTTACAATAAATTATCTAAATTATCTTATTATTAATAATTTTAAAATATTATGTTATGCATATAATGCATGTTTAACATTTGTTTTAAAATCTTTAATTATGGATGTCTATGTTCATTAAACTCCTACATCAATCACATTAAATCTGTTTTATTTTTTTCTAAAATCTTAATAAATTTTCTTATATCATTCATTGAGGTTTAAAACTTTGAATCATAAATTCTCTAAAAATATAATATTATCGTGTTTAATATAAGCACACACAGCTTCAAGTGATGTTGTATTTGTATATTAGTTGTCTTGTCTTGCACTTTATATATGCTTGTTATCTTATATTGCATGCTTATTATTTTGCATTTCATGCTTATTATTTTGTATCATCATGTTTGTTGTTTACACCTTATGCTTACTGTTTATACCCACATATTCATTGTCTATAACAGATGCTTGTTGTCTTGTACCAATATACTTATTTTACACTTCATCTTTATCTACATCACATGCTTATTGTCTTGCATCCTTATGTCCATATTCTAATATTTATTATCTTCCATTTTACATTATCATACTCATATCTTATACAACCTTATTTAAATCCTCTATTAGCCTATACAAGTTATACTTTCAAATAATAACTTTCATATATATATATATTATAATGTTTTTAAAAAACATAAATATTAAATAAATTTGAATCTAAACATCAATCAAATTATAAACATCTTTTTAAAGATTATTATTCATTAATAAGAACCATAAATCTTCTATTTAAAATTAAATTAACAGATAAATTATACATAAAAATAATATAGTTGGAATAGAAAATGTACTCTTTCTTAATATCTTGAAAAATAAATAAAAATAATATTTTCTAATATAATGAATACATTCATATCTTAATTAAAATTTTAAAATTTTTTTTAAAAAAAGCATAGTTTAAAATTTTTTATTTTTTATTTTTTATTCAAATAAAGAATTATATCGTTAAAGGAATGAAAATTTTTAAAGCTCCTTCCACATTTAACAAAGATTATAATTCATAACTTCCACACTTTTAGTCTTAGAAAAATATAAAAGCCCACCTATCGAATTGATGTTTAAGTAAAAAAATAGATCTAAAAATAAATAATATGCTTCATCATAATAATATATTATCCAAATATAAATAATCTATATTAATTAATAATAAATAAATATATTTTGTTAACTGATACAAACAATTATTTAAAAAAAATAACACATATTAAAAATAATATATTTTAAAACAAATAATTTTTATTAATACATAATTCAGTTTATATCAAATAAATAACAAAATACACAGGTACATTTTATTAATTAAATAATATATATTTTATTATAAAATTTAATTTTTAATAAAAAAAACCATGCCAAAAAAGAGAATGTCATAGGGATCCAGTAACAATCAAATTCACATGTATTATCTTATACATTTTAATCCTAAAAGCAGCAGTTCACTTGCTTTTGTAAGATAATGTCCATATGGTAGAAATGATTCCATTTTATATATTTTTTGATATTTTTAAAACATTGTTTCGGTAAAAGAAAAACAATTCAGTTAGTAATATACATATTTTTTATTAACATTTAGCTCTCTAAATCTGTTTATATATCCATCGTAATTTTAATTATATATATATAATAAATTACATTATATTTTATATACACAAAAATTAACCACTGACACATCATTTAATTAATACTTATTAAATATGATATATTTTTTATTGTTCGCACAAGTTCTTTCTTCATTAACAACTCATTCTTTTTTATTTTCTTCTTTATTGAAACCATTCGCACACACTCTCGTTTACCTAAGATTAATATTATTATCTATTATAATTATAAAAAATTACCTTTTAAATTAACTATTTAAGAAATCAATAATATTTATATATAAATAAGTACTTTTATCATCTAATAATCATTAAATTTATAAATATTTTTCTATATAAATTAATAACTTTGTAATTTTTTTTATTATGAAAATCTGTTAGAAAAATGCTAGTATCAAATTTTTATCTGCATATTTTGTTTATTATTGGATAAACTTCATTTCAGGTCTACTAATCATCATTAGTGACCAATCCATGTAAAATGTACCAAATATTTAAAAAAAAATATGCTACTAACATTTTTCTTTACTATTAAAATCTTCAATTTATGAATAAAATTATCTCAATTTATTAATATTTAACAATAAATTTATTAAAGAATCAATTTTGAAAATGATAAGTTAAATATGTATATCATCAAGTTGAAAAGCATCAAGTTCCTTAAAATTTATTTTAAAAAACTAAATCACTGAAATCAATCTTTAAAAAATTAAATTAGTGTTGGTATAACTTTTTTGAATTAAATTAATTAATTAATTTTTAAAAATGTAATGAAAGTGAAAGATGTATGCTGGTAATTATTGATGAGTATTTGTGAAGCTATAAAATATTATCATGAAGGTTAATTATCAAAATAATAATTTATTATATTTATATGTTAAAAATATGCTTTATGTTTTATACAGTAACAAATATTCTTATTAAAATAATTAAATAAATAAATAAAATAATATTAAATAAAAAGGTTTAATATATTAAAATTTAAAAATATTAATTAAGTCTTTAAATAAATAATATATTTAAAGTAAAATATTAAATGAACCTTAATTAATATCCTTATATTAAATTTTAAAATTTAATAATTTAATTTATTAATATCCCTATAATTTACGTTAACTTAATTTCATTAAATTTGACAGTTCAAGATTACCGGCCGCAATTTAATGAAGTGAGAGAAACATTCAAAACAATATGAAATCAATATTTAATATAATTAAAATTAAAAAATTAGGATGATAATACCGATAATATTGTAAATTCAAAGTTTAATATTTTATTCAAGTATAATTTTAAATTTTTTTAAATAATTTAAAATTTTATATTAAAAATCACTACTTGTAGAATTATATATATAAATTCTTTTACTTATATTTAGATAAGATATTTAAAAAAAATAGTTATTAAAATATTTAAAAGTTTAGTAATTAAAATATTTTGTTTGAATATTATTTTATAAAAAAATTTAAAAATTATTTTAACCAACTAAAATAAATAAATTTTAAATTTTTTTAAAATAACTGAAATTTAAATTTTTTTTATTTTTTTTTATTTTTTATTTGTGTTATTCTATCTTTTATTTTATTTTTATGTTGTATTTTTATATTTTTCTTTTTCATCTTTCATATTTAAACATAATATTTTTAACATCAAATAATATAATTATATATTCTTATCATTTTAATTATGTATATTTATTCGATTATTATTCTGACTAAATATATTGTATAATAAAAATATCTATATATATTTTTTTTAAAAAGAACAAACTTATGAATAATTTAAATGTAAAATTATGTATATATTAAAAATTAAATTATTTAATCTAAATAAAAATTTTAAAATTTTAAATTTAAATTCTATCATCCAAATAAATAAACTTAAATATAATAAAATAAAATTTCTTTATTTAAAAATATATTTTTAAAATAAAAATATTTAAATTTTTAAATTTTTAAATTTTTTAAAATATTCAAATACTTTATCCAAAAATAAGGTTAATTAAATTAAAATATAAAAAAATTGTTAAATTTTTTATTTATACATTAATTTTTAAAAAGATATTTTAATATTTATAATTTATTTTTACTTTAAAATCAAATTTATTATTATGTTATTAAAGAAAATTAAAAAATTACTTTTAAAATTTTGTAAAAAAATTTAAAAATAAAACTTATAAATCGACCCGGAAGGAATATCAACTGAAAGCAGATATGGAAGAAATAAAGAAAAGAAGAGTTTATTAGCTAATATTTTTTCCAAAAAGTGGCACTCTATTATCCTGCTCAAAGAAAAATGAATTGTTTGAGAAAAAAGTAAAAAAAAAAAAAAGTTTTAGTACACTTATATAAAACAGAGAGATATTTTTAAATATAAATAAATAATAGTAAGATATTCAAATATCAGATGCAAAGATTTTGTTAATGAGTCATGTTTAAGTTTATTTTTTTAAGTTTGGGATATATCCTGATTTTAACAAACTAGATGAAATTTAATTTACCTACCTCTTTTTTTATCTTAAAAAAAAGTGAGACATTAATTAATATTTTAATGTGAAAAATATGAGAAATTAAAGAAAGGGTGAACAAGCTGAAAATCGCAGCATATAGGTGGGGAAGACAGAGACAACAAATAGATACAATTGGTAGAGTACTCTTCTTTTCTCTTCTTCTCATGAATTCATTAAGGCAAACGGTACTGATTAGTTTCTGTTCTGTATACATCTCAGTCACTATAATTAAGCTACGAAATAAGAGTAATCAAATTTATCATTTTTTTTTCTATGCAGCTTTTCTGGTTCTCAGACATAACTCTCCAATTTTAAAATATCGACCGAATCAGATTGTGGAATGAACATTCTACTCAGAGCTGCCGAGACTTTATATATATTAGGTACACTTGATAAACTCATTTTTGGTCCTATTAAATTATTTTCCTCCCTCTTAATGGTAGTATGTGCTAACCCTAATTTTATTATTTTTAACACGATCTCTCCTTTTTTGTGTATCGCTTGATTAATGGATCAAAAAATTAATTAATGTATCACAAGAATAGATAGACTATACATGCGGCAGCTACAGGTCTAGCAAGTAAAATATTGAATTGATATATGTAATCTACAATTAGCACTTTTACTTAGTTACACAAATTTTAAGACCATTTGGTCTGATTTTGTTAAATTTTGAATCAGAAAAAAACTTAAATAATCCACAAAAATTATTATCGCTAACGAAAACCACATTAAACTGTTGCATTGCTTGAATATCTGCTAAGATTTCTTAGGATGAGGAGAGTTAGAGTTTCAATTTGTAAGTATGTATATTGGAAGGAATCAATCATATCTCTGGGTTTACATATATTTATAAATCACAAGTTGAATCCTTCTAAAACGTAATGCCTATTGTTTGAGGATTTAAATAGATAATATAATTCAACTTTAATTATCTTGATGAGAATGGGTTGAGGCACATATGGGACAACAATCCATTGAATTTGAGATCATGGGCTACTACGGGATTTAGCCCATTTGGGATAACAGTTCCTATATTTAGGGTTTGGTATATAACATCTTTTATGAGAGATAGTAAATTGTTTTTCACATCTCTATTTTGTTTTTGGTATTCCTTTTATATGAAAAAACAAAATTATCTATGTAGATTTAGTTTTTAGAAATGTAAATTTGGAATATTTGAATTTTTTTCGAAAACATGTATTTAGAAGAAAAATTGTACTGTATTTACTAGATTCAGAAAGATATATCCGAATAAAAATATAAATTTTTAAATAATTTTTGAAAAAAATGCTGCAATAAATTTCAGATTCGTTATTTCAAAATATTATACGAAAAAGATGTAAATATAGATTTATTTTCAGATGAATTTTTAAAAATGTATATTTAAAAAAAATTTCGAAATAGGTTTAATTACTTTCCGCATAAACATCTTCGAAAACTTAATAAATCTATTTCAAAAAAGCATTTTTGAAAACTCAATTTATTTTAAAAAATTATTTTCGAAAACTCATTAAATCCATTTTAAATAATAAAAACAAAAAATAGTTTTAATATTTAATTTTATCAAAAATAAAAAGAAGAATGTGAAAAATAAAAATGGATTTTCAAAAAGCAACTCCTAGAAGATAGTCGTGGATTTATTTTAGCATATTCGTCATGTTTACTGTAAAAAACTATACATATACTAATAATTAATCGTTTGATATGTCTATTTTTGTTTAAGACGAAGTGATCAGTTAATATAAATATTATTAGTTGTATCAAATAAGTTAGACAAATTGTATTTTAATATGATGGATCATATACTTAACATGAATGTTAAATATTTATATTAATAACTATTTTTTTAGATAAAATTTATACTAATGTGAACAAGTCAAAACAAAACCAGTAATATATAATTATCTTGAACACGCAATGCGGATATGTCAACGCCATCTCTTGCATATATGTCAATCAATTTAGACTAGAGATCTTCATTTTGAAATTATTGTTTCTTAGTTTGGAAATTCATCTATATATGTTGCTATTTAAAAAAAAAATCTCATATATATATATATATATATATATATATATATATATATATATATATATATATATATATATATATATATATATATATATATATATATATATATTCATTTGTATCAAGATATACATGTATACTAGCTGGTCGATAGATAAGGAATAGTCATAGTATACATATGGGAACAATTAAATAACGTATAATTAGTTTCATTTTATGGAAAAAAGATTAAATTGGATATCAAGTAATTAGAAAACTTTAATTTGGTGATTATGCACCAACGTGTGTATGTTCAAAACTGAATCATCCGTGACAGTTGAATGCTTACTTTAATTGTTACTTTACTGAGAAATTTGATTTCTTCTCTTTAGGATTTCGATCTTTTCCTTATCAACAAGAAAGCAAGAAAAAAATGTCTTCAAGCTCCAGCAATGATATTTCATCTGTTAAGCCTACTGTTGCTGCTTCCGAGGGAACCTCAGCTTTTGGTGATCAGAGGGATCATGATAGGGAGGAGTCCCAAAAATATAAGGGAGTAGAAAAGTATGAAGATACTACTTCTTCTTTTTTTATCAGAAAAATCTAAATAAATTTAAAAAATTAAAGGATATAGAAGGTACCCCAAAAGTGATTGTTGATAGTTGATACCAATCATAAAAAAAAGAAAATAAAAAAATCCTTCATCCTAGCTCTAACCAAGTCCTGGAGCTTAATTTTACCATTTTCATGACCTGATCTAAGCTACTAATATCATTTATAAAATTAACATTATTTCTCAATGTCCATAATTTTGGGCCATATATCTGCAAATCAAATCATATAAGTACATAAGGACCATTTCTATGTATGCAGTACTCGTTTATATCTTTTTATTAAGTCTAAATTGATTAATCTTTATGGATGCTAGCTAACTTGGGTTTGTGTGAACTCAGAATCAAGAATGGATCAATATATATAGGTCATGTACGTGACAATGATCATGCAACCGAGAGCGAACGGACAAGTAATGCTTTCTGTACTATCTTATACTTAATTTGTCTAAAATGAAAAAGAAATAATCATTCACCTTCTTTATAGGTTCAAGATTCTAATATTATGTTTACCCTGTGTATCTTGCAGTATATCTTGGTGAGTGAATCAACATGCTCAAGTACTTTTGGATTACTTCAAAAGGGGAAGTGCATTAGTTCAACCTTCATATATATTCTCACAACTTCTTGTGTTGTTTTTTTATTCACATCTCAGTACTCTTTCGGTTTTTAATTTTATTTCTTTCATTTCATCTCTCTCCCTCGATGAGGTGCATACACTTAAAAGGGCTGTCAATTAATCTTTTGCCTTTAGATTTGACCTGTGATTTTGAATGGGAACATTTCAATAAAGTGCAAGGTGACGAAAACATGTTTATATATTGTCACTAATCTAGTAAATATTTTGTTCATGGTGGGAAAATATAATAATTTTGTGATTATCTCCAATTTCAATTAATAATTTTTTATTGAATATGAATTAAACTGGAAAAAAAATCCTCTATAGATTTAGTAATTATGACTATAGTCATGGGTACTTAGACTGATAAATAATTTGAGCAGGTAAATTTAACAAGGACGAGAATGCAGCCAGAGCTCATGATTTGGTGGCTTTGAAACTTGGGGGATCTAGTGCTAAAACAAATTTTCCAGTATGCTACTCTACTGTTACATTTACATTTCATATCCTTTTTCTTTTTTTATTCATAATAAATATAATAAAGTTTAAACTTAAAATTTTATGCAAATTATCTAAACCTTCCATATCTCATTTGCATAGATATATACATGAATAATACAATAGCAAGAACAAGTAAAGTAAAATGCATAAATCTTCTTTGAGGTCCAGTAAATTGCAACAAATGTTAATCTCTTGTGCTAAAGTGAATCTAATTTTTTTAAAATATAAAGACTAGCTGTGTTGAAGTTAAAATCAAGAAAACAACAATGAAAAAAAATGATAATAAAAAGGAAGTGCATATTAGAGTGTTTGATCTTTGATCTCTAATATATATTTTTCCTTAGAACATATATAACCTGTTGAATTTTAGGAAGAGATAAGATTAATTATTAGAGGTTAGAGCAATAAAATTTTAGGAAGATTGTTAGAAGACATAATTTTATTATAAAACAAGTTGGTCTGTTGGAGGTACATTCCACCATAAGTTGGTGGGTTAGAACTACCGTATCCACAAGTATTTTAAAGCAAAACCTAATTATTGTGCTTCAATTGTTTCAGGAAAGTCAATACAAGAAAGCACGAGAGGCTATGGTTGATATGACACAAAAGGAAGTTGTGGATACTGTCAGAGGGTAATATAAGAGAGACCCAATGAATCATTTAACATTCCTAGCTAGTTAATTTCCTTGGTAGTTTTAACTTAGTTAATTCATTTTTAAATTTTTTTATTATTATTACTAGAGATTAAAGAACATATATTAATCACACTAAATCATTTGGTTTATCCATATGCAGGTTAAGTTTTACTTTTTTAAAGTCCATATCCATCTATCGTGGAGTCATTAGGTATTCACAAAAGTACATAATTCTCTTAATTTCTAACTATACATACATCTCTGTCTTTCATTTTTACTTCATTATTTAAAGCAGAGATTTGTCTACTGGAAATTGGCAAGCAAGTTTTGGTGTAGACAGCAGTAATAGATATTCCCTTGGAACATTCGGTAAAGTCATTCAACCCACATATTGAATTGGCTTATTCTAAATATATAATACTTTTAAAATATTCATTTAATTAATTAAGCCAATTAAAGGATTGATTAATTTATGAGTTTAATTTTATTAATTATGTAAAAACAGACACAGAAGAGAGGAAGCAGCAAGAGCTTATGATGTTGAAAGCATAAAGCTCAAAGGGAAGAATGCCATTACTAATTTTAATATCAAGTGTTACAATGTTGATGCCATTTTGAAAGGAGAAACTGATGAAAAAGTAATCTATCAATCAAGAGATATTGTTGCTGAGATTGTAGAAACATCTCAGCCTTTTCAAGTACTTGAGAGCATTATTGGCAAAGACATCACAACAATGTTATATGGCATAGGCAATAAGAACGAGGAGGGGGAGAAGGAACATGAAAGACTAGTGAAAATAAAAGAGGAAGCAAATGTGGCATTGGCCTCACAAGATGAAGATGAAGATGAGTGAGGATGTTGATCAACGAAGGTGAGCCTTGCGTTGATTTTCATAAATTGAAGTTAAACATTAACAATATATTAATTAGCATAGGAGTGCATGTTCTTTTATATTGGCTTGAATTTTATACTATCTCGTTTTATAATTCTGCATAGTATATTATATGTCAATTTGGTAGTGCTACTAATCCTTAAGAGGATGGAAGGATTGTTAAAGTTATAGTCTTGGCTTTCAGTATTCAAGTTGGAATGATTTTAGTAAGCTATTTAAAAAGGAATCTTATTTATTATATATCTATTCCTATCATATTATATAATTTTTTTTTTTCATTTCTTTCTCCTTTTTATCCGAATATATTTCATTTGGAATGTACATTCATAATATTTGTTTTAAAAAAATCCTAATGGCTGAATTTGGACCTAGAGATCCTCCAAAAACGTTGTGCATTATGTGTTTGCATGCTCTTTAAGCTAAATAACATTTATGTTTTCTGTTCATTTATGGTTTCTGATGGCCAAATGGATATGAGAGACCTATGTCTATCCAACTTAAAGGACTAAAAATGAGAAGATATTCCCTTAACTTATGGAGACTCTCTTTTCATTATTTTTTTTTAGAAGATTTTATTAGCTAAATTATAAAATTTGTATTCTCTATTTTGTATATGTTTAATTGAAAAAATTATTATATAGTCGGCTTCATCACAAGTTTGTGGTTCTAATGAGTTGTATAATACATAACCAAAATTTTTCTTCACAACTTATAAAAAGTTGATCATGTATTATGTTATAATTGTTCGAAACCATAAACAAATGGTGATTTTAAATCATATAATAATTTTTTATTTAATTAGGATTGGAATTACATACATTCAAGACATGATTATCAAAAGGGAAAAGGAATCTTTATTTTTTTTTTTTTCTTTTAAGAATTTAAATTATTAAATAAATTTTATAACAAAAAATAATAATAAATAATTTTATATTAATAAAATTAATATAATAAAAACTTACTTTAAAATATAATTTATTTTTATTAATATAACAAAAAATTATATTATCTATTTTCTTTATTCTTTTTTATTTATCCAAATAAATAAATATATTTTTATTTTATTTTTTATTGATCCTTCTTTTTTTTTTTCTTTTGCATTTCACTCATTTTCCAAACCAAAGCTTAAAATAGCATTTGCATCTTGATTGGAAGGTGTTACCTACATCACTCATAATCTCCCAAATCTAATCTACGAAGACCATGTTTGTATAGCAGTTAGGAGCAAGTCAAAATTGATTCTGCACAAATCTCTATATACGTTTATTGACAGTGATCTTTTTACAATTACTGAAAACGGAGTTTCGTTCCTGAGCCGGGAAGCAAACAAGGTTGCAGAATGTAGGAGTTAGGTCCCCTTTGAAGTTATATAATATTTACGTAGATCACTCATCACTCAAGGGAGGAGTTATGCCCTGATTTATTTTTATTTTATTAAGTTATCAAGATTTAAATCATTTTGTATATTTACAGTTTTTTTTTTATTTCATCAAATAAGTAGAAAGAGAATTCAATATTTTTATGTTCTTTTTATTTCTGTTAATTTAAAATATCTAAAATTTACTCATTTTTCCTTCTCTTTTTCTTTGATTTACTTTGCTTTTTTTTTTCTTTCCCTTTTTGTTCGAATGTCTAAATAAAGCATTAAATTACAGAATAATACTTGGTGAATATCTTTGGATGCATCTATCTTAGAAGAAAAAAAAAGAAATAAAAAGTAACATATGTGATAAATAATGATATATATATAATAAAAAATATTTAATAAATTTTAATTTTTGTTGAGTGTTCATATATTATTATTCGAATCAACAGAGATTATTTAAAAATTAATAAAATGAATTACGTGATAATATCACATGCTATATTTATTAAATTTTATATACTTTTATTCAATGAATAGATTTTCTGTGAGTAAATACATAAATCAATTTCTACAAGTGGCATGTGGCATTTTGTATATCTTTCCTTTCTAAAAAATTTATTGCAGATAATTTATTTCTTAAATATATTAATGTGTTCATATTTAAATTTTCTCATAAAAAAAATATAAACAAAATAAATAAATTTAAAGACTAAATTGTAGGAATAAAGTAAGCAAAATTAAAAGTTAAATTATACGTAGAAATACTTTAAAAACCAATTCATCCGAATGGAAATCAAATTATGAACAAATTAACATATTCAAAATTCAAATTATATAAAGTAAAACTTTCAAACATCAAAGTTAAACAAAACATTACTTTTAAGAATTAATTGGTACATTTACTCATTGTCAATTATTTTCCCTTGATATAGCCTAAATGTATCTGGTCTTTATACATATTCAGTGCGTTTGAATTCTTGTTATCTTTCACCGAATTCCCGTTTTCTCTAATGCTAGCTTATAAGTTTTGAATTCATTTTGTCAATTTCAAACACAAATCCAAATACCCACTAACCACAACAGATTTTTAGAAGATGATTGAAACAAGCAATGTGATGCCTTTACCAGAAAATGAACTCGAATTACGAGTCCATAACCCCAAGAAACCCGTGAAAAGTATGGACTGATGCAATATCAAGTTAAACTAATCATATTGGTAAATTGTAAAAGATTTTGTATACTCATTATGACAAATTAATACTAAAATATCTATTACAAATATATCTTGCATGCTATAATGTTACGCTGTAATGACTTATATTTATATACACCAAAAAAAAAAAAAAAAAACCTGCAGGCCTAAGCTCTGCTATTGAAGATTCTCAAAGTATATAGAATCGTCCTATTCAATTTATTTTTTATTTTCTCAATTCACAATCACTTGCTGCAAAATATTCATTTTTCCTTTGGTAAAAGTGCTGAGGTACACATGCGTAACTCACATGGACCAAACTTCACGTAGGAGTTGATATCTAGCATTTGTGGTGGGGTGGCTCCCTTGCTCTTTGTGGTTACCTTTTCCATGATCAGTGACTGTTGGGGATGAAGGCAGCTTATCAATGATGGAAGTAAGAGGGGAATCAAGTTCTTCTAGCTCTTCATCACTGGTATATCCTCTTCTCTGAACAGCTGATGCATTCCTTGCTAGGTGAGACTTCCCTCCTGCCTCTGCAACTTTCTCTGCAACATTAGCTGACGAGGGAGGCTTATACACAACTGGAGCAGCCACATAGGGAAAGCTTCTTGCAGATTCTTCTGACATTCTTTGCCCCACAGTAGTCTAAAAATGAAGTAAATAAAATTCAATAAATTAGTATTCAGAATTACTGTGCTCTTAAAAGTGCAGCAGAATGTTACAAAATATATACTCCATGAAATTACATTGCACTAAAGACTTTATCCATTTCAGAATATATATATATATATAAATTATTTATTTATTCTTTTCTTGTTAATGCAGGTTGGTGAATAAAGCTAAGTATGATGAGAGAAACCAAAATTTAATAACCAGGTTGGTATTTAAAATATACCATAAAAAAAAAATTAATGTTCATTTAATTTTTTTAATGTATCCTTATGAACAGCTTAAAAATGAAAGTGGAGTAAGGTATACCTCCCCATTCAGGGCCTCCAAGACAGTTCCAGGAACAGGATCCGGACAGAACTCATCTGGAGTGAAGTTACAGAGAACCCGCATAATCAATGAAAGACTGATGGATGGACACACCTGTACAAACAATAAAAGATCCCGAATGAAAATGATAACCCAACAAAAAGAGTGAAAGGACATGCCTCGGAAGAAAACAGAATTTAATTTATGAAATTAACCTCCTGTCTGATTTTTCTATCCATGAGCATGTCTTTAGGGAGCATCAGAAGGTCACTCAAGTGATTAAGGAGAACAAAAGATTTAGTAGGTTCACCATCTCCATCCAGTCTTTCATCATTCTCCTTGAACTCCTGATCTTCTTGCAGACAATCATCAGCATCCATGCCAAACATGTCAGTAAGCCATCTAGACCAATTGCCAATCTGCAGTTCAGTAGCTCTTTCATAAGCATAAACACTTATAAGCATAACATTCCTATGTGGTGAATCTGAATCCTTGATACTGCATAATAGTCACGTGACTCGCATCAACAAAGCAATATAAACCCTAAATTTTATTAATTCATATTATCACTCTTTTCAATTTTACCATTTTTAGTGGCTTTGATCATTACCACAAGAATGGGATTAATAAACCACCCCACAAGGCATCTGAAGAGTCCCCAGTATAAAATCACAAATGCATACAACATGATATCCAAGCAGATGATCTTTTAAGAATGTATATGAAGTTGGAATATAAGGGGGACCAAATACACCAAATATATCATGAACAATCACCATGATTTTTTTTTTCAAAGAAAGAGAACATATAAAATAATCAATTAATGCTAGTCAGATCATTGGAACAGATAAACTGAACAGTAATTAAGAGAAACAAATTTTCTTATACACCGGAAATCTGTAGACAGATGATTAAAGTAAACATGCTCGGTATATAAAATCTCTTTGTTGTTTTCTTAATTTTATTAACAAATTTTTAAAGGCTCCCGTCCAGAACTATCCCTCCAAGAAACTGTACTGAATATGAGAAAGTTTACTATTGCGGGATTAGAAATTCAAATATTTAAATTCAATTTTTAGACAATGTGTGTTGTACCAAGCAAGGATAAAATACATACAGAATTTTTGAGCTGTGCACCAGACCCAAAGCTTAAATCTCCTGCAGGAATTGGCAAAACCTTCGAATCCACAATCGGATCTGATACAGGATCAGTTGGGATCTCAAGGGCTGACTCCCGTAGAATAGCATTGAACATGGCAATATCTAGTCTAGCTATGCACTTCTCCATGACCTGTTTAAAGAATTTAAATCTACTCAATCCTTGGAGAAAAGGAAAGTGAAATTATAAACATCTGCAAAAATGGAAGGATATTATTAATAATAAAAAACAAACCATTCTAGCCAACACAGGCAAGCAACCACACTCATGCCCTCCTGCTCGAACAGGACACAGTCTTTGAAAAGCATCTTGGAAAGCATTTCTCCATAGATTGATGGAAAAGTTTCCTTGATTGTGATCACCCAGAGCAGGTCCTAGCAGCCTCCCAATGGATTTATTAGAAGGGTTCCCAGCAGGAGATTGCATATAGGGAGTCAAAGCCTGAAAGCATAGATGCTTCTCAATTTATCAAAAATTCTTTGGAAAATAATATCAAAGATCAAATGTACCAATAATATATCAATTTTGAACCATATTAAGTAAATATTATTGGTGAAACTTTAGTGAATAGCATATATTTAATGACAATCAGTATATGCTTAGCCCTAATCATAATTGCTAATACTGACTACTGGATATGTACGATATTCTAGGTTGTGGGCACTTTTGCATCCATAAGAAGCACATATCAGTAACTGCAAAGATAATAAATTGTTCAGTTTCTCCACCACACCAGATGAAACAGAGGGGGCGGAGAATTTCAATGATTCCACATTTTTTCCAGAAACTTGAATCTAAGCATCAGTCAAGTTGTATGAAGAGTGGTTTTTTCTTTCAGAAATCATAATAGGACAAAAACAACTCTATAGAGTTAAACTGGAGCTTCAACAAGTTAACTGTCACCATCAATAAAACAATCTCTTAGTGATTTGGAGTTAAACTAGTGGACAGATAAAACATGGGAATAAGATGGTTAGAATAGACAAAGTACTCCTCCCCACTGTGCTCGCCAGTTGCCAATAAGAATGGTATTTTCTTGTATCAGTGAATGCATCTATATCTTAATTAGAAGCATCAATTATCTAACTAGTATGAGACAACATTTACCTGCCACCACACTGACTCCACTATCCGAGAAAAAATCCATGATTCTATTCTTTCTAGAGCAGCAGTAAAGGTTCCTGTCTCTTGCCAATCTTCAACAAGTGGCATAAAACCAATTCCTGATTTACCATTGGAGCTACCTTTCCATTTCAGTACTGCAGACTTCCCATCATTTCTCATGCCAGTCCCATTTGACTCCGCCCTTCTAAGTGGACTAGCCTGACATGAATTCCCAAAAGCTTGTGAAATTATCTCTCTCAACACAATGGTATTGGACAGCCAGAACGTTAACCTAAAACACAAATCAAGAAGAGAATATTGATTATTGTTCATATTCAAAATCAGTAGATGACAAAACCTTAATGAAGTACGTATACACACCTTGAAACATCATTACCACAAGACTTAGCAACCAAAATAAGTCCAGAAACAGTATTCTTGGAAATCGTAGCCCGCCTGTTTTGGCTCCAATGCTTACAAGCATGGATATACAGCCTAGAAAGACGACGAGCAGGTGTGTGCACCTTGTGTGCTGAGCTGCCATGCTCTGGTACAACAGAATAAAGTGACACTTCAAGAGCAGCAACTTCTCTCAGTTCCTCTTCGAGCTTTTCAATTCTCAATTCCATTCCTTCAATTTTTACTTCCAAAGCTGCCTCATCCTCATGTTCGCCACCTTCTTCAGCATTAACAGTTTCATGACTTTCATCTTCACTTCCCACACTCTGAGCACCGTTGGAGGATCCATCCAGGATGTCGATTTCCTTGACCTCTTGAACAGGTTTTTCATCAGCACCTTCAGAAGATTCTGACAAAACATTTACAGGAACTTCCACAGTCTTAGAACTGGCCAAGAAAGTATTTTTGTTTGCAACTTTGGAGGGCCCTTTAGTTGAGTTGATGGGTTTCTTTTGATTGCTATTTGATACCTTCGATTGCAATTTATTTGTTTTTCCATCAGATCTATCCTTTGATCCACGATTACTTTCTGAAGGATTCACTTTAACCCTACTTTTAGGATCTTTTGAAGCTTTTTCTACTTTCTCATCCTCATTTGTGAAAGAATCACCATGGGAAGATACCGAATCCTTTACTGTCTCAGTATCTGATACTTCTTCGTTCCCTTCCTTTTGCTCTTTATCCAAATCACTGGAATGATCATCAGCTACTTCATTTTTGTTTTCATTAGCAACCGTCTCATTAACTTTCATGTTGGCAAGTGCTCCCTCAGACCTGTTGACATCATCCACATAATGTATAACCATGTTTTCATAAGTTTCTGAATTCTCTGATACCGCGTTTGAATCACTTATAAAATTATTTGCAGTTGGTCTACTATCCTGGGGTGTCTTAGATTCAGTTCCTTTTTCACTCAATGTTTTGGAAGAGTTATCTGGATGCAATTTATTCTCTCTCCTTTCAGTTCTTCTTGAACCCTTTGTCTGACTATTCCTTGGAGCTTTTCTCTTCTCAATTTCTTTCATGCTTTCAATTCCTTCAAATATCAATCAAATGAAGAAGCTGTGACAGGAGAAAATGATAGCATTAACTAACCTTAACGAGCTCCTTAAGCGCAAGGTACTTCTCAATTCCTAAAGTCTGTAACCATTAAGAATACCTACTCCCCAGAATAGTGCCTCGGCTTCCACCACCAAAAAACTGTGTACAGAACCTCTTGTACAGCTGTTTTTCCCGGGGCTCCAAATAACTATGTTCTACCTGAAAAAAGTAATGATAAAATAAGTGGCTAGATTCTAAAAAATGTTAAAAAATAGTAATAGGCAAAATTCGTAAAAGGAAACTAATAAATATTACAGGGATAGGAGGAACCATTCATCACAGAGAATATCAAAACATGGAGTTGGTTTAAAATGTACCAGTAAGCGCAGCGTAAGCCCAAGATGGGAAAACTATAAAGATGACAAGTACAGAAAGTTCTTGCATCAAGCAATTTGCAGTAATTGAAAGGGAATTAACTTCAATTTCAGGCCAAAAAAAATATACACCAAATAAATCTAGACCTCAATTAGAAAGTAACAAACAACTATTGAAGTAGGTATGAATAAATATAACATTTAAAAAAAAAAGGCTCGGATGCATGAGTCGGAGTTATTGATCCGCATCAATTGCGATCTTGTCCACATTAGCAAAATTGAAGTAAGTTCCTAAAACTGGGCAAACACATCATCACTTCTTTGTTTTACTCTTTGCAGGAGTAAGGCATGCACCTTTTCAGACAAAAAAAAAAAGAAAAAAGAAACCACTTAATTGTGGTACCAAGTCGAATTGGAATGGAATGACAAGGACATAGTGATACCGCGGAAATACCCTTTAGCATAAAAAAAAATAAAGAATCGCAACCAAACAAGATGTCGCTACCATTTCTGAGAAAAAAAATTTAAAAAAAAAAATCTCCCGATCGAGTAGGATAAACCAAGCACTAGCAGAGACCTAGAAGGAGAGGGTGAAGAAATATCATTCTCCATCACCATCGTCAAATATGCTAGCTGGCTATATTCCAATAATTTGAAGACCCCATATAACAACTGTCACTAATCTGTCTTAAACGTTGTCTTTTTTAACTATTTTAACTTTGACCAATTAGTAATTACCCAACCCATCAATGAAAGAGCAAAATTAGGATATAGACGCAGAAGCTTACGCAATCAACTGCTACATTTCTTTACTTCCCACAGAAAACAAAGCACACAGAATAAAAAAACAACAGAAGGAAAACGAAGTTGCAGTCACTACTTAATAACAAGAAGCAGAAAATAAAAAAGCAAAAAATGAATCAAGAATGCATAAATAGGCTAAGTACAAGCGAATTGCGAAAATTTAAATAAAAAGACAACGATATCCCTACCCAAAAACATTCTACATTTCTACATAGACAAACGAACAAAAAAAATTATGAAAATGGGAAAAATAAAAGAGAGGAAAGTACAGCAGAGAGAAGGAAACAAGAGAGAGAGTAGAAAAGGAGCGGATAGAGAGAAATGCACAGAGGAGACAATCCAAGAGTAAAATAGGAGAGTGTGTAGTCAATTGGGGAGTTTTGTGTTGGTGACCGTATGATGATATATCACGTGAAACGGGGAGAGGAAAAGGACGAAGCATAGAAGGAAACAGAAGGAGAGTAAAAAGCTGTAACCGTAATAAAGCAGGTGAGAAGATTGGGGGGAAGAGTTAAAAACGTTGGAAACTTGGAACTTACCAGTTACCAGGGAAATTGTCATAGAAGGGGTTTATCAGTTTATGAAGTGATTCGTAATCAAAAATGATGAAAAATATGGCAGAGAGAAAGAAATCCTCGGGATTAGCAACGAATGGGAGAGAGAGAAGGAGTTAGAACTTAGGAGAGTGAGGAAGAGAGTGAGGAAGAGAGTGCGGGAACGTGCCCACATTTTAAAACGGAACAGGGAAGTGGTGAGGGTAACCGGGAAAGGGTGTCGGTGCGCGAAGGTCACCGGTTATGGCCGGTTATTCTCTGTCTTTATGCTGTAATCAAGTCAACCTTTTCACCATCTCATTGGGTGTGATGTAATCCTTGTGGGGCCCTGTCTCCTAACACCATTCTACAGCTCTGCTTCCTTTTCCTTTCCTCCCTTCTATTCCATATTTTATTTCATTCTTTTTTAAGGACAATATTTAGATACTTTGGACAGAATATACTCAATATAGACACCCTTTAATGGTTGATTTTTATTTATTTTTTCCTAACACCACTCTACTTTCTTTTAGTTTCCTCTCTTTAACTTGTGATCTATCACTATAATCAGCTTAATGGTTTTTTTAATATTACAAAAATACATATTTCTTCTCTTAAAATAAAAATATTCATATCCTTCTCATTAAATTTTTCTATTTTAAAATTTTCAAATTAAAAATAAAAATACCAAATAAAAAAATAACTGTAAAAAAATAGGTAATATAATAACATTAAATTTTTTTCCTACTGATAAAAATATTTAAATAATTTAAATGAAATTTTAAATTTGAATATTTTAATTTGTTCACATTAAATTTTACCTTTTAAAATTATTTTTATTATATCTTAAAACATTCAACTGTGAAAATGCATGTAATAAATATTTATAGTTGCACATGTGTTTTAGATCTAAGCTAGTTAATGGATGACTTAATGTCTTATCTGATTATTATGATTAAAAAAAAAAAAGGTACGTGAGTGAATAAGTTTTGGTCCGATCAACTGGGCAGAACATACACGGCCTAGAATATTTTGTGATAATTTTTTTTTTAAAATGATATGAAAGAAAAAGTTAACTAATTCGTTATGGTTGCATGGTTGTTTTCACCGTCTGCTCTTGTGCATGCTAAATTTCATTTGATCATAGTTGAATATTTTAATTTACTATGTATTTGTGGATACATATGCTTCTATTTCGAGTGACCTTTTTTGGATTTTATTATCACTCCTTCATATCATGAGATGATTATGGCAAGTACCTTAACAGGTGAAGGGTCAATTTTTTTCTCTGTTTATTCAATTTCAGTTACTCAAACATAACTGCTTCTTTATTAGTATAGTAGTTTTTAATTCATAAAAGAAAAATAGAAATCACCTCATTACCTGCTAATATATAATAATGTATAGTATATATGATTATTTGTTCACTATGGATGTATATTGTTTACTCTAAATTAGATTGAGTGAAAAAAAGTCATGAAATCATGATTGAAAAAACATTATTTCAAAATTTTTATAATTATTTTTTGGTAAAATCAATATTTTAATCTTCTAATTTTATTTACTAAGTTTTTGTTTCTTTATTATTTTTTAAATGTCAATTTTATTTATTTTGTTAAGTTATTTATTTTAATGGTAATAAAAATAATAATGATTATTTATTGGTATTAGTAAGAAAAAATTTAAAGAAATAAGAAATTTGAAATTGAGAAAAAATTATTTAAATAAATACTTATTATTGTTGATTTATCAATTTCATGTGATCAACATCACCGGTAATAAGGGGGTGATCCATGAATGTGATGAGTGATCGATCCCCACCACCGACACATCTCCTTTTGTTGTTAAGGATTTGATTAGACTGATAATTAATTTTAATTTTTAAATTTTTTAAAATTTAAACTGATTTTCAATTTTATAATCTATTTGTATGATTTTAATTTAAAATTTTAATATTAAATTTAAAATTTTAATATTAAATTTAAAATCTTAATCACACAAATTGTTCATATTTTTAAATAATAATAATATTAATAACGATATCGGTCAATAACAATAATCATAACCATATAAATAACAAAAATAACGTGTTTGTGGATGATAATAGATTAATAATAATAATATATATGATTTTTTAAAATAAATTAAATCATTAATTAAAAATTTATTTTTTATTTTTATAATTAAGTTTAAAATATTTTTAAAATTTATAATCAAATATATTTTATATCCGGAGACACTAAATTAAAAAATTATAATCCTTCTAAATAAGGTCAAAGTAATTTTCATTATACTGCTCTATCCATAAGTTAGTTAAAAGAAAAGATAACATGTTAAAAAATAACAAGTGTCTTCACTCTCAAACCTTGTGTGTTTTCAAAAAGGCCACTACAATTTTTTGCTCGGATAATTCTTAAACTTGAACTATTATCTTAATAAAGATCAGATATTAAGGAAAATTTTAGAAAGACTAAAAAGACAAAAAGACAGACAGACTGAAAATTCATCCAACTGTATTTTAAACAACAACAAACAAAAAAAATCAGAAAACGATGGGATCACTTCTATAACTTGTAAGGGTTAATTGGGGTTGAATGGGACCACACGTCAACCCAAAAATCTGGTCGGCGGATTAGTAATCAAATGCTGTCAGGTGAAGATGAGATCAGCATGGTCCCATTAACTAAGAAAAATAAATTCAACTCGAAATTTTTCCTAATTTTAGATAGCATAAGATTAATGACATTTATGTGAAAAGAAAAAACAAATAGAAGAAGAAAATATGAAAGAAGTTTTTTTTTTTTTTTACTAAATTTTATGAAGAAAATACTTTTTATGGTGGATTTTGTAGTAAAACAAATCTCTCCCCATTACCCGTGAATTTGGAAACGGGGGAGAAATCTTGAAATTTTAAATCCTAAATAAATATTTTAATAATTATACTAAATATTTTTATATTTTATATTAATCAACATAATATAATAAAAATTTAATTTTATAAAGTTATGTTAATTTTATATTAGTATAATAATTTTATTATTTATTTTTATTCTTTTCTATACTTATCAAAATAAGAAAATAAAATATTTTTATCATTCTTATATTTAGAGAGAATAATTTAAAATTATTAGATTTTATATATTTAGATAATAAAAAAATAAAAGTTTTAAAAATATTATAAATTTTCATTTGAATAATTTTTATTTTAAATTGAAAGAAATTTTAGACAACACCTATTTAAATAAAAAAATTAAAATTTTTTATTATATTATTTTCTTTTTAAATAATTATTTATAATTTTTTATATATTTTACTTTTAAATAATTTTTTTATAATTATTAATATTTTTAAAAAATTATCTAAATATAATTTATTTTTTATTGATACGGATAATATATATTTTTATTACTTTTTTATCTATTTCATTTTTTCATTTTTTTAAAGTTAATAAATATATTTAAAATATATGTATAAATAGGTTAATTAATCCAATAAATAAATAAAAATTTTAATAAATAATTATTTCCCCTTTTCTATACCTATTTCTAACAAACAAATAATAATTATTTTTTAGAATTATAAAAAATCAACATTTTAACATTATAAAATGTTAAAATATATATAAAAATACAATTTAACAAAATGAGCGCAAACAAATTATAACATGATAGTTTACATGAAATTATGAATTTAAATTTTATGAATTTTTATTTTAAAAAATATATAATTTAACATTATTAATAAAAAAGGAAGATTCTGCATTAATATAAAGACAAAATACCTGCAAATTAAATTAACATTATCATTTACCTATTTTTTATCTTAATTATTTTTAGATTTGATTTATATTATTCCAGGTTAATATTAAAGATTAAATAACTACATATTAGATTTTTATCATTTTTTTATAGTGAAAAGAGTACATAATTTTAGCTTTGTTTATATTTAGAAAAAAAAAATCATACACACAAATAGTAGTTTACATATATTTATATTTTGTATAAAATTATTATAATTTTTATTATAAAAAATTATTTATTATCTAAATAAAAATATAAATAAATAAATAAATAATATTTTTTATTTAAAAAAATATCACAACAAATGTATAGAAGGTATAAAGCAGTAAAAAAAAGTTACAAAAAGTGGAATTATCGAACAAGTAGTCAACAAAGTACAAATCACCATGAAACATTAAACAAGTTTAAAAAGTACTAATATCATTACAAACTCAAACATCAACATCGGACCTTAAATTTGCCAAACACGTCAACAAAGTACTCATGCCTCAAATTGAACATTAAAAACAAGATTACAAAAGTAGAAATAATACGCAACTAAATAAAATTTAACTATTTAAATTCATAAAATCAAGCTCTTTATTTTTATAATTTTGATTTTATCAAACCTAAATTTTGATTTTAAAATCAATCTCTTTATTTTTTTTTATCAATTTCTCATATTTATGTTAAAATCATATTTTTTTTCTTTTCTCTTCCAAATTTATTAATTTTTACACTCTGTTTGTCTCATATAATGATTTCAGTAAAAAAACAATGAAAGAAATTTAATAATTGATAAACATTGCTACTACTTTTAATTTGTAATTTTTCTTGTACCCTTTTATAACACAAATATATATAAAAAATAATAATTTTTTTTTAATATTCAGACATTAGATTAAGAAAGTATGAAAATGTAATTTACTTCTAATATGTAAGAATGTACATATAATATATAATATATGTTTCAAATAATTTTAATATTTATATATCTATATTCGTATAACAATAATTTTTATTAATTTTCATTTTTATTTCATTTTCCCCACTAATCCCGAATTCTACATCCGTCATTGCATTTGCTGCACTTCTCCTTTTTTTATCGGTCTCCCTCACTACCTGATGTCTATATCCCAATAACTCAAGTAAGCAACTACACAGGAACACATCGTAAAATTACTCTAAGTTTTCTCAAATTTTCGAAACTTTTTTTAAAATAAAAGTCATTAAATTATATATTTTTATTTTTTTTAAAATTATTTTTATAAAACAATTTTAAAAATCAAAATAAATACAAAATATAATCAAACAGGCATACATTTTTTATAAAATAAATGTTATACGTTTAACATGATTTTATTTGGAAAGAAAACTGTTATCTTTTGTAAAACTTAAGTTTGACTTCTAATTTTTATTTCTATATTAATATGTATTTTTAAAGATGTAATGTTACAGTAGAAGATACGATTGTCTACATGCAAATTCGAACACACCATTAATCTTTTAAAATAATAATATAATAATATTATTATTATTACTATTATTATTATATTTATTTAAAAGTATAAGATTGGTTTAATGATTTAATTATTGCTTAAATATCAAAATTAAATTTTGAGAGTAAAGAATAAAAGTAATCATATCATATTACTAAATAGTTAAAAAATATTTTAATTATAAAAAGATACTATTTTCATCATTAAAAATCAAATTGATTTCATTTACTTAAAGGTACAAAAATAAAAAAATATGAACAGAAGGATTTATTTATTTTTATTAATGCTTGATGCGATTTTGTTTTATAAAGAATGGATTAGTTAAATTTCAATTTAAAACAAATTTATGGCTCAATCATCAACTACTCCCGTCCCAGGTCTATTTTTTTTTTTTTTGTGTGTGTCATTGCTAACTACTCACGAGTGATGATTATGGAACTTTTTATGTTTTGAACATCTTGCTTTAAATATTTTTATTATATATTAAATAAAAATATTCATTCTAAAATAAAAATTTTATTTATATTATTAAATTAGGTAACTTTTCTTATATTAAATATTTAATTTTTATTGATAAATTTTATTTTTAAAATACTAATTTAATTTATATTTAGAAATATATTTTCAAATAAACTAAATTTTATTATTAATATAATCTTAAATATTTTAATTTTTATTTTAATAATTTATTTTATCTCACATCTTAGGAATTTTATCCTTCTAATTTTTAATCAACATAATATAATGTTTATTATTACTGATAAAAATATTTTTAAATAGTGATAAATATATTTATTATTATTATTAGAATATTTATTATTTTTAATTTCATTTAATTTATAATTTTTTTATTTTAAAAATATCCTAATTATATTGTTCTAAATTCCGTCTTGCCCACAGGATTGGTGTTTAAATCCACCTGTTTAGATACATACTCCTTTGAGTCTTAGTTTTTTCTTAAAATTCAATTTAAATTCTTTTTGTTAAACAATGTACGTGACAATCCAAATCGTTACCGGGAAGTTATCAATTAATCCAGAGAAAATTGAATAAATAAATAATATAAATAAAAAATATATATAAAAAAATAAAAATTGGTATCATACATTCCATATGTAATGTATTTGGTAAGAATATTTTTTTAAAAAACTAAATATGATATAATTTAAAAAAATAAAAAAAACATTAAAAAATAGAAATATATTATTAAAATGTATTATAATTAAGATTTTATAAAATATTAATTTATATATAAATATATTTTTAATTATTAAACATTGTAATTGATGATTTTTAATATTTATAATTTTTTTTATAATTAGGAAATCAATAAATTCAAACTAAAATCTCATCAAAATTACCATAATTTTCAAATTTTTATTGTTAGAACAATTTTAATAATATTCATAATTAAAGTTAATATATGATTTTTTTACTTTTTTAAAATTTTTTAACTTTATAAAAATAATTTTTTTATAAATTATTTTAATAGGATATATAATTAAATGCGTTAAAACTATGTGTTAAATTTTAAATTTTATGCTAATTTAATATTTTTATATATAATTTAAAATTGATTAATTTAATTATTAATTTAAAATACAATAGATTATATATAAAAAAATTTATATAAAACAAAAATTGATAAATATTTTATCTTATAATTTTATTTTAATAATTTATATGTTATTTAAATATATATAAAATATTAATAATTAAATAATATAACTACAAATTTTTAAATTTTTTAAAATTTAATATATAAGAGTATAAAAATATAATATATTTAATAATTAAATTAATAAATTTTATAATATATAAAATTATTAAATTAATATAAATATTAAAATTTGATATATAATATTAATAGATATGATTTATATATATATATATATATATATATATATATATATAATTTGTTGTTTGCATGTGTTGGGGATATAATTTCAAAATTAATTTTTAAACTCCATAGAAAATTGAGCATTGAGACCTAGGTTAGGGAAAAAGAATGTGGTATAATAACAAATAATTGAACGAAAACAATAAATTTTTAACTATGTAGGGGTTAAAAGTTAATTGACGATATTATGGAATTATATCTGTGTTGCTTGTTCGGTAAGACGTCAGTCAAAAGTTGTCAATGTATTAAGCTTGCCTTGAAGTCAAGACACTAGTCAAATGATTGGATCAATCTAACTTTGACTGGAGAAGTAACTTTAAAAAAATTAATATAGAACTTGAGGTATACATGTATTGAATTACACGTATTGAATTCGGAGTATAGTTTAAGAAAATAAAATTTTAGAAGAATGTATTTTTACTATGTATATATATATAATTGAGATTCGTTAATAACAGGTGTTATATTTTAATATTTATATTAGTTTAATAATTTTATTTAAAATATAAAATTATTTTAACATTTATATTAATATAATTATTTTATTTAAAATATAAAATTTATTAATTCAACCGTTGAATTATATTATAATATCTAGTAGGTTATGCATATAAAATTTTAGATAAAACAAAAATTAATATTTACTTACTGGATATTATAACATGATTCAATAATTGAATTAGAGAATTCTACCTTCTATATTAGATTATTAAGCTAGTATAAGTGTTAAAATTTGGTATTTGATATTAACGAATCTTAATTCATATATATAATTTTTTAAAAATTTTATATTATTATGAGTGATTATTTATTTGATCATTTATTTAAAGATAAAATTTAAGAATAATATTACTGATTTTTTTATAATATTTTTAATTAAAATTAATCTTTTCAATAATTTATATTTAATTATAAATTATAAAAATAAAACTTATTTTAATTAAAATATACTATCAAAACAATCGCACTAATATTTTGAATATATATATATATATATATTGTTAAAAATAACATTTAAATTATATATGATTTTTAAAACTTATTTTTATAATTTATTTTTTAAATATATTAATCTGTTTGCATTTTTATTTTTAAAATTAATTCATGTTTAGTATATATTATCTTAACTTAGTTTTGATTTTTTATTTTTTTAAAATAAATCAAATTCTTTTTTTTTACCTGTATCAAATAGAATATGCTGAGCCAATTATTTTTTTATGATAAATTTACTTTATTTAGGTTTAAAAAATTATATAATTTTAAAAATTATGTGCTAAATTTAGTATCTATGTGAAACAATCACTCTTGAAGATATTATTTAAATAGCGGGAGTTGTTAGAAATAAAAAATAAAATATAAATGAGTTAGTATATGTAAATATTAAATTGTAATACAAATAATAAATATAATTAAGACATGCAGTACGGATTAAAGTTTTTAATATTTTATTTTATATTTTAATTATTATATATTTTAAATATATTTTTTATTCTTTTATTTTATTATATCATAATTTATATTATTTTTATTTTTTAATATTATTATTTTTATTTAAAAATGTACAATAAACTTTTTCTTATCTATTATTCAAGTGGAAAACATTTTGAATGTTATTGTATTGTGTGATAAAGTAGAATAAACCAATAGGAGTGGTAGTTGACGGGTTTTGGTCGGATAGTTAAAAACGAGTTAAAATAGAATGTTGGGTTTGTCAGATACGGATGTAATTGGTGGTCGGTTTAATTGGACAGATAAAAACAAGTTAAAATAGAAAATAAAATAAAAAAAAATCAGATTTCAGTTACAGCGACCATGGATTCTGACCAAAAAAGCTTGAAAGATATGTGATTTTAAGCGAAAACGAGAATAAAAACTTAAATCTTGAAATGATAAGATGCTTTTGGAAACTCTAGAAAGATGAAACCATGAAATATAGGAAAGAAATCACAAATTCCACAAAAAGCTCATGGAATTCCGACAAAAAATCATGGATTTCAGCAAATCTTTAAATCGTTGGTCGGTTTCGGTTTCCGGGTAATGTTTGTAGAACCCGTCTCTAACTGATTTAACCATCACTGATCATTTCTCCTTGCCTGACGGAATCCATGGCTCCCTTAAACCCGTCCATTGACATCGCCGGCGTGTCGGTTTCCGATGGTTTTGATCGACGCCAGGTTTTATGCCCACCCCTAAAAAGCAGGAAGAGAAATATGATTATCCGTATAACCTGAGAGAAATAAGTTCAGCGTTTGTTAATTTAATTAAATAAGATGAATGTGTTGTTTTTTTAAATATAAGTTTTAATTTTTGAATTAAAATTATTATACAAAATAACGTGTGTAATTGAGAAGTAGGTAATATATTATAATAAAATATTTCTAGTAAAATTATTTTTATTTTTTTATAGAGTATGAAAATAAGTTTATATTTTATTTATTTTATCATTAGGTGACTTTGATAGGTACTTTTCATTGTTTAATAATTGAAATCAAGAGCTTTAACTTAAAAAAGAAAGAAAGAAAGTTGTAGTTGCAACAAGTGAGAGACCTAATATCATTGACTTGTCATTAAGGAATTTCACATTGTTAATAATTCAAAGGTATTTTTTATCACTTTATGAATTTATTTTAACAACTATTCTATATCATAACTCATGAAATTCAAGATACTACTTATTAAAGAAAAATAAGATTTCATTGCATGACAATATATGGTTAAAGATATTTTCGTGCAACAAGCGAAGGAAGGACAAATAATGAGTGAAATCACTTATTCATGGAAAAGTTAGGATATTAATTTATGTGTCATTAATGAATCGTATATAATTTAAGATAGACAAAAAAAAAAGATAAGTGATGAAAAGTAAACAATTACTTTATTAACTTCGTTATCTTAATCATGTTAATTATTCATAAGTTTCTTATTAATTGAAATAATACAATCAAGTTAGATGGTATAACTATCATCATTTGAAATAATTAAAAAATGGAAAAATACAATCATACTAATTATGAGAAGATTTTGGTTGTGAAAAACTCTTAAAAATGAAGAAACAATTTTTTTTAAAGAGGTTAACAATAAAGAAAGCTTGTAGAAAAAATAGACCTTAATAAAGTAAAGTGTCATTATTTCAAAGAAAAAAAAATGTATACAGTCTCAATGTCTAGCGTTGATAAAAGATTTAAAAAATCTAAAATAGTGCAAGAAAAAATATATTACATAACTGAATCAGATATCAGATTACATAAGTAAATCCTTAGATCACGGAAGGAGTTGCATCATAGGAAAAATGTTAATGATTCTATTAAAAATCATTTTAATTAGGTGTTAATTTCTGTTGCTAATATACATATGGACAATGATCAAGAAAAATTTATTATTTTATAGAAATATTAAAATTTTGATTATATTAATGTGGGAATAAAATTAAAAATAAAAGTTAAAAATATTAAAAAACTTTACTTAAAATTTCACAAATAAAATATAAATTATTCTGAATATAAAATATGTATCTCGTATTAATATCAAAATTATTTCATCAGATAAAATGACATTATATGAATACAAATATATAAAAATCATAAATAAAAATGTAAAAAAAATCTTATAATTCTAAAAAATAAAAATAAAAATAATTATTATTTAAATGATTGTTTTTATTCTTAAAGATAATAAAGTAAAAATAAAAAAAAATTAAGTAAGTTTAATTTAAAAAAAACATTTAAAAATTTGATTAAAAAACAATTTATTATATATATAAACTAAATTTTTGATCGGTTAATTTAACCAAAAAAAAAAAAAGACTATACGTACCGAAAAGAAAGTGTTATCAAAGCATGGAATAGAAACTAATTTAACGTTTGAACTCTCATATGCTAATCATATATAGAGAGTATCAACTTATTAATACAAGACATTAGCACACTTATATTATTTAATAGGTTTTTTTTTTATCAAATCATTTTATTTAAAATTTATTGTTGAATTGACAGTTATTTACATAAATTATATTTATAAATTTGTACATAAATTCAAATTTATTCAATACATTATCAGTATATATCATAATTAATGTAACATAAATTTTTAAAAAATATATAAATAAGTATTTAATTACAATTTTATTTTTATTTTTATTTTTATTCAATTTTTGTTAGATTTAAAATAAATAATTATAATTTGATTATTATATAAATAAAAATACATTCTATCAAAGGTTATAATAATATAAAAATCAGTCTTATATTAGCGTAAATCAAAATTTCCTTTTATACATAATAAAAATAATAATTTTCTGTACAGAAAATAATTCCTTTAATCTAAAAAATTAGGAGCCTTAAATTTATTGTGTTAGATTAATGGTTGAACACAGCGAAATTGACTACTGAACAAGAATTTGGCAGCCGTGTCAAAACTTTGATTAGTTATATATTGTTGAAAATGTTATTAACTAAAAGTTTGAACTAAATAATCATTTTAACACTAATATTTTTATTTAAAACTTCAGTTATAGAAAAGAACAAAAAAAAAATTAGAAGATTGTAAAAAGCCGTGAATAGTTGAGTAAGATCCATATGCAGGGTGTGGTGGGAGCACGAAGAATGGAGAAGAGCTGTGAGGCGCAAAATAAGAGAGAGAAGTGCCACCGACAGGCATATATTCTAGTTAAAACAACAGAACACGAAATCACAAAAGGAGATCACGATGTTGTGTTGGGAGAAGAGTCAACATAAACATGTGTTAACGTGCCTTTAGATCCCATCTACTTCTATATTACTCCTTCCCATCCATTTTTTTATCACCTAAAAACGAAGTCTTATTTTTTTAATCTTGTTTATAAAATTAGTTTATATTAATTAGATTTTATAAATTATTTTTAATTAAATAAATATAAAATAATTAATTAAATAAAAAATCATTTAATTAATATCAATGAGAATTTTTAAAAAATATATAAAGTAATGTTAGGTGAAGTATTCCGTTCGCTTGTTTATTTTTCTAAAAGAAGAAAAACTATAAATAAAAAATTAATTATTTTATTAAAATTAGTTGATACATTTTTTTCTTTACTCTATTTATTTTATGAAATTATCTATTTTTTCGTTTATTTTTCTTCACTTATATATTTATATAAATAAATAAAGTAAAAAAAATAGCATTTGATATTATCTTGCATAAATAGATAAATAAATATATTTTTTAATAAAATGTTTAATTATCAATTTCTTAATTAATATACTTAAACCACTCGTGAATAAGTCCCTTTTATAAATAACATGGGTATAATAAGTGTTTAAAATCAAAACACTTTTACAACACCGATGAGATACAATATAAGGTATAAATGGCCTTTGCTCGGATTTTCATTTGAAGGTGGTTGGTTGCCGCATAACTTGGCTGTCTCTGTGTTTCTTGACCAAACGGGGACATGCCATTGGAGGGGATCCACTTCACAATTAGCTGATAGGTTAATTAGGTTAGCGTTGACTATTGACTATCCAAAAGAAAGTAGGATCATAGAGTATTTAATAATTACCTTATATTAAAGTAAAATAATATTTTTTAATTTTTTATCTGTTACTATTAAAAATATATATTTTCAAGTGTTATTTAAAATAATATTTATTATATTTTTATTATATAAAAAATTAATTAATAAAAGAGATAAAAAACAAATTTTTTCCAACCAGTGGAACTACTACATTATTAAATAAAATTGATCTTGCTTTCCAGATTTAATTAAAACTAATTTTTAAAAATTTACTTTTTAATGTTGATTTCAAACAAAATATTTTTTTAAAAATCAATCCTTTTCAGATTATTTTCTAAAAATTAAAATTTATCAAAAGTTAAATGAAACCTAACTTTAATTGCAGACAATTTTATTTTTTATTTGTTTTTTTGGTCGTGGACAATGTACTTTTTATTATTATTATTTCTTGGTCGAAGACAATCTTCCTTTTACTTTTTATTTTTGGTCATGAATCTGCTATTTTCCCCCCTTAACTGTTCTCATCTGCAAACAATTGGCACACAATGTTGATGAAGGGCTTTCTGGTGTCGAAGGGAAAGTTGGGCTTTGGGTGGAGACCGAAACCAAGCATCACAATGGTGATGAGTGTTGGGCTCACATGGCGTTTTGTCGGCCTAGTTGTCCAGTACTTGGCCCAATGAACTTTCGGATTACATTTTTTTAAAAGCAAAACTTAGATTATAAGTGTATATTTGAAAATAATTAATTTTGGTGTTTGTTTTAAAAAATGGAAAGTAATTTCAATTTTTGTTTGCTAATTTTAAGGAAATCAGTTTGCTCACCTGCTGTTTACGCATTGAGGAATCGAAAATTTTGAGTTCCAATCGAATAAAAGAAAATACAAAAATCAAGTTCCACTTGCAAAAAGCAGTGTTTGAAAACCACAATACTCATCTAAAAACGCATACCCGTTACTGCCGCAAACTATTCTGGTGAGTACAATTCTTTTGAAATTGCATTCATATGGTTGCCCATTTATTTAACCATTGGTTTTTAACACTTGGCTCTGTATGATTATCCAAAGATTAAGTTGTTCTTGGACTTGATAACTGGTGTTGTGTGAGCTTGTGGGTTATGTGTTTGATAAAATGTCTAACTTGCCATGATGTTTTTCCAGGTCTGTTTTGTTTCACTTTGGACCTGTCATTTTTTTTATTAGTCAGTAATGTTTTTTAGGTCTATGAAATTGTTTAATACATTCTCAGTCGTATTAGTAGAAGCCATTTGTGATTCAGTAAATGCATAAGCAGTGCTTCATGTGCAAAGGATGCATACCCTGTTACCCACATATGTTGTTTTATTTTTTGGAAGTTGTGATATTTCATAGATTACATATACATAGTCTTTTTCAGTTTCTGGTTATTAAAGTAAACAAATGGATTTGAATTTTCTTAGTTTAACATATTCTTCATTACTGTTGATTTTATTTTAAGATAAGTTTAATAATATTGACAATGTTGTTGCTAGATAGTATGAAGACAATGTTAATAAAGTGGTTTTAGGATGTGAGATATAGTTTTACGAGGTCTGTTTGGAATTTGGAAAATTGAAAGAAAAATGCTATGTAGATAACATCTAAGAACTTTGTTATCTAACAGATGAAGGAGGTTTCAAGATGATTTAAACATATATATGGTTAATGTCAATCTTGGTCAATCTCCTATCCTTAGTCTATCAATACAAAGATGTATTAGGTTGAAGGATTTTATTTTCATTGAATGGTTTCATTTTCAATTTTGAAACTTGCGATGTGGATAGTGTGATTAATACCATTAAGGTCAAATCTTGGAGACGGTTTGTAGCTAAAAATAAAGTTGTTTGTCTTAAAAAGTAAAATATTTTATGTATAGGGTGAAGTAACTCTTTAAGTAATTTATTAATATTATTTTGCTTATCCAAAATGAGAACATAGACTTTCCTTCTAACATTAATTTATTAATAAATTATCAATATTAATATTTCTCTTTTTAATTGTTGAGAAGAATCAATTTATGAATCAGTAAATACAACCCTGCTTTTGAGAGAAATCCAATTCATTGGTTTTCTACATGCTACATTTCAATTGTGTTGCTACTGCAAGAGCTTAAGATTTTTATATTTTTATTTATGTGATGGTCTTTCAATACTTATTCATTGGTTGTTTTCAATTTAGGCTATTTTCAGTATTTATTTTGTACTTTGCTGGCTTGATTTTTTGAAATTGATTTTCACACAAGTTTTAATTTTTTTCTGTATATGATCCCATTTTTTCTTTTGAGAAAATCTTATCATTCGTGTGGTTGTAATATCTCATTTCTTTTGAATATAAAGTTCCTTGTTTTTTTTTTACTAAGAACTAAGCTGCTCTAGATGGACTGTATCAATCTAAAAGACAACTTTTGCTCACCAAATCTTCTACTCGTATAACTTGATCAGTAGGTTCGATTCTTGATTGTTGACTATTTGTTCTCATAGTAATTTTGATACTTTATACTTCATAAGAAACTAAAGTACTTTATCTAACTGGTAGAAAATAACAATTTGATATGCTATAGTTGTTTTTTAAATTAAGAGTAATAGTTTTGTTTTCTTAATTTTTTTGCCATAATTTTACTAAACTATTAAATTGACACCTCTAGTACCACCTGATGAATCCAGAGAAAGTTCATAGACAGCAGCAAATCTCATGGCAGGTGAGAACCATTCAACCCTTAATTTACTAAGAAACAAGAAGGCAACCCTGTAGAAATGTAAAGGAATTGATTGTTATTCAGGATATTAACTAACAACCTATATATATATATATAATAAATTTTATTTAAAATTATAGAAATGGCGTTATTGTTCTTTTAAATCTGATTGTATCTAATTTTTTTCTTTTTTGTATAATTAAATATATTTCACAGTTTGCCTGAAATTTTTATCATTTCTAAACTTATGGGATTTCACTATTTATAATGCTGGACTGTTTCCTTTCCAGGTGGTGACGATACGAGGATTATGCAGGTTCTGATTCATAATTAAAGTTGATTAAGGCTATTCTTGTTCAAACCATCTCAAAGTAAGTGAAGGTTACTTATATCGATACTACTTGTTACTTGTTAGTGTCAATCGGTAAATCTTCAAAAGTTATTTTTATTTATAGGTTTCTAGTGCATCTGTGAATTAGAATATAAAAGATGAAGTAGTTTTTGAAACTTTTGCTACTTTACCTGTAAATACTGAGTGAGTCAAAAGAGAAACTTCATCTGTCTGGAATTTTTTTTTTTTCAAAAATTAGAAAAGATAAGATGGCTATGACAATGCTACATGCAATTATTGTAGGAAATATTTTGTAATTGGTAAAAATTCCAAAACCAAAATACATTATGGGATTTTATATTTAAGTTGTCATATTTCTAGTTTTAAAGAGTTTTCAAAATCAAATCCAAACATGTATAATATGGTGTTTAACCAAAAGTCTTTCGCCAAAAAAATTGATAAAATCCACCCTGACCTTCCTGCTAGAGTTATAATCAATCATCATCTACCATTTAATTTTATTCAGTTTTGTTAAATCAGCATTGACTTAAAATTGACCCATCTGTTTACTCATTTTGAAAGGCCAAATGGCACCAAGATGGAAAGGAAAAGATGCAAAAGCTAAAAAGGATGCCGAAGCTGAAGCGCTTAATGAACCCATGTCAAAGATTGTATCTCAACTTCAGTCTTCTCTGGTTCGATCAGATATTTGTGGATTTCTCTCTGATAACAGTGTGCACTTAGCAGTGGGAGCAGAACAAATTGATCTGCTTGATAAAGCATGCTTTGGTCGACCTGTGAGAACAGTTGAAATGGACAAACAGTGGTTTCAATTAAGCTTGGAGGAAGCATTCTACCTAAGCTATTCCCTCAAATGCCTTAAGATTAATGGCAGTGATACTAGTCCCCAAAATGATGAAGAGCTATGGCATAACATGAAGTCCAAGAAAGAAATATTTCCTTGTTTCTACAAGGCTTATTCCCACCTTAGAATGAAGAATTGGGTGGTGAGGTCAGGAGCTCAGTATGGTGTAGACTTCATTGTCTATCGTCATCATCCAGCTCGGGTCCATTCTGAGTATGGTGTGCTTGTTTTATCAGATGGGGATGATAAAGATCTAAATGGAAGATTGAGAGTATGGTCTGATATTCATTGCACAACTCGGCTTCTTGGAAGTGTTGCAAAGATCTTATTGGTTATATATGTCAATAAAAATGGTAACAGTGACGAGTCTCCATTATGTTTAGCAAACTATACCGTGGAAGAACGCACAATCACCAGATGGAGTCCAGAACAATGCCGTGAAAGTTGTAGTTCATGCTAACACTGATGTTAATAGTAATTATTGTATGGCATAGGTATATTCTCAATTGATTAGCTATCATATGGACATATCATTAGCAAATATATAAAACAAAAGATATAAATTATTGTTATTATTCAAGCATCAGAATATTCTTAGAATTTAGTCATTTATAAATTAGACTATTCTGAAAATTTGTCATTCCCTTTCTGTATAATCTTATCTCCATTTCATTTTTATGTTTCTTTTCTTTTGGGCGGGGAGGTGGGGAGGGGAGAGGGTGTTGTGTTGTGTTTGAACCTAATCCTGGGTGGTTGGTGGAACCAATTCATTTTACTTTTACTGTTTTTGCTCGGTCATTTTATTATTTACTCTACAATTTAGTTTTAATTCTGCATATCCATCTTTACAATGAAGTCCTTTTTATTTGCTATTGAACATCAAAGAAGCCCAATTGAAGAGTCGAGTTTGTTTCCAACAACCAATTCGCGCTAACGCAAGCCATTATTGGCCTTTTACCAGCATTGCTTTTACACTTAAAATTCAAATAAATTTTAATGCTGTGGTTACGGGTGTTTTTATATTTCCTAATTACAATTTGTTTTTTTTTATCTTGGTAAATAGGTTAGGTTAATATCGGATCAAAATAAAATTTTAATTTTAATTAAAATATAATATAATATTTCATTTAAGTTTTGTTTTATTAGATACTGGCTCTTAACAAAAAAAAAATGTTAAACTGGATAGTAGATATTGTAAATTTTGCTTTTTTAAAGAGAAATAGAGATATGTTTTGAATATAATTTTATAATGTTACTTTCTATCATAAGATAATCTATTCTTGTATCTCATCACATGATTAAAAGAAATATGTACGGTGAAACAATGATAGAGTGGATAACATTGCAACAGTTAATAAATTTAGAAATAAATCTGTGTTTGGGAACACTTTAATTTTGAAAATACTAATTGTTTATTTTTAAAAAATATATAAAAATAAGTGATAAGATAAGCTGAAATCTAAAGCAAATAAGTGTTGAGGAAATGTCTGGAACAGTTCATGAGAAGTTTAAACCATAATTTATGATTTGCATAAGTTTGTTGTAGCTTTTTAAATAAATTTTACAGTTAAATTTATACTACAAATTTTGATGAAAAATTATTGAATAAAAGCTTAATTTTTAAAACTGCTATGTGACTATATAAAGTCAGCGAGTGGGATAGTGTACCCAGAATCCAGAAATGGACAAGCCACTTGTCTTTCCATTCCAAATCACCTTTTTCCTTCTCACCACTTCATTCCTCGCCACGTCACGTCCTCTTAATCCCATCCCAATTACCCTTTCCGTCGCCGACTTCGGAGCCGCCGGTGACGGCCTCCACTACGACACCGCAGCAATCCAGTCGGCCATCAACTCCTGTCCGGAGGGAGATCCGTGCCACGTCACCTTCCCGGCGCCGGGAAAATACCTGACGGCGACCGTGTTCCTGAAATCCGGCGTGATGTTGAACGTGGAGGCCGGAGCCACAATCCTTGGCGGCACGAGGCTAGAGGACTACCCCAAGGATTCGTCGCGCTGGTACGTGGTGGTGGCGGAGAACGCGACGGATGTTGGAATCGGCGGCGGCGGAGTGGTGGATGGGCAAGCATCGAAGTTTGTGGTAAGAGAAGACCCGAGAAAGAACATCATGGTTAGCTGGAACCAGACAGGGGCTTGCTTAGGAGACGAATGCAGACCTAGACTCATTGGTTTTCTCGATTCCAACCACGTTAGAGTCTCCAACATTACTCTCAACCAACCTGCCTATTGGTGGTGCGTAACTAATTTTTTTCTACTTCTCTCTAGAATGAATTCATCTTTTCTTTTATTAAGTATATTTTTATTTTGATTTTTTTTATGCACGGAAAGATCTTAAAACCATGAATTTGTGGATAGTGTATTTTAAGAATCTCATTTTTGTTCTTGGAGACAGTACAGTACAGTTGTTGTATTTATTGAAAAAATAAGAAACTAAAATAATTTTTTTCAAATGAATTAGATGAATAAACATTTATTATAATGATGACGTGCTAGTTGATTTTAATTTAGGAAAAAAACTTTTTTTTTGCAATTATTTATTAAGAAGTTTAACCAAATGAGAGATTAAAAAGTCAGTGAGAAAAAGTAAATAAAAATGAAATGATTGTGTAGGGTTAATGAGAGACTTTTATGGATGGAAGAGATATTACTTGTGGATGGATGTCTTCTTGTGGTGGGTTCAGTTCTGCACGCAAAAGGGACTGAATCCGGATAAACACATGATGGGGATTGGGTCCCATAATGCATCCTATTATCCCTAACCACAAAACTTTCTACCAGCTAATGGTGTTCTTATTTGACCTGCCACCTCTCTGACCATAAATAATGCGTTTATATTATTTATAAATTTTAATGGTCACATTATGCTAAATTTTTAAATGAATGAGAAGCGATGAAGGAAAGGATAGAAGGGTGTTATTTCCTCTTGTTTGATAATTTAATAAAATAAAAAGAAAAATTACTGTTCCCTCTTGTGAGAATTAAGGTTCAATTAGCAATTAATAAATGGTTTGTTTGAATATGAAATAAGAAGAAAATAAAGAAAGATTAGAAATAAAATAAAAATAAGATAAAAAAAAATGAGTTGTATGAATAGATAAAATTAAGATGGAAAGAAAAAAAAAAGAAAAATTTTCTTCTAATAAATTGATAGTATAAATTATTTTATATTAATTAAAAAATTAAAATTTTTATTATATTATTTTTTATGTTTTATGTTTTAAATTTTTAATTTAAATATTAAAAAAAGAAAAGAAAAAAAAATCAACAACTTCTCCTGGAAATTATTTTTCACATGTACCCTATAAAAAATATTTCATTCTCTTCTATTTTTATTTGCATCTAAATAGTGAAAAATGGTTCCATGGTACTTATTTATTTCTATCAAGCATGAAAAAAAAAAAAAAAGTTTTGGCTACGAGCTAGGATGCTCCAAGGAATAAGAGAGTTTGCTAACTTCAGCAATGCTTTGTTGTGAGATTATATATTGTTCACCAATAATTTGTCCTAAAAGTGAACTCAACTCTAATTTTGTAAAAGGGGAAGGCTGATTTGGTGAACCAACTCCACTTTCACCATAAAAGACTTGATTTTGTCTATTAAAAGAAAAAATTTAATTCTTCCCTATCTAATTAAAAAAACATTTTATGCCATGTTTATTCTTCAGTTGGATTGGAAAAAGAAAGGAAAGAAACCACTCTCCTCTTTTTCTTTCCGTTCTCTTCATTTAAAATTTTCCAAAGTCTGTGTCATGTTTTTTTCTAGCTTCTGCTTCATCCCCCTATTTGTTCCTCATCCAAACATAAAGAGCATCAATATGAATATCTAACAGGTAAATTTATTCTAAAATTTGTTAAAAAAACGTACATTCCACAGCCTAATAGATTTTATTCTAATTGTAGCTTACACTTGGTACGGAGTGACAACATATTGATTCATGATATTGCAATTTATGGGGACTTCAATATACCAAACAATGATGGGATTGACATTGAGGACTCAAACAACACGGTGATCACTGGATGCCACATCGACACAGGGGATGATGCAATCTGTCCAAAATCATCCACAGGCCCAGTTTACAATCTCACAGTCACCAACTGTTCCATTCGATCCAAATCTTCTGCTATTAAACTCGGCAGTGCTAGTTGGTTTGATTTCAAGCATTTTGTGTTTGACAATATCACCATTCTTGATTCTCACAGAGGGATTGGATTCCAGATCCGTGATGGAGGTAATTTCTCTTCCATATGCTGGATTGCATCACAAATTACTGCTTTGTTCTGTGAATTCTTTTTTCTTACCTCAAAATGTTGAATGCAAAAATGTATCTTGTTGAGCTCCCACATTGACTGCAGGTACAACCAAAATAGAGCTTATAAAGACTTGGGCAATTCTTATTTTATAAGCTAATTTTTAAAGTTGAATAGGTCGAATCTGAATTGAAGTTATAAGATATCTAAAATACTAATGCAGGTCATTATAAAACAAGAATATCTTCTGCTATCCTTAACCCACTCTTTATAAATGTTTACTATTAGTTGGAATTTTTATAGGTCTTAGATCTTATTTAATGAGTTTTATTGCCAATTTAGTAGATCCCACATGAATTTCAACCAATAAAATGTGTTGGAAATTGTTTCAAATATCGTGTTATTGATTTTCTCTTGAACATTTTTGTAGTTTACTTAAGCTGGGGCAAATAGTTTAGTTAAGTTGGATCCGCTTATTGTTGTGTTAGCTTGGGCAAATAGAGATGAAGCCTTAAACATAGGTCTGAAATGCTTCCTACTTGCTTGTGCAGGAAATGTGAGTGACATTGTATTCTCAAACATAAATATCAGCACAAGATACTATGACCCATCATGGTGGGGGAGAGCCGAGCCTATCTATGTCACAACTTGCCCGCGAAACTCAATCTCAAAGGAGGCTTCAATCTCAGACATACTTTTCATTAACATCACTGCAAATTCTGAAAATGGTATCTTCCTGTCTGGTTCAAAGAGAGGATTGTTAAGAAATTTGAGATTCGTCAACATGGATATCACTTACAGAAGGTTCACTAGTTATGCTGGTGGGTTATTGGACTATAGGCCAGGATGCCAAGGGTTGGTTGAACACAGGAGTGCTGGTATGATGATGGAGCACATTGAAGGTCTTGAGGTTATAAATGTTGAAATGAGATGGTTAAACAATCAACTAGAGCAGTGGAATAATCCTTTGGAGTTCAGGCCATCTACTGTGAATAACATCTCTTTCCTTAATTTTAATTCTGGTTTGTATATCAATAGCAAATCAAATCAAATCAATAACTTTGGGTATAGGGAAGGACATGCTCCAAAGTAAATACATGGGTTACTTAAAAAGGTTAGGAAAGCATTTGCTGTCCATTAAAGAAGATTGGGCAATGGGTACCGTATGTTTTTTCATTATAGATTGTGTGCATTTTATCACTCATAAAAGTGACTAAAAGGCCTTTGAATTGTTATATTACTTTTCTTTTCTAGACATTATATCATATTCTTTTGTTCTTTGTTTCTTTTAGTGTTTTTTTACAAAGTGTTAATATATTTAAATTGTTAATATTTGAGCTGATGCGCTTCACTTCCCGCTTCTAGTAAATGAATACATCATTGACTTGCAAAATTGATAAATCTTCGATGAAATTTGGGTTGATTTCATCATAAATAAAAAAGCTACATGATTTAATCAAAAAGTATATAATAAATAGAAATACTTTTATTTGAAATATAGAAATTTATGTAAAGAGTATGGTGACAATTTTTTTTCTAATTTATTTAGTTTTTACAAATAAGTCTTTGCAAATTTTAAATTTTAAATTCTAAAAAAAATTCTTCATTAATCTTTGATATTTATCGTTGACATGCAAATAAATACTTGAACTCAGTTTTTGCTAATAGAGAATAGAGTTAGCACGTTAAATATCATAAATCTACCTTATCATAAAAAAGACATCGTTTAGAATGACAATTAACAGGTTGACTACTTATTAGGCAAAAAGATGTCTTGTTTTGCGACATTCATCAACTCTTCCTCCATCTTGGCAAAACGACGACATCTTGAGGGTCATCTTCTTCGTTTGTATTATTGAGTTATTTTAGAAAGTTTGAGTTTGGGTTGCTGTATTTTCTTCTCAATACGTTAGCGTCTTGGATTGTTGAAAATTGGACAATCACTGGACAATCACTAATAATTTATTATATCTAATATCCCGTCCATAAAAATCTCATTCTGAGAGATTTTCATTTCAATAATCCTCAAAACACGTTGAAATTCAAACACAATGAAAAGCAACCAAGTTAAAGCAATTGCATGCTAACTTAGAATATTACAGACAAAATAAATGAAAATTTTATCTCAATTGATATGCAAAAAGTACTATAAGGATGAATTTGAAATATTTTAAAAAAATTTAGAACTAATTTGCATGACTTTAAAAAGGCACACTCAATATCATTTTGTTTTTAATGTTTCTTTGACTTTTCTTATACATGTATATCATAAGAAATTAGGAAAGGTTGGTGTAGAATTATATAATTGAAATGCATGTGTGGTGCTATGTCTTTATATAAATTAAAGAAGATATGTGTACAAGGAAAAAATGAAAAGGTATTGAATGATTTTTCAATAAAGACCGGACATATTTTGTTCTTTTAAAAATCTTGAGAATTAATTTGCATGATTTACAATATTTGAGATGCTTAAACAAAAATATGCTCTCTCAAATATTATGTTGGTTGGATCTCTTTTATAGGTGGAAGTGACCGAGAGAGTCATAATTTGCTTATGAAAAAATTAGAGGAATAAAAAATATTTAAGCATTCAAAATATTTTTTAAATGGTGACAATTTAACTTTTCATAAGAGACTAATCAGAACAGTTTTTTTTTTTTAAATAATCATGTATTTAGATAAAATATAAAATTTTCATTTAAAACAATAGTTTTATCATAAGAAAATAAATTATTAAAAAAATAAATTATAAGTAATGAATAATAATATAAGTTTATAAGATATTAAGAATTTTTTTTAGTAATTTTCTTTTTAGAATTTTAGATAATAGTCTATATTAAGGATTAAGGGCAGAGAAAAAAAAAACCGTAATCACAGCATTAAACCCTAAATTTTAATGCTGGGATTACGGTTTGTTTATCTGAACTTTAACATGTAAAAGTTCTATTAAGGGCCAATAACGATCTGCACAAGCGCGAATTGGTAGTTAAAATCAGTAATGGCCCCCAACATGCGTATTAAACAAACTCGATTTTCCATTGGGCTTCATCGTTGTTTAATAAAAGAATAAAAAGATCAGTGTTAGCATGAACTACAACTTTCACGGCATTGTTCTGGACTCCATCTGGTGATTGTGCGCTCTTCCACGGTATAGTTTGCCAAACATAATGGAGACTCATATGCACACTTAATTAAAAATAACAGCAATCAATTCCAAAAATTTCTTCCTCAATCTCATATGCACATATCATATCCCTCTTTTCTTTCCACCACGAAAGTTTTTTTTTTTTTTTTATGTTCTATACCTTCCTTTTTTAATAGGATTAACTAATTTTAACTCAAGTGTCCTTATTTATTTATTGAACGTTTTTTGGGCAGGAAATTGCTAGAGACTACGAGTTTAGGCTTGCGTCGTGACTTGCCTTTGAAGGGGGCAAATTACAAAATTATACCAAAAATATGGATGGATAAGAACAACTAACAATTCAATCGCGACACAAAAAAGCCTTTTCAACCTTTTTCTAGACAAATCCCTAATTCCAATTTCCAATTTCCAAATTACAGAATTAACATATTATGGAAAAGGAAAAAACCTCACCAAAAAACAGGATTGGTTCGTCATGCTGATAATTTGTCACGCCCTTACATGATTTGGTTTGGCATAAAACATAAAAGTGACAAAAACAAACTGAACTAAATCAGTAAAATGGTTTGGTTACAAAACCAAACTAATTATTAGCATTTGTTAAATTAGTTTCATGTTAATAATAACTGGTTCTGAACTAATTTTCTATCGGTTCATAAATGGTTTAACAGCTGTTAACTAATTTAACTGAAATAATGATTTAAAACTGGTTTCTAACTAGTTCTAAACTGGTTTAAATTAGTTCAGAGGGGCTCAATGCACTCGTGCAAGTAAAGACCAATGTCAAGGTAAAAATTTCTAGCTGGTCTTGCACCGCTATGAGGTAGCTGGCTGTCATATACTGTGGAGTTGGTGCCAAGAAAATCTGACCTGTAAATAGATTTCGAGAAATGAGTGGTTAATACAAGGAGAAAAATCTTAACCACACATTCAAATTAATCGTTTCTTCGATTTAGATGAGCTTATTACAAAAATCCAAGCATCAAACCGATTTCACCAATTCATATTTAACACAAGCAGCAAGATTGACCAACATCAATATTAGATGAGACCAGGATGGTTATTTCAATAATTTTATTCAACTTTGAATGCCAATACAATACAATTGAAAGGATATATGATTCCCTGAAATTCTGCATAAGACGGAGATCATGCAAATTAAGAACGTTTTACGATGATTTCAACTTTTAATAGACGAAAACTTTGGTCTTAATTCCGATTTTGGTGCAATTTAGGTCCTCTTCGAAAAGACCACCAAAATGATTTTTTTTTTTTCAGTATTACAGAAATATATGCTCTTTCCTTAAAAATAGTAATAACCATTTTCATATGTTCTTTTTTCTTGATTTGAATTTTTAAATTAAAAAAATAGAAACAGTTATCAAATAAAATAAAAAAAACAACTGTAAGGGAGTACAATAATCCTAAAATTTTACTCCAGCAAAACAAATCTATGACGAGACATATTCTGTTCATTATTTAAACTTACTATTTTTATCCAAATTTTCATCCCCCTAACCACATTCTACTTGATTACATCCGGGTGGCCCTAAGCCAATATTCTTGAATTTCTTTTCGGAGAAATGAAGTACTGCTGTGTATAGTTAATGGGTCAAATCTAGTAAGACGCATGTTTTAGTAATGCATACACCACTACCGAATCATGGTATTTATGTTAAAATTTGAGTCGGAAAATATCTGCTCAACACATCAAGTTCAATTCGCCAAAGACAATTATGAAATGGTACCCAAAAATGAATATTAGTTTTTCCTCTAAACTTGTCTGTAACTGTGTTGTAGTTGTCATTTTATCATTTATGGGTCTGTCTGTAAATCAATGGTTCCACCAAAATTCAGCCTATAATACTTGATATGATAACATTATTTACTGCCAATTTCCCCTAGCATCTGCTTCTTATGATTTGGTACTTGAGAAACCCATAAGCATCCATTCTCCTATTACTCGGTGGCTTGGAATTGGTTGAATAGATTTTTGATATTTGGAGGATGGATTTTTTTATTGAGTAGAGCCAAATTCTTCCTGAGTGTGCTTTCAGTTAGAGCATAATGCTAAATATTTTGAGAAGTTCTGTGACTTCATTTGCGTAGTTAAGTACTTTATTGTGCCTATTATGTATTGTTGAAGAAGGTTTAATACAATGTACATGTTCTATGCCATTGTTCTTTCTCTTATTTCCCTGTGGATCCCTGCACAATATTTTTCCCTTGTTAATTAACACGCATCTCACATGGACGTACCCACCCATGACTCACCCTAGCAATCAAGCATTTTATGTATTTTTAAAGCAATGAACTCTGCTAAAATCAATGAATTGGTGACGAAATTCATTTTTTGCGGTTATGGATTTATGTATGAGATTGGGAAAAACTACTTTTAAAAAAAAAATTGTGTACACAACGGGAATTTAGTATGTCTTTTGAGTTCATTCCCACAAGTGTTCTTCAAGGCACTTACTGTTTCTAACTGATTCAAATTTTCCTTCAATGCTTTATTAACTCTGTCTATTTTGCAACTGAATGTCTCATTTGTCTAAATAAAGCAATGAAAGTCTCATAGCAGAAGGGAGTGGCTTTCTTACCCCAATGGACTTGTTTGAAAAACAAATACCTTAAATGGAATTGTTTCGAAACAAATTTGCGGAAAAGGTCAAAACAATTAATATTATATTATGCATACTAAAATGCATGACATATAAAATACATTTTATAAATAAAAAAATAAAAATAAAACATTGATCAGAGTTGTTAGGGTTGGATGTGTAATGCATTTAAAATATATTAGTATTAAAATAAGATATTATTAAATATATTTTAAGAGTGGGGTAGGTTTCAGACACACCCATAAAACACAAAATAAGCTTGGTAAGGATGTATTACTTTATGCATCTTACTCTCTATAAAATGCAAAAAGTGTAATTTCTTAGGTGTATTGTCACACCCGCAAAGGATTAAGTTATTTTTTATATGTCAATGGAATCTTTATGCTCAAAATTCAATTCCAATAGTCATTTATTTGGCATCCCTCAAGGAACAAGAACCACTACTCTAACACTTCTTGAGAATTCCATATGTAAAGTCAAAGTTTATGGGTGAGTGATATTGCACATCATCATTTCGCTATTGCAGATGGTATATGTATAGAACTAACTTAGGAATTAGGCCCAATGTAAAAGATCTATTAAAAACACATATTCCTACCGGGGTAGTTTGGAATGTGGATATAAAAGTCTTTATAACACAATTAATAATTCAATTCAATTAAATCTTGTTCTACCTTCAATTCATTTTACTAAGAGTCAAAGAATTTTTGTACAACCATTACTTTATGTGTCTTAGAGAAATTCATTTGATGAGTGAAAAATACATTAATTTATATGTCAAATGTTCAAGAATATGATTGTTGACGAAGCCGTTGAACCTCTATAAACATGATCACATTCGCCTACATGTTTTTCTTCTCTTCAACCTTTTAAAAATTTCTTATAAAATGCATTATGCAGTAAATTTCTGTTTGTTGGTATAGTCAAGATGATACAAGGATACCACATTTTATTGACCAAAAAGCAAAAGGAGCAACAACCAGGTTAATTTTTTTTTTAAAAGGTCAAAATTTTAATTAATTTATAGTTTAATTTGTAGTTAAAAATTTTAAAAATATGATATTATAAATTAATGATAGATATCACTAATATCTAATTACTAACATATAAATTATAGAATAAAATATTTCTATCACTAATTTATAATATCATATTTCTAACATTTAACTATAAATTAATTAAAAAATGATCTTTAAAAAAAAAAAACTAACCAAGTTGTTGCTCCTCTATAACTTTTTTTTGTTACTAACATGTGATCCTTTTTTTACTATACAAGCAAAGCAACAAAATTTACTACAAGAATTATTGATAGCAAGTTGTGTGAAATTTTTAAATCTGTGAAATTTTCGAAAGGTTAAGGGGAAGAAAACATGTAGAATCATGGGATCATAACTCCTATTTATTATGGTCCCAACAACGCCAGCAATAGTAATATCTTTTAACGTTCTATGCATAAGTTAATTCGTTCAATAAAGTAAGACCCATGAAATAATTCATCTTATGTTGAGTGTAAGTCACATCACTTTATGCATTTTATGGGTGTGTCAAATATCCACCCTTAAAATGCATTTTATAGTGTGTTTTTCATCCCAGAAAAACACATTACCAAATGCATTACGCCTTCAACACTTCATCAATGTTTTTTTTTCTTTCATTTTCTATAAAACGCATTATAAAATGCATTTTACATGTTACATATTTTATTATGCGTGGTATTCATTGTTTTGACCTCTTATTGGAAATTTGTTTCGAAAAAATCCCATTTGGGATATTTGTTTTTCAAACAGTCTCATTGGGATAAAAAAGCCAAAGGGAATCATGTGCAAGATGACAATATAGACTGGCTGCACTGCTGCTGGGATCAATAAACATGCCGTGTGTTTACAGTGAGAAAAGAAGAAAATGCAAAAGAAAGTACTGTAAGTAAATCAGAACTGAAGTGGCTTGTTCAGGAAAATTCTCATAAAGAGCCAATCATCTACGTAGCATTCAATTGAAAAAAGCAACTCACTCCCATGATAGTTCAGTAACAGTCCGTTCTATGATTTTACAAACTTAAATCAATCATTGCTAATTCTTCTATAGTTAGTATACATAGTACCAATAATATTATATAAGAATAGCACATACCAATTCTTCTTCCTTTCTGGCCGAAGAAAATCCAGGTTTCCAAGTGACTCTGACAAATAGAAGACATGGAAACCCTGCTAAATGTTGAGACCGCTCAAATCATTGCTAACTGGGAATACTATATTTGATATATACACTACTAGGCTGATAGCTACTGGTACGACTTCTGTAAGCTTTCAGAGCTCCATCTTCAATTGATTTGAGTGCAGAGACGCTGGAAACAATTTAAATTGAGCTTAAATACATTAAAAATTTTCTTGTCGAGAAATAATAAACTTTAAAGCATCTCTGTACTTTTGTTTTTCATATTTGAATTAATTCCTTTCTAGCATTTTGTAACTTTAATTAAGTGACAGGAATGCCCTATTTATTATTTTTGAGTCTCCTTCCAAGATTCCGATATTATGTTCATTATCAGAATATCCCATCAAAGGCAGGAAACAATTGTAATCCCCATCTGTTTATTATGACCATGGCCAACGGCAGTTGGAACCGTGATGCATGGAGTTGGTAAATTTTTGTTTAACGACCTGTGAGAATAGACAGTAGAAGCTAAAATTCTGATCTACCTGAATTTGCCGACGAGTCATAACTCAAAAGTGAGTTTTCCGGAGTCATGAAAGTATGATTGTCTTCTTCCCTCCCCCATAGTGGTTGGTGGAATGCATCAAATTGCCACTGTTGTTGGTAGTGCTGTCGATTACCATTGAGTGGGATTTCTGGCCACATGAGAGGTGTAACCATGCTAGGTAAGTTACTGTCCATTAGAGATGCCCCCTGTAAGTTACAAAGGAGATTTTATCAGAAATTCTCGGCATCAACAGAAAGGCTGAACTGGCAATATATGACATTGTATTTCATCAAAATCGCACACACTCAACTTCACCTCTACTGAAGACATTCAAACACTCATTTTCAATTCTGGAAACCAAGCTAAGAACCAAGTGGATTTATAATTCCATCAAGTCATCAAGTCCACCTCCAGCTGAAGACCTTAATTACAATACGCCAGAGAATTTGTAATTAATTACTAGGATGGATTTAGGTACTCAAGTGCAACCAAGTTGGTCTGGCATGACATCCAACAGAATGGCATAAATAAGAGTAACTATACAAATGTCTCTTTCAGTGTCCCATATGTACCATTTCAGTTTTTGGACAGTTATGAATTAGACCATTAGTCCATTACGTAGGACGATGGCAACAGCTTGAATTTTTTATCAATCACATTTTGCCTACACAATGCATAAAGTGTCGATGGCACCAATGAAGGCAGAATAGAAAGTGCTTCAGAAGGAGTGGTCGTACATATCCCTCAAATATACGTTTCTAGCTAAGCCAAAGAAGTTCAGAGTCTTCGGATTACTCCCCCAGTCAAAAATTATATATATTTCACAGAAGATAAAATTGAGTAGTAAAGTTAAATAAATTTATAACTTACATCAGAAGCCAATAAGCTGTCGAGGCTGAAATCAATTCTTGGGTTAACTGCCGCCAATTTCATTGATAAGACCTGCAATCAGAGCATAAATCAATGAGACCAAAATATTGATGTGAGTTAAATTCAGTTGACAAAATATTATAACTTTTGAGCACATTCACTAAACAAACCATTGAACAATTCTACGAGTATCCAACTTCATGTCTCAAGTCCACAACATAAGCCTATGAGGGGAGAATATTAGGTAGACCCATTAGGAAAGGGTTTTTAAAAGTAGATTACAAGTCATATTATAGTGAAAAATAATAGGACCATTATGGCTCAACACTTAATGCTAGCTTACTGACAACCAATGCTTTATTTGTTCCAAATGACCCCCAATTCATTCCAGTATGCCACACAAGCTATAGGGGATTAAATATCAACTTTGAAGACTCGGAAAGAATTTGGGAAGGAAACCAAGCCCATTTTTCAGAAGTTTCTAAGCATGATCCACAATTAACTGAGAACTGAATAGATAATAATTAACAAGCATAGCCTGCTTGCAGCATTGTAAAAATACTTAGGTAAAATGTCTGCAACATGTGAATCTGACCTCAACTTGACGCTGTAGAGATTGCACATGGTTGATGATTTCATCCAGAACCAATGCCGTTCCTGATATCTGCACAGTAAATCAATTCATGTCAGCTATATTTAACCTACATTAGCTATTTTAATAATATTAACACCATCAAATGCAGTACAAAATTTTTGCATGATTCTGTAATTAAGGCTTCCATATCAATAAAAGCAAGGGCTTGTTTATGCAACTAACCTATATGCAAATGTGATGAAATATGATACATGGTAAACGGGCCACAACAAGATGACAAAAACTTCAACCAGATTATTCTTCCCCCATATTCAGAAACATCTACGGACTACAATGATTCAACTAGTATTTCAACTTTGATAAATTTTCATGCATTGCAGCAAAATTCACCAAGCTCTATATGTTGCATCATCCAATTAAGAACTCGATTTAAGACCAACCAAAGTTTTAGTTTTGGAAGATAAGCAAAAAATGGTGCTAAAATGCAAGTACAATTTTGAATGGATCAATGCAAAGAACTGGTCCAAAACTATTAAAAACTAAAACTAGATGTGGCTTAACAAACAAAAAAGAAAGAAAACTGTTCATTGAAGCTTCAATAACCATGATAGCATGATCCATGGGGGCAACTATTCTGCAATCAGGTTGTGGATTTAGACTAGGTTGTCTGCTATAGATTCACATGGTGGTTCTGAATCCTTTCCAAAACTAGGCATATAGTGGGAGCTTCATAGCACCAGGCTGGCCTTTTGTAAACATTTATCTACCACAGATTAGAGGGGAATAATCCCTTAGAATTATGAAATAAATATTACACATGTTCAGTTGGACAACATTAAAAATGGAGAAAAGAGATTATTTTCTTGTTTACAATCCAAATACCATCATTTTTTTAGTTTCATTTGTTCTTCAATACCATAAAGAATAAGATGGTTTCGTCTTTTTGAAATATATTACACTTTTTTATAAATCTTTTCTTGTTTTTGTTGCTTATGCTTACATTTGTCAATATCATAGTGAGCAATTTACATATAAATATGTAAATGTGATTTCAATAGGTGTATGCTGTGAAATATATGATGCTAATAACTTAATATAAAGTCTTGAATTTTAATTTTCCATATGGATTCATAGGCGAATATTATACACTGTTCTTTTGGATAAATCTTGAGGTATGTATTTACTTTATGTTAAGGTGACCTCATCATCATTGTTATTGTTATACAAAAAGTGTCTGAGTGACAATTTGATCGTACAAATGCCCCAAGCCAGTTAGGTCCGGCTGGTTGGTAGCTGCACTACAAAAGTATGCACTCTTTTCTTGTCCCATTTTCGTCATCCAATAAAAGATAGATACCAAACTCGTAAAGGTAATGGTACCATCACCATCAAAAGATGGATTAAATATGAATATTTCACTTGCCAAATGGACCCATGACCATGGATACTAGTTTGAAGTTCAGGTAGAACCACCGTCCTGCCCCCTTCTCTCTCTTCCGCCCCCACATGCCCGCCATTCTGTCTCTTCAATAAGCCAGAAGGTCAAAGAAAGAACGAGAGGAGAGTACCATAAATGTCGTGCACTACTCATGACGGTTGTTTGTGTATACATATATTGTACTATTCAATAAACAACAAAGACCTTATCTCCAAAAAAATAATCATCTTTTTATATGTAATATTCTGCATTTCAATTTTTTGGGGAGTACTAACTTTTTTTCTTCTACATTTCGTTAGATTATCTTGTACCAAAGATTTCAGTCACACTTTAACTCAGCTATTTCAGGAAAGACATTCTGGATTTAGACCTAAGTAAAATATGTGCAAAATTTTGTAGGTATGGATACGGATTTAGATATTATAATATCCATCCTATAGATTCACCTCAGCATCTATATATAAAGATTATCATAAGATTACATATTCGTTAGATTTTATAAGATTAAATATGTTTTTAATTTCTATAAATATCTGGATTTTATTTTTAATCATTACAATCTTTTTTTTGTTTTTGTTTTCATAGCTAACTATTTTAAACATTTGTTTTTATCCTGGAATTGACTTTACATTAAATATTTGTTGATTTGACTAATATATGTTAAACTAAATACGTACCAATTCATTGTATATATTAAAAAAATTTACACAAACAACAAAAGATTGTTATCGTTAAGTTAGGTATAGAATCATTTTGATATCTCATTCAAATAGGCATTTTGATATCCCACTCAAATCAACATTTTGATATTTTATTCAAGTCAATTGTTTATGTGACTTTTTTTAATATATAAGGTTTAGTTAAATATCTATTGACTACTAAATCAGTAAATATTTAAGAGAAAATTCATATAAGGGAATAAAAATAAAAGTTTCAAAAAATCAGAGATAAAAACAAAAAGAAATATAGGAACTAAAAGCAAAAATCATTATAATTACAAGGATCAAAAGCATATCTAAGTCTATTTTAGCATTCTTGATTTACTACTTTGTTGAAAAAGCACATTAAAATGGGAACTAAAACAGAAGTAATGAACCTTATGTTTGAATATATAAGTACCCATTCAGTATAGATATAGGTACTAAAATTACACTAGCTACGCAGATACAGTTATGGGACGGGGTACAATTTTATTTCTTGAATGTGGATATGACTATGAATATTCTAATTCCATACTCAAGCCCTATTTCCATTATCACCCTTACCTATATCTCCACCTCCACTGTTCCTTTATTCTTTCCATCTTCATCTTTCAACCGTGATAGCCCACGAAGAAATGAATGAATGGAATTTTATTTTCTGTTTTTTTTTTTGGGGGGGGGGGGGGGGGGTAACATTTTGACATTGACTGAGAATATGCATGGCCAAGTGTTGGCAGCTAACTCGCCACTCCTAACTATCGAAAACTTACAGAAGAAAGTTTAGTTTATTTCACTAATTGTATGTTTGAATTAATTTGTTTTTTCTAAATAATTATTTTTTCCTAAGAAGGCTTTCAAAACAACAAAAACAATTCTCTTTTAAAGCTAACGTAAAACAGTTATTGTTGCCAGAGATTATCGGGGTCTTTACCTACTTGCAAAAAAGTACAAGTGCCTTTTCCATAAGATGCCACGTGGACTTGAGCCGTCTGCTGAGTACCCCTCATGTGGTGAAAGCCACATGTTTTTAGTTTTCTATTTTCATACACATCAGCCATTGATCTCTTCAAAAAGTTGTGCATTAGTCTTATGGAAAAAGAATTATGCCTTTTAATTTTACCAAGTGACAACACGCGTCCCAATTGTCCAATCAAGCGTAATCTTGTTAGTAGGCGCAACTTCACGTGGCTTTTACATGATTACACATGAAGTTGTGCCTTAACGTGTTTGAAAGTGAGAGAATAAACAGACCCTCGACGTCCTTCTCGATCAGCTTAAAAAGGACTTGGGTCCAAATGACATGAGGCTCTTAATTAGCAATGTTTAACGCATGTTTATCTGTGAATTATCCATCTGTTTTGGTCTGTGTTCAAGGTATGTTGGGCTAAGTTCTATTGGGTCTGGATGGTACACAATCCGGCATCTTAGAACTTCCAGACTTGAAGACCCAAAAAAAAGGAACTTCCGTCTTAAATAATGGGCCGACACGTACAAGAGAGTCCCTTTGTAATGTTACAAAAAAGACCCCATATTTAAAAACCCTAAAATAAAAAATAAAAAATTTGACCAAATACAAATTTAAATCAATTCTAATTTAAGAAGTTATTTCCGAAAGTGACCATTTTTTTTAAAAAAAATACGTCTCCTTTACCTGCCTCTCTATTCCGCATCATTTAGACATAGAAGGTTAAAATGAGAGATCTTAAAAGTTGAAAGTTTGAAATCACTAAACTAACCTTCAAAAAAAGATTTGTAACCAGACAGAAAGAAATCCCCCGAAAAGCAAAAACCAAAGAGAGTACAATTACACAAATGCCATGTTTGACACTCGCCAGTGGGCAGTGACTTCTCTTCATGTAAAAGCAATAACTTTTTTTTAGGGTGTTGAAAAGGTGACAGTGACAATGACAAAACCGTTATTAAAGCCCGTAACCTAGAGATATAATTGCACTTTTAGGAGACAAATTAGACAGAAAAGGAGGGCATAATCCAAAAGAACGACTAAAGCACAATTAATTAATTCCAGTAACTAAAGATTTGAGGTTTTAAGATTAAGACAACAAAGAAGAGAGACCGACCTTGTCACAGCCTGGGACCAGTTCTTGTAAAAGCTTCATACGAGCATTGATCTTCTCTCTCCTGGCCTACAGCAGAAACTCAATTAAATCTTAAAAAATTAAAAAGGAAACATTGAACGGATAAAATACACTAAGATGATCGAAATTAAATAAATTAATTAGTGATTAGTCAAGCGATTACCCTTTCTGCCAAGCTATGGCTGTCTGTGGCTTGACCTCGACGAACTCGAACATGGACGTAGGGAAGCTTCTCGCCGTCACCGTAGGTCTCATCGGCGACACTCTTACTCTTCTTCGATGAACCTTTAACCTGAATTCCACAAAGTCATCCGTCATTTCACTTTTCGTGCATTGAATTATACCGAAAACAGAAACCCTAATTCTCGGATATGTTGCAACCGAGGGATGGGGATAAGGGGAACGTTCTCGTTACCTTCTTTTCTCGCTCCTTTCTCTTCGCGGTCCTCTGATTCTTGTTCTCAACCGCGGGATCCGAAATGCACCCCTGGGTCGAGTAGGGATTCGAGTCGGTCTCTTGCGGCTCGTTCTTCACCCTATCCAAATTCGAACCCGACCCGGCAGGAACCAAGCATGGATCTCCCGGCGACGGAGAGTTCTCGCCGGCGAACACAGAGAACCTGGCGGCGCGTTCGATTAAGGCGGCGTTGGAGGGGAAGGTCAAATTGCTGCCACTAAAAGAGTCGAGCAGATAGGGTTTCTGATTCATGCTGACATGGCAACTAGGAGGTTTCCGAGCGGCGGCGGCGTCGGAATCCGGCGAGTGAAGGAGCTCCACGGCTTGCGTCGGCGGGAGCTCAAGCAGCGCGGTGAATGAGCTGGCGTTTTCCGGCGCCGGCGCCGGCGCCATGATTCCCTGGATTTCTTCGTTGAATTGAATGGATTCGAGTGTGGTGGTGCCGTCGTGAACGGATCCACGCAATCCGCCAGTAGCTTGCTCCATTGAGCGAAGGAAATGCAAAGGAGAAAATCCAATTGAACCGGATTCACTTCGAATTGTCGTAATTTGACGAGTGTTGAGCCGTGACAGCGTTGAACCGGATCGTTCGGTTCGGGAAATTGGAGTATGAGAAATGAGGAATATGTTAGGGGAATTTTGTTACGAGTGAGATATAAAAAGCAGTGCTTCAATGGCGGTCAATCTCCTTTCTCTCTGTCTTTCTCACTCTCTTTCTCTCCGGTTCTGCGATTCTGTCTCTGAGATTTCTTCTCAGCCATTTGAAGTACTGCGAAAGCAACGTTGCTACGCTACGGTTACTCAGCTACTGTTGAATTATACGTATACTGTTCTAGCCATACGGTTCCGTTGAGGTAAGGTTAAAAGGAATATTGGGGACCACAACCAAAGGGGGCCCCATGATCTAGGATATCAGATCTTTTATTTTTTCACAAATATTGATTTCAGTTCAAGAGCCTTCGATCTCCACCGTCGATTCAGTTTCATTTTTTTCTTTTAAACGCATAATCTTTCTCCTCCCTTTTACGATTACGGAGATTCGATAGACAAATTGGCCTATGGATGAAAAGAAGCCCGTTGGAGTATTCCGTATTGTAATCGATTTGTTGTTTTTCTTGAATTGCGGTTGAGACTCGTAAACTTGTATTCTTTCCCTTTCTTCATGAGACTCTTCAATTTATTTGATAAGAGATCAGAGACGTGATTGACATTATAAAGCAGTTTTGTTATATTTAGGTCATTGAAAGCACTCCTAGTTCATTCATTATCCCTTTTGGAAGTTCTCATCTTGCCTAATCTCATTACTTCAGTAATTTTTTACTTCTCCATCATTGTGCTTCCCACGACGATAAAACAAGCGCTAAAATTCACCTAATCAAAAGTTTAACTTTGTTTTTAATTCAGGGACTCAATGGTAAAATCAATTGGATTTTAGTGTCATGTAAGTGTTAAAAAGTGATGATAGATACCTCCCCCACCTCCACATTTAGTTGGGTACGGATTTTTTATCATTAAATTAATATTTAATGTGTATTTTTATTAATTTATATAAAATATTTTCATAATTTTTATATAAATAAATTTAATATTTTAAATTTTGATTTTCTTATAATTATTATACATAAATTTCTCTGTATTTAAAAGAGTATAATTAGATATCCAACTCTTAATCTATCATAATAGATATAATTTAAAAATAGAATATTAAAATAAAATAAAAATTATACTATTGTAAAGATTATGAATTAAAATAACATTTTTCAGTTAAAATAAAATATATTAACAATATTTATTTAAATCAAAAATAATAACAATAATAAGAAAATAATATTATAAAGCTTAAAAACAAGTAGCCGAAAAATAAATTTAGAAAAAATTACAGTTAACCAGTATTATAAAATTTTACAGTCATAACTTTTAATAATCTAAAAACATTATTATCTTAAACATAAGAAATAACTACAATTTACTATTATAAAAGTATATAATTGTATAAAAATATATTAAAAATTAAAATAAAAAATATTTTCATGATATATTACAATGATAGTTATTAGTGTGTTTATTTTTAAATTATTATAAAATTTTAACTATTATTATTATTTAAATAAAATAATGATAAAAATATATTTGATCAATTTTTAAAATAAAATTTTTTATTTTTATTATTAAATAATTATTATTGTCTACATAAATTTTTTTATAAAAAAATAATCTGTTGTTATATAAAACAATTTTTTTATTTTTAATAAGAATAATAATATATTTATCACAAATTAAAAATAATATTGTAATATTTAAAAATCATAATAAACTAATTTATTAAAACTTTGATGTAATGAGAACAGATACTTACTAATTATAAATAATAGTTATATATTTTTATCATGAAAATGAAAATTCAGTCAAAAAATTAAAAACAACAAATTATCTTAAAAACTAATGATGAAAATAATATCTTAAAATATAAATAAAATAATTAATATAATTATAAATAATAAAATATAATGGTTAAATATCATAAAAATTATGACTAAAAAATTATTTTAGGGTTATCTAACAATTAAAATATAAACAATGAATTATACTTTTAATTTCATATTATTTATAAAATAATTATTATAAGTATATGTGTTTATTATCAATTTATTTACATAAGATGAATATCCATTATTCATTTAAATATGGGGGCACGGTAGAATTTAAACAAAAGTATTACTATTTAATAATACTTTAATTTTAATGATATATGACATGTTATTTAATAAGTGCAATATCACATTTAAGTTTTAAAACATTGTAATACACGTTACAGGATAAGATAACATGTCTTTTGATGACAGTAATATTATTTATATATTAAAAGTGAGCTCTTCATTTTTTATTGACAGAGTAATAATATTTGACCTTATGACTCGTTCTAAAATCATTACTAATACTATAATTTCAGTGACTTAATTACATTTTATATTAGAATATATAACTATTTCAAATTTTATGATGATTAGTTGAGTTGATAAGTAACTCGTAACTTTAATTACTACTATTCAAATCATATGTGCAAAAAGGCATGATGTTTCTCAATCATATATCCTTAATTAGCTTCTTATTGAGTTATTAATTCTCTGTACAATTTTGGCTATTCACTTAAAATTGGTAAGTTGAGTAATAGCTAAGTAAAATAAAATGAACAAACAAAAGATGCAATAGTACATAGGAAAAGAAAGCGGATGTTTGGGTTGTGGGAGAATCTTTTTTTTTAAAAAGTAAAAAATTGGCAAGTCTCTAGTGTGTTTTGATTTTGGATTTGTTCAATCTAAAGTTAAAACAAAAATATATAAGAAACTGTACGTTAATCCATATGTACTGAAATATTCATGTAGACAACCGATCTCTACTAGTCAGAAGTAATAGCACAATTATACTATATTCATTTATCAACGGTAAAAAATAAAATAAAATCACAGTAATTTTTTAACAATCAAAATAATAATGTCGCAATAACCTGTAACAAAACGTTTGACTCCTAACTTTATAATAAAACAAACAATAATATTGTTGTCTGATAATTTTAGATAATAGATTTAAAAGTACGAATAGCTTATATTTATAAGTTATTTATTTAATAATTTTTTATTGATAAACTTATAAAATAATAGAAAATTTTGTTAGATTCGTTTAAATTAGGTTGCACTTTTTATTACACATAGGATAACCTTAAAAGATATATATAGACTTTATGATAATATTAATTTAAAGTCATTCTAAGATTTATGTTAATATTTTATAAAGTTTTTTAATCTTTTATATAAGGTGATATAATATTATTCACACATTTATTTATACGAATAAAGATATTAAATGCATATTGTAAGTAATAATATGTTTTAAGAATTTTTTTTATTTATAAATAAATTTTATTTCATAAATTATTTAAAAATTTATAAAGTACGTCTTAAAAATATTATTTTATACATTAATAAAGGGCTATTATATCTTTTTCAAAAACATATTATCTTACTTCTTAAATAAAATATAATATATAAAAATATTTATATTATTTAATTTAACCGGCTATTAAGTATTTTTCATACCTTTTTTTATGTCTATGACTTAAGATTTATCATCATCGATGAATTCAATATCTTTTCATAATTAATCGTTTAATAAAAAAAAATCAATAATATCTATCCTTTTTTAATCCAAAATAAATTATATTATTTTTAATTAATTGTTTAAAAATACAATGCCTAACATGTATAATTTTTTTTTACACATAGTTGATAGCCACTCTAAAAATTTCATAGAAGAATATAATATATAAGTTTGTTTTATATATTTATAAAAAATAATACTTTATTTTAAGATTAAAATATATAAACTAGTAAAATTTAATTTGGTATTGTTTAAAATTCAATTATCATCATAAAATTATTTTGACATTAATTTTTTTAAAAAAAATACAAATTATAATTTATAATATTTTTAATTATTAAAATAATAATGCAAAAGTAACTTAGAACTTACTATTAAAATTATAAATATAACGATTATTATAATATAAAAAATATCAAATAAATTTATTATAAAAATAATTTTATAATTCAAATATTAATATTAGTATCACATAAGCACATATTAGTATCATAAGAAAATTTAGTAAATAATACATTAAAATTATTTAAAAAATTATATTTTTTTAATAATAATATAATCAATCTAGAGAAAAATTCTTTAGTTTTTTTTTATAATCAAATTAATTTTTTAAAATCTTTTATTTTAAATTTATAATATTAAATAGATTATTTTATTTATTATAATTTTAAATATCAACATATTACCCACATATAAATATATTATAATATAATAATTTTTAAATAATTTTATATATATATTTCTATCAAATACGTTTCCAGTAAAACTATCATGCTCTACTAATGTACTATTAATATTTTTATCATTTTATTTATTTAATTAATTTTTTTAATCATATTTTAAAAACAGATAAATTATAATAAATTATTTATCTATCATATTTCACATATATAAAAATACTAGAATTTAAATATTTCACAATAATCATTCACTCAGTCACATTTTTAATATTAATAAAAATATCCAAGTCAAATGTTATCAACAAAATATCCTAACAAATAATCTAATGGATAATATGTTTTAAAAAATATTTAAATTTCAAATATATAAAAATCTTACATAGATAAAAATCCAAAACAATAACATACATCAAATATTTTTATTATCAAATATGTAGTTTATTTACCATGTATTTGAATAAATTATTAGAATATTATTATTTTTTAAATTTAAAATTTTAAATATTAAAATATTTTGTTTGAATATTTTTATAAAAAATTTTAAATTTTATTAACTTTAAAATAATATTTTAATAAATTAAAAAATTAAAAAATTTAAATTTTTTAAAAAATAGGTAGAATTAAAAAAAAATTAAATTATTCAAATTTGAATAATAGCCTCTTTTGTTGCTCTCTCTTATTCCTATGTGATTTCTTTTTTAATGTTCTTTCATATCTTAGATTGTTCTATGAAATTTTTCTTTCTTAACGTTTTTTCATCTCTCGAGTTTTTTTTTTTATTATTTACTAGATTTATCATTTTTCTCTTTCATCTCCGACTTTCAATGTTAAACGATTAAATAATTTGTTCTATTTTACATTTCATAATTATTCTAATATTATTCTATTTAAATATGCTACATAATATTTTAATAAAAAAATTACATATTTAAAATTTTTAATGGATAAAATAGTATAAGCAAAATTTATGAATATGTAACAGTAAAATTTTATATATAGCAAAAATAAAATTAATTTATCTAAATAAAAATATAAAATTTAATAAATTAAAAATATATTATTCAAATAAAAAATTTAAAATATTAAAAATTTAATTTTTTTATTTAAATAAAATAATTTTTAAATGAAAATTTTTAATTTTTTAAATTTTTTAAAATATTAAAATATTTCATTAAATATAAAGTTATCAAATATGTGATACTATTTTTTTTATTACACGATAAATTTCTATAAATCACGATACAAAATAATTATAATATTTTTTAATAATTTATTAGGATATCTATATTATAAATCAATAAAAAAATTTATATGTAATTATTGCTCCAAATAAATAAGAAAATAATATCAACATAATATATATATATATATATCAATAATTTTAATTTTATTACTCATAATATGATATTTTAATTAAAATAATTAGTAATAGCAATTAAAAATTAATAATAATAAATTAAATAAGATAATAAATTTTTGTTCTTATGTACCTCATAATCATGCATTCACTTCCTATTTTTTATTATTATAACCATTAAATAAATTACATAATATAATAAATTTTTTATTATAAAATATCATTTGTTTACAATTTGAAAATTATTAATTATTGATATTTTATGAATTAATTATACATTCTTTAGAAGATTACAATAAATTATGATGATCAATAATAAATTCAAATTTTATTATGATAAAAATAAATATTTATATTATAATAACTAATCATTTTTTTTTCATATCAATTGAATTATTTATAACTAAATTTATTCAATATATATTTATTATTTCAAAATAAAAAATTATGATTTTACTTCTTTGTATATTCTTACTATTATAATTTTTTAATTTAATTCTATGATAATTATTTTAAATATATGTAATTAAAACATAAAAAAAATTACATGATGAAGAATTTCAAATAAAGTTAATCAAAAATTACAATCTATTTTTATTTAAATTCTCTAAATTTTAATCTCTAATCCTTTAGATTATTATGTAATAAATTGATTTAATTAAAAAATAAAATATAACAATGTTCATAAAAAGACCATTCTCCCTTCACAATTAAAAGAGTTTTTCTTTCTAAAAACTTGACAATTTAGAAAGTTAGATCATTCAATCGAAATATATCTTCATTCTATAATAAGGTATATAGATATCCATATTAACAGTAATTTTTACATGAAATAACAGTTTTTTTAAATAATAATACTCTCAGAATCTATTTAAATGGGATGTATTAAGTTACTTGATTGTTGGAAATATAGAAGAAAGTTGTGACGGAAATTTACCTTTTAAAACTTAAAGTGTTAGAAGAATGAAAAAAAAAATATATTGCATTATTATTTTTACAGTAAAAATCTAGTGCAATCTAATTCAAAATTTAATCCCTAAGATTAGCATAGTATCAGGTAATTCATTTAGAATTTATGCAAGTTAGAATCTCACAAAAATGTTTAAAGAAGGAAATTTTGAGATAAGAGTATTGTGTAGAAATTGTTGGATATTAAACACATAATTTTATATTAATAATGTACTTGTTCATATGATCAATTGACCTAAGATAGTATGAAATAGTCATGTAATAGTGTTACATTAATTTTTCAACATTTAAAGAAATAATTTTATAATAAATTCTTAACGGTAAAAATAATAATGTTATAATAAATTATTAATAGTTAAAATAATAGATTTGTAGCTATATAATAAAGCAAGAAGTAATATTGTTGTCTTCTAAAATTACAAAGATAATTTTAAAAATAAAAAAAAATTATAAATTACAAAGCTAATTTAAAAAATAAAAACAATTTAAGCTTATAAATCATTTATAATCTAACAATAATAAATTGCTAAAGCTTAATAAAAAATAAATATAAATTAAAAGTGAGTATTGAAAGGAAATCATGAAATACAGCACGTGAGAATTGGAAGACGTAAAAAGACCAGATAAATTAAAAGTGAGTATTGAAACGAAATCATATAACGCGTAATGTTTATATAAAATTTTAAACAATCCAAAATAATGTTATAATTGTAGCTTTTAGTAAATAAGTTAAGCATGAGCCTAAATTTTATTCAAAATTAAGGTTAATTCTTCTGAAATAATTAAATTACTTAAAGTGAATTTTCTAATAAAATATTTTTCATACGACTAAGAATCTAGCTTTAACAATTATGTTTAAAAAACTCAATTAAACTAAAATTTATTGGTGATGTTTAAATTAGAGCTGATAAAATGGATTATCCAACTCTTATTAGTATGATTCGATATGAACTATGAGATATAGTAAATCGAGTAAAAAAATAATTTAATTTAATTTAAGCTTTTAAAATAATGTCTAAATCCTACATTTATTTAATTGTTTTAATTAAACATAATTTAATTTATATTCAATTTAAATTTTTAAAAATTTAAATCTTACATTTAATTAAATAAATATTGAATCTATTTATCATTCAGAAATAATTCTCTTACTTATAAATAATATTATCTGTTTATTTTAATTTTTTATCTAACAACGATTGATAGATTAAAAAAAAAATCCAATTAAAACATATTTAATAATTTATATTTAAATATAAATGAATATATGCTTCTATTTACATATATAAAAAATTGTTTCTTTTATCATCTTTAACCTAAACTTAAAAATATTTAAATAATAAATTTTTAATTTAATTAATTACGTTTAAAAATATTTTTCTAATTCTAAACACTTTCATTTTCTTAAAGTATATTTTTGATTGTATTTTATTTTAATGGAAGATAAAATAACTACATAAATTATAAAAAAAAGATTTCTACGTTGCTTAACATTTCTGATTGTATTTTAGTTTAATGGAAGATAAAATAATTACATAAATTTTTTTAAAAAAATGATTTCTATGTTGCTTAAATGATAGCTATTTTAATAATTAGATAAAATAACTAATATTTTTTAAAATCTGATCTGATTTTAAGTACCAGTTAAAAGTCCTCATTTAATTTTTATTCTTCATATATTTTAATAATTTTTTATTTATTAAAAAACCTTACTTATTGTATAATTGATTAATGTTAAAATATTTAATTTATTTATTAATATTATATTTAAAAATAAAATAAATATTTTTTATAGAAATATTATTTAAAATTTATTTATAAAAATTACAAATATTTTTAATTTTAAACAAAAATTTATTTATTTAAAAAATTATTAAAAATACAAAAAAAAATAATAAAATAAGTAAATAAACAAAATTATTAATTTTTTTAAATATATGATCATAAAAATAACTATTAATATATTTGTTTTTTAATAGAAATACATAAATAAGAATAAATTAAAGAATATTATCTTTATTTTTATTATAATAATTTAATTTAATTTAAATAATAAAATATTAGATATAATAAAATTTATAATATTTAAACTTCAGTGTAATATTATAATTTTTATTTATTATTTTATTAGTAATTTAACATTTAGTTTTATCTTACATTTTTTATTTTAATAAAAAAAATTATCTCCAATTTTAAATTAGTTTATGAGTTTCTACCTATTCTTTTAGGTTTCTAATATTTTGTTAACTTATCTATTATATTTACTAAACATATCCTTAATACAAAGTTTATTTTTAATTTTTTTTAGTATAAAATATAATTGAATTAAATATATTCCTAATCGGTCATTATGGAAGTAAATTGTGATTTTGAACATCACTGATTAAATGGATGAATTAGTAAAAGTTGAATTCATGTAACAAATGATTTTAAATTTTAGATATATAAATGTATAAAATATTTTAAAAACTATTTTTTATTATAATTTAATTTGACTGAAATAAGATTATTTTTAATAAAAAGTTATTAGTCTGAAAAATATAATTTTTGACAAAAATTTTATTTATAATTATGTCAAGTATTTAAATTTTTTTAAAAAAATAATCATCCTTATTTACTCCAAATTTAAATTCTTAACCACGTTTACAAAGATACTTAATTAAAGACAGAATAAATAATTATTTATAGAAAAAAGTAAACAAAAGAAAAATATTTATAATTAAAATTCTTTAATCGATTATTGGTCTCTTAAAAGGAGTGCTTTTCGTGATTCTTTAACTTATTTAATAACTATCAACCAAAACTTCATGATTCAAATTGAATTACCTTGGGTTTTCGATCAATGTAATTTTTTACGCATTGTTGTTGATGGATTAGTATAAGTCAAATCAAATGCATCGAATAGATTGATTAGAGGCTTGAATTAGAAATTAATTTTTTATTAATTTAATTACAAAAATATTTTAATAAAAATACAGTAAAAAATCGATAAAATTGATATAAAATAATATTATTTTAATATTTTAAAAAATTAAATAAAATTATGATAAATTTTATTTAATTTTATATGTATAATGAAAAATTTTAAAAATTAAAATATATAATTTAAATTTTTTATTTATGTAAAATTATAACATTAATATATTTTATTATTTTATACTTTTTAATATAATATATTATAAATATTTTAAAAATAATATTTAATTAATAACAATTTAATCACAAGTAAATTATTAAATTTTCAACTAGTATGGTCAAATGACTGATCTAATTTTTAAAGAATGTTTGATAGAAAGCGTTTTAACGATAAATTTTAGATATTATAAAATTAATAATAAATAATAATTTAAAAGAAATTTAAGTATAGAAATAATTATAAATAATAATTTTTAAAAATTTAAGCATTATAAAAGAATTATAAAATTTCCTTAAACAAGTATTATTTAATGTTTTTATTTGATATTAAAATTATTCAAATAAAATTTTGGAAGATTTTTTAGAATTATATTTCTTATCATTCAACCACTTGTAATTTAGTAATTTAAGTTTACTTATCTTAGATTTCTCATAAATCTTAACTTAGCAATGCTATTTTCTTATGTTTTGTATGGGTATTTAAAAAACATTTAAAAAAAACTAAACATTCTCTCATAATGTAATTTAACTATGTTTTCTTAATATATATATATATATATATATATATATATATATATATATATATATATATCATGGGACTGAGTAAAAATGTAAGATCAAATTTGATTTATGAAAAAAAAAATTATTTTAATTATAAAAATATCTTATATTTTATATTTATTTTAATATTTTGTATAAAAAAAACAAGTAAAAACAAAAAAATATTTTTGTTATTTTCATTTATAAAAATTTAAGAATAGAAAATAATATAAAATAAATATGAAATTTTTATAAATAAAAATAAAAAGTCTTTTTATAAACCAAACATTATCTTAAATTTTCATAAAAAAATTTAACCATATCCATTGTAATATTTTCATAAAATTTTCAAATATATCAGATAAATTTATAACATTTTCATTAATGTTGATTCCAAAAGTACATGATTCATGAAAATATTTGTATACAAAACATCCCTTAAATTAGTTTTAAGAAAGTTCGACTTACTATTTTTTTTTATTTTTCATTTCAAATCTCAAGATCAAAGAACATATTATTTAATAAATTTTAATTTAAAATTTTTATTAAATACTACATTTATGTTATTAAAAATATCATATGACATTTTATTAGTTGAAAACATCACATGAATTAAAAAATTTGTGTGGTTTTTATTTTTACTTATTAAAGGATGAATTAAAGTAAATAAAAGAATCATTTTATTATTTATTAAAAAGGACAAAAATTTCTACCACTATTGTATACTCATTCTTCTCTAATCTAGAAATTCCAACAAGTGAATACAACACAACTTCATTAACTTTAATTCGTCCCAGGATAACAAGGTAACAAAAGGAAAGGAAAAAAAATTGATAAAACAGGTGAACATCCAATTATGATTAGAATCGAAGATGTGCACAAATAAATAACATCTCTTATTCATCAACCAGCACCGTTAAGAAGAAAAAAAACCAAATTGAAGAAGATAAAAATCTTCTTTAAAAATATGTTTAGAATGAGTAAGAGACCATAGATAGATTATGAATGATAATGTGAATAAATTTAAAAAAAATATAGATTTATGTAATGAATATTGAATATTATTTTATTTATAAATTTGTATATTTTACATGTTTTTAATATACTATAATTTTTTAAGTTTTTATTCATTTAAAATAATAATACATATTTTTTAAAAAAATAAAAATAATAAATATGTAATAATTCATAAAATTCATTTGAAAGTTTTTATTAAATTGTTCCATTAAAATAAAAAGTTACTTAAATTAAAAAAAATAAAAAATAATATATAATATGAAACCGACAAAAAATTATTAAGATGAAATTAAACAAATTTTTAAAAAATATTCCTTTAAACATACTCCTATATTTGTTGATTCTATGTTTTATAGGCACCTTATTATTTTGATTTATTGAAAAATAATCATTCTTTAACGGTTAATAGGTTGTATATATTCTTGAACTTGAGGGTTTTAGTAAATCTAATGATGGAAAAAAAGGGTAAATTATTAAGTTCAGCAAATTAGTGAACAGCATTCATTAATTTTTTTCATTAACTAACATTTTAATATTATATCAATTTTTATTAGAATATTTTTTTAACTTTATTAATGAATACTTTGTTGACATAAATATATTAAGTGTTAGTATAATATTTTATTTGTTAACATAGATGTTCAAATTTTATATTAACAATTTAACTTTAGTTAGAATAAATTTATACTAAAAAAATTATTTTAACATTTGATGAACTTTTATTTATTGATAAATAAGTTTTTTGTATTGTATGCAGATATCATACATAGTAAATTTCAATAAAATAGATTACATTTATTCAATATCTCTCTCTCCCTCTCTCTTTATGTAACGTAATATATATATATATATATATATATATATATATATATATATATATATATATATATATATATTATTTTGCATTAAAAAATCAAATTAAAAATAGGAAATGAAGTGCAGTAAAACCCAATAAAAGATGGACAATGGGAGCCGAATGTGAAGAGAAGGATTGGGTCGTAAATTACTGTTTGGGTCCCATAGCCCATAGAGTGGGGACCGGATTCAAGCCAACACCCGACACAGTTTTAAATCGTAGAAGATGACCCGTCATTGTCCTGCATTTATATTTTATATAATGAATAATATTGATAATATCTTTTTATAATTAATTAGTTTTTTTTTAAATTAAATAATTTTTAAAAATCCTTATATATTTTAATTTTATAAATTTAATTCATTATAAAATATATTAAAAAATATGTTGCTAATATCTTTCTTTTATATCAATCGCAGAAAAGCATTACCCTCACTTTATTCTATCTATTGGAGAATAAAATTCTTGGTAAGTTCATTACTAAATTTTAATGAATTAAATTTATGATTCACTTTGTAAGAGTTTTATATTGTGATTATACGTTGTTGTTGTTTCATGATTTTCAGTTAATCTTTTTCCATGTTAAGTTGAGAAAATATCATGTTTTATGTTCAGAGGCCCTACAAGGATTGAAAGCGTAATTCATGAAATAAGACGTCTCTCTTTGCCAAAATAGGTCCTTTCAACTTTTACCACAATAAGGTATATTTCATTGACCTTACTCCATGTCACCATCGGTGATTCACCACCGTTCCTTAATTTATCTATGATTTCTGTTTACATCCAATAATATTAATACTTATTTAATATTTTTTTTTATTACATTACATCTGTTATTTCTATCATTTTCTTATTATCTCTCTTTGGATGTTTACATTTAAAGGAATATCTATCAATTCTTTTATTATTCTTAATTTTATTATGTGATGCTACTCAGAGTCGACTATATGCGCAAACGTATGTGTTCTTTCTATCCTAGTCATTGGTCAGTTGTAAATCATGTTAGATTTTTGAACAACGTTTAGGACCACAAAAATGATTATTTCTAAGCTGATCCAATGATGACATTTCTTTGTACGCTTTTATGGACGAAAACCCCAATGAATTGTTACATTGAAATAATGCTTAATGATTATTTGTCGCAGCACGAAAAAGTTTATAGAAAATAACTCTCTGAATTAATATAAACAAAAACACGTGAGACTCATTAATGTGCAAATCCACTACATATGGACAAGTTAAAATACAGAAGTTGAACATGCATGATGAGTCCGAATAATTTTATGATTTTTCATGTATAATAAGTTCTATAAATTATTTAAACTTTCATTTCTAGGCTGAATTTAATCGGTTAATTTAGAAATGAGATTTGAATTTAATAATTTAATCCTTCCCAGTCTTGTACACGATTCATTAATTAAACTTTGGCATAAAACTGGAAATTAATGCATATATAAAAGATTAAATAAATATACCAAACTGCTAAAAGGTTATAATATAATTAGATTAATCAAAGGTGGAGTCTAAATTTTAAAAAATGGACATTAAAAATTTGTGTTATTTTGAAGGACAAAAAAATTGTCATTCCTAAATAAATATTTTCAAATTGAATAGAAAAAAGTTGATGAGAGAATAATAAAATTATGTAAGAAGAAATGAAAACAAGATGAACAAGCATGCATGTGCAAACAAGATGAGATAACAATAAACAATAATCAGGATTGAAACTGAAGCTTAAAATCTCTAAAACTACTGAGTCATTCTAATTAATTTCATTTTACTTTTAAGAAATGAAAAACAATATAATAATATTAATTGGTTAAGCTTCTGAAGCACGTAGTGAAGTCCTATTCAGCAGTGTTCAGCATTGGACCGGACACATGGACACATTGGTACCCCAGTATGGGTATATCATTATTCATTAGAGCAAGTTGGTTTCATTTAATTAACTAATATATAACAAGTTGGAATTGGTGCAACCTCTCGGAAGACCCTGACCTCACATAATTCTAGCGATGCTTTAATTAATTTCAAACAATTATAAAAGTGAAAATCGCTGGTTGAGAAAATGAAGAGCTATTATCCTCACTGTGATCAACGACTCGACCACAGGACAATAGACAGTACCATTATTTCTCCCATTCTCCTGCAACCCTACTAAAAAGGGTGACACACATGAAACGAAACGAAACGAAACCAGAAGTTATTAGTACCCAAGGTTATGGTTGTGGAGAGTGGAGACCGTTCCAAATCAAAGTGTACCTTTAAGTCACCTACCCCCACAATGGACTAGCTTACTAACTTAGTTACCTTAACGAGTAATATCGTTTGATATTCCCTAGGGTGTATAAACCCATTCATTCTAATGTAACTTTTTTTTTTATATGAAAAGTAAGGATGATCGAATTTCATATCATTATTTCAAACTATTTTCATTTTTCATCTTTTAATGCTATATTAATTTTAGTAGCTTATTTTAATGTGAATGATTCCAATAAATTAAAAATAAAAAGATCAAATTGTTTAATTGAATTAGATTAATTTTTTTATTTATTTTTAGAAATCCATCTAATTCAATTTAAACCAAAATGATTTTTTATTTATATTTATATAATACTTAAATATTTTTTATAATTTTATTTTTGAAGTTACATTTATTATATTTGTTATTTTAATTTTTTATAAATTTATTAATTTTAAAATAACTTACAGTTATTCTTATATCTGATTTTTATTATATAAATTTATGTTATAAATAAAAAGTTTTAATTAAAAATAGCTTTTTTATCATTTTGTAACTAAAGTAAAGTAAAGTAAAAATATAAAAACCAAATTATCAAATCTAATCTAAACCTCTTTTAATCAAATTAGATTAGATTAAATTTAAATTTCATTTTAAAAGAATTTAAATCAAATCGTAATATATTTTTATGTTTAGATCAAATAAATTTTTATCTAAAAAAATTTTAAATTAAACCGTAAACATCCCCTTAGTATCCACAAAAACAAAAATTGGGTTGATTATTTATGTTTAATTGATATGTTATATATGTAAAGTGTTCTCTAAATTTCTTATGCGATATGCAAATCTTGCATAACTTTTTTTAGTTTTATTTATTTTAAAAATATTAGAGACTGAAACAGTTTTTCTCTTGGATTTTACTCTACTTCAAGTGGCTGTAAAAGTTAAGAGAGGAAGATGACATACTAGCTACTTATACACAGGATGGAAGCCGAGCTGAGCAAGATTGCATTCATCAATATCTTAATAACCTTACTGAGGCTCGTGACCTTATGATTTGAATCTAAATAAAAAAGTTTGGGTAGCCCCTCTTACACTGAATATTTCTTTTTACAATGTTAAGTTTAACTATAAGAGTGCACATTAAGATTTTATTTAAATGATTTCTAATTTTTAGTTTAAAAATTTTTAGAAATTAAAAATAAATTAAATTTTAAAATTTTGAATTCTAATCTTTAAATTTTAAAAATTATTATAAAAATAAGTTCATTTATTTTATTCTATATTTTTATTATAAATTTATTAAAAATAAATAAATAAACTATTACAAAATATAAAATTATTATTATTATAATAGTAAAAATATCAAGAAGAATATTGTTTCAACATTTTTGACTATGAATATGAATGTGATGATTATAATAACTAATAATACTAATAATGATAAGATGATGTTCATAGTTATTAGGGTGATGGTAGAATAATTATATTGTAATGATGATATTAGTAATAATTATAATAATATTGATAAGATGATGATTTTGTTGGTATTGATAAGATGAAGTTGTTAAATGTAAAAAGAATGATGATATTGATGATAATAAGAATTTAATGATAATTATAACGATATTAATAGTAAAATTATGATATTAATAATAATGATCATGTTGTAAATTTTATAAAATAATTTTAAAATTAAACGTAACATTTAAATTTTTGTAAAAATTAAATTAAAATAATTTTAAAAATATATTAAAAATTAATTTAAAACCAATATATATATATTCACATGTTTAACTTTTTTTTAATATAAATAAAAGAACTATATTAACAGGATTAACTTAACCACTAAATGTATGAATTATTAGGAAGATATTGGTCCAATTTAATCTATAATTTTATATTTAAATTTTAAATTTATAATTATTTTAATATTAAAAAATTTATTATCTACAGTAATTCTATTTATTTTAAATAAAATTATTTTTATACAGATATTTATAATTTTATATGAAAATAAATAAATATAATTTTTTATATAAGCAAAAGAATTATATTAAAAGAATCGGCATGAATACAAGATGCACTCAAGGGCCACCCAGAAACTGTTCAACACAATACACAGAACACAGCATAACAGACACATCGTTCCAAAACCAAGTCCAATAAACGACATGAGTACCAGAATGCGAATGCAAAAACATGTAAAATGCATATCCCAAAACAGAATTTGACTACCAATTCCTACAAATTGCTAAAATGTTTACAAGTTTAACTTGATTCAACTCGATTCTAATTTCTAATTGCACAATACTGCAATCAATTCGGTTCCCCTGTCCCTCATTTTCTCCCAAAGGTGATATTTAAGATGCGAGTAAAGGTGAAGTATAATAATTAAATATCAATCTACTTAGAACTAACTGTTTCAGTAGATATAAGTTCTGAGCAGATTAAAGATCAACTATATTAATTATATAATATACGTTGGTTTAGTTTAAAGATTACTTGTCTTTTATAAAAAATAATTATGGGTAGTCCTTGATATATTTTCAAGTCTCCGATTTTGTTTTTTATTTTGAGTTACAAAGGAGGCCATGATATGGAGCGAGGATGAAGGTAGAAGGTTAAAATACAAGCAAAATGGTCCCCCTGGAAAGAAAAAGCTTGGTTGTTTAGATTATTTAATGTAGAAATAAAACCATATAAAAGAAACTTTTATTATGCAGCTGCAGCTCGCCATTAAGGTATATTGTCACAAATGAGGATGGCCGTTAAGGCCAAATTGAAAAGACAACATTATATATATATATATATATATATATATATGCAAAACAAAATATTATTTTTAAATATTTAATTATTATTATTGATAATAATATTTATGCTACAAATTAAAAAAAATAAAAAATCATTAAAAAAATTATAAATAAAAATGATTTTGTTAATTTAAAATGATTTTGTTAAATATTTAAATAATAAAATAGCTTAAAATTGTGGGTAAATATTTTTATTATACATATAAGTAATTTTATTTTGTTAATTTAAAATGATTTTTAAGTACTAAAATGTTTATTTTAAAAAATAAATTTACTATTAAAATATACTATCAATATTTATTTATTTATTTTAAAATAAATATTGTTGTCTATAGAAATAACATAATTTTTTTAGTTATTAATTATTTTCACATATATATCATTTATTTTATTTTTTCAATAAAAATGATTTTAATGTATTAAAACTTTATTTGAAAAAATTAGAGTTAAGTAGCTTATTTAAATATTCCATCATTTTTATTATTTATTTATACTTTTTGTTAAACAAATATTCTGTCATTTTTAATATTCCGTCACTGTTATATTATTTATATACCTGTGATGTTAAGGTTACTTTGAGAAAACTAACTAAATACTTAAACCTGAAATCTAAAAGAAAATTAGTGTTAAATATACGCGTGATATTCGCCGGCCATATAAAGAGTATATACTGACACAATAAAAATGACTAAAAATTAAAACCTAATTTGATTGTTCATTAAAATAATGATAATTGTAATAAAATTAAGAGCGACACGAAATAATTAATTTGGAACAGTGAATTTGATTAAAAGGTGGAAGAAAAGATATTATAGACAAATTAAATAAAAATTAGTTGAATAAGTGTAAGAAAGAGTGATGATATATTTGAAGAAGAAATTTATTATTTATAATAATCCTATTTTGTTTGAATATAATTATCTTTAATAAAAAATATTTGTGATAAAAAGAATAAAGGGTCATTGACATTCTTCATGTGCACTCGATCAATAAAATTTTAATATTGCATTTGACAGTTTAATTTAGGTTCACACAAACATATACTATCATACCAAATACACTGCGATTTTGGCCAATATGGATGTCGTAATTGTTCTTTGTTATTTAAGACTATTAAGAATTCACTGGTGTAAGGTGCACCAACCAAAAGATTAATCATAACAAATAGAGTACATGTTGAGGATTAAAATGACATGTACTACTGACTCTAGTACTTTACAGTAAGTATTTATTATTTTTAACTTCAAAATATTTATATTTGTATTTTTATTTAATTATTTCTGTTTATATATCAATAAGAGTGAGGCAAGACTATCGAAATTGAAACCATAAAAGTATAATTTATAGAATATGTTTCCAATCTCTAACAAGCAGTAATATATGTACTTCATACTGTTAGGGCGATAACATTTAGGTTTTGATATTAATGCAAAAAATTATAGAGGTGCAGCAAGAAATATTGAAATGTATAACAAATAAGTTTACGAGAGTTTGACCTGACACATTATTTGATCTTGGCTAGTAGCCTCACATATCTCTGTGACGTGGTTTAAGCTAGCAATGAGTCAGTGTGTGGGGTATTTTGTGTGGCTCCAGATGCAAAAGGGTACGGAGCTGAATGCTATTCATATACAACACAGCACCCAGTTACATGTGGTCCTAAACCTTAAAATATTGAAAAAATAAAAACATGACCATTTTTATTAAATGTTATTGATTATTGATGAAAGAAGCAGAGTTACCCACTTATTATTCACTATTCAGTAGCAAGTAGCGACTGGTTGTTTTAGAGCTCTGATTACAACTCAGCCATGAACCATATATGTCCCCATATACACTGTCCATTGATATTAAATACTACCTCAACTCTGTTGAAAATCTGGCAACATACATATGTTCAGTTACCGGTTCTCAGAAAAATTGGTCAGAAATTATACTCTTCCATTATTCAACACTTTAATATAATATTAACAATATTAACTCAACCAAATTGTTCAAGTTTTTTTTTATGTAAACAGCATCATTCTAGATAAATTAATGAAATTAAAACATTATATTGAAAATTACATTTAGTTTTATAGATGAAATCTTATTCATCTCCAAGCTCAATTTATTTTGATATATGATCAATTTCTTTATAATGAATAGTATTTCTAGCTAGCAAGGGTTTTTTTTTATTTAGATTTAAATAATAAAACAAAATATGGTGATTATAAGGATGAGTAAAGCAAAGAGAAGGGTTTGTTCCTTGATGAGTGGATGAAATGTGAATGAGGTTTGGTGGATAGCAAAAACATGAGGTGGATTGGTTAGGTAGCTGTACTGTGGTAGAAGGATTCCAGACAGACAGCAACCAGACATATACTGACAACACCAATTGGGCTTGTTCTATGGGATGGCAAAGCCAGAAGAAGCCCATGAAACTCTTTAGGATTTAATGTTATTTAGCAAAGGGGCCTAATCCAAATTGTGGACCCCAGAAGTTGGTCCTGTGCATTGTGCAACTCTATTGTACATGAATGATCTCTCTCTTTCCATCTTGTGATGGAGATTCCTCTGCTCTTGATCTTATATAGTGTTTCCTTACGTAACCCATCAATGAATTATAATTGTATAGTATTGGGTATTTGGCCAATTGGCCCCAGGGAAGAGAGAGAAAGAGAGAAAATGTGTTGGCAGTTTGACATTTGCAATTTTGTACTTGTTGTGGTTCCAATCAACGGTGAAATGACAATTAGAAGGGTACCTCTATTTATGGACTTTCCAACTGTGTAAAGCGACACAAGGGTATCTAGAGTATTCCCAGTTTCCACTTCTTAGTAATAAGGCCACTACTCCATTCCAAACTCCAATTATATCTCAGGATAAGTTTGACGGTATTTTGTGCAAAGCTTCAAATTCATCCACTGTGAATCCAATTTTTTAATTTTTATTGGGTACTTTATTAGACATGTGCTGACAATTTGTCTATCTCAATTTTCTGACTTTCACAGAATGTTGCAGATAGCTGCATACAATAATGCAACATCATTCTATATATGATTATATGATTATATGATTTTATTCATTTGTTTCCCATGCGACAATGAAGGTTCTGATAAGCAACATAATTCGTAGAAGGGAAAGAAACTGACTCAGCAACGAAACTGGGGTCTAATGACGTTACTCGTACCAAATTATATGGAATATCTTTTTACCCTTTCTTATTTCAAGAATATTGTAGGGAGATTTCATCCATCTTGAAATTTTTTTCTTATTTCAACAAAATTAGATCCAGCTTTTAGTAGATGTGACACAGAATATAAAAAAAGTGTTTTTTAAGTTTCATATATATATATATATATATATTTGTATTAAATTACATATCTCTTTCTACAGAAAAAATAATAATAATCCACTGATTAGTTTTAGACCAGTAGATGTTCCAGTCTTCCAATGTTTTTCTTTTGGTTAAAAGAACCATATATTCCTAATATTACATTATTTCGTCCAATTTAGTACTGATATAATATAATTGAGCACTGTCATATTGTTTAATGTCTATCATGCATCGTAGCATATAATATTTTTTATGATCTATTTGTTTGTTATCAAATATCGTTCAATTTTTCATTTTAACTGTTAATTAAAGGAAAAACCTACAAACGGCTAGATTTTTCACATGCAAAATAGAGTGAAAAGACTTGGAACCGATCTTGTACTACTCATACACGTTTTGTCATATCCGACGCCATCAACCCAACACTCTTGTTTACCTGTCTCTTTTCTGTTCAGCTGATAATTAAAATGTGAGAATCAATCATAACTAGATTGTTGAGTTTATTCATTTATATTTAATTTTGATCGGATGATTAAGATTAATTTTTCTCACAATTACTTATATGTTAGGTAACTTTTTTTAGGTTTAAAATTTATATTATATATTACACACTTTTTCTTTGTTACCTTTCTCTATTCTACCATATCACACACTTCTTTCTTTTTTATTTTTGTTAGAATGGGATTCTCTACACTTCACATCACATTGAATTGTATATATCAAATATTGTCATAATTTTTTATTATGTTTATCATTATTTTCATTGTAAAATAAAACAAATGGTTGATTTAAGAACTGCCAGCCGTGCAATTCATTAAAAAATTCTAGAGGATCCATATCCCTCTTATTGTTTGTTTTGTTGTATAGTACAACCATTGTTTCTCCTTTTCGATTAGCAACAAGAACAATATTTCTTTAGCCTAAAACAAAAACAATTAATTTTTATGAACAAGATCAACATTTGTTTTTTTGGTCAACACAAGATCACCCACCATGTTAAATAGTAGAGAATGTTAGCTTTGGTGGGTCTAAGGGATGTGAGCCCGCGTGGCATGACCCGTTGGCCCATCTTCGACATTTAATCTTTTTTAATGAAAAAATTAAAACAAAGCTTAAGGCCCATACAGGGATTCTTATGCTTTACTTAGGTCGTATCAAATTAATTGAGGCACGCTCAGGCTCTGACCCTATAGGCAAATTGAGTTCAAAACGCGGTTTCTTATTAGTGAGAATTGGTCAAACAGAAGGAGTTAATCTGTACGGTGGTTAAAATTCTATTAGAAGAGACATTTACATTGAGTCTTCGATCATATTTTGAACCAAATTGTTCTTTTTACAAATAAAAAATTAACACAAAAAATTAGGGAAAAAGTCAAAGACTTCAAAAATATAAATTTTACAGTTTATGATTCTTAAAAAACCAGTTAACATAAGATACACCTAAAAATGTTACAAGTCACGTTATTTTATTTTATTTTCAATTAGATAGCAGTATTGTTTGGGTGCTTCCTACTTTCATGTTCAATGATTGGCTCATAACTACCCATAAATTTAAACAAAAAATTTAATGTTTATTGGTTTAAGTATTAGGTTTGAGTTTGTAAATAAAAAAAATGTTAGAAGATTTTTTTTTCTTTTTAAATAAATAGTTCCACTCACTCGACTTAAAATAGTTAAGATTTATATGACAAATATTAAAATTTAAGACAAGAAAAAGTAAATAAAAAAATTAGTAAAAAATAAAAGATCGTCATATTAAGTAATATAGACAAAGGAAAGTCAAATTTTTGACAGTGTGGAAAAGGAGTTAAAAAACCCACTTCTACAAAACTCGATAAAAATTGAAAGGCATTCTTGCACAAATAGGAGCATGTGCATAATTCATATTATTCAGTAGGAAAAGATTACAATAAAACTAAATGACTTATTATTTTGTGGTCTATTGTTTTTATCCTACTTGTATCTTGTTTTCCTTTAACATTTTAGGTTAATTTCAAGGAAAATTATCTCAAGAGATGAGATTGTTATCATAGCCATAGGATGGAAAACAAATCTCATGACATCTCAACTACAGGATGCCCATTTATTCAAATATAAATATTTGAATCCATTCCGAAACACTTGTATAGAAGGAGTATGCGAAAAATGTGTGGTTTGTGCAAGTATCATTTATTCAGATAAAGAAATAATAGATAGGGTGATGGTAAACATTAAATATTACCCTTTGAAAGCTCAAAAATTGAGCAAGATTTCAGGTATAGACCAGTCAAAAACATAGAAAGTTTGCTGTAGCCTTGCAACATGAAAAACTCTTTGGGAAGCACACTATGGCCCATTGAAGTGTTGCTACCTGTGTAGAGTCTTTCCTAATTTCTTAGCGTTCATATTATTAAACGAATGCTTGAGGACATCACCGTCAAGCCACCGAATTAATCTTAAATGCCAAACTCATTCCCAACACCAACTCTTTCCCAATTTCTTATAATTGCACAATATTTCAAGCTTAAAGAGAAAACTCATCACTTTCCACTTTACTGTGACAATGTTATAAACATGATCCCCTCCACCGCTCCCAAAAAAAGAAGAAAGAAAAATGCTTCACCAATATTTAGAATTCATTTGATCTAAGAATATATATTTTTTCTTGTATTATTTTCACTATTTTTACATAAAAATTAAATAATATTTTTATAATTAAAAATAAAAAATATTTTTGACACTAAACAGTCTCTTAATAATTGTTTAATGATCAATGGCTACACTATCATGGCAAGACAATGTCTTTTGCTGGCTGTTTTAACCAGGATTCTTAATTATTAGTTGTTAATTTTTTTTTTCCTTTTTTTGGCACCGAAAGGGAAAAAAAATATCAATTATTACTGAAATAGAAACTTGAGCATCTAACCTAATAACATGTGAGATGTTGACCATATGATGGCTGAAGCTGACAGTCTTTTCTTAATGTAAATAAGGGTACTAGTATTTGGGTTCTATGATAATAATATGGAACAACTCTTTCATTTATTTGACGTTTTTCTTGGAAAAAAATTATCATATATTTACAGTAAGATATATCTATTTATTCTTAGATGTAAGTCGTTGAATATATATATTTTTTATTTTAAAAAAGTTTTCAGCTATTAAATAATAAATATAAATGTTAAAAATATTAAGATTTATTTTGGTAAGTTTGTTAACAAGTTAAATGATGTGACACAACGATTATATCCTCAACGCGGAGTTTCTCAGCAAGAGCTGTCCTCCAATGTCAGGTTCAAAACTTGTCCTTTCGTTCTTCACTACTTTCTCAATTTGATCCATTAATTAATGTATGGTGTGAAGTAGGGGCCAACTTAACGAAAGTTTCAACTTTGGGACCTCTTTTTTAAGTTTGGGTATGATTTAGGTCTCATGTTTGCTTCTGTGTTGAGCGCGTATTTTTTTCTTCTTGTGATTGATCTATCTACGTGCTTTACAGTTTCACGTTCTACATTTTCTTATTGCATTGATGACATGCGCGTAAAGATATAATTCTATATTGTATGTATTATGTAGTGTCCTAAAAGAATTGATTAAGAATATAATAATACAATTATTTTAATGTCATATATGTATTAAAAATCATGATAAAAGTAATTAACAACACTTTTTAATAAAGCTTTTGAAGTTTTATTCTTTAATCGATGCCATTAAGACACTTCTTAGCATTTACCTAATGTTTAACGCATTGGAAAGTGATAAGGAGGGGAACAAAAAAAGGCCGGTTAAAACAGAGTTAAACTTTTCAAATCTTAAAAAAAATATCTTATTTTGATCTTTAAAATTATAATTACCTATATAGGATTTTCAATTTCTAACTTTATAAAAAAAATTATTTTATTGTCAAACTTTATGAAACATTATTTATTTTAATAACATCTACTTTAGTTTTTAACATAATAAAAATAATAAAATAAATTACAGTTTTATAAATTTAGGAACAAAAATAAAATCTTGTAAAATAAAGAACTTAAAAAATTATCAAAACTTGTACAAGTAAAAGTTTCCTCTATCAAATTTATAGAGTTACTCGAGACAAGTAAGAAGTAATCAAATCACGTAAAATAAGACAGATGAAACACGAAACAGCACCCGTGACGTGTCATTTTGGCTAAAGATTTATCATACATAGCTGCTTCTTATTTATCTGGACAATGAAGTAACAGAATTTTCTTCCTCCATCTTGGAGTATTTAAACTCAAGGAATCTCTCAACTCCACATTTCTTTTTGGATTTTTTTTCCCCAAATCCAAACGGAAGCTTCAATCATGGGCTCCAATATGATGAATTTACCTTAAAGCCCTAAACATAACTGTCAAGAATAAATGGTTAGTCCAGGCTGAATAGGACTAGTAGCAGATTGCAGTAGCCCAAAGTAGAGCTTGATTGTGAAGGGGCCCACAGAGAGACACGAAAATGACCCAACATTTTGCTTAACGTCACAGACCAATTGTGTAGGGCCAACACATCAAGTGGTTATAAATTTCCATAAGAAGGATGAGTTGGGACATAGGGGATAAAAGGGTGGAGCAGGGAAAAATGGGTATTCAAGAATCCGTGCAAATGGACCCAAAATCAATTTATAGCATATTTTAGTGGAGAGAGAGTTAACAGGATAAAGGAAAAAGTTGAGGAAAGAAAGGCACACTGTTTTGAAACTGCCAACAGCATGTCGGGTCTGGCAAGATGCTTATTGCCTTCAGTCATTTTCAAGGATCACACTCAACCTACTCAGCCCTATCACTCTTTTCCTCTGAGGCCCAAATACATCTTCCACTTAAAACTATTTCTATCTTTGTCCTTAGAGAATCTTCCCATATATAAATATACATATATATAGCAACCACTATTTTGAAGATATTTCTTGGGATGGTTAGCTTTTTAAAAAATTTAAGTATTTATACTCTTTTTTTTAAAATAAATAAATAAATCAATTTTGATTTTTTTAAAAAAAAAATTGATCAAATACAAAAAATTATCTTGAACAATATGTTCAAAATAATTTATTTGTTAGTATTGTGATAATGGATTTACAATCTAGACCTCCATATTTATCATGGTTTGGAATCGAGCATGAAAGGGCCGATTTATAATGAGTATAAGGCCCATGTATCCCAGCCTAATCCAGTCCAGACACAAGTGTTTTGGGCTCAGCCCTAGCAAGCCTATCTCAGGTCCAAAAATACCAGTATTGGAGTAAAAACATCCAAATAATATCTCATGTTGAAATCACTTTGTCAATAATCATCTTCCAATTTCATTACTATTACTTATCATTCAAATTCACTTGGCAAATGCTCAATAGGAGTAAAAAAGCTGGCACTTGTGAGTTTGTAATACTCATTCAAATTAGTGACAGATTTCTGTTTTTGAGTTGTGATTTGTAAGTTCTAAATCTAATGGTATGAAACGGAACTACAGATTCCCTAAACAAAATAATTTTTTTCAAAAAAGAAAACGGAGCACCTTACCCATGGGTTGCCATATTGCACAAGTAGCTGAGATGTTGAAAGGTTTTTCCACGTCATTCGTCTTCAGCATCTAAATAGTAGATACCGATCAATACAAGCCTGCAAATGGAAAGTTGGTAGAGAAGTTGACCTTCAGGTTCCATAAGGGAATGATTAAATAGCAAAACCTGCATCTTATTTTCTTGTGCAAGGGAATTTTTTAAAACCACAAAAAGATAAAAGGAAACAACATTAATCAAATTTGAAAAAGAGGCAAACAGGTGCTTTCCATTGCATTCATTCCAATATTTTAGTCTCTAATGGTTTATAAGAAAGATGTATTAGTCTTCACCTTCACTCTCACTCCACATAACCTTCCTAAAAGGAACATTTGTTTGTGAAAGAGATTGGTATGGCACCAAAGATCTTTCGACTTCAAGTCAGCCAATGGTATATGAAGAACATAGTAAAAACTCCTAATTTTTGTGTTTGTTTTTTGGTGTAAAGGAAATCCTAAAATTAAGGTTACAAAAGCAAAGTAGAAATGTAACTTCCCTTATTTTGGTCATTTCAACATGCTACCAATCTTGAATTTTCTCCATAATATTAGCAGTTTAGCACACTTATTTCCAAAAAAATACATTTTCAATACCATATAAATACAGATTTGTCATGTTTGTAGTATCCAGCGAAAGAAAATTTGAGCTTTTCATTTGACAATGCAAATAAATGCAAGCCTTTAAAGGCCCGAGACAGAATATCCAATTGTGTTCGGTGCATTCCATTGCAGCCTCCGAGGTGTGCCTACATAGTCTAGACTATCTACAATCATAAGGCACCATATTTGGCAGGAACATCAAGAGCTTGCTCAAGATCAAAGATCCATCCTCATCAAGCATCAACTGCAATTCTAGCTCATGATGACAAGTATGGAAGTTTTTTTGTTGACAAAGGAAGTTGGCATAAGTAACATAATTTGCAAATTCACGAAGACTATAACAAGTCTCTTTTAGCCTCAAAGGCAGATTTATACACCGTATTTGCCCCTGTAATTTATTTCCTAAGAAAGTTTTAATGACTAGTAGACATGAGGCTGATTGTATGACATCACTAGAACTCAAGATATGAACAACAGCACTTCACATGGATTAATGGACATATGTGAGTCCCGAAATCAGGTATTATAATCCACTAGGTCTCACCAAGTCACCTCTCTTGTGACAGTGAAGTATATGTCATTATATAAAATAGGATCATAAAGGTGGGCAGTGTGCTGAATCTTTATTAAGAAAAAATGAATTACCCCATAGACAAACATTATTAGCAAGTTACAATTCAATCACCTCTCGCAGTTACTGTTCTTTCATTAGACCTGGAATCAGTTGAGTCCTTCCTCTCAATATCTACTGCCAGGCCACTTTTATTTGGTCAGTGGAGTTCCCACATTGATTGCAACATGACTGGCTTATTAAATTATGCTTTTTTTGGTGTGCAATAAAGGTGATAAGGTTTGAACTTAGGATCTCATGGTAATTACTCAAACCTTCCATTACTAGGTTGACCCTAACGGCTAACAAAGTACACTGACTAAAAAACTAGTGACTAATCCTAGAATGCATTTGGGCTTAAGTTACATTTTGTTATTTTCTCCAAAAATGCATCTTGGAAAAGTTCTACTATTTGTCATTCAAACATTTTTTTACCAGAATCTAGAACATTGGCCCAAATATCTGTCCTCAAACTTGCAATTGTAAAATAATAAGCTTCCTGCAGTATGAATCTGATAATAGTGGCTCAGAGATTAGAGAAAGAATGAACAAAAAGATAGAATTTTATTGATGAGATCACCCTTGACACTGGATGAGTGATGAACCCAGGTTAGGGAGAGAAAAAATGAACACAAGTTATTCCTCTAAAGATTTGGGGAACTTGAGAACTTTCTCTCCAATAAAACTGAATACCTCCAATCTTCTGTCACTATCTCTTTTTAAAGCCTAGCTCTGTCAAATTCTGTTAGAATTCTAACTAACAATAACTAGCTCTAACTCCCTCAGCCAACAGAAATCACCTGATTGGGCTTATCAAACAGAACCCTAATGCTTCACCTTGATTAGACAAATAAATAGGCATAAAATTAAGCAGTGAGAATGTAAAACTAAAACACAATAGATAAGCATATGCTATTTTAAGGGCATGAAAAGCAAACCTGAAGACAGTTATAATGAGCATTGTTATGTAATAAACAAGTTTGACTATCCGAAATTTCTTCTCAGCATTAAGTTCCCTAAACACTTCTGTAACATCAATGAGATGCTGCCGTTTCACATACCTGAATCATTGAAATAGAACAATAATGAAACGACAAGAGAACACACAAGCTCATAAGCTATTCCCTGTATGGAAGCAGCCCAATATGCAGGATATAACAAATTAAAAGCTCATGAAAGCAAACTAGTAATGCCAAATAATTAAGCAATAAACCTCAATATAGCAAGACAGTTATAGATTCCAGCTAATTTGTCATTATGAATAATTCAAAAGTTTTAAAGAAGAGAAAAGGAAAATACTATCTGAGAAATGCAGTTTCAATCAAAATATCCAGATCCTGGTGGCAATAAAGAGGGGATAAAACAAAAGTTAAAGTTGCTGACTAGGGCAGTTGAAAATCACTATTCCATGTATTACACTTTCTATCTCCATGATAAATAAAAGTGATAATCAACAGCAGCTATGCTTTGAAAATTTTGCAATGGCTTTAACCTTTAATATCAATTTTACAGCAATACTGGAAAATGAGGTTGAGTTGAGACACACTCTCAAATGAAAAATGTTGTAGGAAACTTTCTGTTATCTATGAATAATAAAAGATAGACAAAGAAGTAGATTCAGACCTATAATTTATATAAAAAAAAACAAGTCAAACTAAAACCCAAAAACTTGTTTGGTTCAAGTTATTGACTTTAACCAAGGAACCTTATCACAAGTGACACTTCTTCAATCTCTTCAAGGTGCTTTGCCTACAAGTAGACTACCCTCCCCTCTCTATACCAGTTCTTAGTCCTAGACCTCCTTTCTACCCCACACACATACACACAAATTAAAAAAAAAAATGAGTTGAGCAAATTTATAAAGCAGGGAAAAAATCATGCAATGTAGTTAATATAATTTGAGCAGTACATGGTTCACTTTCTTGGTGTAAAACGTTGTACTTACAGCATCACATGATAACAAGTAACAGGAGCCGCCATCAAAAACATGATCCAGTGACCTGTGAAGAGGCAAAGAGTGGAAAATAATCCCTGCCCAATAAACTCAGAAACCACAATGTAATTAATCCTGGATGAAGCATCATATGGGTTGATAAAATCAGCTTCCAAGTCAGACAAGATCAAAACCTTCAACCCAAAAAAAGGAAAGATTTTTAGATTGATCAAAGCTAAAAATCAATATGAACGTGAATCCTCTCTTTATATTCAATCACATTTGAATAAAAATAAATGACCTTGGGCAGAGAAAAAAGATTAAAATGGTAAAAGAAAGAAAAGTGAAATACCTGGTAGAACGTTGAGGCTAAAAAGGCTACGTTGAGAGGGAAACAAATCAGGAGCAAAAAGAAAAAATCTAAACCCATTAACTGAGAAGTAGAGAATAGAGATAGGTAGAGTAGATTGATTTTGGAAGAAAGAGATTGAGGTGCAATACAAGACTAGGAAATTTGCGAGAGTTGACGATCTTTGAGTTGTTGGGACCTTGGACACGGACAAGGTGGTGAAACCTCAACACTTGTATTTTCCATGATTGATTTTTTTTTTCTTTTCTTGACAACATAATACAATTATGTTGGGGATAACGATGGTTAGATATCTTAAGGAAGGTGCAGAGATAAAAAGAAAGAGAAGATATGATGTCAAAGATGGAAAAATATAAAAGAAAAATTAAAAGTGTTAGATAAATAATAATGTTACTACGTATATTATTATTATTATTATTATTATTATTATTATGTTAAAATTGAGAATATTAATAATATTTATCAAAATCAACACCTTAATGAATAATCTTATTTTATTAAACTATTTTGTACACTTTTTATTTAATATTTTATAAATATAAATAAATCTTATTTGTTTATTTAAACTAAAAATATTGATGTCAGAAAATAATTTACACACCTTTGTATCTATTATATGGAATATATAAAATTTGAAGTCAAAAAATATTATTTAAGATCACTTATAATTTGTTTGTAAAACACATAATTGGAGTTTGACAAAAGAAGAAAATGTTTCCATCCGATTGCTTTGGGAACATGTCAGGACAAAGCCAACCATTGGTGGAATATTGAAATGTATGTCACTTTTTACCGATGAGAAACAAAGGGGCCTTTGTCTGTTTGATTTTATTATAATTTTTTAAATGGAGGCCAAAAAATAAAATTTCTGATATAAATTCTAAACAGATACTGATCATAGGTTAAGAGAGGAATCATTGTAGCTTTAGGAATGCATTTCCCTGAATGTCATTTCCAAAATATATTATATATTTTTTTTGCATCGATTTAATTTACATTATAAGTGATGTTAGCTTCTTCTTCTTTTTTTTCAAGCCAACTATATTTATTTAAAAATAATTACAGAATTTTTTTGTAATCAATTTTCTTCTATCACTGTTCCTGAATTCTAGCAAGAGCATGGATTCAAATCACAGGTTAAATTAAACCAAAAAATACCATTCTTCTATCACAGGAACCACTATGTAATTAAATTATTTATTTATTTCTATACATTTTTTTCAAAAAATATTGATTTAACCTAAATAATTTAATTTTTTCTTTAAATTTTAATCTTATATTTTATAAGTGCTTTAAATTTTACATTTATTTACCAAAAATTTTAACTTCTATTTTTTAAAAAAATTTGCATAGACCTAATTCATCATAAAAATAACTTTATATTTGAATAAAAAATAAAAAATTTAAAATGGTAACACCAAGATCAAATTTATTTAATTTAAAAAAAAAACTTAATCAATTTCCAAAAAAAATGAAGGATTGAATTTATATATGATCTAATTTATAAGGATAAAAAAGATCAATTCAATTTAAGTGTAGGAGAATGGTATTTTTTGGATTTGGTTAAGACTAAATAATTTTGAGAATTTTGTTCAATTGAGAATAAAATAGGAAAGTAAGAAAATAAATTACTAGTAAGATTACATAATAACTTACAGCATTTGTATGAAAAGTACATTTTATGTATTTTTAATTAATCTACATTTGAAATTTGGTAACGTTGATCCCTTTAATTTATTTTTGACGATTTTGATATTTTTAATTTTAATATTTTACTATTTTTTATCCTTATAATAATTTCATCTAATTTTTATTAACTATTAATTTAACTTAAATTTTAAATTAAAAATATTAATTTAACTGTATTTTTCTAATTTTATTGATTTATTAATTATTTAATAAAAGAATAATGAAAGAAAAAATCATAAAATTTCAACTTTTGAAAGTCAAAGTCAATTAAAAAGTATAAAAAAAATCACCCATTCCTAAAATTAGGAAAACTAAAACTACGTTTATTTCTCCAGGTTAACTTTGTCGATAATAGAAAATAAACAATTCAAATTTAAAATGCACAAACTCCAAAGCAACTTGGACAGTAGTGAAAAAAAAATTCTGTCACAAAACTCTGTTACTGAATTATAAAAACAGGCACTAAAATTACAGTGAAAGTCAAGAAAGTAATATACCTATCTTTTATTACGAGAATAAAAACCTAAGAAAATATAGGAATGACACTTTTTCATAAACAAAATATAAAAATTAAAATAAATATTACCTTAAAAGTATAAAAAATATATTAGCCAACTTCTTAATAGTATTCAGCAAGCTAATAGGTTGGATAGTATACTGATGAAGCAGAGATATACCATGTCCATGAATAAATTTATAAAAGTGATCTTCTTGTTAAGATCATGGCCAGTATGGTGCAGATAAATTGATGGGCCTACAACTGCAAATGATGGGCTACTATATATTTTGGGCCTAACTTTCCATAGTTATTCAAAATTCACAATATTGAGTTCCCTTAGTTATTTTACTGCAGGGATCTGTTGAGGCCATTATTTCTGGACCTCGTATGCGTGTCTATCTGGCCCATTATTTACACAAATTATTTTAAAATAACATTTTCTTTTACCGTCATTATCATTATTTACAACGTGTTACCTTATAATTAACAACAACTTTATCTTAGGAAAAAATAAATTCACTCTCGTTATCCGCCTCAACAAAAAATAAAAATCCATGAGATCCAATTTTTACATACAGAAGGTTCATTCTACACAGAACCATTCTAATTCATGCCATCACCCATTTATAAAATTAAGATAAGCTACCGTTTAAGAAAATTACACTAATGCTGGCCTAAAGAGAAAAAAAAAAATACAGATAAATTACATGAATTAGAAAGAGCAACTATAACTGCAATATTTTAATTCATTCTGCTATATAACCACTCGCCCAATGCACGGTATCACAGAATGCGTTCAGCGGTAAAATTCGTTGTTTGCAGAAGCCCTGGTTGCCTGTGAGGCTATGACCAGAAGAGGGAGCAAAGTTATACAGTGCAACAAGTAAAAATTTAAGTTAAAATAAATATGAGAATTTAAAATGTGAGATAACTTATAGAATCTATTTACTAAATTTTGAAATTACATTGTTAAAAAGAAATTTATTTATATTGTATAAAATAAATAATAATAATAAAGATGAAGATTAAATGCATTAATATGAAAGAAATAAGATAAATATATTTTTTTTTAACTTTGTGACCATATGTAAATTAATTCTTAAAATTTAAAATACGTAAATGAATTTCTTAACGATTCTAAAAGGTATAAACCCTTTTTTTTTTTTATAAAAACCATAACTTAATAGAAATTAACATGATTACGTTAATAAAAAAATACTTGCGTATATATTATTGATAATTAAGTCAATTTCAACTAACAAATGTCAACATAATTGGTAGGCAATTATATTCTTTAAATATGTTGGTCGATATTCAAATATTGAATGAATAAATGACTTATACATCTTAAAATAAATAGTTTCAAACTATTTGTTGGATACTACTTTTTAGTATGTGCACAAAAAATCGAGTCAATTTCATAATTCCTAAGAAATCCAACTTGTCTTTGTACTTTAACAATGAACATCCAACCATAATACTATTTAACTTTAGCTAAAGAAAAATTGAATTGGATTTTAAGATAAAACAGATGAAGATTCAGCGAAGCATATTTGAAGAAAGAGGTAGACACCATTTTCAACCATCCCAATTTTTCTTCAAAGTTACTGTCTCCTTATACGAATTCTTTAGTTGGGGTGGTGAAATACCGATTTGTCAAAGGCACCCGAATTTTACTGCACCTATTGATGGTTGGTGCTTCTACATTCTGTTAAGAAAACCAGGTAAAGAAGAAAATAGGTATTCCATATATATTACAGATTGCCTATTTTAATTTCAGAGCACTGATTTCCATTGTTATTAGCATTAAGACTTAAGAGTGACATAAGTTGTACTCAAAAATATTCATACAACAACTTTTGCATGCACAAAAATTATCACCCAAGAAGAATTGAAAAATTACTCAGGGAATTGGCTTATGTTGGCACCAGGGAAGACATATATTTGACGGAACAATTACCTATGGTCTTGATATAAGGTGTTGATCCTGTAAGGGTTTTTTTTCTTTAGGGTTATGAAATTAGATTGACTGTGTCTTCATAGATGAAAGGGTATTTTCATCATAAATTATTCATCCATACTTTACGTGTCAATTTCGGTTAGAATCATAATAGAAAATTTATTTTGCATCTTTTAGAACCATTGAAAAATTAATTTATATATTTTTAAATTTCAAGATTGATTCACAAATAACTTAATGTGAAGTTTTTTTAATCAATTATATATCTCTACTTTTACAAAGTCTAAAACATATTTCAATCCTAATGATTAGATAATTATGATTTTAAAACATAGTTTGAAATTAAATATCCTTACAAATTATTGTCAGCAGTCAGAGGCTAGAGTGAGACAAGCATGTTTTATCCTTTGGTTTAATTGAAAGGTTGAACAACACAAAATGTGTATCATAGTAAGGCCTTAGAAAGAATATCTCACAAGTGTCTGTCTTATATTAAACCATCTCCGTTTTAAGTGAATAAAATATAATTTTTATTGGTATATATAATGAGGAATTTTTTTTTTTATACAATTAAGAATGCGATAAGTTTTAAATAAAAATTTTCATATAATATTTTAATTGTAATATTTTATTATTAAATCAATAACAATAGTTTATAAGAAAGATTGTTTAAAATTTAGGATAAAATGTTTTTTTATCTTATTTTATTTTTATATTTATTTAATTAATAAGATATGATAAATTTATTCTATTATTTTATCATATGATATATTTTTATTTTATTAAAAAATAATAATATTAAATAATATTTTTTTATAATGTCAATAATAATAATAAAATAACAACAATAATAAATTTTATTAATGTCAAATTTATTATTTTTATTATTTTTATTATTCTTTCTTGTTTAATTGTGTATATCTTTCATCTTATATTTTTTATCTTTTCTATAACATTACATCTCTGACATTTATTTTTAATTTCTTAAAATAAAGTTAGAGCATCATACTTTTTAATTATTTTTATTAAAAATTATAAATATTTAGTTAAATGTTATTTAATAAAATTATATTTTTTTAATAAAAAATAATTTATAATTTAAATATAATTTATACTGTTTTCTCATTATTTGATTCATTTAAATATATAATATAATATGATATCATAATATTACCCAATTTATTATTTTAATATAATATAAAATAAAAATCATATTTATATCCTATTATATTCTAATTATCAAACGAATTTTTTTAAAAAAATTAAATCTAAAAATTTATATAAATCATTTTAATTTTTTAAAATTATAAGATGAATTTTAATCAATTAATAATAAAAATGAAAGTTAAACTTATTTAACTTGTTGAAAAATGCTTTGATTAAAATTGATGATTAATAATTATTAGGCCCCTTAATTTTTGAAAGAATGAAAAAAATGACTACTATAATTTACAAGGAAAGGGATGGAAGGAAATGCTTGTTCACGTGTCTATGTTTGACACCACACAAACGTACCTTTTTGCGTCACTTAGGGAGAGGGATTTGAATGCGAGCCCGCTGGAGTGTGCCTTTCAACCTTTCTTCCTCTCTTTTTTTTTTTTTTCCTTTCTGGCTTTCTTTTCTCTTTATCTTTATCATCACAAGAGGTACCACGGCAGAAACAGACAACAGGACCGCTATTTCTATTAATACTATAAATTATTTTTCAACAATATCACAAGAAACGCAACAAAGAGATAAAAATTAATAGTTTTTTTTATTATTCAAGAGTCAGATATTTTCATATAGTTCATGTGACCATAAGAGTTTGAGTTAATCTTAATTACAAAAATCAATATTCTTTTAGTTTTAAATTATTGTGTTTCATATAAAATTGAATCAAGTAAGAGAGAAAAAATAATTAGTATAAAGCAATAAAGTCAGGATTAGATTCTATCCAAAGTTGCCTTTCTGGGTTCCAAACGAGAGAAATCAACCTATTGGAATTCTATGGTATTTCCTTTAAGAATCAAATGATCTTAATTTTTCCTCATTCGGGAATCAGAGAATAACGAGGCATATTTCCATTGTATATGATTCTTGGTACCCAGACTGGATTTGTTCCATAATTGACTCCACATGGATTGTCAATATTCATCTCAACGACACAGATAGAGATTGAAATTGGATCTATGCGTTATGCAATGTTCTGCTTTATTTTTACTCAATAAAAGAAAAGGGAATGAAACAAAACAGCTTTGTTTCTCTTGCACAATAAGGAAATATCTTTTCAAAATCAGTTTATATGATTTTGAATTTTAATTAAATGCAATACTTTTTTGTACCATTTTCCTCAGCATGAAGTTACGTATTTTTTATATTTTGTGATATTCTGCAAATTTTATATCAAATTAAATTTTTTTAAATTAGTTATTCAATTGAAAACAATATTTGTACGATTAAAATGTTTATAAATTACTATTAAAATAATATTATATTGATTTATTTTATTTTATTTTTTCAAAATTTAAAGTTCCAATCTTTTATCTAAATCAATATTTTATTAATTTTTAAAAAATTATATTTTTATTTATAAATATCTTTACATGCAATGGATGAATAAAATTAAAAACTGTTTCTAATTTGGAAATTGGTATTCTTATAAAAAAATATTAAAAAGGGATAAATAATAGGTGCTTCAAATTGATAAATAAGCCTGATTGCATATGCTTGATAAAATATTATTTTTAAAATTTTATAAATTTTAAAAAAATAATTATTTTTAAAATAAACTAATATGTTGATAATTAAATATTTTTAAATATTAAAATTGGAATTTGTGAAAGATTTATGATAGGAGAAAAAATGTTTAATTTAAGTAAAAAAAATATGTATTTATAATATGTAAGAAAGTATTTTAAGATTGTATTTTAAAAAAATTATAGGTGATTGGTTTAATTTATCTTGTTGAATTAATGAAAAAAATTAGATATTTAGTAAAAATATATATATATATATATAGCACACTTAATTTATAAGATATTTAAATAAAGTATACTAATGAGATATGAATATTGTTATGCCTAAATATGGAATATATGTACGGGTGAAGAAAGTAACATGATATTAGTGGTAATTTTTGCTATATTTTTTTAGATTTTTTAATAAATTTATTATTGTTTTAGAAATTAAACATTAGATTAAGGTTATTTAAAAAATATTTTTTATTTAAAGTTGAAATAGTATATATTATATATTTTGAATTGATGTTATTCATATGTTTTATGAAGGATGGACGACACATTTTTTTATCATATGATAAATAGATGATAAAGTTTTCCTTGTTACATATCTAATTATGTAACATAAGTGAAATACATTTAAGATCAAGTCAAGTGGTTATAGTAATATAGGGAGATGAGATAGAACACCATAGTGCCACCGGAGTAGTGATGTCTTCTTGATCATGCATTATCATAAATAGGTTGACAATAAACCGAATCAACTTAAAATTAATTTGAAATTTGACTGGATAATTAATTTGTTGAACTTGATTCATGGACTAAATAAGTCAAACTTAAGCTAAAAATTAAATTTATTAACTAAATAAACTGAACCTAAACCTCGACTTGTTTGGTTTATGAACTAGTTCGTTATATATATAAATTAAATTTATATAATTATTTTGCTTTTTATAAAATAGATAAAATATAGAACATAATATATATATATATATATTATAAGAAGTTATATGTTTAGAATTTTGTTAATTTTAAAATTAGTAACAAAATATAATTTTAAAATGTTTAATGTACAAAATAGTTGTTTGATTTATGAATTATTAATAATAATATAAATATAAATATAAATATTTATTTATCTTATATAAACTATAATTATATTTATATTTTTCAATTAAATAATCATTCTGTCAAAATTATATTAATAAATTACAAGTTTTAAATGTTGTGAATTTAATTTCTTTTAACTTTTAGTTTACGTGATTTGAGTTAATGAACTAGTGAGCCGAACCAAGTTATTCAGGAGTTTGAGTCGAGTCGAGTTGAGAAAAAAAATTCATTTCAAACTCGAGTTGAGTTTTAAGTCGGATAAATTTTTATTAAGTAGAGTCGACCTGAACCTGATTCAACTCATTTCTAGTCCGTAAGGATACAATAAGTTTGTCTCTCTTATGTGTGCAACAAAGTTATCATATTTCTATAGTTCGTAACTAGTATTGTTTTGATCTTAGATATGTTGGTAAATTTTTTTCGAATAACCTTGATTAGGTAAATATTTTCTCAAACAATCTTATATGATCACGTAAGAAAAAGACTTGACACATAAAAGAATGTTGAATATGGTGCCGTAAAAAAAATAAGACTTTTCTTTCTTTCAACACTGATATGTTATTGAGACACCTAGTGTTGAAGATAAGTATATAGATAAACATACCAAGACTTATATTGGTTCATCCTTATCAATTTACGGGTTAGATACAGTTCATATTACCACACAATTTACGGGTGTGACGAAGTAGTACAATCAGAATGTATTAAAATACACCTAACAAATACTACCTTGGATGTTTTTACACAAAACTCTTCAGACTAAATGTTTAACCAAAAAATAGACAAAACATGTATATGCCTATATTAAATTCAATATTACAACAAGAGTAAATGTAACAATATAGCTCAAATTGTAAGTAAATAAGACAATTCAATATGTATCACTTAGTTAATGTTAGTTATTTTTTATTCTTGAACTTTGATTTTTATACAGTGGAGACAAAGTAATTGTTGGAATACAAACAAGATTTACAACTTTTGTTTGTATATTGAATGCATGATCTTCGATCAAGGAAAAACAGACCGCTTCTTTTGTTTGAACTACTATATGCATTAATTTTAATTTGTTTGAACTATTATATCCAAAGTTTCTTTTTAAATTTGAATTTTCCATGCTTGCACAGTTCGTTTCTTTTCATAATTATAGATTCAAAAATAATTTTATTATAAAAAGCCTTAGTTTAATATTTTATATAATATATATTTATTTTTTATTAAAATAATAAAATATTTTAAAATATCTTGAAATATTTAAACTCTTGTATCTATCAATTAGCATAAAATCTATATACATATATTTTTATTATCAATTAAAATATTAGATAAATATTATATTTTAAAATTTATTTTTCAACTTTATTTTCAATTCAATGATTAGAGACAAAAACAAGTTACATTATTTAGAGAAAGTTTATAATCATTTTTCAATATATCTAAGAAAATTAAACTGGTTAGTTAACTAATTTTTTTTTAAAAAAATTATTTAGTTTAAATTTTAAATTTTAATTTATTAAAAAACTTTTAAATTTAAGAGTTAATTTATTAAAAATAATAATAATATTATTATAGATATTATTATTACCAAGATAATATATTTATTTTATTTAAAATTTTTAAATTTAATAATTTACATATTAATGTAAATTCATTAAGTATATTTAAAAAAAAATTAAATTTATTTAAAATTTTATTATAATTTTTTAAAAAATAAGTTTACAATTTAAATCAAACTTTAAATAAGAACTAAAATATAAATTAAAAAATTAAATTATAAATTAAAAAATTAATTTTTAACAATGTTTGACAAAGTAAATTTTACTATTTTTTACGGATTGATGTAAGTGACAAAAAATGTATAAATTATTCAAAAAATCAAAGATTAATTTGAAGTCACCAACTTCTAAATTTAAAAGAAAAAATTTATTATAAATGCAACCAGTATTATATATTTATTTATATTTTTAAATCAGTTTTTTAAAATTTATTTTTTATTAAATAAAATATATAAATAAATAAATAATAAAATTTACAATTGAAAAAATCACTTCAATCAAAATACATAACAATACATGATTTTATCTAACTAATCAATAATAGGTGGATTGCAACTAAAAAAAATGTTAAGAGCGTCTTGTATTGATTACTTATTTATTTAATTACAATTATCGGAAGTATTGCATGTCATGATATATAACTTTGTGTTAAAATTTAAAAGTGATGGAATAAGTTTACAAGAGTGATTTATAATATTTTATAATTTTATTAAATAAAAATTTTAATATAAAGTTTATTAAAATAATTTATGGTATAAAAAATTTTAAATTAAATTATCTAAGATTTTTATTCAAGTACAATTTAAAATCCTAAATGCGTCTTCTGAAAAATTAAAAATAAAAATGATTAAAAATGAAGGTTAGCAAAATAATAATGTAGGTAGTTTTTTTTTAGTATTTTATTTTTTAGTAAGTCATACGAAAATCAAATCTTAATGGATATATTTAAAATTTTTAATTATTTTTAAAATGAATAATCTTATTAATAACTTATTTTTCATAGTTTTTATATTTTAAAAAAATTATAAATTTACAATTTTTATCATAAACCGAATACTTTAATGAAGTAAGACACAAGTTAATATTATAATTTTTTTTAATAATTAAATTCAATTATTATGTTTATATTTAAATATTATTTAATTGTTATTAAACGTACACTATTATTTAAAGAAAAAATATTAGGTGATTAATAACCGATTTTTTTTATATATATTTTTTCTATTATTTTTTATGAGATTATGTATGTATATATATTTTTAATACAGAAACCATTTCTGCTTAATTTTAACAAGGTTTCTAAATAATAATAAAAATTATGCAAAATATTTAGTAATTACATATTTATAATTTAGATCCAAAATTATTTATTAAATTAAACTAAATTTTCACTAATTAATTAATATGTTGATTTATTTTAATTTTTATATATATAGTTACTAAAACATATTTAATGGTGAAAGATTAGATATCAATATAATTTATATGAGATTTTAAATTTAAATTTCATTATTTTGTTATTGTAAAAAATGCTCATATAAATTTTAAGATAATTTTTTCATGCATTTCTTTAACCTAGTTCTTTTATTTTTAATTTTTTTCATATTAAAATAAGAAACATGCATTTGAAAAAATTTGTATCTAAGACTATTATGAAAAATATTTTATATATTAAAATTATTTGTATGCTGGTTAAAAAATTAATATAAAAAATAGAACTTACAAATTTTAATTATTTTTTTATAATGATTATTAAATCTATGTAAAGAATGATATTTTATATTAATGATAAACTTAACTAATATAAAAATATATCAATTTATTTATTTTCATTATAATCTTGACCAATATAAAAATATATATTATTAATAATTAAAATTATCTTAATATTTTTAGCTAATATTTTTATGAATAGAATATTAATTTTATATTTGGATAAAATATTTTAATATTTTATAAAAGTTTAAATATTTCTAATTGAAATATATATTATTTGGATAAAAGATTTTAAATTTATTGTATTTAAAATTTTTTATTCGGATAGTGAATTTTAAGTTTATTAAGTTTTAAATCATTGCATTTTAAATTTATTATTTAGATTAAATAATTTAATTTTTATCACCTACAAAATTTTATTTTTAAATATTTATAGATTTTTCTTAATTTTGCTATTAATTTTTGCTCATCAATAAATTTAAATATATAAATATTTTTATTATACAACATATTTAAACAGGATAATAATTTAATAAATGTACATAATTAAAATAACATTAAAATATGATCATATCATTTAATATTAAAAATTATATTCAAAGATAAAATAAAAATAAAAAAAATAATATGAAAAAATAAGATCATAAAAATAAATTTAAATTTTTTTAAAAAATTAAATTTTATTCTATTTTAAAAGAATTTAGATTTTAATTTTATTTTAAATGATTAAAATATTTTCTTAAAATTTATAAAATTTAAAATTTTGTATAAAATAATATTTAAATGAAATATTTTAATTAATAAAATTTTAAATTTTTAAAAGAAATATTTTTTCTTCTTAAAATATTTCATCTAACATAAAGGAAAAAAAAGTTTTTAACAATTTTTAACCAAAACAAACTTTAAACCATTTATTTATACATAAGCTTTTTATCATAAAATTTAAACCATTTATTTATATATAAGCTTTTTATCATAAAATTTAGTAAAGTAGGTTATTAAAGTTGCAAATTTCGCTGTACCATTGTTTAAGTTGCAAGATGCTAGTACCATTTATGATATAAACGGTATAAGACCCAAAGATTTAAATATGCAACTAATTAGTCAATGCCAACAGATATTCATACATATTTAACCACATTATTCTACTACAACGGTTAATATAACAATGTGCACTTGAAAAATGAGGGATTAAAGTATGCATATTTGATAAAATTCAAATAAAGATTTGTTGTATTTTATATGATGAAATAGTTAGTTGGTTGTTAAGAATTTTTGAGGTTATAAAAGATTAATCATTTTAAATAAAAAATTAAAATTTATTTAATTTTTAATACTTAAATTTTAAAAAATAATAAATATTATATTAATAAAATAATAGCATAATAAAAAATATAAATTTTAACTTTAATTAATATAAAATACAACTTTTATGATAACTTTAAATTTTTTATTTAAATAATAAATATTTTTATTTTTATTTTATTATTATTTTTCTTTACTTTTTTATTTTTCACTCACATAATTCAAATATAAAAAAATTAAAAATTTAAACTAATTAACTCTTAAAGAGTTATATGAGAAGTCAACGTCCAAACATAAAAGTGGGAGGTAAATAAGTTGGATAACAATTGATTTATGATTTGATTTGTATAATAAATTGATATTTGTGTAATAAATTAATAGGTTTAAATTTTTTAAAATTAGATGATCAAGTAAAATTTAGATTAACAACAAAATTTGTCTAGCCTATTTAGAAACATATTTATCTTTATTTATTATGTATTTATATTTATTTTAATATATTATATTAATATATTTATATAATTTGTTAAAAATTTATTTTTTAATATATAAATAAGATTTTTTAGCTAGATAATTTTTTCTTTATCCTAATAAATAGAATTTTTATATCTATCTATCTCTATACTTCTAAAGCTCAATTTTATATATTCTCAACTTTATGTAAGAAATATATGTTACTACAACAAATCATCTAATGTAATATAAAAAAATAAATAAATAATTTTTTTAATATTTATTATAAATATTATGTACGTTATTTTAATTTTATAAATATTTTATATTTTATTTTTATTTTTGCGTATATTTAAATTTATATTTACATATGTGCATGTTGCATGCATAAATATATATATATATATATATATATATATATATATATATATAGTACTTAATATAGATATTTTAAAATTATTTAATTTATAATATGATATTTATTTATATATTTTTATTTTATATATTATATTTTATTGTATATGCGATGTAACATATAACGTTACATAAATTTAAAATGATATACTAAATTTATTATTTATTAAATAATTTTAATTTATTTTTTTACAAGTAGTATAACAAAAATTAGATTAATAAATTTTATAACTTAAAAAATATTAAAATATATTTTTATAAAATATTTTAAATTTATGAACCTTTTAAATAATTTATGTATACAAATTTTAAATATATTTAATAATTTATTTATTTTTCAGATTTTAAATTTAAATTTTTTTAATAAATTATTTATATAAATTTTAAATTTATTTATTATTACTTTTAAATGTAAGATTTTAAATATATTTATAGGTATAATAAGATTTAAAACAGATCATATCTTAACAAAAAGTCTATAACCAATAACATATAATATATGTAGACATCCAAATTTTTTAAAAATAATATTTCAAATTTCAAATTTAACTTCTTATAAACTTAAAATCAACACAGTTTGAATTCAAAACTTTTAACATTTTAGAAAATAATAAAATGTCACTTTTATTTTTTATTAAAGTGTTTCATTTTTATTCTTAATTTAAAAAATTTAAATTATAATTCATTCATTTTATTATCTGTGTTTTACATTGTTTTTTGTGATTAATTTTTATAAATTATATATTAATTTTTATTATTAAATATTATATAAAATATTTATATATGTTTAATGTATAATATGTTAAAATTTTATCCATTTCATTCATGCTTGTACTCATCTTTATCATTTTTATGATACTGATAAATAAATTTTTAAATATTCTATGATTATCATAATTTTTTTAATTGACTTATCATAAATTAATATTCTATTTATTAAAATTAATTTTAAAAATTAATATAAAATAAAAAATTAATAACTTAATTTTTTAATTAAAAAATAAAAATAGATACATTAATAAAATAAAAAAATTATAATTATAATTCATGTTAGTGAGTATGAGTGGGAAGTAAAATTCACTTATGAGACGGGAGACTGGTGTGCACAGAATTCTGTACAGCATTGCCTAGTGTTTTTCACTTTCCTTTCAAGATTACTTTCACTGGCGCCGTCTTTCCAAATATAAAACTCCAAGCTCTATTCCTTGTCTCCAATGTTCTGATATTCACCAACTTACCATTTTTTTTACTGTTGCATACTGATGAATTCAGAGCATCAATTCAATTCCATTTAATTTAAAATACAAATTTATTTAATCAAATTTAATAATTTTTAAATTTGATTTGTAAATATAAAATCAAGTTTAAGATATAAATTACATGACTAATTCTTATTTTAAATATGTGTTAATGATTATAATAACAATAAAATACTGATATTAGTTTTTATATTTTATCAAAAATATAAATTTATTCTTAAATTTTTATATTTATTTTATATAATGATTAAATTAAAATGTATTTTAAATATGATTTATTTAGATAATATACATATATAACTAATATACTTTATAAATTATAAAAATAAAGATATGAATTGTTCATAAGTTTACTTTGATCCAATCAAATTAAAATTAAATTTTAATGTTTTGTTTCCATCTTTTTTAACTTGTATGCAAATTTATTTTAATTTATTTATTAAAGAGAAAAAAAAAAGATAAAACTTACACCTGTTGCCGTGTATGTTATCTTGTATTCTATTACAACATAATTTATTTATAAAAATTAAAATGCCTTATGTATTAAATAAAAAATAAGCTAATCTATTTAATTAGTTTAAAATTTTGTTAAACTAGAATAGCTTTATTTAATAGAGGAATTTATTTTAAAAATTATAATATTTATCAAAATATCATTTCATTAGTATTTTGATTTTGATTTTATTTTTAATGATTTGTATACAAAGTAAAAAATATAGTTTTATTAATTCTTGTATACAAATTTTGAATAAATTTGACAAAATAAATAAGCTAATCTAATTAATTAATTTTAAAATTTGTTCAATTAAAATGGCTTTATTTAGTAAAGAGACTTATTTTACAAATTTATAATATTTTCAAACTATCGTTTCATTTAGTATTTGAATTTATTAGTTTCTAATATAAAATTTTTACTTAATAAAGTTTATATATTATTAATGTAACATACCGTAAGAACCAGTTAAAAATTATTATGGATGTAAATTTTAAAATATTATTATAAAAAATTAATAAATTTTAATTATATAAAATGGATAAGAATATAAAATTTTGTAAATTATAAATATATTTAAATTAAATTTATTAATATTTTTTTATCACTGTTTTATTAGAAATACTTCTTTAAAAAACAAAAGATAATTATTTAAAAATATATAATTATAAAATTTCAAATTATAATCAATTAATAACAATAATAAATATAAATATTTATTTTATAAATATTATAAATAAACAACTGTTTCAATTTTTAATAAATTTTAAAATTTTATTTTTAGAATATTCATTAGGATGATTCCCATAATAATAACAATATGATAGTTTTATTTTAAAATATTATAAACATCTAACTATCTTAATTATAATATATTTATATTTTATTTTTATTTTTATTTAAAATTTTAGAATATTAATTACTGTGATCCTAATTGTTATTATTCTCAAGGTTCATTGATGTTTTAATTAAAACAATTTTAGAAGTTACATAGCACATTATTCACCACAATTAATTGAAACATTGATTACATTGAGAAATTAGTATTCTACTTTATCCCAATAAAAATAATATGATATTGAGGCGAAGAACTGGAGGTTAAATAATATTGTTAATGGGAACTTAAGAACCTAATTCATCAGCCATGTCTTATTTGTCATAATTTATGATATTATTTGTGAAAGCAAGAGCTATTGATCATCTATAACTTTGAAAAGGACTATAAATTAGGTTTATTCTTTTAAATGATATCACTTTATTAAAATTACGAAGAGATTGGTGGAATACTTTTAATAATGTTTTAACATTAAAGTTATTTGATGTTGATTATACCACAGAGTAATAATTTAAAATTGTGAAATAAAATTTATATATTCAGACCTTATATAAAAAAGCTATACATAAGAAATGTTTTTATATAACTACAAAATGTAAAACATTTTGTATAAATATATTTAATATGAAATTTGTAATTATTAAATATTTCAAAATAAGAAATAATAGTAACATAAGTGTTGAGTAATAATTATATGTGAAAACACATCAAGTATATATCTGTTACATACTTTGAACCTTGAATGAAAGTTAATCTAGATGCTAAGTAACTATTTTAGTAAAAAACGTGTCGATATAAATTAAACTTAAATTCAATTAATCCAAAACCAAATAATTTTCAAGTGTTTTGTAAATAATAATAATAAAAAAGAAAATATGCTGTAAAACTGTAAACCTAAACCATCAGTGCAAGAGTGTTCCCCGTCTTATTAAATGGATTTAGTAAGGTCAAGTCAAGATTGACAAGTAGCCAGTGATGGGCCGCTTTGCTAGTTTACTACCATCCAATCACTGTTTACTTAAATAAAATGCATTAACTAACCTAAAAATATATAATCAGTCTTATTAAATTTAAAATTGTACGACCAAATACTTTACCAAAAAAAAAAATTGTACTTGTAAATAAATTTTAAAACGTAGGCAATTAAAGTAATATTTTGTGTGTTTGGAATTATCAAGTAATCTAAGAACAGACAGATAGTATCTGGTCCTGTGACGCCGGTTGATGTGTTCCCCTACTCTCTCATTGGCCGAATCCGCTGCAAAGACAATATTAAATATTTGCCTCTTCTCTTTCTCTCTCTCTTCTTCTTCTTCCACCTTCTCACTCTATCTCTACCTCACATTCACAAGATCTTGGTTGCTCTTGCTCTTCTTTCAAAAAGTGAACTAATCAATCTGAAGCAGCACTAACTCATCTTTATTTATCTCCACGCCTACACATATCTGCTTGTCCTTTTCACTGCTTCGGTGTTTATCTGTTCGGCTTCTCACAACACCGACCCCTCAACCTTCCCTTTTATATCCTTCTTTGAATTTTGTGCAAGCCAGCCTTTCCTTTTCTTCCCACTCTGGTACCTTCTTGCACACAGGAACATTTTTTTTTTCCTTTTTTATCTCTCGGTATTTTCCTTCATGATTCTCTAGCGTCTCATATCACCTTGTCTTGTTATCTTTTAGCAACCGAGTCAATCGGAAAAGCACTTTGACAATGGATTCGAATTCCCGTTATCAACTTCACCAGCAGCACCAACCTAATTCCGGGTTACTTCGCTTTCGTTCTGCTCCTGCTCCAGTTCTTGCAAATTTCAAAGGTGTTGTTGCTGCCAGTAGTGGTAACCCGTGGGAGGGTTCGGAACAGGTTTTGAGATTCTTGAATTCCGGAGATAGCAACGAAACCTCGTCACCTAGCTTACGAGAATTTGTTGACAATAATAAGGGTTCAGATAATAATAATAATAATAATAATAATAATAATAATAATAACGATAATAAATCGGCTAACGAGTCATCAATTTTATCATCACCTCTGAACCGTATGAATTCCCAGCAGGGTTATAGCACTTCTGTTTTACCCTCTCGCTATCCGAGGCATAACTCTGGTACGGTGGGTTCCATGGGAATGGATCAACTCAAAGGCTTTAATTCTCATCTTCTCAGGCAGAGTAGCTTCCCTGTTGGCAATTTCGCTAACAACATCTCCTTTCAGAATGGTATTGTACTTGTTCTGCTCTGCTGCTTATGCAGTTTTTGGTGAATAATTTCTTTTTTCCCACTTTTTGGTAATTTTAATGTTTACTAAATGTCTTTTTTTTTTTTTTTAATTAGCAGTATGTCAAATATGTTTTATGCTGAATGAAATAAAATTTGTAGATGGTTGTGGCTAGACCGAGTTTAATTTTAATTGCAAGTTCTGGCTTTTTGAAATTAGACAAGAGGTTGCATATAAAATTATTTGAGTCTTGACTTGGTAGCCTAAGATTTGATTCTATACAATGGATATACTTTTATCCAATTTATGGTTGATTGGAATTTGATGATTCAGGTACACACACAAAATGATTTGATGATTCAAATTGTGTATACATGGCATTTGTGGTATTCAGCTTTACTTTCTCATGGTTCCCCTCCCCCCTCCCTATTTTTTTATCTTTCTAAAGCTGTGGTGTTGTCAGGGATACAATATTGGAAATTAGAACTTAAGTTTTTCATACATTTAGAGTATGTAGTAACTTGAATTCGAGGATACATAAAGTTTTGGGTTTTGGCAGACATGTTGTTATGATGTAGGACCGACCCCGTATGTCATAAGAAAGAATAAGTTGTTACTGAGAGGTTATATATATTTGTAAATTGTAGGATATGATACTATGAAAGATGTTGGAAACTACGGTGGGGTGAGTGGAAGTGATGATGAACTTGGTCTATCTATGAACAGAATGAAGAATCATATTAGCTTCTCATCAATGTTATCACAGACCTCCAAAATGGGGAGTGAGGGCATTGGTGCAACTGACCCTGATGAAAGGAGACAGGGATGTAGCAATGGTGATGCACGATATTTTGGCCAAGGAGGATTCCCTTATACTTGTTGGAATGAGACGTCACACCTCTTAGATAAACTCACTGGCTCCAAAAGACAACGAAATAGTAATGATGAATTACTTTCTGAGGCTCAGGTATGTAAGATCTTCAATTTTCTTGTGGTATAGTTCCAGTTTCATTTCTGGTTCTTCATATAAATATGCTGTCATACTCAGAATGAAGAGCTAGGAAATCAAGTTCATGCACTATCGCATCACTTAGATTTGCCAAGAACGTCATCGGAGGTGTTTTCTATGGAAAATTTGCTTCAGTTTCCAGATTCTGTTCCCTGTAAAATCAGAGCAAAGAGAGGCTTTGCTACTCATCCCAGAAGCATTGCCGAAAGGGTAAGGATATATTATCTATATATGCCAAACATGTATTTTTACGAACGTTTGGTACAGTCAAGTTATACGAATTAAAATGAAATACTATAGTACTTATCCTTTCCGTTGCCAAAACTATAAGAAATAGATGATTAAAGCAAAAACTAAGTTAAAATCAACTTATGTACCTTTAATTTAGTTTATGAGAGATCTTTTTTAAAAAGAAATATGCACAAGTTAAATTTAACTTATGAGAGAAGTTTAATTCATTTGATTTTTTTTTTCTATAAGTATTTATTGATAATTTTGTTCAGAATGGACCTAATTTATAAAAAGATTATTCTAACTAGTAGTTGTTTTCAGGTGAGAAGAACTCGGATCAGTGAACGAATAAGAAAATTGCAAGAGCTTGTTCCAAACATGGAGAAGGTCAGATTCATCACACAAGTTGATTTGCCCTGGGAATAATAATGTATTCTGTATAATGCTAACATTCTTTAGTTTTTGGCAGCAAACCAGCACAGCAGAAATGTTGGACTTGGCTGTAGAATACATAAAAGATCTTCAGAAACAATTCAAGGTACTCAAAAGGAAAAGTTAATATAGATCTCCTTACTCATAGTGCAGTTAATGACTCGTTCATGCATGCATTAACATCTTTAATTAACTTTGTGCAGACTCTGAGCGAAAAACGTGCAAAATGCAAATGTATAAACATGCAGAAGTCAGAAACAGATCAAATTGCCTGAGTTTCTTTTGTACAGGTAATAAAAGGAAATATGCAAACATGGATAGGCCCGGGTCTTATATTTTCATGTGCTGAAAAAGAAGTAATAAGAAAAAAAAGCTAATATAAGATGCTATTGTCTTTATTGAATGTAACACATGCAGAAAGCCAGATTTTAGTTCTTCGCTACAACATTGTGGCATTTTAAGTTAACGGGGTTTCCACCACATAGACAATAAATCAAATAGCTTAATTTGTAGTTTTGTATACAAGAATTCTAATGTATTCATTTTAACATTATTTTTTTTCCCTATAGTTATGAAAGATTTCATACAGAATTTGGATGAGAAATGTTTGTCGGTTCCCATTGGAAAATGATTAAATACATCTCTCTTGCTGCATTTAATGGGAGTGAGTATATAAGAGGATTAATGTGCATGACTATTCTGGGAGAGCATAGAGATTGTATATGCTAGAACTAACAGGTTGTACGAAGAAACTATAAAGTATAGATAATACCGGAGTGATGCAAGTATGACGTATGAGGTGGTTTAGCTTTGATCCTTGCACAGAGATTTTGGAAAATAGTCAAAGAATCTGATGTAAATGCAGGTTGAAATAGGTGTATTCGTGAAAATTATAGATTAAGTTTAGAAGGTTAAAATATTAGTTGAAACTTTAAAGTATTTAAAAAATTAGCTGTTAAATTATTCTGTAAATATAATGATATAAAATATATTTAATTATTTAATTTTAACTTGAAAATTTGCATTATATTTTTTCAAGTTATTAGTATTTTTATATTTAAATTTGTTATGTTAAAAAATAGGAGAATAATATTAATATGTTAAATTTTATTCTTATTTAAAAATATTTTTATTATGTGATATAGAAAGTATGTATTTAAAGATTTTAAAATTAAAAGGGATTATAAATGAAAAAATATTGAAAAATTATATGAAATAAAGTTAAGGTATATGACAAAATGTTACAAATAACTGAATTAAACTTACTATTAAATATGTCTAGTTTGGGGAAACAATATTTTAAATTGTTTAAAGAAATTACAAATTAGAATTTTACTAAACACACTAAAATGGGCTTTAGCTTGAAAGATAAGGACATGAGAAAAATTATTCAACGGATTTCCTTTTATAGACAAAAATAATCATTTCACGGCAGCAAATGCCACTTTCACCAGATCGAGCTTGTCTGTATATCAACAAAGTTATGTCCCACTCACCAAACGGAACTCTCCACTACCAGAGATAAAGAACGGCAATGGGTTGTATCGCAGTATCTATCTATGTCTATGTATTTCTACAAAAATATTTTAAGCAAGGTTTTTAAAAATAACCGGTCAAATTACATCCTCAAAATTTAATAATTTAATTATGGTTAAAATGGGATTGAATTATTATTTTTAAATAAATATATATATATATATATAAAATAATAATAATAATAAAATGTATTAAAATTATAATTTTATATAATTAAAAATTTTAGTTTTTAAATTAAGATTATATAAATAAAATAAAATTTTATTTTACTATTTTTTTAAAAAACATTATTTTATATATAACTATTTTTTATTAGTTCGATGGATTTATTATCGATTTTTTATTGAATTAATTTTATATTTTAATTAATTTAAAAAAATTGATTTATCATTCGATTTGTTTTAATTTTTAAATATTAATTTAAATTAAAAAAATTTTATGCGGCTGGTAAACTTAAATGTTAAAAAAAAAAACCAGATCTTTAAAAGTTTAAAAGAGCTGTTTATATATTTTATGAGAGTGAAAACTAAAGAATAGTGATCTTTTGTTATAAAACTGTTGGTGTTTTGATTACACTTAATTAGTCAAGAAATACGATTGTAATGATATAACAATTTGCATTAATGTTTATATTTGTTTATCCACATTATATATAAAAACAATAAATAATTAATTAAAAAATTAAACTAAATTTATATTTTTTAATTCTAAAATTGTAATGAATGCTTTTTATTTTATAATAACATTTATATTTCACTAACTTGTGAAAAAATATTAGAAGAGATGAATAATCATGTTATGAAAAAATAAATTATGTATAATAGAGATGAATTAAAAAATTTAAATATCCAATAAATATAAAAATTATTATTTAAGTAAATATAAATATGAATATGAATAAATTATTGAAATATAAATATAAAATAATATTTAAATTAAATAATATCTTATTAAAATTCCGTATCGCCATCTGCAAGGGTCGTTTCACTAAACCATCTGCAAGGGTTCGTTTCACTTCGATCTTCTACCTTTCGTTTGGTTATAAAAGAGGGGAGGGAAAATTTTATTTTTTAATTGGCCAGATTTTTTAAATATTTTTATTTGTTTATATTTGTGTTATATGGAAGAAAAAATTAAAATTTTCTAAATTTAGAAAAATAATTTTTCTTAAGATTTATTTATTTTTATTTATTTTAAAGGTTTAAAATTATTAAATATTTTTTTAAATAAAAATTATATCAATAAAAAATATAGTAAAAACTTAAATTTTTTAAAAAATATATTAGTAATATTTTTTTTATCCATTCAAACAATATTTTTTTTATATTTTGTCTATCGTAAAAAAATAAAAAATAGATTAATACAAAATATAGTAAAAAATTAAATTTTTAAAAAATTTATATAAATTAAAATTTAAATTATTAATATTTTTTATATTTTTATCAATTTAAATAACTTAATTTTTTATCCTATTTTTATTTGATTTTTTATTCTACTCTTTTTTTTTCTTTATTAATTCATCCGAACAAAATAATTGTGTTGAAGGCTGATCATCCAGCCAGATGTTTATTTAGTTTGTACCGCGAATAAATTTAAGGGAAATTTTAGCCAGTAGAACTCTCACTAAGAAAGTTTTCTTTATTTCCTCCGTAAGGAAATCACTAAATAGAGAATACATATAGTATATTACTATATTTAAATATAATAATTTATATTCTTATATATTTTAAATTAATAATTATAATTTTTTAAAATATAATAATTTATATTCTTATATATTTTAAATTAATAATTATAATTTTTTTCAAAAATTAGACAGCCATTAACAGAATATATCAAGATGTGTGTACTATGATACAGTGTAAAGTTATTTTTTTAACATTAAAATATGAATTGATCCAGCTGTTAAAAGAATTGATATAATTTAAAATATCTTTAAAATATAAATGAATCAATTTAAATAAAATATAATTATATTTAATATTTAATTTTAAAACCAATTTCAGTACTAGCAAAATTTATCATAATTAATAAATATTTATATTTTTTAAACAATTTATTTCAACAAATTTATATTTTTTTATTATGACCAGCCGAGAAAAAGACCGGGAGGGGAAAACCAATTTGTATAGTGCATACTCTATCTTAGAGAGATAAATATCTTCGTATTCACTATTCAGTTCCATTTTGGCGGCTGTTTGCTTTATACATGCTTTCAAGTTGCATTTTAATATACAACACAAGCCACACAGATAGAATACAAAGCATGCATAAATCACGTGACATGTGGTTGGAGTTATTATCTTAATAAAATTAATTACCATTTGTATAATTATTGCCGTCAGATTGCAAAGTTTCTTTTATAAAGCTCTTCACGTAAAGCAAACGACTTGACTTCAATGAATCTAAAAAATAAATTAACTCTATGGCAATGCAATAATAAGATTAAGGTAAAAATTTATATTAACTTTTATTATATTTTGATGTACATTTTAATTAAATAATAGTAGATAGATATTTTCTATACTAATTACGTAACTAAGCTATTCTAACTTAATTGTTAATTATTATGATCTTACCTAACTCAACTCAAATTAATCATATAGCTAATGTGAAGTTTTAGATAAAATAAAAAATATTTTTAATACTAAATGACATCTTCACCATTATTAACCCTGTAATTATCTTAATTGTTTTAATTTTTATAAAATTTTTAATAATAGCACTAATATATATTAATTGCTTAAATTTCTTACATATAATTTGATACTGTGATAAGAAAATGTATGAATAAATAAAAATATATTGATAATATAAAATTATTGAAAATAATTATATATAAAATAAAAAATTTTAATCTTATAATAATTAATGATTGAATATTGATATATAATTTTTAACTCATTAATAATATCAAAAATAAAATTTAAATAATTATATTAATTAACTTAATCCCTTGATTGGTTTGAAAATACAAATTAGAAAATAATATAATTCTGTAACATAATTTGACTTTTGGAAGTAAAGGAATGATTGCGAGGTAGCATGATACAAAGCTTACAAAACTGTAATATAATATAATGTATTTATAATAAAATTATCATATATATAACATGAAATATGTAACTTATCTTAACCGCCTAAACTATTTTATATCTTAAGGTTCACCGTCAGAAGAAAAAGTGTCTATCTTAAGTTGTGATAATATATATATATATATATATATATATATATATATATATATATATATTACGTATGACTACGTAAGCAACAAATTAAATTAATTGATTTAATGACTTGACTGTTTTAAATATGTAAATCAAAATATAAATATAATATAATTTGACTTTAGAGGGAAAGAATGAATAAAAAATGACGTGAATTTTTTCTTCTAATCCTCAAACGTGTAGATTATATGGGACCTTTTCCAGTTTAATTAAAAATTTTGATTTTAACAAAAAAATACTTTAAAAATTTTAATATTCGTAATAATTTTATTTTATAAATCTAATTAATTAAATATCCAAGATGAGATCAAAATCAGTACCGTAATTAAAAAATAAAATAAAATAAAATAAAATATCGAAGACAAGTTGTTAGTTAGGCAGATGAAATATCCACCAGCATATAATAAAATTGAGTAATTGGGCCTTACGTATTGAAATTGACCAATTGAGTTAACCTTTAAGCATACTCCCCTTTTCTTTTAGTTACATGTCTTTAACTTCCTTGACAAATCAACAATTTTTATTTCTGCATCAATTGAATTAACCTTCTCCAATAATTTTTATTTGCACTATTTATATTTTATCTATTTTTAAAATATTCGTATAATGTATGCAACATCAGTCAGAAGAATTACAAATTAACATTTCAATGGTTCCTGTGTTATGATTAATATATGACTTAAATTAGTGTTGTCTTAATTATTTGTGCAAGCATTTATTATTTTATATTCTCATACTGTCATGATTCAGCTGGGTGCAACTCTATACATTTAACGAATAAGAAACTAACATGCATTCTACATTATATGTTCATTTATAAATATAGAGAAAATGTAAAGAAATATAAAAAACTAGTTTATTTGATAAAATATCTTATCCTTTAATTAATCAATAATTCTTGAAATGAGAATTTATCAATTTGATTAAGTAGAAAACTTCACACTTATATATTGATTTTAAATTCTTTTTAAAAAATAAGTAACTCTAATTTATTAACATCTATCTTTATATTATAATTTCGAGTTTTTGTTTTTTCATACAAGATATTATTCTACACATCTACTTTCCATGCAATTACACCTACATTATTTTTCTTGATTCTGCGATACGGTTATACGGAGCTGTATAATAACTTTTACTTTTTTTATCAAATAAAATAAAATAAAATAGTTTCTTTGATTATTTTGGTCAAATATGTAAATTTCTTAAAATAACATTGAATATATTATATATTTATAAATCATCAATAAAATAATATATTAATATATTTATAACTAAACGTTTTAAATATCTGTTTTCATATTTAAATTTTCTGGTTAACCGTAAAATATTTTATATGGATTCTTTTAAATTTATATTGTTTTATATTTCATTTTCCTTTACAAATTCGAATTAATGAAATTTAATAAAAAATCTTGTAATTTTATCTGCATCTGTATTTAACTCACTCTTTAGGTATTATTTGAGAGCTGCTCGTCGGTACAATTAAATAATTATACTGTGAATCTATGAGAACGCCGCATGTTTATATTCTGTTGGATAAAACTTAAATGAAAAAATGAAAAAAATTGAGTTTGACAAAAGTCAAGCTTGGATTCAAAATATAGTTTTCATTATTTCAATTCAGATACAAATTTGTACTACAAAACCTTTGACCCATCCATGCATATCGTAAAATAAAAAAATATATTTTGTGTGAAAAGAATATATATATATATATATATATATATATATATATATATATATATATATAAAATGGTTTAAGTTTTTCATGGCTTTATTCAAGATGGATGGAGGCCTACAAAACAAAAAATGGTATAATGCGAAGCCTATTCGTGTTGACATGGAGGCCCAAAACGTGGTTTAAATAAGATGGATGGAGAGAGTGTATTAGTAAAAGCCCAAAACTCGGGGCCCATATATTTGAAAGAGAAACATTTTGAATCTACGCAGGTCCCGCCGAGAGCAGAATTTGAAATTTAAACGAACCGTTTTATTTTTGAAAAAGATGGAAACAGCTCGAGGAGTGAATTTAGTTTAGATACGCAGTTTTTGGGGTTATAAGTGCGCCCTTTTTCATTTTGAAAATTTGCCATTTCGGTCTTCTTCCAACCCTCTTCCTTCTCCTCTTCTTATTCCGCTCTCACTGAAGCAGTGGGTCGCCGCAAAAAAACCCTAACCATAAACAACCCCTTTTTCAGTTCACTTCAGCCATGCCCGAAGCAAGAGACCGTCGTTCATCCCCTCTCGACGTCGCTACCAACTTCGCGCGCCGCCGTGCTTCCCTCATTTACCTCGACCCGCCTTCATTCGGACCCGGAGCTCCAAGAACCCCAATCGGGCGTGGACGTGTTCGCTCTTTCCACTCTTTGGGCTCCGAAAACACTCCGTTGGGAACTACACGACGAGTAAGGGGTCGTGCTTCTTCACGCTCCGTGCTACCAGCTTGGTATCCCAGAACCCCTCTCCGCGACATCACTGCCGTTGTTAGGGTAAAACAAAATACATTTTCTTTTTTCCCTTTTTAATTCATTGTAATGGTTTTAGTAAATTAACTGTTTCTTAATTCTTTTTATGCAAAGCTTTAGTGCGTGAATCTTTCATGTGATTCGATTGTCATTATGCTTGTTAATTTGTGGAAGCTTTTCTTGTTTATGCTAACTGAAAGGGGTTTATATGTTTAGGCTATTGAGAGAAGGAGAGTACGATTGGGAGAGAACGAAGGCCAACAAACTGGGAATTTAGTGTCTGGGGATCAAGTACTTCTAGATCCTTCTACTGCGTCTGTATCGGGTGCTTCCCTTGAGCACGGTTCTTCTGCAATATCTCCGAATTCCGTTGGGGTTAAACTTCGAACTCCTGCAGGTAGTAAAGTGCCTAAGATTTTCCTCGATTTTGCTGATCTTGAAGAAGGGGAATCGGAGACTCTCACTCCCCAGAAGAAGCTTCTGAACTCTATTGACAAAGTTGAAGAGGTGGTGCGAGAAGAGTTGTGGAAGTTGAAGAGAACTCCGAGTGCCAAGAAGGCAGAAAGGGAGAAACGGGTGCGTACTTTGATGTCCATGAGGTGATTTTTGCAAAGGATAACAAAATTGGATTTGGAATAGGAATTCAATATAAATTGGGATTTAACACACGGCAAGGACAGGGAGAGTGTGGTGCAAAATTGCGGATTTTGCAGGACGCGGTTGATTCAGTAGATACACTTTTCCAGTTTGGTTATTTTTTTTATCTTCTTCTTGAAGGTTGAAGATAGAGAAATATTTGTTCTTTATAGTTTGCTCTAACATCTTTGTTAGAAGGACTGTTAGCATGTCCTCACTTTCTTTCCATCATTCTTTGATGGTCTTCGTTAGGTGTAGTCACTATTTCCAGCCCCTGTATATATTTCCCTTCTTTCATTTTGGGTTGCAGTGGTTGAGGATATTACTTTTGTACCTTTGCTTAAACTGTATCAGAAGAATAATATTACTTCCGATTCCTATCCTGTTTTCTATCCGTTGCTTTAGATCTCATGTTTTTCTTATTCACCACGTCTCTTTCTCACACATAGAACGATTCCTTATTAATATTTGTCAACACTCAGTAATAACAAAATGGGTTTATTTATGCAAATGGGAAGCAAAACATGTGTTGGATTTTTTTAGTTTATTTCGAGAGATGTCATTATTATAAAAATTTAAGCAACCAATGAGCTAATTAGATACAGGTGGATGAAGGAGCAAAACGAAACAGAGAGAGGGCGAGGGGGTCTAACGACCAATGTTTGACAACTTGTTTAGTTACAAATTATGATTTGACACCTTTCCCTGTTGAAGGCCTGTTCCCATTGGGACGGAATATTTTAAAACTAAAAGCTAAAAGCTGTGGTAAATGTATTGTGAATTAAAAGAGAGAGAGAAAGAGAATGGTCTTTTTTTAGTTTATTGATAGAGGAAAAAATATGTTAAAAATATAATTAATATTGATGATGCTCTAAAATTTATATTGTTTATTTTTTATAAAGTTTATTTTTATCTTTTGTTATTTATTATAATTTTAATTTCTTGCATTTATATTTGAACATATATACATAAAAATAATAATTAACATTTTTTTAAATATGTAATTAAACATATAAATAAAAACAACTGTTATATTTTTATTTGAATAAATAAAAAAAGATAAAATAAAATGAAAAATAATGATAGCTAATAATTACCACCAACTTATTGGCCATATTTTTTTTATCACAACAATATAAATTTTTAGATTAATTTATCAAAATAATATAATTTAAAATTAACAACCAATAAAAAGTTATTTACATCACAATTAATGCGTAAAATAATTAAATTGATGCTATAGATTACAGTATGTGATGTGTAACGTCAATTAAATTGACAACTTGTTCGGTAGCATTATGGGTTTGCCACCTTTCCCAGTTGAAGGGCCTTTTCCCAATGGGATGGAATACAATCTGAAAAAAGAGTAAAATAATTAAAAATCAAAGCTAGGATAGATGTAATGTGAAGTATAACAGAGATAGAAAAAAAATGATACTTCGTCTGGAATTTTTTTTATCTTTTGTCTGTTTAGATAGAAAAATAAATATTAAGAAATATAATTAATATTATTAATTTTTTTAATATAATTTTTACTTATATTTTAATTTTAAATTTATTATAATTATAATTTTTTATTTATGATTAAGTGTATATGTAGAAAAATAAATAAATAACACTTTTTTAAATATCCAGTTGCACGTATAAATAGGAATAATATTTATACATTTTGCTTTGACAGATAAAAACAAATAAGGAAAGTGAAAGATAAGATGAAAGAAAAAAATAAGTTGGACAATAATTATTACCATTTTCATAGCCTTTTTTTAATCACGATAATGCAGTTTTTTAAATAGTGTATTAAAATAATACAATTTAAAAACTAATCACAAGTAAAAAGTCTTTTATGCCAATAATAATGTTTGGAATTAATCAAGTTAACGTTATAGGTGGCAGTATATGGTATCTCACATCAATTTAGTTGGCGCGGCCCACATTATATGTTGTCACGTGACAGCGTCTGGTTTCTGATATCAAATATTCAAATAACATTAAAATAAAACAGTTGATAACTATAATTGAAAATTAAATAATAAATAATTTAAAATGAAATTAATTAATAGCTATAATTAAAATATTAATGATAATTAAATTTTATTAATAAATATTATTATTATAAAATATTTGGTATCTCACATCAATTTAGTTGGCGCGGCCCACATTATATGTTGTCACGTGACAGCGTCTGGTTTCTGATATCAAATATTCAAATAACATTAAAATAAAACAGTTGATAACTATAATTGAAAATTAAATAATAAATAATTTAAAATGAAATTAATTAATAGCTATAATTAAAATATTAATGATAATTAAATTTTATTAATAAATATTATTATTATAAAATATTTTAAACATTATTAAATTAACTTATAACAGACAATAGTCAATTTTGTTAAAATAAAAAAAATTAACTTTGAAAATAATATTTAGAAAAAATAATATTATGTAAATTTTTTTAAAGATAATAAAATTTACAGGAATAAATTTATAAAAAACCGTACGGTGTTATGATAAATATCTTCTAAGAAATATATTTATTTAATTGTAATTATTTTATATTTAATCATATTTTTTATTAAGTTGACTTAAATTATATATTTAATAATTTTAATTATTAATTTAAAATTTCAGAAAACATATAATTTGATTTTCTAAAAATGAAATTATTATCAGATATGTTTGATTAAAGATTTAGGTCAATGTATTAATTTTTTAAAAGTTCAAATTATTACCATATAATTCTCTAAATTTTTAATCATTAAATTTATTTTTTTTAATAATTTATGGATTAATTTGGTAATAATATAGACAATTGGTGAACTAATTAATAATAACTATATCTTTGAAAGATTATTTTAGTATATAAATTTTTAAACAGAACTTAAATATAGTGATTTAATGCCATTTACCATATGCTATTACGTGACAAAATATAATGTATGATATTAATTGATTTTATATATATTAATATTATTATAAATAACTTCTTTCCTATAATTAATTTACAAATTACATTCTTTTAAAATTAGAATGTAAACAAGTCCTCTCTAGTCACTGACATATCATCAATGCAACAAAACAAGAGCGAAAATACCCCGTTTCTCATATACATAACCTCAAACCTAAACTTTGAAATGTATGCAGTATGACGCAAGGTTTTTAAATTTTACTGATTATTGAATTGGAGATGGAAGTGGCTAAAGGTAGTCACGGTCAAATTCAAATAAAAATTTGTACAGAATATATCATATGATAGAATATGAGCACAAATCCTGATACTATAAGTATTATTTATGTTAATCCAAATAATGATGGCGAATGATATTACATGAAACTATTCGATTAATAAACTAAAACAAAATTTAAAAAATGAGCACCATTTTATAAATATAATAAAATTTAACTACGATTATAGTTTAATATGTTTCATATAAAATTGAATACATATATTTTAATGTTGTAAATTGTATAAAAATGAAAGCTTATTAGCCAACAATGGTTTTAAATTATACACAGCATTATGAATAAAATTTACGCAAAACATTCAATGTTTAATGTTTTATATTTGTATGTTTGAAGTTAGAAACTAATATTAGACATAATATGCCTATTTTTAATGTCAAATGCTTGTAGATAAAGGTGCGTTTATATAAGTAATTTAATTAAGTATTTATTTAATAATTTTTATTATATAATAAAATTTTCATAAACTTTATCATAAATTTTTTTAAATAAATTAAAAAAAATTATGTGAATTAAACTTATAAAAACACTTATTAAGATAAATCTTAAAAAATACGCAAATCATAAAAATTTTCTAATCGTCACCTTAGTCTAAGGATTCGCTGTAAATCATCCATGAGCAGAATAATTTTTTAGTGTAAAATCAAAATAGATAAAATTTAAATTTTAAATTTTGTATTAACTACTATAATATCTAACTCTTCTCCACTGCCGACCATCCTGGTTTCATGAGCACAAAAGTTTGATTTCTTGCTAAGGAATTTTGTCAATTTTTTGTTACATTAAATTGAATCGTTTCAGCTATTAAATTGTAATTGATTTGAAAACTTGTAAAGCTGGTTTATCATTTTTTAGAATGGATATTGGAATGATAGTTAATTGTCATAATTAAACCAGTCAAACGTTGGATTAAAAGATAAATCATTTCAATTAGCCAGTCAAATCAATTCAATTAATTAGAGTGATTCAGCTTCTAGAACATTATTGGGTTGTCAGTTGTCAGTAATGTTTCTAACTTAACATTGGCAAAGAGAAATGAGATGAAAGGCGCGAACTCAAATTTTTGAAAGAACCAAAAGTAAATAATTAAGATTTAAGGAAACGTTTATATAATTTACAGGAAGGTATAAAGTTATTTGTTTATCAAGTTACAAATTTATGGATTTTAATTTTTTAGATTTCAAAATTATTTCATGATATGACTAAATTTTTAATCCCTTATTTTATGTTTTTTAATTTTAATTTTTTTACTATATAATTTTAGTTTTTTATTTTATATATTTTTTAAATTTTAGTATTCCGTATTAATATTTTTTTATAATTTTAATCCTTAAAATATTAGTGTGTACAATCTATTTTTAAAGTTAAAGATTAAAATAAAAAAAAAGAAAAACTTAAAATTAAAAATAAACAAATAATAAAAGATTTAAAACTTCATTAAATCTTATTTTGCCAAGAAGAGAAGGCTCCGGTTAGCTTTAGACCAGCAATTTTTTGGATCAAAATCTAATAATCTAAACCAGCAAATAAGAAAGTATATGTTTGACGAAAAGGTGGGTAGAAGGCTGTAAAAGGGGATCTGGTATCTGGAATCTGGAATCTGGAATCTAGATGAGTGTCAGGTATATGTTTTTGGGAGATTTATGGCTCTCGAAATCTTGAATACATTTTAACAGCTTTCTTAGCTTCATAGTTCTGGTTTTGTTTTGAACCTGATGTTGTGATGACCTTTTCTGAATAAAACACTTTTCTCTCTTATTTTTCTCTAACCCTGAAAATGCAACATGTATTTAGAGCTTAAAGTGTACAAATTTCAATTATTAAAAAAAGTAAATGGCACACTATAATTACAACTCAGTTAAGAAACTTCAGATTAAATTATTTTGAGAATTAACAAGTATGAAATTAAAATTTTTTAAAAGTAACTAACACAGATGGGTTCCAGTTTTTACATCCAAGTTCAGTGCATCCATTAAATCTTGATAGGTGGGTGGCATATGATGCTTGGCAATCAACTGAAAGAATGATTAAAATATGCTTGGATAAGTATCAACATTTTCCTCCCTTTTTTTTAAGAGAAAATAATGGATTAAGACAAATTAACCAGAGTTTAATAAAAGGTTAATAAAATGGTCAACACGTGAAGATGTGTGTGTTCAATCCAAACAAAGTTTCCTGTTGAAAAAGCTAAACTAATTGGTTCATGATCCTACGGATCTGCGAGACAACACAATATTGGAAGGTGTCAGCAAAAAAGTGACAATCCACAGCTAAGCCATTAAGGAATGAGTCACTTAGTTTAGATTTTCTATTTTCTAGTATACTTGGAAAAAGGCCAAAAAATCAGCCTCAAACTCAAACACCATGTGTTGGAAGCATAGCTCCTTGCCTCCTTTGCAATTTCCATGGCCCACCTCAAACCAAAAGTTTCCGTTATAGTTATGTCAAATTGGCTTTACCGATTTCATCCATAGAGTCCCGTATGATTGAAATTAAGATAGAAGGGTTCTGCCTTTATATATAATGTAATGTAATTATATAAATGTTAATTATTAATTGTTAATTAGCTACAAAAACTAGTTTAATTTTTTTAAAAATAAAAGCAAAAAAACAATAAGTTGGAGACCAATCGTTTTCATACTAAGATTTATAAGATGGAAAATAAGAGGAAACAAGAAAAAAAAAGTGGAACACATTATAAGGGATCAACCTTGTTGCTCAACTGTTTCAATTTAATCGACAGAATTGATCTATGAATAGTAATTTTAAAATTTAAAACTTCTATATCTAACATTTGAAATTGATATTTATGGAAGTTTTCTCGAAGTCTTTCATATTTTAAAATGTTGTCAAGTTTCTTAAGAGAATTCACTGCCTCCACACTTTATGAAATTTTGTTAAGTTTCCTAGCCCTAGTCCTGTAGTTAGATGAAAAATATTAAAAATTTACAAATTACCAAATAAAAATAAATAATTATTAAAAGTTAAATATTAAATAATTACAAAAAATTATCTAAGAAAATAACTCTAATAGAGGAATTTAAAAATTGTTCGAAACAAGTGGAGGAGAATTCATTGATTGAGCAGCACCCTTGTTATCCCAAATTTTCTTGGCAGCTGGTGAAGAATCCGTTGTATTGACTATTGAGGCACTATCCAAATTGAAGTTGCATATGGCACCAGTAATCCTTCGTTGGTGACCAAAAATTAAGTTGGCTCTATCAATTTAACAATCACCCATTCCTCCAATCATTTCTTTCCAAACTATTGCTTTGGGCCATGGATCTCTCCGCTTAATTGAAAGGTTTATTTATTTTTTTTAAAAATAACAAATATACATGTAAGATTCGGGGCCTGTTTGAAAAATACGGTAAGCGAAGAGTATATTTTTCATACATGTAACGAATTATATCTAATTTTGATAAAAAAATAATTTTATCTTTTGAATATATTTTATATCATATTGTTTATTTTGATAAAAATTGTTAAATAACATTTATTACATTATTTCATTAAATAATTTTGCATCTTAAAATTTTAAATAAAAATATTATAATTTGAACATTAAAAGCTCTATTCCTAGAGTTGGCTTTAGGCCTATATAAATGCTGGGTCGGTCCTGAATAAGAAATATTTTTTGGTAAATATAAAAACAGACGTGCTTATTGGAATACATATCAGTTTAAGAATTTTGGAGAATGTCTACAAACTGAACAAATGATTATGACTTGGAAACATCATAAAAACGGACATGCTTCCTCTAAACTGTAAAGTACAAGGGGCAGTGGTCCTTATTGGTTACCTCAAATGAACGGATACAAAAATGGTCCTTTTAAGTTACTCCCCAGTCCCCATCATTCCGAGTCCCGACCTATTCATCACTGAGGTACGGTACATCCCTAATGTAATTACTAATTATAAGAATCGCTCTTTACACACTCATGTTTAATTAGAGTGATTATGGGTGCACACCAACCCCATCACGCCTAAACAAACTAACAGTAAGGGATAACTACTATTAGTTAGTAGTTTGAGTCACTTGTATGTTCAGAGTTAGTTTCTCCTTTTTGTACCACTATATATGTATTAGCATCCTGTAGCCCTGTACTGTCTAAAATACCAATACAATCATTTTCTGTTGCACTTTTCATGCTCAGCTTCATACCTTTCCCTCTTTTACTTTATCTCTATGTATTTTCTTTCTTTTACATGAGCCTCTACTTATATGGAGAGCAACCTTGGCCCAAATAAAGGGATATAAAGACTTTCTTAGGTAAGTATCCTACTACTCCGCTTTCATTAATTACTCTCTAATTTGAGCATAATGACCGTTAAGAATTTAGAATTTTGTAATTTAATAAAATAAATCCGTGAAGATTGAACTTCAGGAGAGTTAAATTTAGTAAAACTTAGGTGGAAATGATGATTTAATCAGAAAAAAAAGGGTACATGTCGTACTATAGTAATGAGGACTGAGGGAGTAGACAATTTTAGCTATTGGTAACTTGGCACATGGTGAAGGATGGATCCAGGCATCCAGCAAATTGAAGCGGTACGGTACCGTGCATCACGTGAAACCCACTGTTGAGGCACATTCGAAAATCTATTGTCACACAAATTTGTCACCCAATTCAAAATTTCATACCCAAGAAATGTTCCGTACCTAAGGTGGAACAGTACCTATCATTGCAAACTAGTAATTGTTGTCTCATTAATTGTGAGGTGACAGGTTAATAGGCGATACGATCCCATGGTGGAAGCATTACAGGATTCCACATTGTCGTTTATATTTAATGCTTCTTTGTGGGATGGCGGTAGAGTTGCACATCAGATCCGGTTGAAGCCAGGACTGGGTACAAGTAATATGTAGTAACTATAATTGAATTTATCTTACCTTGATGTGATAAATTGCTTAAAATTATTCGGTAGACCAAATAAAATGTGATAATAATTTGTAAATTGAAAGTACTATCAATCTTTGGTTTCTCATATAATCATATCTAAGGAAGCTTTTGCCATTTACACATTCCTTTATTATTCTTACAATCGGTATGCCATTCAACTCGGAATAAAAAACTGAAAATGAGGAGATTGTACCAAAGAGCAAAAGATAAAAAGATTACGGAAACCCAAACGCAGAGAGTATGAGTTGTTCAAGACTTGATAAATACCACAGGATTTGGGCAGAAGGAACATTCCAGAGCTTATGGTTATGAAGGGTGTAAGGCAGTGCTTAATTAGGAATGAAAAGCAAGTGCAAGCATGTGTGTTGTAGGTAAGTCTGCATAGAGACCTAGAGGGAATATTGGGGTGAATTGATCCCAGCAGCGTGCGAGTGATGTAGATGTTGGTGTGGGGTGAATGTTACCCAATAGGAATATTTTGATACGTAGAAACATGATGTGGCTGTCCACAAAGAAGGTAATGGTGGAGAGAAACCAGAGAAGGAACAAAAGATAGTAATATTGGCAACCGATCAAGGTTGCCATGGGAGCTGATGAGGCATACGTATCTATGGGAATTAAGAGTGGTGTTTCTTATATTGGGCCTCTCAATCGCAATATCCTAATGATAAAAGCCACGTTTGCCAAACTCTTTCATTTTTAATTAGATGCGTGGAACGCGAGGCCTTATAAAAGGAAAATAATATTTTGATCTCTCCATGCTCTTATTAGACTAAACATTTCTTTTAAACCCCACCAACCCACCTCACCTCCTCAGTCCACTTGGCCACTCGCGCTTCCTCCACATGCCTAATTCACGTCTTTCTGGACAACTAAATTTTGTAACCCTTCATGTCTATTCAAACATTTCTCACCCAAATCGAAAATTTAATTTCTTTTTATTTTGGAATTTAGCATTATATAAATAATAAAAGTTTGTGAAAATTTAATCAACACATAGAATGTACTATTCTTTGCAGGTTTTGATTGTCAACCCATGATAAGATAATCGAGTAGATAGTGTAATAGTAACTAAATCACCTATATAAATTTTAATCTATTCAAGATGTAGTTATTACAAGTTTATATTTGTTTGATTGGAAATATAAGAATTATCTATCAAAAGACTACACATAATCACTGCGTATTCTATAACTTTTTGTATTTTCACATCATTTATAAAACTTTCTCTTAAAGCATTTACATGTAGTTTGGATATCAAATTTTTCTATATTCCATCACCATTCAATGAGAGTGATCCATACTCCATGTTTACTATAAAAAATTATAATTATAGATATAAAAATACGATAGAAAGGAGTAAGATATTTTTATTTAAATATAATTTATAAAAAATAATGGTTAAATTGATAATTTTATATTTTATAAAAAATTATTAAATTATTATAAATGTTATACTTTATATAAACAAATGTTATATATATATATATATATATATATATATATATATATATAAAGTCAGAAAGTGCAAAAGAAGTTTGAATGCATTTTTTTTCAATCCAAAGAAAAATGTTAAGGGTGTATTTATAAGTTTATTTTAAAATATAATAATTTATAATTAGATAATAGTATATAAGATTTATCTTATTAATATATTTTAATTTATTTTTAAATTTTAATATATTATCTATGTAAAAGAATTATATTTTCAACTAATTAAAAAATATGGTAAATTTAATTTTAAAATAATTTAATTTAATTATATATATTTAAATAAATATAGCGAAAAAGTGCAAAAGAAATTTGAAAGCATTTCTTTTTCAATCCATAGAAAAATGTTAAGGGTGTATTTATGAGTTTACTTTTTGACTTTTAACCACTTAAAAGTTATGGTAGGTATAATTTTTAAAATAATTATTATAATTTTTAAAATATAATAATTTATAATTGGATAATAGCATATAAGATTTATCTTATTAATGTAAAAGAATTATATTTTCAACTAATTAAAAAATATGGTAAATTTAATTTTAAAATAATAATCATACAAGTTAATGTTTTTATTTACTTAATAATCAATGATTAAACGAAAGGACAGTATAGAAAGGTGGAATTTAATTGAATTATTTATTTCTTCATATAAAAAATTGTCACACACGTTGGATGAAAACTTTTGTTTAATTAATCCAAATGTTTATTAAACTCCATTTTTAAAAAAAGGCAACACATACACAAAACGGTCCCCCCTCGTCTCAGAACGTGATGGCTAACAAATGTAAAAGCAAGATCTGGGTCTCCATCTTCAGCAGTGTTCCTGATGCATGGAATACAGTCATGAATTATTGAATTCAACGGTGTGGACGATGCTAATATAAAATTCTTTTTTTACGTAATATAAAAAATATTTTATCGTACTAAGATCGGTTAAAAATTAACTTCGACGATCATGATTTTTTTTACTGGTAAGCAGACTCAATTTTAACAAGGAATGAAGGATTAGTGACAGGAGTAAATCTATCTCTATATTATATGTAAAATAACTTGTTTAATTTCTTTTTAATTCTGTCTTTTGAATCTTAATTTTGATATATAGACAAAAACTTATTATTTAACTATAGTCGTAGATTTTTATTTTAATATGTTGTTAATGTAATTATATAATTAGTCAATTAACAAATCATTAATATAATTATTAATTTTTTAATTATTACAGTATTAATTAATAATTAGATGATGATATGAAAAAAAATCTACATTTCAATCAAAGTATAATTATAATAAGATTATAGATACCATTTCAGATAAAATTTCTATAAATATGATTTTTGTTGCTGATTAATGATAGTCAATTTATATTAATGTATTAATTTTATATTAAAAAATAAATATTTGTGTTAGAAATTTTATATGATAAATTTTTAATATATAATAATAAAAATTTTAGTTTAAATTCAGAATCTCAGACAATATTTTTGTTGTGAAAAATTACCTTTAATTTTGTGTGTCTATATATATTTTTAGTTTCCCTTAACATTTATCAAGTAAATGTAATTTTATTATTTTCTTTAGTATATAAATTAAAATTTTTATAATGTTAGAATTTTTAAAAAATACAAATTTTTTGATCATTTTAGTTTTCTTTTTTAAAACGTTTTAGTATATACTATTTATCGTTTTCCAATGTTGGGGATGGGAGTCTTCTGAAGACCGGTGGTGGAGAATCCAAAAAATGGAGATGGAAGACAACAGTACCTCGAGACAAGGAATTGACATAAATGAGAGACTTCATGATATTTGAATTTGATTCTATAGATATCCATATGGTTTTTTATTGCCACTCTTATTTTTTATAATTATCTAAAATGTAATTTAATTATTGTAATAGTAAAAATTAAATAATAAAATTGAAGCTATACATTTTACTAAAAATAAAATTTTTAAGTTTCTTATTTTTAAGATTATTGTTGTTTATAAATATTTAATTACAATTTAAATTATAATATGGTTAATATATTTATTAAAAATATATCAGTAAACTAAATTTTAAAAAAAGTGTGTTAGATTTCCATGAGCTTTTCTAACTTCAATACAGATGTGGTTGGATTTAAATTTTATATTCCTATCTCTGTAAAATTCGACCTCAAACTTACCCTGTCCTTGCTAAGACTAAGGATAGAAAGAGTCAAACACATTCTCAATTTATGGTTATCATATTAGGATAAAAATAGAGAAATAATAAAGAGGTAAGTAAGAAGACACTTTCATTTGTATTTCTATCCTACATACGAGAGTGTCATTCTTAACTCAAGGTTTTTAATTTATATATGGTGTTTATCTTTTTAAGATAATTCTTAAAAACAACCATTTATCAAAAGTTAATCATTTATAGAGTCAGAATGTAAAGTACTACATTGATTGTATATTGAAAAAGTCTTAAATTATGGATAAAAAGTATTGTCACATAAAACATCATTTAATAATTTGAAGAGTATGCGTATATCAAGATATACTTTTAAGTGCAATTTCATTATGACTGTTATGATAGTTTATTGTCAATGCTCATAATGATTAATCAAAAATAATATTTTACCGTTTCTGAATGTTGGCATTTGACTAGCATATATACATATGTTTTTAAATTTACAAATAAAATATATTTACTCAAGAGAATAATATATTTTTATTAATAATAGATATTATATTATATAATTATAAATTAAAAAAATAAAAAATATAAAAATAAGAATAAAAATAATTATTAAATTTATAACATATTAATTTTATTGGTATAACATGTTAAACTTTAAAAAAAATGAAAAATTAATTGTAGAAATATATTATAATTTATTTTTTTAAATAATTTAAGAATAAATGTAGTTTTAAACCAGGATGGAAGTAGGAATTATAATTTGATTCATTTAAAGTTTAATTTAATTTAATTTATTTAATAAATAGATGAAATTTGTTAAAAAAAATTTCAAATAAACAAGTTGGCTTATAAAAAATTTATCTAATCTATTTATTCTAATATATTATATGTTTATATTTATTATAATATATTATATTTATATTAATATATTTTATTTATATAATATATGTATATATATTTTAGATTTATTGAATGATTTTTTTATTTTATAAATTTTAAGTTTGTAAATCTTTTTACTTAATTATTTATATAAATTTTAAATTTATTTATTAATATATTTTTTTATCAATGTAGATTTTTAAACTAGATCAAATCATTTTAATAAAAAAAAATCTTTCAAAATAATAGATGGCTCAAACTTTAAAACTTTTCAACAGATCACAGCTAACTTCATTTAATTTACTTTCATCCTTAATCTTACATAATCAACAAAATAAAAAATGAAATTATTTGATAAAAAATTCAATAATATACATTTCAATTTTATTTAGTAAAATATTTTATTTTAATATTTATTAACATTTTAAAAAAATTTACTTTAAATAAATTTTCCATATTTAAAATTTTAATTGAAATATTTTTTATTTTTATTTTTAATATATTTTATAATTTGTTATTTTATTTATCTATTTATTTTTATAATAATATTATTAATTTCGGTTGATTATTTTTATATTATTATAAAATATTATTTTCATATGTGTTATTTATTTTAATTATTATTTTATTAAAAATATTAAATCATTTGATAAAAATAAAATTATAAAATAATTACTTTTAAAAATGATTTATGTAAAAATTTAAAAATATTTTATTCAATTAAATTTTAATATATTTGTTATTAAAAAATAATTATATTTTAATTTATTATTTTTTATTTATAAGCTAATTAATTAATTAATTTTATCCAATACTCTTAATTTAATTAGTAATTTATTAACTGATTTTTTAAAATTTTTATTTTTTAGTAAACTTTTTAATTTTAAATTAATTTATCTGTTAATTTTATTTAGTATATCCATAATCAGGAGGTGTTTTGTTTCTCACCTACAAAGAGTTATACAAAATAAGAACACGTTCATCTCACCTTATTTTTTTAATTTTTCTTTTATATAGATTACAGGATAAAATTATTATGCATAAGAATTTAACATATTGTAATAATATTTATTATCTCCCTTTAAAAAAAATCCCAAGCCTGAAAATATACGGGATAAAAAAAATGTATTTTTAACATATTTTTTGCACAAAATATGGTTTCTTCTGTCATCTTACAATTATTTATAACTTTCAACGGTTGACCTCGATTAAGTTATATTAATATAGTCTTATAGAAATTCCTCTAAATAGTTGGAAATATGGTCGTTATGATCTCTTGGGAGGAGATATGATAAATTATAGAAATATTATTTTTACAAGGATTTCATAGTATAATTTATACACTGCAGTATTTTTATATCTTCCTACCACATTATTTATCATATTTTATATTTCTCTCGTCCTTCTTGTTAAGGCCTTCAGCTGCAAGAAAACGAAGCAGATTATCTGTCCCCAATCAATCGATGGATGCAGCTGGTGATAGTGTTTGGTGTTCCATCTTCGTCTCCTTCTTAGCTTTGCTTGTTTTGACTTTCCTTGTGAAGTCCCTTCGCTCACGAACCAGAAATTGTAGCCCCAAAGTTGGAGCTCCACCAAGCCCACCAGCACTACCTATCATTGGCCACCTTCACCTTCTTGGCTCTGTCATACCAAAATCATTCCAAACTTTGGCTCGTCAATATGGTCCTCTAATTCAGCTTCATCTAGGTGCATCAACATGTGTAGTTGTCTCCAATGCCCAAGTTGCCAAAGAAGTGATGAAAACCCATGACCTCAATTTCTGTTACCGGCCCCAGTTTGGATCTTCCGATTACTTCCAGTATAAAGGGTCTTATTTCATCACTGCCCCATATGGCCCTTATTGGCGGTTCATGAAGAAACTATGTGTAACTCAACTTCTATCAAGTTCTCAACTTGGTCGATTCATGCACATTCGAGAGCAGGAGATAAAGAATCTCTTGAAATCTCTGATTGTGTGTTCCACCGAAGGCAGGGCCACAGATTTGAGTTTGGACCTCACTGCAATGACCAACAATATTCTCTGTCGGATGGCTATGAGTACCACTTGCTTGGACAAAGGTAATCATGCCGAGGAGATTCAAGGTTTGGTTCGGGAGTTTCTGCACGTTGGAGCTAAATTGAGCATGGGTGAGGTACTTGGACCTTTGGGAAAGTTGGACTTGTTTGGGTATGGGAAAAAACTTGTGAAAATAGTTCACAAATTCGACCAGATTTTGGAGCGAATCTTGGAGGAGCATGAACTGAAAAACACCAATGATTGTCAAGGACCAACAGGGGACATGATGGATATTCTATTACAAGTTTATAAAGATCCAAATGCACAAGTGAGGTTAACAAGGAATGACATCAAGGCATTCTTCCTAGTAAGTTTTTCTCTCTTATCCCTTACATTTCGCTTCACCTTTTGTATATTCATTAATTTAACCTTATGTCTACTATAACTATACTAATGCCACGTACTGAATTAATTGAAGCACATAAAGTTAGGAGGAACCAAATTAATTGGAGGAGTTCCTAAAGTCACTAATGAAATTCGTTTTTTTGGTTATATTAATGATTAAATTAACCGGAAATGTTAAAATTTCAATAATTAAACTGATATTTCTAGCTATATCAAAATCCGAATTATCAGCCAAATTGAAGTAACAAATTGATGTTAATTCCACTTATTTTATTTGTACCATGATATTTCTTGTGTCCAAATGTAAGGATATTTTCCTTGCGGGAACACACACGTCTTCAGCGGCGTTGCAATGGGCCATGGCGGAGATCATGAACAACCAGAGAGTGTTAAAGAAGCTAAAGGCGGAGATTGATGAAGTGGTGGGTACTAACAGGTTGGTCAGTGAATCAGACCTTCCAAATCTACATTACCTCCAAGCTGTTGTGAAGGAAGTGCTCAGACTCCATCCAACGGCGCCGTTTGCTCTTAGACAATCAGCAGAGGACTGTAAAATCAACGGCTATGATTTAAAGGGCCAGACAAGAACACTGATCAATGTCTATGCCATAATGCGGGACCCAGAAGCGTGGGTCCACCCGGAGGAATTTATACCAGAGAGGTTCTTGGACGGCTTTGATGGGATCAACGGTGGAGGTCAACAGCGTATGATTAAAATGGACGGTGATGATTTCAGGTATATTCCTTTTGGTTTTGGTAGGAGGGGATGTCCTGGATCTTCCCTTGCCCTAACGGTTATACAGGGGACAATTGCAGCGTTGATCCAATGTTTTGAATGGAAAATCAAAGGGGGAGATAGGGTTCATATGGAAGAAGGCTCATCCTTCTCTGCAGGATTGGCAAAACCGCTTGTTTGTTACCCTGTCACTTGTTTTAATCCTTTTTAACTTTCAACTTAGCGTGTTTTCCAAAACAATGGCAAATGCTGGTAACTGCACTACCAAAATGCACAAGTAATAGGATTACTTTGCGTTATGTGTGTGGTTTCTTTTATGAAATTTCTCTTCTTTGTAATAAGTTTTCTTCTCTTATTTTACTATGTCTGCCCAACTCTCTTCTTTTTAAGTGGTTTTCTGTTTCCCGAGGTTAAATCATGGAGATTAACCTAATTCTAAGAACTCTTGTTTGTCATTGCCAAAAGATTTGTCAACAGCAGAATTTGATATAGATATTTTAATAATCACATAATTAATTGGAAAGGACAAATGAAAAAGAAATTTTGTTTCCATTATTCATATATTGTTTTCATGTGGTGCAACCTAACAAAAAGTAGGAGAAAAATAGAATGTCAGCCGTGGCGGATTAAACTATGAGATACTCTTAGGATTTAATTCTAAAGTAAGCAAATATATAAAATGAATAAGTAAATATTTATTCACCGTTGCTTTTAACTAATATATCTTCTCATCGTCGTTTTATCTACAACCATTACTATAAACTAAAAAGTTCAGCTCTTTTAATAACAAAAAAAATGTTGAAGTTATTTTATAAAATGAATAATTTTATTGAAAAAATTAATAAATTTTTTTTATAAAAAACGTGTTTGATAAAATATTTTAACTAAAAAAATTGTTAAATAAGATAACTTATTTTATTAGCTATTAGTTTTTTTTCATAAGTTTATCGGTATTCAATAAAAGAACTAATTATTTTTATAAAAAAATTGCAACTTTTATATTTTTAATTTTTAATTAAAATATTTAATTCATCTTTATCATTAATATATTGTATAATCTAATCTATTATTTATCTATTTATTTTTATCAATTTAATATTATTTAATTTTTTGATAATAATATTATTAATTTTGATATATTTATTTTTATATTATCATAAAATATTATATTTTAAATTACTATTTTAATATATTATTAATTTTATTAAAAATATTAAACTATTTGATTAAAAATTAAAATTATAAAAATAATTATTTAAATTTATTTATGTAAAAATTAATAATAAATAATTTTATTTTAAAAAAATAAAATTATTTAATTAAATTTTAATATATTTTTTATTAAAAAATATAACATATTTATTATATTTTAATTTATTATTCAATCATATCTTTATTTAAATTCAACAACTAATTTTATCAAATACTTTTAATTTAATTAATAATTTATAAATTTTTAATTAATTTTTTAATTTTAAATTTTATTTAACTTGTTATCTTTCAACTAACTTATTCGCTGAAAAATATCTAAAATATTAAATGACTTAATAAAATATCTTAATCTTATTAATTTAGATTGTACGAGACAGTTTACATAAACTCATGAAAAAAGAGACCAGAATTATAATAAATACGCCAAACACAAACATAAAAAATTCTTAGTAAATTAAAATTATACAGATATTGTAATAAGTACGTCAAGCTTTTGTTTCTGTATTGTTGGAACAGTGTGTTTGTTTTATAGTAAGTACGTCAAAGATATTATTGGAAGAGTGGTGCTCATTACAATACTGGATATTCATTTGACCATCTCCTCCGTCAGCCAGTTTCTCTTAAATAATATGTTTAAAATAGTAATATATTTCACATTTTTTCTATATTTTATTTTTATATTATATTTTTTTTACATTTTTTTCTTTCTATTATATTTTACTTATTTTTATATATACAGCAATAATATTTCAAAAATTAGTATTATATATTTCAAATAAAATATATTAAATGAAAAGAAAGAAAATGATACAATAAAAAATAATTTCAAAATATATAAGAATCAGAATCTAAAATAATATGCTTCTAATATTCCTGATGTTTACCATAAAATTTAAACCTTTGATCTTTGAGCAGTCTGAGCTTTGTTTCAAAACAAAGATAACCGGATAATATATTATTTTTATTGGAGGGTGGATTTGGTCACAGCTCACAAGGGCGCGTGTGACATGTTGCCGGCCGGCAATACCTGAATAGTTTCAATTGTTGTCCATTTTAGTGATGCTTTATTTTAATAATATATATATATATATATATATATATATATATATATATATATTATTTCACTCTTTCTATTGTATCATTTTTTCCCCTTTCAACCTTTCTTTTCCTTTCATTTTAATATATCCAAAATGCATTGTAGAATGATATTTTTCCATACATAAATGTCCGTTTCCAAAACAGAAAACGGCCGGTATCAAACAAAAAACTAGAAATTAAGTAGTTAATGGTTGAATATGGAGGAAGAAGTCCTTTTAATGTTTTATATATACAAGGGAATTAGATAGCTTAATAAGGCAACACACTGTGATCAACTTGAAAAGGATTCAAACATGGTTGATTACCAAGGTTACATCCTGCTTTTTTTGACATGGCTAGTGTCCACACTGGTGGTTCGAGCCATACTCGGTAGAAAACAGAAGAAAGGTAACCTACCACCTAGTCCATTAGCCATACCCATCATTGGACACCTCCACCTTCTAGCTCCAATTCCTCACCAGTCTCTTTTCAAGCTCTCAACCAGCTATGGACCCATAATGCACATTTTCCTTGGCTCAGTCCCTTGTGTGGTAGCTTCCACTCCAGAAGCTGCCAAAGAATTTCTCAAAACTCATGAAACACATTTCTCCAACCGTCCTCAAAGATTTGCTGTTGATTACCTAACATACTGTTCTGATTTCTCCTTTGCCCCATATGGACCTTATTGGAAATTCATGAAGAAAATATGCATGTCCGAGCTTCTTGGAGGTCACACTCTCGCCCAACTTCTTCCTTTGAGGAGACAAGAAACGTTAAGGTTTGTGACACTTTTGCTCAACAAAGGGAAGGCTTGTGAGGCCATTCATGTTGGAGGAGAACTGTTGAGACTAACCAATAACATTGTGTCAAGAATGATTATGAGCCAAACGTGTTGTGAAAATGATAGTGAAGCCGAAGAGATAAGGAAGTTGGTGCTTGACACCGCACATCTCACGGGGAGGTTTAATGTATCAGACTTTATTTGGTTCTTTAAGAACTGGGATTTGCAGGGGTTCGGGAAAAGGCTGAAGGAAATTCGGGACAGGTTTGACAACATGATGGAGAGGTTCATCAAGGAGCATGAAGAAAAAAGGAGAGTAAGAAAGGAAGGAGATAATCAAATCAAGGATCTACTTGACATATTATTAGACATACATCATGATAACAACTCTGAAATAAAATTGACAATACAGCACATAAAGGCCTTTGTCCTGGTAAATTTCATTTTCCCTTTCATTCACTTGATTCTTCTACTAAACTCGTTAAGCAGTGGTGTTGTATTAATTTTATAAATTTTGCAGGACATATTTATGGCAGGAACAGACACTTCAGCTTTAACAACTGAATGGGCTCTGGCGGAGTTGATTAACAATCCACATGTGATGAAGAAAGCAAGAGAAGAGATTGATAGTGTGATTGGAAATAGTAGAATAGTAGAAGAATCAGACCTTGTCAACCTTCCTTACCTTCAAGCTATACTCAAAGAGACACTGAGGCTTCACCCTACAGGTCCATTAATTGTTAGAGAATCATCTGAAAGCAGCACAATATGGGGCTATGAGATTCCAGCAAAGACACAATTGTTTGTTAATGTGTGGGCTATTGGTAGGGACCCCAATCACTGGGAGAACCCACTTGAGTTCAGACCAGAGAGGTTTATTAGTGAAGAGGGAAGTGGGAAGGGACAGTTAGATGTGAGGGGACAGCATTTTCACTTTATTCCATTTGGGAGTGGAAGAAGAGGGTGTCCTGGAACCTCACTGGCTTTGCAGGTTGTGCAGGCCAACCTTGCTGCCATGATTCAATGTTTTGAATGGAAGCTTAATGGACCTAATGACACTGTTGACATGGAAGAGAAACACGGCTTAACCCTTTCAAGGGCTCATCCATTGGTGTGTGTCCCTGTGCCTAGGATTAGTCCTTTTCCTCCCATATCATTATGATCATGAAGATCAAACTTGTCGGAGCAAGAGAAACAAATAATAAAATAAAAAATAAAAAAACAACTTCAAATTGAAAATTTACATTTCGATCGACTCCTTTTGTTTCTTTGTAGTTTGTATTATTCGTCATAATCAGTTTCACGGACCTTGTCCATGGGCTCTGCCAATCAAATCTTGGCTTCCTATATGACAACGAGTGATGATTATTTTTTAGAAGGATAGTTGATTGCAGAAGGAAAGGCCATGATTCATGACAACTATATTCTCATTTTATACACAAAGCTGTTCTTTCATGTGATTTAATTGCTATCACTGATTTAAATGGTTGAAAAATATATCTATGACTATATGAAAATAGATCAAATATGATGAAAGAATGATAAAAAGAAAAATATTTAAATAAATAAACATATTAATAAAATGTAATCTACAGGTTGAGAACATGTTTTAGCCGAGGCCATGGAAGAGTTTAAAAAAGTAAAAAATCAGACCATAAAATTATAAGTCATTTTAAATTTATGTTGAATTCTCGACGCAAAGTCCGTTCAAATTAACAACGGTATCCTTTCCAATAACTAATGCGCTGTCTCTATCTCAGTCTTAATAATAAATGCTAAACGACTGGATCACTAAAAAGATTTTGAGAAAGTCTATAGTACCGCTATTTCTTTAGAAAATGTTTGATGCACGTGTTATTTTTATCAAAGATGTATGGTATAGAATAAAATAAATAAGATAGATCTGATAAATAATTCAACAGAAAAAAACATATATTAAGATAAAAATATTATATAAATAAAAAGAGGAGGACTGCATCTTCATCCTTTTGAATGGTCATTGGATTCTTCTTTTCTTTTGTTTTTAAATAACATGTGTACCAATGTAAGACTTTCCTCTGTATGATAAATATATATATATGGATATGAATACTGTTTTGTTTCTCCACTTTACAAGATTGCATCAATAGGATCTTGATAATAATCAAGCTATGGCTGATTTTGAAGTCATGCTCATTTGTTTGTTGGCCACCATCGTGGTTGCATCTATACTGCGTAGAAAACAAAAGAAGATCCATCTTCCCCCGAGTCCCGTGGCCCTACCTATCATTGGACACCTCCACCTTCTGTCCCCTTTACCTCACCATGATCTTCACAAGCTCTCTATCCGTTATGGGCCCATAATGCACCTTTCCCTTGGTTCCATCCCTTGTGTTGTAGCTTCCACCGCAGAAGCTGCCAAAGAATTCCTTAAAAATCACGAAACCTCCTTCTCCAACCGCCCTACTCAATCCGTTGCCATTGAGTCCTTGACCTACGGTGTCAAAGACTTCTTGTTTGCACCTTATGGACCCCATTGGAAGTTCATGAAGAAACTGTGCATGTCTGAACTTCTCGGTGGTAACGTACTTGATCGCTTCGTTTCCTTGAGGCAGCAAGAGACCAAGAGATTAATTAAAATTTTGCTCAAGAAAGGGTTGGCTGGTGAGAGCGTGAATTTTGGAGAAGAGTTCATCACACTGGCCAATAACATCATTTCAAGAATGTTTGTGAGTCAAACGAGTGGTGAGAATGATAACCAAATGGAAGAGATGAGGAAGCTGATGACAGATTCTGCTGAACTCCTCGGCAAGTTCAACATTTCGGACTTCATTTGGTTCTTGAAGAGTTTTGATTTGCAGGGATTCAATAAAAGGTTAAAGGAAATTCGGGTCAAGTTTGATGCCATCATGGACAGAATGATAAAGGAGCGTGAAGAGGAAAGAAGGAACAATAAGGAAACAGGTGGAACACATCGGATTAAAGATATGCTTGATGTTTTATTAGACATACATGAGGATGAGACTTCTGAAATCAAATTGACCAAAGATAATATAAAGGCCTTCAGTATGGTAAGTCAATAAAGGAAAAGTAATGTATTTTTTGGGATAAACTTAATGTTTAACGTAACTGACATACATATATGTTGTTTCTAATGAAAATACTTAGGACATATTTATCGCTGGGACTGACACGTCAGCTGTGATCATGGAATGGGGTATGGCAGAGTTAATAAACAACCCACATGTGTTGGAGAAAGCAAGGGAAGAGATTGATGCAGTGGTTGGAAAGGGTAGGATAGTAGAGGAATCAGATATTGCAAACCTTCCTTATCTGCAAGCCATAGTTAAAGAAACATTAAGGATTCACCCTGCAGGTCCTTTCATTTTGAGGGAGTCATCTGAAAGTGTTGTCATTTGTGGTTATGATATTCCAGCGAAGACTCGGTTATTTGTCAATATTTGGGCAATTGGTAGAGACCCGAATCACTGGGAGAACCCACTTGAATTCAGGCCAGAGAGGTTTATGGGTGAAGAGGGAAATGGGCAGAGTCAATTGGATATTAGGGGACAACATTATCATCTAATTCCCTTTGGAAGTGGAAGAAGAGGGTGTCCTGGAACCTCTCTGGCATTGCAGGTTCTTCATGTCAATCTGGGAGCAATCATTCAGTGTTTTGAATGGAAGGTTGATGGTGGCAATACCACTGTGGACATGGAAGAGAAGTCTGGCATTACTCTTCCCAGGGCTCACCCCATAGTTTGTGTTCCTGTTCCAAGGCTGAACCCATTCCCTTATGCGTGATGCTTTCTTTTGAAACCCCCTTATCCATTTCAATAAATGTTGTGTATCATAATAAGGATTGTATCCACTTATACTATGTTATGTCAAATTTTATAATTGAGGAATAAATGAGATGCATTTTTAAATAATATTTACGAGAGTTGGCCTTTTTAATTAATAATAAAATTTACATTAGAATATGAGAACTTGACTTATTTAAACGCAAATAAATAAAAGGAAAAAAATATTTTATGGATTTCATCTTTAAAATCTTCAAGCCCGTAGCTGCCAAGAATTTGCATAGAGTTTAGCCAGGAGAGCAGTGAAGGAAAGTTAACTCTCCTTTTAACAAAGTATTAAAATTGAAAACTATAATTGTAAGTAAATTAACATATTTAAACTAAAAGTATAATTAAATATTTAATTGTCAATCACTAAAAATATACTTCACTTTCTAATTCGGTAGCATGTTTCAAAATTATTATCGTTAACTATCATTTTAATTCCTAATTTTATTAGTATATTTTAAAATCGTTTTTTATTTATTAAAAATAAATTATTAATCATTCATTTTGTGATCCATCATTCAAGATAATCTCTGCTTTTATTTTTTATAAACATTATACTTACTTGTCAAATTAAATACGATGACCTCCATGATTATTTAAAAATATGATCGTATTAATATTGAATCTAAATATCATTGTTTTTATATTATTTATTTCAATTTTTATCTAACCCTATCATCTTCTTTATTCTTTATATTATCGTATGATGATGGATTATTATTAAATTAAAATTAATAATTATTAAAGTTTATAATAATTAACATGTTGCTTATACGATATATATATATCTTAAAATGAAATAGTTATAAATAATAATATAGAAATTAAAAAATAATTTTTATTTTTATAATATTTTTAATAAAAATAAAAATGATTTTATATTAATAAGAATTAAATGATTAAAAATTAAAATTAAAGAAAATAATTATTAATGTTATAATAATCTTAATTTTAGTTTATCTAAAAAATAAATAAACTTTCATATTTGTTATAATATATATTTATTTAAGTTTTAAATAAAATTATTATTTAAAAAGTTGTAAAAATTAAATGCATGTATAGGAAATCACGTGATTTTATAAAGAAATGATTTCTAAAGTTTTTAAAATAAATATTATGATTTAATATTAAAACGGTAATTGCTTTAAAATCATATTTTAAGTAATTTTTAAAATAGATGATAATATATTAAATAAAATAATAATAACCCTAAAAAATACCTAATTTAAATAAATACTTTAAACATTTAAATTTCAAAACCACAATATATATTTAGTAATAACTCAAAACATATTGTATATTATACGGGCTACTAACTTGCTCAAAGAATTACTTTAATAAAATAAAATATATGTTTTTATTGAAATAACAAATTTTAATTTTATGTAAATAAAGTTTTACCTTATTGAAATAATAAAATTTATTATAAAATTTTAGTTGATTGAAATAATAAATTTAATATATATATATTTTATCAAAATAAAAAATTTTAATTTTATGTTATTAAAAAAGTACTTATTACGCAGTTATATTTTTTATATAATAAATATTTTTATAATAAAATTCATTGAATTAAATATTTAAAATAATTTGAACAAACAAATTAGATAAAATAAATCTTGATTGATATTAACAAAAAACAAACAGCGAGAAATTAGAATTGGAATGAAATTATATTCCTTAACAAGTATATCTCCTTTAATGATATGTTGGAGGGAGGAAAGTAGGAGAAGGAAAGAGAAAAAAAAGAAATAAAGAAAAAAACTCAAACATGTCATTTATTTATTTTTATTGATTAATATATATAAATTTTATTTAGCTATAGTTAATGGAAAGTGGCCATTATGTTTAATTGTAGAAGTTCTATCAAAAAATTTGTAAACTAAGTGGATAATAATTTTATTTTATAATATATTCATAATAATATTAAATATTTAAAATATTATTTTGAGTATTACAAATTGTTATATCAAATAAGTTTCGTAGATAATATTAAAAAGGTAGTTTAATTAAATTATAAATTAAATTTAAAATTTTTATTATTATTTTGTATTTATTAATTTCTATTATTATTGTTATTATTAATAATAATATTTTATTATTTATTTTATTATTATTATTATTTATTGTTGTTGTTTTTAATATTATTACTATTTATTTTTTTATTATTATTAATATAATTATTTTGTTGAAGATAAACAATACTCTTCATAATATCCGAATGAAAAGATAAGTTAACAAGAAAAAAAAAAAGATAAGCGATTGATCGTTCTTATAAACCTAATTTTAATAAATTAAAAAATTTTTTTAAAATATCGATAAAATTAAAAATTAAAGTGATAATTTATTTAAAAATTAATTATTATTTTTTAAAAAATTTTAAATTAGAAACTATAATTGTACGTAAATTAACATGTTTAAACTAAAAGTATAATTAAATATTTTATTATTAATTATTAAAAACATATTTAATTAGGATATGTTTAGTAAAATTAACGGATAAGCTAATTTAAATTAAAAAATTAATTAAGAATTAAAATATGAAAAATTAGATAAAATATAAAAATATATATAATTATTAAATTAAAATATGTTTAATAAAATTAATTATTGTATTAATTGATAAATATGTAATAATAAATAAAAATATAATTAATTAAAACATAATAAATATGATATATATTTAATAAAAAATATATTAAAAATCTTTATTTTTAAATTTTACATAAATAAATTTTAAATAAAAACTTTTTAAAATTCATTTTTTTATCAAATGGTTATATGTTTAATAAAATAAAGTAAATAATATAATAATTAAAATAAATATTATATATTAAAACAGTACATTAAAATATAATATTTTATAATAATATAAAAATAAATATATTAAAATTAATAATATTATTATAAAAAATTAATAATATTAAAAACATAAAAATAAATAGATAAATACAAATTAGATTATAAAATTATATTAAAAATAAAAGTAAATAAAATATTTCAACTAAAAAAGAAAAACATAAAAATTACGTGAATTAATTTTTTTTTAAAACTAATCATTTAAAAATGCTTATAGGTATTAAATCTTAACAAAATTTTCAACCAATTCACTAACTAAAATATCCTTACCAAATATACTTTTATTTGGCTGGCATGAGTTGTATGATAAAAACTTTAATAGAAAAGAGTTGGCAATATATTTGGAAAAGATTATACCTTTTTATATATAATTTTTTATTTTTTTAAATGACAAAAATAAACGAAGTTTTTATAAAATAAGTTGAAAAATATACTTAAAACAAATAATCAATCATTTACTCAATTTTATATTAATTTATATCTTTATTTTGTAACTATATGATTCCAAAGAAGTACTCGATTTGAATTATATAACAGGTGTTGACAATGCAAAACAAATAAGCAACCATGTATCCAATTCTCTTTATAAATTAATTAAAATTTTGAATATTATATATTTTAATAATATTTTTATTTTTTATATCTTTTCTTCTGTTATATTATATTTTTAAATGTACAACAACAATATTTTATTAATTAATTTAGCAATTATTTGATTCCAAAGAATAATTCTGATCCGAAACATGATAAACTGTAAACAAATGGAAAGGTCAGAGGTGGTCCTCAAAGTCATCCTTCGCCCATAGTTTTATGTTTTATGTTTTAGTTGGGTGGCGGTTCTCTCTCTCTCTCTGTCTCTCTCTCATCCATTGTTCGATGTTTCTCATCTCTTTGGATCTTTCTCTTTTCCTCGCATAACAATAACATCACTGTTTCTTCTCTTATGCCCCTCATTCCCATTCTCCCAATAACACACTTTTATCAATAAATCACTTGCTTCCTTCACATCTATGATAATCTGACAAAAACTTTGGTCATTCAGATCTAATTTGTCTATACTATACAATACCCACATTCCACAACATCTTCTTCCCCTTTTTATTTATCTTTATCAAACAACTGCATTTTTATTATTTTATTTTTCTTTTTGCTGGAATAATAATGGTGACGGTGAATCTGGGTATGCTTCATTATGTGTTGGACCACGTTTATGGAGCATTCATGCACCGATCTAAGATGAGCACCCCATTCTTCTCGAGAGGGTGGGGTGGGACGAAACTTGAGATGCTTGAGAAGATGATAAAGCAATTATTCCCAGAAGTGGCTGGTCAAAACTGGCCTCCCTCTTTGATTCAACCCGTTTGGAGAACCATTTGGGAGACCAAGACGGCTTGTTTGAGAGAAGGGGTATTCAGAACCCCTTGTGAGGAACAGTTGCTAGCTGCATTGCCCCCTGAGAGCCACAATGCAAGGGTTGCATTCCTTATGCCTAAGTCTGTGCCCCCACATAGAATGGCATGCGTGCTTCATCTTGCAGGTAATAACACTAACACTGTTTTTGTTGAATTTGAACTTGTTTATCTCATGTATTTCCTGCCTTGGGAATTGGGATGAAGATCTAATCTATTGCTAGTTTGTTAAAATTGCATTTGTAGTCCTTATAAATAGTGTTGATTGCAGAAAGTGAAATGATAGGATAAAAAATGTGTTTTTGCTTGGTTGACCTGATTATAGTACGGGCAAATATAACCATTATTTTGAAAACATTTTGACCTTATATTTGAGGGAAATTGACAAAGTATGGTCTCTGAATCTAGAATGGTGACCTCTCTTACGCTGGTTCTTCTCTTTTGCTTCCCTCCAAACAAAGCATCTTATTTCAATCAATATGTTGTTCAGGATGAATTGTTTGTTTACGTGCAATTAAATAGTCTGGTTTAGGTATTTTACTAATTTGCTTAATGGGTCCCATCCAGTGAACAGTGCATGTGACAGATGTGGTCCTTAATTACGATTTAAGAAAAATTTTGTGTTTCCAGAATTTCACTTCTCAAAGGAGTTACTTGATTGAATGGAGAGGATTGTAGGGACCATACTTAAGAAAACCATGAATGAAATATTTTCTGTTGTTTTTACTAATTTACCTTTAACTCCTATCTAATGGATTCTTTGCATTGAAGGTGCGGTAAGTTCTGTTGGAGCATCTCCAATGGGAGATGTTTATCCAGTTCTCCAAGTTAAGCAACTGTTGCTGGCTTGGAGGCATTGCTTAATTAAGCAACTAGTTTTAAACAAAAAAATATGGACATAGGTGTAATTGTGGGACCCATTTAATAAGTTTTGTAGTGTTGCATCATTGGAGAAAAAAGTTGCTGAAATTATACAAAATAAAAAAAGATGATATGTCATAGCAGGACTCGCAAAATAGTAGATTTAAGCAACTTCGTAGAATTGTTCCTTTGGAAATGCTTTTAGTTTTACTAGTCATATTAAGCACTTCAGAAGTTCATCATGTTAATAAGAAGAACATTTTTACACAGAAACCCAGTAAGATTAAATTCTCTCTACCTCTGATTGAGTATTTAAGACCGTTCCATTTAACTAAAAAATAAGAATCTCCCCTCCCCCCGGCGTGCAGGAACTGGAGACCATACATTTGAGAGAAGATTGCGTCTTGGTGAACCATTGGTCAAGGAAAACATTGCAACCATGGTACTTGAGAGGTCAGGGTTACTTTTTTTATGGTCTTATTTTAAAACCAAAAGCACCATCCTTTTTTTGTTTGTTTGTTATAAACTGTTCATTTAATATATCCTCTGTATTCGTGGTATATGCAAATGCAGTCCATTTTATGGACAAAGACGTCCAGTGCTGCAGCGTGGTGCAAAACTTTTGTGTGTTAGTGACTTGCTTTTATTAGGAAGAGCAACCATTGAAGAGGCTCGCAGTCTCTTACACTGGTTGGACTCTGAGGCAGGTTTTGGCAAGATGGGTGTTTGTGGACTTAGTATGGGTAAGACTTGTCCGATCCCATACTGAAGCTCACTAATTTTATGTTCACAGTTCTGTTTAACTTTTATTATGTTACACAACTACAGTGTTTTTTATTTCACCAATTATAACAATATAACCCATGAGAAATAAATTAATGTTATTGCTTGAACTAAGTCTCCTTGTGTGGTTGTCCCTTGAGTGGCATAATCAAACAAGTTTCAACTTTTTGAATCTCTTGGCTTTTCCTTTTATATAATTTTTGCAATATGTTTATGTACTCCAGGAGGAGTACATGCTGCAATGGTTGGATCACTTCACCGTACACCTGTTGCGACGCTCCCTTTTCTATCACCACATTCTGCTGTTGTGGCTTTCTGTGAGGGGATTTTAAAGCATGGCACTGCCTGGGAAGCACTGAGGGAGGATCTTGCAGCACAAAAGGTTGCAATGACTCTTGAGGAGGTGAGAGAACGAATGAGAAGTGTTCTTTCCCTCACAGATGTCACACGGTTTCCAATTCCCAAAAATCCCAATGCTGTAATCTTTGTTGCTGCCACTGTAAGTTCCGGATCTCATCATCATCATCTTATGAATGTGTATAATGAAAATTAGAAGAAATTTACATCTAACATTCATTTATTTAAATTGATTTTCCATTTCCATAGCTGTTTAGATCCTTTTGATATATATTGTTAAATGCATGCCAACTATAAGATAGATGAGATTCTTTTGCATTGAAATGCAACACTCTGAAAGCGCCCCAGCTTTACCGCCTTATTTTCTTTCTGATCCTAAATCTGGCTGCTGTGGCAGAAAAAACTGGTTAACAGTTTACCAAAGCTGAAAAATAGAATTTCAGTTTGGTGCACTGTATATATTTGGTTTGAGTCCCAGTGTCATGTGAATAAAATTGTTTTCTTATATTTGGTTGAAATTAAACCCTGGTAAATTTAGGAGGAAATAAGTACTTAAAATGTTGACCTGGATACTTGAATTTTTAGCCTTGTGAGGTCCTCATAATGTAGGACACTTTTCTGCCTATAAAATCCTGTTTTATTGAAATGTCTACATTTGCCACTGGATTTCTGCTTAGTCATTATCAGCAATGTTTTGCAGGATGATGGATACATCCCAAAACACTCCGTCCTGGAACTTCAGAAAGCTTGGCCAGGTTCTGAGGTGAGATGGGTCACAGGTGGGCATGTATCATCCTTCCTTCTCCACAATGGTGAGTTTCGAAGAGCCATTATAGATGGGCTTAATAGATTACCATGGAAAGAGTCTCGGGTGTGATAGTGTTATTGCATGTGAAAAAGGATTGCTTTTACAATGTTGATTGATATTGGTACTTTCCACCTGTAATACTCACCAAACGTGTAACATGCGTAGTGTTGATCACAGAAATCCACCCCCAAATGAAAGAGGGAGGGAGTTGTAAATTGTCATTAAGGAAATGTACATGAAATTTAAAATAATTTGGACAGAGGTTTGTGGAAAACCTGATAAAATTGTTGGATGGGAATTTAACTGTTCTGATCTCTCTCTCTCTCTCTCTATATATATATATATATAAACATAATATCCATTAGCCCAATAGTTTCATAGTCCTCGTTTTGGCTTGTTTGTTTTTTGGGTGGCGATGCTAGGAGAGAATCAACATGGTGATAGATGTTACTATACATGAGAAGGAAGGCCTAATCTTCCCAGCTTTTGAGAAAATTCTGGATAAGACCTTGTTTCTTATTAGTCTAGTAATACGTCGCATAGAACATGTGACTTTGATACCAAGTCACCAACTATCTTATCTTTCACTATCTTTTTCCCATTTCTCCTTTTTTAAGTAAATGTTTATTCAGGTCTTTTTGATATTATATAAATTATTTCATGCTTGTTTGTAATATAATTAGAAATATTTTAAATAAGATTTTTCACGTTCTAAAACTTTTTGGATGAACATAAATTTATTTCAATTCTTCAAAATCAATTTTCTTGGCTTCCAATCATTGAGCAAATAGAGCTATAATCCTTTATCATTAGGCGGACTTAAATCATATTACCTTTTTTTATTAGCAATATTAATTTGTTCTTTCTAAAATTATTAATAATTTCAAACTTCTTTTTTGAGCATTAATTTAAGAAAAATGTCGACTTAACGTGCCATGTGAATAGCCCTTACGCTTTCAAACAAAATCAGAGGGACGAACGTGGTATCCTTTCATATAATTTTTTTTAATTAATCAGATCGACGAACGTGCCATTATTGATTATTTTTTCGGAAGATCAATTTGATTTTTAACAAAAACCTACTTAATAGTAAACCATATTTCTTCTCCTAGACAATAATAGTAAACAATCTTAAATAGATTAAAACAACTATTTTTAAATAAATTGATGAACCTAAAACTTATATATAAATATGTGGGTTAAAATCTTTAAATGAACTAAAAAGAATATTTATAATAAAAAATCTATTTTAAATGGTGTGAATTATATCAATTCTTACACCATTTAATTTTTTTATTGGAGAATTTTATCCTAAAACCAATTCTTAGATTAAATTTCTTATGATATAGATTGTATGTAAAAGTTTACATTAATTTAAAAATATTTTAAAATCTCATTCAAGTACATCAAAATTAACAGAATATCTTCTTTGTAATTATATGAAAATAAAAACGGTTTAATTATATTTTCATAGTTATTAAATTTTGACAATAATTGATACAAATAATCAAGATAACGTATAGTTGTAATTTAATAGCCAGATCAACAAAAATGATATTTTATATAAATATATTGATAATTAAAAAATTGGTGTAATTTACACCAGTGCAAGTTATTTTTTCCCTTTCAAAATATAATAATATATAAATCTTATAATAATAATTATGTTATTATTATTATTTATTGAAGCAAGTCAATTTGTTATTTTTAATTTTTTTTACTGGGATTAAATTAAACTATTTTAAAGAAATATTTTTAAAAAATGTCTCTACTCAACGTATTTTGTAAATAAGCTTGATTTGGACTAATACGATAATTTGCACCAGTTGTGGATGACGGGTAAGTCCCTTGTAACCTGGTAAATGGGACAAGTAAAGAAATAGTGGTATTTATTAGAGCCGTCAAATGGGCCAACACTACCCTACTTAGTCCTAGCCCTATGGGTTAGGGTCTAAAAAGCCCTTAGGGCCAAAAAAACCTTAAATATAAAAAGCCCTTAGGGCCAAGTGGGCTAGGGTCAGCCCTTACATAAAAAATTATTATTATCTTAAAATGTTAACTGCAAATTTTGTTTCAAAAATAAAAAGGTTACCGGATGAAATTATGAACGATTGTACTTTTGAAGATGATTATAACTATGGATGAAAATGAATCAAACTAACTCAAAATTAGTTCGAAACTTGATTCAATAATTAATTCTTTGAACTTAGTTCATGAACCAAATAAGCTAAACTTGAGCTAAAAATTAAACTTGTTAACTAAACGAGTTGAACCTGAGCTATGTATAACTCTACTCGTTCGGTTCATGGATCAGCTTGTTATATATAAATTAAATTCATATAATCTTTATTATTTTTGTATAAAATAGATAAAATATGTCACTTAATCATAGTATATACTATTATAAGTCATATGTTTAGAAAATCTTAGGAAAAGTAAACTTCAAAGAACTATAAATGATAAACAATATATAAGGATAGAAGTGAACAAGGTCGTCAGACAGGGGCCTACGGCTCGGCTCGTTTAAAGTCTAGTTAGGCTCGATTCGTTTAATAAATAGATAGGCTCACACTTATTAAAAATCCTTTTTAGATAAACAAGTCAGACCTAAGTTTGTAAAAAAGTCTATTTAACTTATTTACGAACTTATTTATATTTATTTTAATATATTATATTTATATAATATTTATTTTATATTTTATTTACATAATATTAATATATATATATATGTTTTAGGCCCATTTAATGGTCTTTTTTATATTGTAGGCCTTAAGTTTGCAAACTTTTTTAATTAATTATTTATATAGATTTTAAGATTATTTATTGATCTTTTCGTAATGTAGGCTTTTAAACAGGCTTGCAGGCCTTGTAAGCTTTAAATCAGGCCAGACCTTGACAGAAAAAAAAAAAAAAACCTTTAACAGGTAACAGGCTCAGGCTTAGGCCTCAAAATTTTTAAACAAGTCAGGCTTAAACACATAAAGCCTAGCTCAGCTTGACCTACTTCCATCCCTAACAATATACAAGTTCAAAACAATTTAAAATTTTAAAAGAACATTACCCACATAATTATATGTGAAGAATCAAAACAAGTTTGTCACACGCGAACAATGACCAATGTTATAAGATTAATTCATCTTTAACAATTTTATCAAACCAAGAGATTATATCTAATATAAATGGTCACTCACTTGAGTTTTCTTTAACAACAGGTTCAACTATATCAGTAAGCTTAGGTAAAGTTTGTTTAACTTTATAAACTTATATAATTATATTTTCTATTCTATGAAATTTTTAACTAAAAATCGCTTCAGTTTGTTGTTGTTTTTTTTATTACTCTAATAAGAAGTGTTCCCATTGATGGAGTTGTCAATTTGATGTGGGCTAAGGTCAAAATAGTTCGGTATCTATAAGCTTCATTTTTTTTCAAATATTTTTATTTTCTCTATAAATTGTTTTTTCCTCTCTAGTTTTTTTTTTTCTCTCTTAAAATAAAGTAGTAATGAAAATTAAAATAAATAAGAAAATTTAGAGAGAAGAGAAAGGAAAAATATGGAGAAAGGATAATTTTAGAGATAGAGAGGTAAATATATTAGAAAAAATAAATTTAAAAAAGATAAAAGTATAAAAAAGTTAAGAAAAATTTGAAAAAGAAAAAGAAAAATTCTAAAGACAAATGATAAAATAGTTAGAAAAAAAATAAAAAATCTAGAAAAAGATAAATAAATTAAATAATATTTTAGTATAATAAAAATATTGAACATTATTTAAAGAGAAAAATAAAAAAATAGAAAAAAAAAATTAAAAAAAAAAGATAAAATTTAAAGATTATATGAATTTAGATTTAAAAATTATATTTTAAAACAAATTACAAAATAGAAAAAAAAAAAAAAAGACTAGGATTGACCGTAACTAAGTAAGGGTCATGTAAGTTAATGCTTAAAGAAGCTCTACTTCTAAATGGATCATAAAATGTACGATTAAAACTTAAGGTTAAATGGACCGTCCTACGAGCCTCTCCCATTTTGACAGCTCTAATATTTATAGGATTAATTTGCATATTTTATTTTAGGAATAAAAGGTTCAGGGGGTTGGACACAATTTTTTGCCCTAAAAACGGTGCCCTTTAAGTCTTTTACTCTCTTCTACACGCAGCGCCTTCTTCATTCTCTCTCCAGCCGTCACTCATCGTGTGAACAATGGCGTACGCCGCGATGAAACCAACTAAACCCGGTTTGGAGGACTCCGGGGAACAGATCCACAAGATAAGGGTCACCCTTTCCTCCAAGCACGTCAAAAATCTCGAGAAGGGTATATATGTATATCAATCCATTCAACCTTTTGTTTTTCATTCTTCTCCCTCTCCTTAGACTTATGTTTCAACTTTCTTGTTATTGTTAGTTTGTGCGGACTTGGTTCGCGGTGCAAAGGACAAAAGGCTCAGGGTCAAGGGACCTGTTAGGATGCCCACTAAAGTTCTTCATATCACTACCAGGAAATCCCCTTGTGGTGAAGGTATTTTAATTCCTTCATCACTTCTTATACTTATTCTGTTCTAAACTTGCCTCTTCCGTTCTCTGCTTATTCTATTACTGTTTTCTTGTTTTATTACTTGTGCTTGCCTTCTATATTGCTTTCGCACCTGTTGTAAATTTAAATGTGGAATTAGTAGTGATTTTAGACAAGTCATGATGATTCGACGATTGTAGTAACCAAATATATTGCCTGTGAGGGAACCATTGAAAAGAACTTGCTTATGCAAGTTAGGTGCTAAATTGAATTAAAAACGCAGGTGTAGCACCCATTGTCTCAAATGTAACAAAAAAACATAAACTTTGTCTGGTTGTATCCTTTAAGTGTTCTTAGAGTTATCATTTCTCTTTGAGTTTTGCCGTATATCTTAGTTTGCGAGGTCAGTACTGTACTCATGGGAATGTTTGGATGGAGGGCTTTGAAGGAAAAAGGGGAAGAAACATTTAAGTTTGTAATTTTGAATTAGTTTGTTTAAGATTGTTTTACTTGGAAATCACTTTCTCTTTTAAAAAGATCACTTCTTAGTTATTTTAGTTGTTTGTTTAAACTTTAAAAAAAACAGAATCTGTAAAAAATCAGTTTTCTTGTTATTTTGAAAGCTGTTGAATAGTTTTTTTCAAAGAAGTTGAAATTATCTTTCAAGATGAAAGTGTTTTTTATAATTTTAAACAAATCAAATACAACTTCTGCATTTTATAAAATCTCTAAAACTGCAATCAGTTTTTATATTTTTAAAAGCTTTAACAACGGGCACTATAATGTCTTTATAAAAATGATGAGGGATGATTTGAAAGTTTCATTGATAATCTATTAGGATAAAACTTGGAGAATCAAACCTTTCTCTTGGAAGAAAAGGTGTTCCGTATCTTACCTTGCCCTAAGTTAATCATCCTGAAAGTTATGCTAGCATAAATGTGAGATAGAAAATATGGTTTGTTTCAATTTTTGTTCTTTTAGTTGAAGTCAAGAGCAAATTGTTTATGTCTGTTTTTCTTGGCTCATTTTAGTTAATTGGTAATTTGAACTTAAATCAGTTCTTCTACAAGTTGTAATGGTTTTCTGATATAAATTGACCGGCCCATGCACATGGTTTTTAGGACTTGCTCTTTTGTCTTTTATTATCCAATTGACTTTATGTGTGAGCATGAGCATGGTAGCAGACAGCAGCAGCAAAGACTGTTGTTGGGGCTAAAAGCTTAGAAAGTGTTATGCTTTCTTGTCTTACTCTGAGCACCTGAATTGTGTGCTGTTCACATGTTTTTATGGAGCATTAATGTTGTTACTAAGCATGTTGACTTATTTTTGAATTATTGTGTTCAATATCTAGGCTTTTCTGAATGAATGATATTCCACATTGTGTTCATGACACTGCTGCTTTGTTTTAGGTACCAACACATGGGACAGATTTGAACTCCGTGTGCACAAGAGAGTCATTGATCTCTACAGTTCACCAGATGTGGTTAAGCAGATCACCTCAATCACAATTGAACCTGGTGTGGAGGTTGAAGTGACCATTGCTGATGCATGATCTTGATCAAAATTTTAACTTTGTTATGCTTCCTAGTTTTTTCTTGTTCTGTATTTTATAAGTTTTGATTGTGGGACTGAGTTGGCTTGTTTCCCTTGTTTTACGGTCATGGAAATTGATGAATACTTGAGAAATGTCATGCTTAATATATTCTAGAATCTTACATATATCTGTCTTGATATTTATCACAAATCCCAAATCGTGTTATAGCTTCCTTTTATCATGTCCAGCAGATTTTTAAACCTCATACTAATGATGAACATAGTTTGAAATATTATTCTATTTGAAAATAAATAAATAAAATCCTGGCAAGATTCCTAAATTTAACCGTCGATTTATGCTCTGTTTGTTGGACGAGTTTCACTGCAGAAGGAATGGCTCAAGCCAATTTTTCCAAAACAAGAAATTTCTCCTTTCTTCTGATCCTCGGTAGGAAATTGCCAGAATCTTAAAGAAGCCTTTAGTGTATTTTCGGTTTAGAGTTTGCTCTTTCTGTCGAACTGGGTTTGTAGTAATGTGATTTATGTTTGGCTAGGTTTTATTTGAAAAGTAATTCTGACCTGATAAATTTTGTTTCGATTTAGTGTATGATTATTGGAAAGGTGTGGGTATTATGTTCTGTTTGAGATGGTTGTTTGCAAGTTTTTGATTTTTAAATCTATTTTAAAAATAATATTTATTTGGTTATAATGTTTTTAAGTTGATTTTTTATATATTTTTAAAAAGATTTTGAAATTAAAAAAATTCTTGATATTTGTTTTAAATTTTAAAATTTTTTAATTCTACATTTTAAATTTATTTTTTAAAAGATATTGATATATCATTATAATAATAGATATTATTATTATTATTACCATAATTATAATTATTATTATTTTTACCATTACTTTTTTATTTTATTATTATTATCATCATTATAATTCTTACTTTATTTTATTATTATCATTATCATTATATTTATTATTACTATTACAATCATCATAATTATTATTTTATCATCATTATCATTATAATAATTATTATTATTATTATATTTTAAAATTTTTTTATTTTTATTTTTATTATAATGAAGAATTAAAATAAAATAAATTGACCAACTTCGTTAACATCTTTTAAAAAATTAAAACTATAATTCAAAGTTTAAAAAATAAAATTGGATTTAATTTTAAAAATAAAAACAAAAAATTACTTAGATAATTGAATTCTTATTTCGATTCATTATTATGTTAGCATATTTGATGAAATAACGTAGTTACCACTATTTCTAAACTCTTGGTGATGGCATTAATTTTTTTAATAAGAATTTGCCAAGGATTGTATTCTATCACATCATTTATTTTATTGTATATATATTTTCTTTGTTGCATATTTTAGCCGTATAATTTTTCATTTCCCGTCAGTAAATAATATGGTTTAGAACGTTGAAGTATGTAATTAAATTAGCACCTAAATAGCATTGAAGCATGGGTGTAACACAGCGCACGTGGCACGTGACACGCAAATAGCAATGTAAAGCAAGGTTTATTTTTCTTGCGTAAGCAAAGCGAGCTTATGGACTTGTGATGTGAATCTGTTTCTATTATTTATGACTCTGCAGCACCTTTGGAGTGAAACTAGATCAAAATTATCTCATCGGTATTCGGAAGGTAAATTTTGGTACAGCCCTACTCTCCGAAAGTAGTCATTACATTAAGAATTGATAAGCTGTTCTTTAGCTTTGTAGCAGTATTTAAGCTTGAATGTCTACAGAAAGAGAAATTTTATTCAAACGAGAGATTTGTTTTTATTTGAATTAGAATAATGTGGTAGCTTCTCCTTAATTCACTTACAGCTAGGAAGGGGAGACCCACACAAGCACTTGTTGTGGAAATACGAATACTTATCGAAAGTTTGCAATGTCCCACCTTGCGGTATCTCACCGCACAGCCGATTATAGCTCACGTTGAACGACTGCAACGAATCCAGTGCGGTCAATCCCACGGGAATACTCCCGTTGATCTTGTTGTGATTCAGATCCAGCGCTATTAAGCTCGTGGGGAATTCCACTCTGGATAAATCAAACGCCAACAAGTTCCTAGAAACGTCAAGCGTCTGCGTCGTTTTGTTGCTCCCGAATAGCATTGAAGCATCTCCTTCCAGCTTGTTCCTTGAAAAGTCTATCCTTGATGGGTCTATGTTGGCTAAGGAGGAAGGAATCGGCCCCGAAAGTTGGTTGTGGGATAAGATAATGCTTGGGCCGGGCTTCTTGAAGGATCCGAACGACTCAGGGATTGGGCCTTCGAGCTTGTTTCGGTCCAAGCGTAAAGACAAGAGTTTAGACAGCTTGGAAAGTGAGCTTGGGATCGGGCCCGAGAGGTTATTAAAGGAAAGGTCAAGGAATTGGAGATTCGTTAGTTGGCCCAAGAAATGGGGTACTGAGCCGGAGACATTGGTCCAGCTTATCTCGAGCTCTTTTAGTTTGGTGAGCTTAGCGATTGCGGGCTGGATTGGGCCGGTGAGTTTAGGGAGCTTGTGGAATTCGAGTGTCTCGAGGTAAGGGAGGTCACCGACGGAGGGTGGTATTGGGCCTGACAAATTGGTGTCTGGGACAGAGGATAGAATGATGAGGGAATTGATGCGGTTCGTTTTGGAGTCGCACTCGACGCAGTACCATGTGGTGCAGCAATCGGTATCTGGGTTCCACGAGGCTAGGAGATAAGGGTTGTTGAAGTCCTTCTTGATTTGTAGCAGCACTTTCTTGTCCTCTGGGTTGCAACGCTCCGATAATGCAACTGTAGAGAACAGCACCAATGTGAGGAAGTATAATCCAACCATAGCTCCCATTTTCGGTGGTATCGGAATCTGAAACGGCCAGTATGAGGGCGTTTATATTTATAGAATGCGATGGGAAACATAATAATGCATATCCGAATTCAGATCCTGTGGGCTGTGGGGACAGGGGATAATAATATGATGTCTGCGGTGACTAAAGAACCTAGTTACAGCTCATTCATATATTTCTTTTTTATAGTATTCTTTTTTCGTCTTTTAGTTATACATTGCTTAATATCTCCGGGAAATCTTCCAATTCCATGCATATAACAATTATGATGTTAATGTGAAAAACTTGTAATCCTTTTTACGTATACATCTTTACTCAATTTTTGTTTTATTTTTTTTTCCCCGTATTTCTCGCTGAGCACAAACAAGTAAATAATTATTATTCGTGGTTCGGTCCATGGAGCTGAATTGGTCAAAAAAGAAGGAAGGGGCTTTAGCATTTTGATCTGTGTCGCAACGAATACGCAGCCGCGGTCCCTCACTTCAACTCAAATGCACTAAATGTTGAACAGAAAAGTTATCCACTAAACATTATCCAAAATAATACATTAAGCGCAGCCCTACCCCAAAGCAATAATTGAAGGGGGACATTGCACCCTTTCATCACCTTTTCTAGATTTGTCACCATTCAGCTTGGGTGAATTTTGCGGTGGTCAAAATAAAGTATGAGAACACTGGTTTGTATAGGGAGTTCTACATTAAATGTATAAAAGATAAAGATATTTTTTATTTTATAAACTAATATTTTTAATTCAATTCAGTTTAGTTTTTTAAATATATTGAATTGATTCATTATTTAGATGCCTATCTTAAATTCAAGATTAGGATATTCTCAAACTTCACTCATATACATATTCCACCTTTTATCTTTAGAGTTATATTATTTATACAATATATTTTTAATATTTTTTACAGTATTATTTTTCTATCCATTTATCTTTATTTTTTTCACTTATCTTATAACCCAGTTTTTCCCCATCTTTCTCATATAAAAGTGAGGTGCAACTATTATTTCTCTTATCTTTATACATATATTTAACTAATTTCTGAATTCGTTCTACCTTTCCATTCATACATCTCCTTCAATTAATCAATTTAGGATAGCTAATAAACTATTAAACTATTACCTTGGTCTTATTTTTGAACACCTCAGCACTTCAACACTAATATATTGTACTTTAAATACAGACGTGCCATACAAGACAAGTCTTCAAAGTAAAAGGAACACCATAAGTTCAACATTCTTCAAATAAATCGTCTACCAACTTCCCATCTTCAAACCCATTAGAAAAGAAATCTTTCCTTTGCTGAGAAACAATCTTACAATCGCCGAATCTAAGTCACTGTACCCTTTTGTTCTGCCTCTCAAACTCCAAACCTCAAGTTTCAATGTTCACCGTAAAATCCAAGATTTTGAAATAACCAATTATTAAACCGATTAATATATTACTTTAAGATTCAATCGATTAATCAATATTAATTAAATATTATTTTTAGAATATTTATAATATATAATTTATTAAAAACATATAATAATATATTATATTATTATTAAATTATGATTAAAAATTAAAAATTATATATTATTTCAAATTTTTAAATTTAAATTATATATATATAATAAAATAAAACATAATTTTAATTTTTTTATAAAAATAATTTAAATATATAAACTAATTTTTTTATCAATTTATTATTTATTTTTTATTAAAATTATTTTATAATTTAAATAATTTAAAGAAATAATCGATTTTCGATTCAATCCATTAAACCGACCAATTCGATCTAATTTTTATAATATTAATAAAACTATAAAACTTATGAAATTATTATTATTATTATTATTATTATTATTATTATTATTATTATTATTATTATTATTATTATTATTATTATTTTCACAAGGACTCAGATCTAATTCACCACTTGTCAATACAATTTTCTTAAAACGAAAGACATTTCTCAGCTTATCGTGCAACAATATCCGATGTTTGTTACTGGCTAATGATATGTAGTCACCTTCATTTATTCTCACCGTAAAATTGGCATTGAACTTGAATGCTTTCGTTTTGTAGGCATTTCCTCAAAGGTATAAAGCGAAAGAAATTAACAAGAAGGAAGAGGTGAAAAGGAAAGGAGTGAAATAGAAAAGGGGAAATTTTTCTGTTCGGAAGAGAGTAAGAATGGGAAGGGACGGAGGAAAAAAACGGTATCGATAAAATAGTTTTCTCACTTTCGATGCCAAGAAAATTGAGATAAAGACAAAACAATGGTTTATCCTTCAAATATAACCATTTTGTGCAAGCTGGCAAGCAAGAATGGTTTTTTTTTTCTTGCAAGGACAAAAAAGTAACTAAATACTATTTTCTTTTCTCTTTTGCATTCTATGAAACAAATAAAAAAAACTTAACTTTACTTCTTTTCACACTCAAACAAATAAAAATTTATTTATTTGTATTTATTTTCTCTTGTCTTTATCTATTTCTTTTCTCTTTACTTCTTTTCACACTCAAACATAGCATATTGAAGCTAAATGTAGATTTAAAAGAGAAAATTGAGTTTTTAAAACTTCGTCCATAATACTATGTCTATCATGCAAGTTCATGCTAATAATCAAGGAAAACCAACTATCTGGAGGGAGGTGAAATATTAGCAAAAACTTGATTTAATTCTAGGTTTGCTAGCTTTGACCAACATTCTTTACTGAAGCTTTTATAGAATTTTTAGCTAACATTTTAAGATGATTAACGATAAATATATATATATTTTTCTTTCATTTTACTTTCTATTTTTTTTTTAATTCTGTTTTTTTTCATCGTATCATTTACCAAAATTTTCTTTTTTATTATTATATTATTATTTATAAGTAGATTTAAATGTACATCTTCTATTCCTACGAAGTTAAATGAAAGTTTATCTAATATTTTATTTTTTATTTTATACAAATTTTCTTTAATTTATATAAAATATAATATCGTATATTTTTTCAATTACACAAACTTAACATAAATTTTTCATAATTTTTTATAAAACTATACGTACAACAATGTTATAGTAATGTAAAAATAAAAAAAACATATAAATCAGCGAAGAAATTTTGGGTACACATAATCGAACATATATAATTTAAATAATATTGATTTTTATTGCTAAAAGTGTGTTTGGATAGATGTAAAACACACATAGTAACTTTTGCATTGAATATTTAAAACTTTTATATTAAAATTTATTATAAACTTATTTGTTATATAATAATTTTCATATATAAAATAATTTCTCTTCAAACTCATTTTTCACTAATTTTAATTCTATAAAACCAAGGTTACCTTGTTAACACTCACTCATACGCACACTATTTTTCTCTTGCGTGTTATGCAAAATGTAACACTTTGTAAACTAGGCACGGTCATTCGTCTCTATTTATTTTATTCGTCTTTAACTCACTATAAAATATGTTATTTATATATGAACGAATAAAAAACTTTAGATATTAGAATTGTCTCTGTTGATGAAACTTGTATTTAAGTAAAATTAATCAGTTGTTGTGAATCTTACATTAACAACATGATATATAGTTTTATTGAATATATTGATAAAATCTATCAATTTTTTTATACCAACACAATTATCTATTATTATTAGTCTACCATTCTATATAATAGTGTAGTCCCATAATGTATTTATATTAATAATTTATTTTTATTAGGTAAAAATTATATTAATAAACTCTATACTAAACCGTTTGTGTATGACATTTTTTAAAGTTTACTCAAAAAATTTTACTCACCGTTGTTATAATAAATTTGCAACAAAACTTACTATATCGTTAACATTAAGTTTTTAAAATGATATTCAAAGCACAAATAGTTCAAGGTATTACATAATATATGTAAAGCACTAATATGTACGGTAATTTTTAATTTGTTCATAAACTATAAAAAAATTATTTATTATTTTCAAAAAATAAATAATATGTTAGCAATTTTTTTGAATATTTATATTAATTGATAATATTTTATATTAAAGTTTAATATATTAATAATATTTTATATTAATAAAGTTTTTTTATTAGCATAATATATGTTTTTATTAGAATAATTTTATATTATCTATACTATGAGGTATAAACCACCTAGCAAGATAACGAAGGAGAAATGTGACTTAATGAAAGAACAAGCCTCAAACATTAACATCGTATTTAATTATTCTAGACTTTGGTTAGAGGGAATTAATCCACAAGCTTGCTGGCAATTGATCTATAACATTAATTCGTGTATATAAATTTTCAGGTAGTACTCTAACGCGAAATGCCTTTTTTTAAGGAGGACTATGTTTTGTTTTAATTAATTATGTTACTTAATTTTAAAATTGGAGTTAAATCCTAGATAAATTAATTCTTTTAAATGCACCATGTTGATATAAAATGTTCCTTTAAATAGTTGGAAAATGAATATTTTAGACGAAAATTGTCCTCAAGCTGTTATGCGTACCATTACTAAGTATGCTTGAATTTGATATACATCCACCTTAAGTCTAAAGCGTTAGCAGCGTGCGTATACCCCCCTTTTAAGGAGTTACCAAACATGTACTAAATGAATCTCTAATGTTTTTTTCCACTAATATCCCACTTCTTATTGGGAAAGTAATTTTTTTTAATTATTCGGAGAAGCATTTGAAGGCTAGTTCTCTTTCAAAACATAACATGCCAACCAATTTAAGTGATATACATTATTAATACGCGATTAAATTCTTAATTAAAATCCCTCCAAACAAATTGTAGTTATCTAAAATTATTTAGAACCGATCGAGAAAAAAAAAAGGTAATTGAAGCAATGGTTTAAAAACTAAGTCGGGTATCGTTAAACTGGTAAATGTATTAGATTTGTAATAAATATGAAATAATAACAGGCCATATATAGACTTGCCATATGAAACTTTGTTTAATTTTTAAAAATATTTTTGACTAAAGAATTAAAAAACTTACAACAATTAATTCTAACCGAATTTTACGTCCAAATTTAGCTAGTTATTTATTTTATAATTATTTGAATTATTTGTACCAATAACTTGACTGGTTTATAGATTTCCTTGTTGTTTTAAGTTAGCCTGATTTAGACATTTGAGTCAGTAAGTAATTAATTATTTCTCCAATATACATGAACAGACAATCTATTAAGTTTGTATGACTTTTTATGTAATAAAAAAAAAGATAGAAGAAATAGAATGAAAAACAAAGAATAAAATAAAATAATTGATGTAATAAAAACGAAAAAATAGTGTTATAAAACATCATAAAGAAATATTATTCAAACAATATAACTTTTTTTTATTAATTTAATATTTTACTTTTACAGTATATAATTCCAAATTTGGGTGAGGCACTGCATGGTATTCATCAACAAACGAGGCAATGGAGCTTTTTGTGGGTGGAATGTTGTGATTGGTGTGATTAGAATTAAACGGCATATGAATAAGCATTACAGAGGATCAGGTGCAGCTAGGAAGTGGAGACCCACACAAACACTTGTTATGTAAATACGAGTAAACGTCGAAGCTTTGCAGCTTCCCACCCACCGGAATCTGACCGCACAGCCTGTTATAGCTAACGTTCAGGTACTGTAGATTCAGTGCGGTCAACCCTTTGGGAAGCTCCCCGTACACCTCATTGTGATTCAGATCCAACGACGTCAGACTCGCCGTGAACTCCACCTTTGATAGATCGAAAGATAGTTCGTTCCTAGACAGGTCCACTATCTGGGCCATCTTGTTGGGCCCGAAAAGCGCTGACGCGTTGCCCTCGAGCCTGTTCCGTGACAAGTCCAAGACGGTGAAGTTGATGTTCCCTAACGAGGTTGGGATGGGTCCAGAGAGGTTGTTGTGGGAGAGATAGATATCCGGGTTGGACTTGAAGGACCCGAACGAGGGAGGAATCGAACCGGTGAGGTGGTTGTGGTCCAAGTGGAGTGCCTTCAGGTTGGGTAGCTGGGAGAGCGAACCGGGGATCGAACCGGAAAGGTTGTTGAATGAAAGATCCAGGACTGTGAGACTTGTGAGGCGGTCCAGGAAGGAGGGAATCGGGCCTGAGATGTTGGTCCAGCTGATGCGGAGGAACTTGAGGTTAGTGAGCTTGCCGATGGCGGGCTGGAGTGGGCCGGTGAGTTTCGGCAACTTATGGAACTCAAGGGTTTCAAGGGATGGGAGTAGGCCCACGGAGGGTGGGATCTGGGCCGAGAAATTGGTGTCCGATAATAGAATGAGAGAGTTGATGCGGTGCGTTTTGCTGTCGCAGGTGACGGTGTACCACTGGCAGCAATCAGTTTTTGGGTCCCACGACGCGAGGAGGTATGGGTCGTTGAGGTCCTTCTTGATTTGGAGCAGCACTTTCTTGTCTTGCGGGTTGCACAACTCCGCCACCACTGCGAATACCAATGTCATAAGCATTGATAAGCGAAGCACGGTGGGAGCCATTTTTGGATGAATCAGATGATGGGATTGGAGTGGGAAATGCCAATTTATATGCGTATTTACATGATGAATGTTACATGGTAAGATTGCATCATGCGTGACACGTGAAAATATTTGTTTTTACAATATTTTAACAGTTTTTTTCCTTCTATTTTTTCTTGCTCGGCTTCATCTGGAACGCTTGTAAACATTCATAATCATTTTAATTATAAGATAAATTAATTTATCCTGATGGACGATCTCAATCCATTTACCTTACACCAAACGGAAGCCACCGGCCAGACATCAATGTCAAAGAATAAAAATTAATGCATACTTTCTGAGATCCAAGGAAAAGCTTCTTACACGCTAAAATAATAGTAGTATACATATGTTTGCATAGCAGGTAAATTGTTGGATTTATTTTATTTTTTAAAAAGATATATTAAATGAAAAATGTAAATAAATGTAAATAAATGTAAATAAATGTAGGATATAGATATCTATAAAGTGAAAATAATTTTGTTAAGATATACAAAAGTAATAGATGGCGGCGTATAAGATAGCTTCCATGATTTGCTCAGGATTCCGCCTAAAGCATAATAGCTGTGGGTGTCCACTACGTAAATGCATATTTAACTGTCTGAAGTATAGCCACTAGTTCTATAGTTATAGCTCATCTATACGCAATTTTGAATCTTAATTAAATTCGATAATAATATATAAATATATAGGCAACCTCTGGTTAGGTTTTCAAAATACTATTTGAATATGAAACATGTTTGTCCTTGGATTTCATTTGGCTCCTTCACTTTGTACTTAATTACCAATTTACATATTCTTCCTTAAACCATCTTTCCATTGTTCTTATATATAGGAGGTTATAGCTCTTTATGTATAAAATTAACTTGGGAAAAATGTTGATATTCATCCAAGTTGAATCTATCTATCTAAAAAATATTTAAATAAAAGAAAAATACGATAAATGATATAATAAAAGAATAGAATAAAACGTAAAATAAAAGAAAACGTTGAATGTATAATACTTCCAAATTATCCAAATAATTTATGCCAATGACATACTAAAAGCGTCAACTTTGATTCTTATTGCAAAAGATAAATATTAGAAATTTATGGCGTTTAAAGACGTTTGGAAAACAAAATAATCCATTCTAAATCGCATAATAAGAAATTAAAAATCTAAAACTAAAAAATTTAAAATTTATTTTTTATAATTTAATTCAGTTTGTGATTTTTTATGCAAAACCAAAATAAATCACATATAGTTAAATATGTATTTTAATTTGATATTATATTATAAAATAAAATAATATTATGAAATTTTTTGTTTTTATTATGGATTATCAACCTTCTTTATTGTAAATTTTATTTTTTAACAATAGTACTTTTGTTACTTAAATTTTATTAAATAAAATTAAAAATTAAGATATTTAAATCAAATCAAACTGTTAGAAAATTATTTAATTTAATCAAATCAAATTAAATTATAAATAATTTTTAACTAATTTAAATTTTAAAAAAATTGTAATTAATTTAAAAAAAAATTCTAACCAAACAGATTGCATGCAAAATTCTAAGAGTGGCCGATACTTTATAAAGCTTAAACATATATATGGGAGTCTAAATGTAAAACACACACAAAAATGATACAGAAGATGCAATGATTTTCTTCAATTTTATCTTATTTTATAACATAAGACATTAATGTTTTGTTTGATGGTGAAAATGAGAAGAAAGAAAAAAAAAATGAAAAGATCTTTCATTTGTTTACATATGATAATAAAAAAGAAATAAATTTTTGTAAATTTCATCAGATTTTTTTAAGTTAATAAAAAAATGAAAAAAAATGATATTTATTATTTTTTAATTTTATAAATTATTATATTTTAAAATATAAAAAAACATTACATTAATAAAAAAAATAATAAAATAAATAATTTTTTTAAAATTAAATTTTATATTACTAATATTTTTTTTCTATTTATACAAACAATAAAAATTTACTTTTTTATTTTAATATATCTAAATAATTTTTTTATTTTTTTATTTTTTTATTTTTTTATTTTTTTATTTTTTACATGATCCAAACAAAATATAAGAATAATTTTTTCTTTCCAGTACACATCTCTATCAGGATGTTTAATTTTTTTTAATAATCTTTTATAAATTTTACATATACATATATTTTTTATTTTTACAGTTTAAATAATTATTTACTTCAACTCAACAACCTTATAAAAATTAACATTATAAGATTTTTTAAACAAATCTCACGTACTACTTATATTTAATATTTATATTTTTATTTCAAAATTTTATTTTATTTTTTAAAATTAATAAAAAATTTAAATTTTAAAAAATATTTAGATTTATTTTAAAAATAATTTATTATATTTTATAAATATTTATATTCGTTTTAATTATTTTTAAAAATTAATTAACTAATTATAGATATTTAAAAATAAAATAAATATTAAATATTAATTAAACAATTTATATTTTTGAACGCATGAAACATGAGATACATTTAATATTTCAACTTAAAATTTTATATAAGTTATTTTAACTTTTTATATTAAATCAACTTTAATAAATCTATAATAATGTAATTGATTAAGAGATACAGTTGCTTAACGATAAAAAATAAAAACAAAACTCTCTTAAAATTGCTCGAAAATTAGGATTTTATAACCTAATAAGGGTAGGATTTTCCTAACTGAGTATATACTTACAAATAATTTTCCGGAAAAACATATTCACAACTTTATAGATATTTTCACCGCAAAACACATATTGTAATATGCTTTATCCTATTCAATCTCAAAAAAGCAAAAGCGTGAAATTTATGTTAAAAAAAATAGTAAATATCATTTTTTAAAAGATCATTCTTAACTGTTAAAACTCTTCCAATGGCCCGTTTTTCACCTCAAATGGCAAAAACTTTTTATTAATGTTTTTAATCTTGTTATGTATAACATCATTCGTTAAAGAATTTTAAAAAAATATTAAAAATTATATCAATACATATTTAAAATTACAATAAATATGTATTTAGATTATTTTTAATAAAAAATAATTTTTGATATATTTTCTTGATCAATACCTTTCCTGATTAATATATTCTTTTAAATTTTTCGTTAAATATTTCTTTCAACAATCACGATCATTTGCAATTCTAATATAACAAAATAAGCGAATAAATATATTAAATGGGTACGGCAGGCATGCGTATAGCGATTGACAACTATCTCTTGTGTATAAATCAAAATGTTGTTTTGAAATGCACCGAAAAACTTTTTTTTTTTCGTATGTCAAAAAATAGATAAACTCCTCACAGCATAATACTCCCCGTCCGCAATAACTAATTAATGGCAAAACTTGTCCTAAATTTTCTTATTTATTTTTATTATTTACTTTAAAACTAATTAATTACCTGTAAACATGTTTTTAAAAATTCCAATTATATTTATAAAAGTTATTTATGAGAAAATATTGATATATCAACATTTAATTTAAAACACATAGAACAATAAATAATTAGCCATCTGGTTGATGCACAAAATTTGCCCCCACTTCCACATAACACATAAAACAATCACAACGAAGTGATAAGTCACAAAAGAGTGTGACTAATCTGCTCATAGAGGCATTTAATTCGGTGTCTCCTCTTTTAGCATTTTCTCTAATACACAAAACTCTGCCGCCGCTTCCACATGTACAACCGATAAACACTTCCCTGCATAGTACTCAGCTTCGTAATAATCAATTCAACAATAATGGTCTGGGAATCTTTTCAAGAGATGCGAAATAAATATAGGAAAGAGAAAAAAATAAAAATAAAATTACAATTAGTGATATAAATAAATAACAATTATAGCTAATTAATAAGCTATATATATAAGTAAATATAAATAAATAACAATTATAGCCAATTAATAAGTCACAAATAGTGACAAAATTTTATAAAAGTGCATATAAATTTATAAAATATATAACGTTATATTTATTTAATGTTACAATATATATATCAATTTGCTCTTTTAAGATTTGTGATATAACATATTAAACACAACGTTAAAATAATCTTTTATTTGATTATGACTTGGATTATTTACCTAAATAGTCATCAATTAAGTTTATTCAAATAAAATTATTTATTATTTTCAAGATAATTCGAACAAATTAATGCAATTTTATTTCATAGCCATTTTTACTTATTTTATAAAAAAAATTGGGGCTGCAAGCCCAAAACAACAACTAAAATTCAAATAACACAACACGTCAACAAGCAAAAAGCTATAAGGATACAAAAACAAAAATAGAATGGAAAGTTGACGGACCAAATTATAAGCTTGATGACTTGAGAGTAATTATGCTCAAGTATCTTAATAGCATATTGAGAGTTAGACTCCACAATGGGCTTGAGAGTTCTTCCCTCCCAAGCAAAAAGCTATTCCATGCTAGATAACTAATGACTTAGCAAAAGAAAAAGATAAACTTATTTAGAATGTATGAAAATCATTAGATTGATTTTGGTTGAAAAGAATTACCCAAAAAAAGAAAATTTTCAATTATTTTAAAAAATTGTGGTTTAGTCAAGGAAATGAAAATACAGAAGTGGGTTCCACGTTTTTGTTTTTCCATCTCTATGCCATTAACCTACCATGTTTTTATACATTACCAATTAGATCCTTATTTAAAATGTTTATTGTTTAACAAAATACGCAATCATTTTAGGAAAAATTTTATCTTTTGATACAAGTATTTATTTCTTTCCGTTTACTTTTCAACTCAACTAAATAATTAAGTAGTAAAAATATATTTCTTTCTTTTCTTAATTCTATTAGTTGAAACAATGTATTTCTTAATTACAATTTTCTTTCATTTTTATTTTATTTATTATTTTCTTATTTATTTTAATATTAAAAAATGTTAAACTTTAAAGATACCATAAAAGATAATAAAAAATAAATAAACACAAGCATGAAAGAAATCAGTGCCATGTAATGGAACACTTAGAAGTTATTATAGCTTTCTAATTATGAAGCAATTCATTGGAATCAAAATGAATGTTTGAACGCGGGACAGGGAAAGGAAAGATGAAGGTAAGGAGAAAATGAACAAGGTGGAAAAGTGTGGTATTGTGCCTCTACTCAATGATAGCAAGATGCAGGAAAAAAATGTATGCATTACCATGGAAAGAAGAAAATTAAGTATTTAAGTTGAATTATTCTCTATTTTTTTTTTTACTTGCTCACTTCAGCCATGCTATGTTTATAGATAAATAAATAATTAAATCATTAGAATTGATTTAGTGATAAAAAGTTATCAATTTTAAAATTTTGAATTTAAATTTCATTATTTTTTATTTTGTAAAAAATAAATAAAAAAAATCATTATAAAATTGAGAAGAGTTACAATTAAAAAAAGAATGATAAAGATGAAAAGTCGTAATAATTAATAACAAAATTGATATTAATAATTGATATCATATTATTTGTTAATATGCTTTTCCTTAATAGGTTGTTTTTGAACTTTCAATATTTTTTAAGTTGTTGAAATCTTGCTCTTATAATGTTTTAGTATTAGTAAAAAAATTATTTATTAGCGTAAAAGAAATTTTCAAATGTTAAGATTTTATTTATTAGTATAAATTTTTTACAAATTCATACTAATAAATAATATAATTTTTTAATATTTGATAATTGATAATATATATATATATACATATATTAATATTTTATAATAATAAAATTATTTATTAATATAATATATTTTATTAATAATATAAATTTATAATATTTATACTAATAGTTTAATTTCAATTTAAAAGTTGAGATTAATAAAGACTGATTTAATATTAAAATAATAGTAAATGGTCATAGTTTTTAGTGAATATCATCCAGTTACCTTTGCATTTCACAGTAACATTTGGAAAGATTAGAACGTATGAAATAGTCTCTAAATATAGTATCTTTATATTATCATTGGATATTTATTGTGAATATTAGATTTTTGCGTATCATATTCTATCATCTTTTCTTCAATTTTTTTTAAAAAAATAAATATATATATATATATATTATATTTAATCAAACTTATTTTATTTATCTACACATAATTTTTATGAATGTTGTTGTTATTATTGTTATGTTAATTTTATTGTATTTATGTATTTGCTTCTATTCTTTTATTATATGTTATTTTATTTTGTTATATTTTTTTAATTTCTTTCGTTATGTAAATTTTTTTTTTTCAATCTTCTCAAAGTGAAATTTTTTTTCCCATTTATTGGTCTCTCTTAATTACTAATTTAACTTTAAATTCACCTTTCTTGTATTTTATTAACTTTCAAGTTAATTTTTGTTTCTCTTGGTATCAATCATTAATTTAATTTAAATTTTAAATTAATTTATCCTTACTGTATATATTCTTGTTTCTACATTCGTTAATAAAATAAATCATAGAAATTAAAAAAAAAGAGTAATAAAAAAATCTCTCAAATAAAAAAAATATATATATAAAACCAAATATTAAATTTTATCTACCATTCTTACATTCTCATGGTAAGTTTATTTTTATTTTGCTGGTAACTTCTCATTTAATTTGATCTACGCTATTTATTGTCATTTTTATTATCATTATTACTAAGATAATCATTAATATCATTTTTATCTAATCAAATATTAATTTTCTTTTTCTTACTCAAGTTATTTATTTATTTTTAGTATTAAATGAAAAATAAAAATTCAAATTTTGAGAAATCACATAAAATAATAAATATAAATGTTTAAATATTAAACTTATTCCTTCATTATATTTAATCTTTAAATATTTATTTTTAATAAGATTTTGGTTTATTTTATATACTCTTATTCTTATTTTATTTTTTTTTCATATTCTATATATATGTATATTATTCATATTTTAGCTTTTATATATAATTTTTTATTATTATTATTATGTGCTGGTTGCAATTAACATTGAGAGAACAGCTGTGTTTTTACCTTGGAAAAGAGGATCTCATAAGCATCATAATTATGTTGCTTATCCTGTGAAAAAGCACATCACCGTAAAGATGGGAGTAGCAGGCGTAAAGCTTGGCTGGCAACAGTAGCAGGCACATGTTCAGTAAGAAATCCCAAAATGGGATGATGTAGACAAGAAAACGGTGAGTAATCAAGAGTATAAACAGTTTTAGTAACAAACTAATTAATCTAATGGACAATTGCAAAAGCTAAAATCCAATAACAAAAATATACATTACGATAACCAATAGAAAAAGAAGGAAGGGGGCAAGAGCAGGGAGAACGAGACATTAGAAGAATTGAAAAACATAAGAGAACTAAGAGCCAGAAGAAGGCACAGAGAAATTGAAAAAACAGAAGCTAAAAGGAAGAAGAAGCAATTCGCAGAGGCACTGCAGGTAAGCATTTCTACCCAATACAATTAGTTGTAGAACATCCTAAGCATTATATCTTTATATCTTCCAAACGGTAAAGAAGGTCCGAGCTTCTATGTACTCTAAAGTTTCCCCTGTAAAAAAAAAGAATAAAAAAGATTATAAAAAAAATATATATTCTCAACTATCTCTATAATAATGGTTAGTATTATTTTTTTTGGGCTCCCGTTCATCTTTCTCTGCATATCTTTTAGCTCTTTCTACTGTTTCTATAAGTGATGTTAGCTCTCTTACTGTTCTTGTAATTAATGTTGCATTGACCTCCTAAACCCACTCCCGTTTTCTTTCTTCTCACGGATGACGTTTTCTTTCTTCTCACGAATGATAAATAAATTTTAGTTTACCAGTACATGATAATAAATTTCCCTTTTAGACGTGCATAACCATAAATCTATCAGTTTTTTTAGCATAAGCATGCGAAAGAACAATAAAGTTAAATATATGTATATATATATATATCTAAAATAATGTTATTATTATTAGTATATTTTTTGTGAGCTTGAATAATCTAGTTTTAACTTCATTTACGTTTATTTATCATTTGTTATAAAATTTTGTTTATATTTTATTTATTAATATTAATTATTAATTTATCTTATTTAAGTAATTATTTATTCTTTTATTCTTTTATTCTTTTTTTGTTTTTTTGTTATTATTTAGTTTACTTGAAAATTTGTCATTTTGTTATTCTTATTTGCTTTTTTTTTATTTTATTCCTTTCTATTTATTTACCCAAATATTTATTATCCTTTCTTACTATTTATCTTTACTGATTTTAACTAAGTTACTAATTATATTAATTTGTTATTTATTGTTATCTAATTAGATTATTTATTTATTATTATTATCCCACTAATCTATACTATTCCAATATTTGATTTATTTATTTTTTTAATCTTATTCTTTTTCATTTACTTGTTTAACTATTTACTATTGTAAAAAAAAATTATTATTATTTATCTTTTTTTTTTTGCTAATTTTATTTCAGTTAAGTACTCTTAATTTTTATAAATTGTTTTACTTTAACCTTTTTTTTATCTAGTCATATTCTTTGTTTATTATCCTTTCGTTCGTATCAAGTTTTGTTATTTTCCTATATTAGGTAATTGTAAATATCATCTCTTCTATTCTACTAATCTAACTATGTATTATTATTATTTTATTATTCCATTAAAAATTAATTATTATGTCATTGTATTTTGACTAAGTTTAATTCTAATAATCTGATTGTTAATTATTATTTTTTAATTATTTATTTCCATTTGCTAGTATAAGTTAGACTTATTTAGTTAGTTAGTTATCGTCTTAATATATCATCGTTTGTTTGTGTTTGATCGTTTGATATAAATTGTTATTTTTATCGTCGTCGCGTTTATTAACCATTTTTTTTTCTCTCTTTTTACTTATCATTTTTATTTGTCACAACTAATATAGGTCTAAATTTTAAAAATATTCAAACCAACTGCAACTTAACTTAACTTAACCCCTTTCACAAATGACTTAAATATTTGTAGAAGGAAATAATTTAGACGAGACGTCTTGTTAAATTCCACGTTTTAACTAAGGGCATCTGAGTTGCGATAACTCGATGATCTTTAATTTAATTTTAAATGTAAATAGTTTAATTTAATTTCACATTAAAAAGGAGTAATTTAAACGAGACGTTTTATTAACTCCACTTTTTTAATTTGTAACATCTGAGTTGTGACAACTTGGTGCTCTCAAATTCTCCTTTCCATAAATTCTATATTAAAATTAATTAATGATAAGTATGTTTTAAAGAGAACTACGTGACTTTGAGTTCCTCATTGCACCGGAGGATACGTAGGAGCGGGAATTAAACCGTCAAGCCAAATTTTTTTTTTCATAATTGTATGCTCATATTAATTTTAACCATTAATTAAATAAATTTTCTATTCATCGATTTTGTATTTAGCCAACCATTTATTTATTTGATTAATTTTTTTATTCATTTATTCCAAAATAAATTATTTATTCGTTAAAGGAGTAAAATAAATGATTCGAAAATTATCATTAATTTGCACATATTGATTTAAGGTAACCATCTTAGGATGGATGTATTAGGGGTGCTGTGAGATTGAGTTTCACCCTTCCCTATGCATAAATCGACTCCCGAACTGATCTGGTTTCGTAGGCCATTTTTTTTTTCTTCTACTTTTGAATAAAAGGTTTTCCAATTTTTCCTAATTTAAGATAAAATTGGTGGCGACTCCATGTCTTTTTTTTTCTTTTTTTCCGTGATTAATTTATTTTAATTTGTCCGCCTTCCGTTTCGATCGAGGTCGTTACAGTTGGCGACTCCACTGGGGATAGTTAGAGAGTCAAGCCTTTTATGTTTCAAGTGTGCAAATTATGTGATAATTTTTTATTTATTTATTTGTTCTACTCCTAATTTTTTTTTGTATTAATAATTCCATGATGTATAAATTTGTAAGTATATTCATTTTTCTATCATTTACTTGTTTCAACTTTAGGATAGATGAACAATAATGTTGCAATATTCTTTGTTCTATGATTTGTTGCAGGTTTGAGATAATTTATAGGTTTAATCCTTACAGGTTTGTATGCTCCCTTCACACACCACACCTTCACTTGTCACACACTCTGAGTGGGGCCCTATACCCAGGCTGAGTATGACTTAAGTTAGGTAAGAGGTTGAGTAGTGATAGCCATTTTGGATGTACATCCTATTTGGTTATTGCGAGAACCTCATCTAGAGCATGATCTATTTTGTGAATGCTCCACATCTAATAGTTCACCTGTTGTTGTGGTCAACGTTCCTAAATGGAATTTAGCTCTGGAGGCCAAAGACCTCTAAAATAGACCATTACCTATGAAAGAGCACTAATTAGAAAAGCCATAGACCATTAGGTAGCGACCTTCCATATTTAAGCAACCCTACGTAGGACAAAAGGGAGTGTACTTCTCGCCTTTCCTCTTCCTCATGTCTAATTTCAGGAAATTTTAGGATCAATCATACATTTTATTTATGAGGAAATAAAAATGATAGAGAGAAAAAAGAATGAAAAAATATAAAGAGATAAATGAATAAAATATAGCATGATCCATCCTTGCATTGTGACATGCATGTTCATAGCATAAATAAAAGAGAAAAAGTAAAGATGAGAGCTTCATGCATATAGATATCTTCATTCATGCATCAATATCTTGCAATTTTTTTTTTACTCATTTCATTTGTTTACTTTCACTTTAGGTGGAGTTTGTCAAAAACAGTGTTGGAACCTATTGTGAGTATTTTTGGTAAAAAGTAAATGGAATCACAGTGCAAGGGGAGATCTTCATTGATGATGAAGAAAACTCTGCAGTTTAGTGTTAACAAGCCTGATGTTGGTAATTTAATAACTCTGGGTCGAAAGATGAACAAGATACAACGGATGACATTCGCGAGAAAGTATGGAAACATTCTTGATCTTCTTGAAGTAGATGTGCAAGTAGAAGCGATTACTGCACTTGCTCAGTATTATGATTTACCTTTGAGATGCTTCACATTTCGAGACTTTCAGCTAGTCCCCACTTTAGAGGAGTTTGAGATCATCATGGGTCTGTCATTGAAGAAAGAGCCACCGTACAAATTTCTAGGTCATTACTCTTCACCACAAATTATTGCTAAAGTGCTCAAAGTTCAAGTGAAGAATTTGATGAGCAACAAGAAGACAAAAGGTTCAGTCGAGGGATTTCCAAGAAATTATTTAGAAGAGAAAGCCCATTTCTTGGCTGAGACAAATGATTGGGAATGATTCATGGATGTATTGGCCCTAGTGATCTATGGGGTAGTTTTGTTTCCTAGCAGCGATCAGTTTGTCGGCTTGGCAGCCATTGATGTTTTTATGGCTCGCAAATTTCGAGGAGAGAATCCTGTGCCAGCAATCCTTGCAGATGTATATTATACCATGAGTTTTTGTTACGAGAAAAAAGGAAAGAGGATTTTATGTTGTCTGCCTATGTTGTATATCTGGCTCACTGGACATGTGTTTGTTAGGGGGACCAAAAGTGTAAATCCCTTTGTTGATTTTCATCAACTGCGGTTGAAGCCTAAGAGTGCTCGTGAGTGGAGCCAACTACTAGCAAATCATACCGAGAAGACTATCCGATGGTATCCTCACTGGGAGGAAATAGAAGAAGTGATTTGTCAATGCGGAAATTTTCCTAATGTTCCACTCATGGGAACTAAAGGATGCATTAACTATAACCCTCTGTTGGCCCTTCGACAACTTGCTTATCCCATGAAGGAAGCTCCAAACAGTTATAACTTGGTACCATTTGTTCTATATACCATGGATCAAACTCAAACTGAACAATTAGGACAGGTAAGACAAGTATGGGACAGGATCGTTAGAAGAAGCAAGGAGCTAGGACGAAGAAGTTGTGGGATCGGAGAAGGTTACCGAATATGGGTAAAAAATAGAGCTCTAAAGGTCAAACTGCCATTTCAATCCACCATTCCTCTAGATGAAGAAACATCGATGATGGTCTTTAAGGACAACGAAGACACTTCTGTGATTAGGGAAGAGTTGCAAGGAGTGAAAACAAAGCTAACAAAGGTGGAAGAAGAAAAGAAAAAGTTAAAGATGGAATTAAAAGAAGTGCACAAGACACTCGAGGCTTTGCAATTAGAGAATGTTGGAAAGGATGAATCCTTAGAGAAAGCTAACAAGAGAGCAAGAACTGAAGAAAAACGCAGAGACAATACCAAGCACTGTTTAGAAGCGACTTATGCAGCTTTGGAACGTAGGAGGCGAGAAAGAGATCAAGCTCGAGTAGAGAACCATAAGCTCAAAGTGGCACTGGAAGATTCTCAAGTAGGTCAAAAGGAAGCAATCAAGCAATTAGAAGGTCTCAAAGAAGAAATGAAGAAAATGGTAGCTGATTATGAAGAAAAGATCAATAAAAAGAGTGAAGAGGTGGAGCACATGATAATAGAGTACCAGGCGTTCTTAAAAGGAAAAGATGAAGATATACAACATTTGTTGGGACAGATAAAGGAAAGGGATGGTGAGATATATGACTGCAAGAGGAATGTTGTACATTATATTGCTCGATTTGCAAACTTGGTATGGATATCTAATGAAGCAATTGAGGGAATGCCAGAACTTCTGAAGATAGTCGACGCAGTTACTAGTCCAATCTCGACTCTGCAGGAAATTCTTGATTTCATTGAACATTGTAAAAATCTGGTGTGGTGTATGAAAAGCATGACTAGGCCTTAGATGAGAAAGGAATGAATGATGAATTCTCTAAAAGAAACCTTCTTGTATTCTGCTTTAAACTTGGAATGAAGATGTCCTTTTGTTGTTTATTGTGTTTCCAATTGGCAAAACCAAAGATACTCACAATAAAGTTCTCAGCAATCGTTATTGACAAAACCACAATAGGCGTTTTTAAGCTAATATAAATTTTTCTTTCTTTCTTTTCATTGTTTTTCGCAGGACTTATAATCACCATTTTCCTAGAAAGAGAAGTACCAATTACTCTAAATTCACAACACTATATCCTGAATCTGGATGGCAGAAGAAAACCAGCCAGAAAGGAATCTGGGTATGGAAGTTGATGCAGTAAGAGGAAAGATGAATGAAATGTCAGAAGCTCAAATGAGAATGGAAGAGATGCTATTGAGAATGAATGAAGCCATAAACCTGCTCAATGTCAATAGGACTCCGCCAAGTGGTCAGTTGCTTGTGGAGTTGCCCCCAATCACCTCCAATCCTACAAATTTAACAACCTCCCCTTCCCTGACAGTCCCATTTTCTACTGTTGCAACGACATTACCACCTTTTCCAACTATCTCCTCTTCTAGTTCATCAATGTCAGTACCACCTTTCGCATCCTTCATCACCCCAACAACAGTTCCGTTATTCACCAGTGTTGCTCAAGGAGCATTCGGTGCAATGGGAGGGGTGACTAATCCCCAATGGACATCTAGCCAAACAACACCATTTGAGATCCCAGTTGGAGAAGGATACCAGTCATTGGGAAATTCTAACACTCAAGTTTATAACAATGCTGAGCCAGCATGGGAAGGACCTCATATATTCACTGACACGCTCGTCGTAAACGCGCAAAAATAATTTCTAGATTTCCCCCAAACTATTGGTATAGTATAAGGTGCAACCTAGGTCATCTCCCAAAGACCATTTCAAATTCTTAAGCAAATAAGGAGAAAATTAGAACAAGGGGATTTTGTAAAGATTTGATATTGAGTTCTAAACACAAAATACAGAATGAAATTAATTTACTTAACAATTATCAACTCAAGGAATTCAGAGGCTATTTTCTTAACTAATCATTGATCACTAAAATCATGCATTGTGTTTATCAACCTAGGATCATCTGGAACCCCTAGAATGATCCTTGAATTCTCTACTGAGAAACCTCTCAGAATTTAATTGATTATGATCAACAAGATTTAGTAACCACTTAATCTTTAAACCAATTTCACAATCAGAATTCAGTTGAAGTAAGTAATAAAATGAACACCTTCAATTCAATTACTTAATTTCTACTCTTCAAACTTTTGGAAAATGATTTACCAATCAAAAACCAATTATAAATCAATTATACATTAATCAAAATACGTCAACCGATCAAACTTTGATTAAAAGAATAAAATTGAAGAATATAGTAAAGTAGAGTAGAAATCACTCAATAAACATGTAAATAAAGATCAAGACCTCAAAGTTAAAATGAAAATAGCTTGAATCCTTGAATTGAAACTATGAACCTAGCCTTCCATGAAGGAGGCAAACTAACAACAAAGAAAGAGGCAAACTAACAACAAATAAATCCTAAGCCTTCCATGTAGGAGGCAACTAACAACAAATAAATCTTAAGCCTTCCATGTAGGAGGCAACTAACAATAAAGAAAAACTAAGCCTTCCATGTAGGAGGCAAACTAACAAGAAAGAAAACATAAGCCTTCCATGAAGGAGGCAAAACTAACAAGAAAGAAAGAAAGAAAGAAAGAAAGAAAATGGTATTGGAGTTAATCTCCAAAATGGTGTGTGTCTCCTCTTGCAAACCCTTCTATTTATAGAGGATTTTTGAGGCATCATCTTCAGAAAGTCACCAACTAGGATATTACTTTTCTACCCTTTTCTTGCTTTCACATGGGCTTTGTTGAAATTGCAAAACACTTTTGAATTTTTGCCACCAATGAGCACAACAATTTTGACTTTCTTGCACCGCAATTTCGGATGTTCACATGTCCGAATTAGAGCTTGACTTCTGAACAAAAGTTGTAGCCCTGGATCTTAGCTGTCTAAAAAAGTTGATTTCATCTCAATATGACTTCTATATCTCAAGATATGGGCGGATCTTTGCACACTGTTCAAATTCCACGTCAGCAACACTATCTCATCTTTTGAGATAATTTCGGAGTCCTAAACATCCCATTTAGAATCTGATCTTGCTTTGTAACTATGGACACTTCTTTAAGCTTTCATTCAAGACAGATTTCATGATTTTTGGATGTCTACAACTCCTATTATGCTCAAAATACTATAATAGTGTCATTTTAATCGGGTAAGCAAAGAAATTCAATTAAACTTCATATGAACCCAAACTCATAAAATATGACAAAGATCACTTAATTGAACATATAAGAAGTCTTAATGAGATAAAAGTGAGAGATAATTATTTATGAAATCTATGCTTATCATTCACCCATGGGAAATCTACAGGGGCTGTTCATATTCCATCACCACGTGACAAGATGAAGGAGGTATGGATGGAGAAGATGGAAGAAAAAATTAAGGCCATCCAAGGTCCTAGTACATATGGGTCCCTAGGAGTTGAAGAACTATGCCCAACCATGGAAGCTGTTGTTCCTAAAGATTTTAAAGTCCCAGACTTTAACAAATATGATGGTAGTGACAACCCTCTATTTCATTTAAAAATGTACTGCACCAAGATGATCGTTTGGTCTAAAGATGAGAAATTTCTGGTCAGTTTTTTCCATGAGAGCTTGGCTGGACCTGCTTTAGAATGGTACATCCAATTAGACCATTCTAAGATTACTTGCTGGAAGGACTTAGCAGACGTGTTCATGAATCAGCATCGTTTTAATCTTGACACTGCTCCAACACGAGAACAGTTAGGAGTTTTGCAAAAAAGAAATGATGAACCCTTCAAGCAATATGCTCAAAGGTGGAGGATGCTAGCAGCTCAAGTGCAACCACCGTTGACTCTGTCGGAGATGTGCTCTTATTTTCTGGGAACTTTGGGAGCACCATACATTGGATCGATGGCTGGTGCGACCTATCGGGATTTTGCTGATTTGATAACCGCCGGAGAAAGGATTGAGATTCTGGCAAAGGCTGGAAAATTACCGATGGAACATGTAGAAGGTAATCAAGGAAAGAAAGGCCTGCCAATGAAGAAGAAAGAGTCTGAAGTGAATCAAGTCTATCAAGGTCGAAACTTTGTGCCACGATACCTACCATCAACCCCTAGGTACCAAACGTCACCCTTCAATTCTAACCCTTATCCATTCATCCAAACACCTGTGTCTCCACATCCATCCTACCAACAAATTCCAAGCCCAAACACTGTTCCTTTCCAAGTCAACAACGTACCATCACCCCAACCATACATCCATACACGTCCTTTGAACACTAACTACCGTCCTATGTACCCACAAAACCGCCCAAACCATCCTCCAAGACCAAATTTCCAAAACCAGGGACAACCTCGCCCACAAAACTTACCACCTTTCCCAAGATTAGCTATCTCCAATGCTGACTTGTTCCAGCGTCTATTTGACACTCATTTGATTTCAGAAATACCAGTGCGCCCAATGCAACCACCATTTTCGGCTTGGTACAACCCTAACTTGACCTGTAGATACCACATGGGGGTCGCTGGACATTCGATCGAGGATTGCGAAGGGTTTAAAACAACCGTTAGAAAGTTAATGGCATGTGGAAGACTGGATATTCAAGACGAGAAGGGGCCTAGCATCATTAACAACCCTATCCCAAACCATGGAAGAAGTTCTGTAAATGCTGTTGAGAATGAGGGGTTGTTGACCAAGACGGCTTTGAAATTGAAGACCCCTATGAAGGAGGTACTTGATGGGCTGAAAAGAGCCGGTTATGATGTCACGGTAACAGAAGAAGTTGTGAAGGAAGAAGAAAAACACGATGAAGGATTAAGCTGCGACTACCATTCAGGAGCAAAGGGACATGATATTGAGAACTGTTGGGAATTTAAAGCCCGAGTCCAAGGTCTGCTCACAATGGGAGTTATAGAAGCGAAGCAAAAGACTGCTTCCTCTGAAGAAGTTAGTGTTATTGAACCTTTTGTGTTGAGAGTTCCATTTACAAACCAACCACCTGCTCCTGAAAAAGTGGTTGTGATTGTTAAGAAGCCAACTCCCTTTTCTTATGAAGACACTCATGCAGTTCCATGGAGTTATGAGACCAAAGTTGAAATTATTGGAACTAGTTCGATACATTGCTCCAATCTACAAGAAGTGAGGGAGACCATAACCAGTGAAATAGGTGTAGGTGGAATCACGAGGAGTGGAAGGTTTTATGGCTCCGAGGAGGGTGAGAAAAAGAAGAACAAGGAACAAATAGTTGAAGAAACAGGGAATAAAGACAAAGCAGAGGAGGAAGATGAGTTCTTAAAGATCATGAAGCAAAGCGAGTATGATGTGATAGAGCAGTTAAAAAAGACACCCGCTAGAATCTCACTGTTCTCACTCATCTTGACATCAGAGCCACATAGAAAAGCAATCTTGAAAGTGTTGAGTGATGCATACGTTAAGCCTGATGTCACTCCTCAGAATGTGATTAGCATGGTAGACCCTATGAAACGTGTGAACATGATTACTTTCTCTGATGAAGAAGTTGTTCCTCAACTTGAGAGAAATCCTCGTGCTCTACACATCACTTTGAAGTGCAAGGGCTTTATTGTGGCAAAAGTTTTAATTGATGGAGGATCAGCCTTGAATGTCCTACCTAAGACAACCTTTACTCAATTACAATTAAGCCTGGATGATTTGATGCCTCAAGTGATGGTCGTGAGAGCTTTTGATGGGACCCGTAGAGACATTTTGGGGGAAGTAGTCCTACCATTAGAGATTGGTCCAAGCGTTTTTCAAGTGTTATTCCAAGTCATGGAAATCGAGCGAGCATATACTATGTTGTTAGGTCGGCCTTGGATTCATGCAGCTGGCGCCGTTCCATCTACTCTGCATCAGAGGGTCAAGTATATTGAAGGTGGGGCAATAATCACAATTCATGGAGAGGAAGAAATCATGGTCACTAAACCTGTTTCAGTACCTTACGTCGACAATACTGAGCAAATTGAAGGAAACCTTTGGCATAGCTTTGAGGTGGTCGAATCAGGCCCCAGTCAGAAGAAAGAGACTACACTCGCCGTGAACCGAGTTGTAGCACGAGTCATGGCTAAAAACGGATACAAAGAAGGAAAGGGTTTGAGATTAAATTTGCAAGGTGAACCAGGGCCCGTCAACGTCCCAGAAAGGTCAGGAAGATTTGGCTTAGGATATGAGATATCACTGGAAGAAGAATTTTCAAGCATGGATTTGGTAAAGTGGCATGAGAAGGAAAGAAGGCAGGTATTCCCTCACTTAAGAGAAACCTTCCCACCACCCGCCGAGGTAGTCACAACAGAAAAAAATGTTCGTTCTCCATATCATTTCATCATCAATGCCCTGGACAATGAAGAAGAGGAAAAGTTCAAGGCAGTCTGTCCTATTATTGGGGAAGCACCATTAAGAAATTGGAAAGCTGAACCAATGCCAGATGTGGTTGTTCCAAAGTAATTACTGTTGTATCATCTTGGGAAATGATTTTTCCATTCATGCTAAAAACTTTGTTATTTTACTTGAGACTAGCGATTAAATGAATTTGCATGAAATTTCAGAATTCCTTAGTGTTTCTTTATATATTTTCATCTTTTCTTTGCCTAATCTTAATTATACTTTTATTATCCTCATATCAACTCTTTACTCATTTCATGTTTTTATTCACTCTACATTCAATTCCAACATTACACTAATTACTTTCCAGGGAGCAAGATGTCACAGAAATTTTGTCTTATAAAAAGAACTTTGAGAACTTATCAATTGATTCCCTTGCAACATTTGATGAAGATGACTCTGAAGTTGCTGATGATAAGGAGGTTATTGAAGAGCTCACAAAATTTCCTGAACAGTCTGAGAAAGAATTCAAGATGAATGATGAGAAGATAGAGATGATTAATGTGGGGACAGAAGAGGAAAAGAATGAATTGAAAGTGGTGAATAATCCTGAGCAAACAGAAATGATAGCCCTATTCAAGGAGTATCTCGATGTGTTTGCTTAGTCTTACCATGACATGCCAGGATTAGATCCAGAGATAGCCTCGCATAAAATTCCGTTGTACCCCAACATCGAACCCAAGAAGCAAAAGCTAAGAAGAATGCAGCTAGATATGTCTTTGAAGATCAAAGAAGAGGTGACCAAACAGTTGGAGGATGGATTTATAGAAGTATCAAGACATCCGGAATGGGTGGCTAATATTGTGTCGGTACCTAAGAAGGATGGAAAGGTTAGAATGTGTGTGGACTATAGAGACCTAAACAAAGCAAGTCCGAAAGATGATTTTCCACTCCCTCACATTGATGTCCTAGTTGACAACACTGCTAGGAATCACATGTATTCATTCATGGATGGGTATTCCGGTTATAACCAAATTCCTATGGATTTTGAGGATAGAGAGAAGACCACTTTCATAACTTCTTGGGGAACATTTTGTTACAAGGTGATGCCATTCGGACTGAAAAATGCTGGAGCCACCTATCAGCGTGCAATGGTTGCATTATTTCATGACATGATGCACAAGGAAATCGAGGTGTATGTTGACGATATGGTTGCCAAATCTAAAGAAGGAGAAAGTCATGTGGAGGTTCTACGCAAACTTTTCGGAAGGCTACGAAAATACAAGTTGAGGTTGAATCCTAACAAATGTGTTTTTGGCGCATCGGCAGGAAAATTGCTAGGTTTTATTGTCAGCAAAGAAGGGATAAGGGTGGATCCTGACAAGGTAAAGACAATAAGAGATATGTCTGCTCCTAAGACAGAGCGAGAAGTGAGAAGCTTTCTAGGAAGACTCAATTACATTGCTAGATTCATTGCTAACATGACCAGCACTTGTGAGCCTTTATTTAAGCTGTTAAAGAAGAACCAGCCGGTTGAGTGGAATGAAACATGTCAAAAAGCATTTGATAAGATAAAAACCTATTTGTTGAATCCCCCTATCCTGGTACCTCCAATGCCCGGACGACCATTGATTCTATATTTGACAGTCTTGCCAACGTCAATGGGAGCAATGCTTGGACAACACGATGAGTCTGGAAAGAAAGAACAAGCAATTTATTACTTGAGTAAGAAGTTCAATGATTGTGAGTCTCGATACATGACTGTTGAGAAGACATGTTGTACTTTGGTGTAGACTGCAAGGAGGCTGCGACAGTACATGTTGTATTATACTACTTGGCTAATTTCTCGAATAGATCCGCTAAAGTATGTGTTCGAAAGTCCTCATGTGTCTTTAAGAGTTTCAAAATGGCAGGTTATTTTATCAGAATTTGACATCAAGTACGTGACCCGCAAGTCAATCAAAGGAAGTGTCATCGCAGATCATTTAGCTGAAAACCCTCTTGATGAGGAGCAACTTCTGTTGTCAGAAAGTCCAGATGAGGATATAGTGATGGTAGAAGAAGAGGAGGTTGAAGATGATGAGTGGAGAATGTATTTTGATGGAGCTGTTAACATCTATGGTAGTGGGATAGGAGCAGTAGTCATCTCACCCACTGGAAAGCAATATCCCATCGCAATCAAGTTGAAATTTGAATGCACCAATAATATTGCCGAATATGAGGCTTGTGCAAGTGGTTTGTTAGCAGCAATCGATCTAGGAGTGAAGCAATTGAAAGTTTTTGGAGATGCAGCCCTAATAATTTACCAAATAAATGGTGATTGGCAGACCAAAGATCCAAAACTGATCCCGTATCAAAAGTATTTGACTCAGTTGACTGGTAAATTTGAAGAAGTAACCTTTTCACACTTGACTTGAGATAAGAATCAATTTGCAGATGCCTTGGCCACATTAGCAGCAATGACTAGGTTGGGTCTCCATACTGATGTCCAACCCATCCAAGTTAGGATGAAAGATGAGCCGGTATATTGTGCTAATGTTGAAGATGAAGCGGATGGGCAACCTTGGTATTTTGACATCAAAAAGTACATTCAAGAAAGAGAGTACCCAACGGAGGTGACTGAAACTGTTAAGAAGACTATTCGTCATCTGTCTACGACATTTTTCATAAGTGGAGAGGTTCTGTATAAAAAAAGTCATGATGGCACTCTTTTGAGATGTGTCGATGCTCGAGAGGCTCACGTGATCATGAATGGTATTCACGAAGGAATATGTGGGACTCATGCCAATGGTCATATGATGGCGCGCAAAATTATGAGAAGGGGTTACTATTGGTCTACTATGGAAGCTGATTGCATAGATTATGTTCGTAAATGCCATAAGTGTCAAGTATATGCTGACAAAATCAACGCACCTCCATCCTCTTTGCACAACCTAGTGTCTCCTTGGCCATTCTCAATGTGGGGAATAGATGTTTTTGGGCCAATCAATCCAAAAGCTTCAAATGGGCATCGTTTCATATTGGTGGCAATAGACTACTTCACCAAATGGGTGGAAGCATGTTCATATGCCAATATCACGCAGAAGGTATTCATCAGGTTCCTTAGGAGAGAGATCATTTTTCGATATGGTATTCCAGAGAGGATAATCACAGATAATGCTCCTAATCTTAATAGCGCAGAAGTTCGAAAACTCTGTGACCATTTCAAGATTAAGCATCATAATTCAGCTCCTTATCGACCACAAATGAATGGTGCAGTTGAAGCAGCCAATAAGAATATCAAGAAGATTATTGCCAAGATGGTGGTGAATTATAAAGATTGGCATGAAATGTTACCTTACGCTTTGTATGCGTATCGTACCAATATACGATCGAGCACAGGGGTAACACCTTTCTCTTTGGTGTACGGGATGGAAGCTGTTTCTCCAATAGAGGTTGAAATTCCCTCTTTGAGAGTTTTAATAGAAGCATAGTTGGAAGAGTCTGAATGGGTGAATGTCATATATGAACAACTAAACATGATCGAGGAAAAGAGATTAGCAGCTCTTTGTCATGGGCAATTGTATCAACGTAGAATGGCAAGGGCCTTCAACAAGAAGGTTCGTCCAAGGGAATTTCAGGAAGGAGATTTGGTATTGAAGAAGATCCTACCAAACCAAGAAGATGCTCGTGGTAAATGAGCTCCTAATTACGAAGGTCCTTACATTGTTAAACAAGCATTCTCTGGCGGAGCTCTAATCTTGCAAGACATGGATGGACAGGAATTACCAAGACCAACAAACACTGATGCTGTCAAAAAGTTTTATGCTTGAAGAAAAGAAAAAATAGCCCGTTAGGTTGAAAACTCAAAAGGGCAACCTAAGCAAAAATTAGGGTAAAAAAAATTTGAGAAAAATAAAAGAAAAAAGAGAAAAGAAAAAGAAAAAGAAAGCTCGTTGGATCAAAAACCTGAAAAGGCGATCTAAGCAAAAGTTAGAGCAATGAAGATGTTTGCAAAGTTGAAAACCCAAAAGGGCGACTTAAGCAAAATCAGGGTAGTTGAAAGGTGAACGGACGATGTTGCACCAAGACTTACACTGGGGCAAAAATTTTGTCTCTCCTTATCGACGAAAATTAGATTTGAAGAGTCGAGGTGCAGGATATAAAAAATGGCATCAGAGGCAACAGTATGGTCTTCAGAAAGGGTCAAAGATGGAATCAATTGATTAAGGGTCAAAGGACTTATACTGGGGCAATTTTTCAAAAGAAAGCCTTTTTTTATTTCTTTTTCTCTATCTCTACCTCTATTACTTTGTAACTCTATAAGCATTCTGGTTAATATTTCATGTATAGTTCAATATACACCAATAAAATCCAAAATGCCTTGTCTTTATCCTCATCATTGTTTACCTTCCTGTCAGATACAATTTCATTCATTCGTTGATGCTATTGGTTTAATTAATCGTCTCAAGTAAAATAATTAAAGTTAAATTTCTAGTTTGGCAATACTGATAATAGTCTTCCAAGTGGTCCAATCCAAGGGTTTCATTTTGAATGATATGTCACCGCGACTAAGTAAAAATCACGGAATCGAGGAAATGAATTGAGGGCAAATGAGGCTTGGAGATCATACAACCAGCTCAGCAATATGATGAAGGATAGTGTTGTGAATAATAGTCTAATTGGTTAAACCTTCTTTTTTTTTTCAGGCCAATTGATTTAGTCCTCTATACAAGAAGTCATCTCCAATCAATTTACAAAGGCATTCTTTTAACAAAGTTCTTGTTTTTTATTATTATTTATTTATTCATCTTATTTATTTGTTTTTTGTTAAAAAATATATATATATATATTCAATGATTCATGTTTAGGTTTTACACAGTTCTTTATTTAATTAGTTATCATAAAATACTTGAGATGCATCATTTTACTTTTTGCATTTGCATGACTCATATCTAGTTGGTCTGCATCATCTTTATTAGTCGCATTTGTACGACCCATATCAAGTTGGTCTGCATCATCTTTATCTTTGTATTTGTATAACCCATATCTAGTAGGTCCACATTGTCTTTAACTTTCTCCTTCTACTCGACCCATATCAAGTTGGTCTGCATCATCTTTATCTTTGTATTTGTATAACCCATATCTAGTTGGTTTGAATCATCTTTAGTTTTCACATTTGTTTGACCCATATCTAGTTGGTTTGCATCATCTTTATTAATTGCATTTGTATGATCCATATCCAGTAGGTCCGCATTGTCTTTAACTTTTCGCTTCTACTTCCCTATCGAGTTGGTCTACATCATCTTTATCTTTGTATTCGTATGACCCATATCAAGTAGGTCTGCATCATCTTTATTGTTTTTATTTGTATGACCCACATCCAGTAGGTTTGCAATGTCTTTAATTTTCTGCATCCAGTTGACCCATATCAAGTTGGTCTGTATGATCTTTATTGTTCACATTTTTATGACCCATATCCAGTAGGTCTGCATTGTCTTTAACTTTCTCCTTCTACTCGACCCATATCAAGTTGGTCTGCATCACCTTTATCTTCGCATTTTTATGACCCATATCTAGTAGGTCTACATTGTCTTTAACTTTCTCCTTCTACTTGACCCATATCAAGTTGGTCTGCATCATCTTTATCTTTGTATTTGTATAACCCATATCTGGTTGGTTGGCATTATCTCTTCTGCTATGATTGTTTGGCCCACGTCTAGTTGGTTCGCACTGCACCTTTACGTTCCTGCAGCCTGCATGACACATAACTATTAGGTTTGCGGTTTTCCTTGTTCTTTGCATTTTTTGCGACCAATATCCAGTTGAATCTATGTTGCTTTGGATTTTTACATTTTATTTGACCCACATCTAGTTGGTCCATTATTTATTTCTTTACTTTAGCCTACACAACCCACATTCAACTACTTCTGTTTTGTTTTTTTCGAGGTCATTATTTAATTGAGTTATGAAATAGTTTTGTTAGATATAAGAAAATTTATTTTATTTCTTCACATATGTTTGACTCACCAAATTTTATTTTAAAAAATAATTTTTTTCTTTCTTCCTCTTTCTTTTTTTAAAAACAAAAATAAAAAAAAATAAAATACAAGTTGCATACATTTAATTGTAGTTTTCTATTTTGATACGCAAAATTAGAATTCGTGTCTTTACTTATTTCTTATTTCGAGAGTATAAGAAATTGATATTTCCAATACTCTCTAACAAGAAACAAGTAAAGAGGGGCAACTTTGAATACTAGATTTTTGCGTATCATATTCTATCATCTTTTCTCCAATTTTAAATATATATATATATATATTATATTTAATCAAACTTATTTTATTTATCTACACATCATTTTTATGAATGTTGTTGTTATTATTGTTATGTTAATTTTATTGTATTTATGTATTTGCTTCTATTCTTTTATTATATGTTATTTTATTTTGTTATGCTTTTTTAATTTCTTTCGTTATGTAAATTTTTTTTTTTCAATCTTCTCAAAGTGAAAATTTTTTTTCCATTTATTGGTCTCTCTTAATTATTAATCTTAATTACTAATTTAACTTTAAATTCACCTTTCTTGTATTTTATTAACTTTCAAGTTAATTTTTGTTTCTCTTGGTATCAATCATTAATTTAATTTAAATTTTGAATTAATTTCTCCTTGCTGTATATATTCTTGTTTCTACATTCGCTAATAAAATAAATCATAGAAATTAAAAAAAAAAGGTAATAAAAAAATCTCTCAAATAAAAAAATATATATATAAAACCAAATATTAAATTTTATCTACCATTCTTACATTCTCATGGTAAGTTTATTTTTATTTTGCTGGTAACTTCTCATTTAATTTGATCTACGCTATTTATTGTCATTTTTATTATTATTATTACTAAGATAATCATTAATATCATTTTTATCTAATCAAATATTAATTTTCTTTTTCTTTTTCTTACTCAAGTTATTTATTTATTTTTAGTATTAAATGAAAAATAAAAATTCAAATTTTGAGAAATCACATAAAATAATAAATATAAATGTTTAAATATTAAACTTATTCCTTCATTATATTTAATCTTTAAATATTTATTTTTAATAAGATTTTGGTTTATTTTGTATACTCTTATTCTTATTTTTTTTTTTTCATATTTTATGTATATGTATATTATTCATATTTTAGCTTTTATATATAAATTTTTTTTATTATTATTATTATGTGCTGGTTGCAATTAACATTGAGAGAACAGCTGTGTTTTTACCTTGGAAAAGAGGATCTCATAAGCATCGTAATTATGTTGCTTATCCTGTGAAAAAGCACATCACCGTAAAGATGGGCTGGCAACAGTAGCAGGCGTAAAATTTGGCTTGCAACAGTAACAGGCGTAAAGCTTGGCTGGCAACAGTAGCAGGCACATGTTCAGTAAGAAATCCCAAAATGGGATGATGTAGACAAGAAAACGGTGAGTAATCAAGAGTATAAACAGTTTTAGTAACAAACTAATTAATCTAATGGACAATTGCAAAAGCTAAAATCCAATAACAAAAATATACATTACGATAACCAATAGAAAAAGAAGGAAGGGGGACAAGAGCAGGGAGAACGGGACATTAGAGGAATTGAAAAAACATAAGAGAACTAAGAGCCAGAAGAAGACACAGAGAAATTGAAAAAACAGAAGCTAAGAGGAAGAAGAAGCAATTCGCAGAGGCACTGCAGGTAAGCATTTCTACCCAATACAATTAGTTGTAGAACATCCTAAGCATTATATCTTTATATCTTCCAAACGGTAAAGAAGGTCCGAGCTCACTTCTATGTACTCCAAAGTTTCCCTGTAAAAAAAGAATAAAAAAGATTATAAAAAAAAATATATTCTCAACTCATCTCTATAACAATGGTTAGTATTATTTTTTTTGGGCTCCCGTTCATCTTTTCTCTGCATATCTTTTAGCTCTTTCTACTGTTTCTATACTGTTTCTATAAGTGATGTTAGCTCTCTTACTGTTCTTGTAATTAATGTTGCACTGAGCTCCTAAACCCACTCCCGTTTTCTTTCTTCTCACGGATGATAAATAAATTTTAGTTTACCAGTACATGATAATAAATTTCCCTTTTAGATGTGCATAACCATAAATCTATCAGTTTTTTTAGCATAAGCATACGAAAGAACAATAAAGTTAAATATATGTATATATATATATCTAAAATAATGTTATTATTATTAGTATATTTTTTGTGAGCTTGAATAATCTAGTTTTAATTTCATTTACGTTTATTTATCATTTGTTATAAAATTTTGTTTATATTTTATTTATTAATATTAATTATTAATTTATCTTATTTAAGTAATTATTTATTCTTTTATTCTTTTTTTGTTTTTTTGTTATTATTTAGTTTACTTGAAAATTTGTCATTTTGTTGTTCTTATTTGCTTTTTTTTTATCTTATTCCTTTCTATTTATTTACCCAAATATTTATTATCCTTTCTTACTATTTATCTTTACTGATTTTAACTAAGTTACTAATTATATTAATTTGTTATTTATTGTTATCTAATTAGATTATTTATTTATTATTATTATCCCACTAATCTATACTATTCCAATATTTGATTTATTTATTTTTTTTTAATCTTATTCTTTTTTATTTACTTGTTTAACTATTTACTATTGTAAAAAAAATTATTATTATTTATCTTTTTTTTTGCTAATTTTATTTCAGTTAAGTACTCTTAATTTTTATAAATTGTTTTACTTTAATCTTTTTTTTTATCTAGTCATATTCTTTGTTTATTATCTTTTCGTTCGTATCAAGTTTTGTTATTTTCCTATATTAGGTAATTGTAAATATCATCTCTTCTATTCTACTAATCTAACTATGTATTATTATTATTTTATTATTCTATTAAAAATTAATTATTATGTCATTGTATTTTGACTAAGTTTAATTCTAATAATCTGATTGTTAATTATTATTTTTTTTAATTATTTATTTCCATTTGCTAGTATAAGTTAGACTTATTTAGTTAGTTAGTTATCGTCTTAATATATCATCGTTTGTTTGTGTTTGATCATTTGATATAAATTGTTATTTTTATCGTCGTCGCGTTTATCAACCATTTTTTTTTATCTCTTTTTACTTATCATTTTTATTTGTCACAAATAATATAGGTCTAAATTTTAAAAATATTCAAACCAACTATAACTTAACTTAACCCCTTTCACAAATGACTTAAATATTTATAAAAGGGAATAATTTAGACGAGACCTCTTGTTAAATTCCACGTTTTAACTAAGGACATCTGAGTTGCGACAACTCGATGATCTTTAATTTAATTTTAAATGTAAATAGTTTAATTTAATTTCACATTAAAAAGGAGTAATTTAAACGAGACGTTTTATTAACTCCCCTTTTTTAATTTGTAACATCTGAGTTGTGACAACTTGGTACTCTCAAATTCTCCTTCCATAAATTCTATATTAAAATTAATCAATGATAAGTATGTTTTAAAGAGAACTACGTGACTTTGAGTTTCTCATTGCACCGGAGGATACGAAGGAGGGGGAATTAAACCGTCAAGCCAAATTTTTTTTTCTCATAATTGTATGCTCATATTAATTTTAACCATTAATTAAATAAATTTTCTATTCATCGATTTTGTATTAGGCAACCATTTATTTATTTGATTAATTTTTTTATTCATTCATTCCAAAATAAATTATTTATTCGTTAAAAGAGTAAAATAAATGATTCGAAAATTATCATTAATTTGCACATATTGATTTAAGGTAACCATCTTAGGATGTATGTATTAGGGGTGCTGTGAGATTGAGTTTCACCCTTCCCTATGCATAAATGACTCCCGAACTGATCTGGTTCCGTAGGCCTTTTTTTTTTTTTCTTCTACTTTTGAATAAAAAGTTTTCCAATTTTTCTTAATTTAAGATAAAATTGGTGGCGACTCCATGTCTTTTTTTCTTTTTTTCCGTAATTAATTTATTTTAATTTGTCCGCCTTCCGTTTCGATCGAGGTCGTTACATTTATAAATTTCAAATTTTAAAAAATAAAATTTAAAACTTTCCTACAACAAATTTGCCCGTCTCTTTTCTTTTTCTTTTTCGTTGTTAGTTTTTATACCACTAATATTTGAAATACAACAAATTTTTATACATAATTATTAAATCAGTTTTGTAAGAATAATGGTTAAAATAAAAAAATATTAGAATCTGTTTAGTAAAGTATCTTAGCTACTCAAAGTTTAAATTACCTGTTGTTAAAAATTTTGTTAAATGAAAGGAGCAGTGTATAAAATTGTTATTCCATTCATTAGTCAACAAAACAACACTGACTAATGAATCTCCTTTGAATTAAATTTTCTTCGTGACATGTGAAATTTACTGTTACAACTAACCTTGCAAGAATGGACCACCTAATTTATTCCCAAGTATAAAACAAATAAACGATACCATTATCGAATATATAAAATTAATTAAAAAAACAAAAAACAAAAATGGTAGCTAAACCTACGTGTATATGGTTTCATCAAAACAGCTTATCTTATGCATACAACCTTTCAAGGCGAGATGGACGATTGAGTTGAACACAAGCTTCCGTATAGTCTCTGAAATCAAAAACTTTGTCTTACTCTCTTTACCTCGGAGGAACATAACTTCCACGCAAAACCAATTAAAACCATTTACTTTTTCTCTCATCTATATTGAGCTCAACCTCTCCATTCTCCCTCTTTTTTGAGTGCGAAAAAAGGGTTTCTAGAACAAGTTGAAGAATTAACAGAAAGAAATAAAAAGGGAGAGTTATAGTTGTTAACATTGAATTCTATATTAATTATGTGTCTATCTATACAGGTGATGATGCAGTGGGAGGGAGGGTGGTACCAGAGTGAGAGAAGAGAACATTTAATTTATAATTTAAGGGAAATTTAAGAAGCTATAAATTAAAGGTCATGGCTAGCTATGTAGCTATTCTTGGCGAGGCCGTGCCAACCACAACGAACTCAACGCTCGCAAACGGTGAAAATACTCTGCTATGGCCAGAAAACACCTTGCTGCTTGCCGTGTCGTTAGGACCTGATGCAGACGGTGAATCGTTTGGTGCCGCAGACTATCTGCCTGTAAGTTAATTTAAATATCAAATTAATTATTTTTTAAATTTCTATTTTTCTAATTTTCAGCATATATATATGTATGTATGTTTGCGTATATGGTTGATTTGTGTGTGTGTGCATGTATAAATGTAATGTATATATGTATGTTGAAGAAAATCAACCGAAAATAATGAGATATGATGATGGTCAGAAACAGACAAAAGAGGTTGGAAGGGAAACAGAAATAGTGGCTTTCTTTTCTCTTTCTAACTTTGAAACAAGAATAAAATTTGAAACCTCTACCCACTTATTTCATACTTGGAATCAGTTTTCCCTAGTCAAATTTTGGAACATTTAATCAAAATTTGAATCCTTTATACTTAAAATACAATATGGAAGATAGTAGAAGATCTGAAACGGGACTGTGAATTAAACCTTATTATGTACATATTAACGTATAGTCTATGCATTAATTTTCAAAGAGTTTGACTATTATTGTTTAATAGAGACAAGTTTTTCAAACATTGGATATCTGAATCCGATATGGCGACAACAAAAAATATCACAGCAAACCCTGGACCATATAGGAGTAATTTTAAGTCAGCATTGTAGCCACATTAAGTCTAGAATAAATGCTACAAATTGGTCAAACTACCACTGGATCAGCTTACAGATGAATTATGGAAAGGGTTTACTTGCTCTACAACCATTATGATTAGTCTCTCTACCTAAAGATTCCTCTAGTTTTTGCTTTCCCATTGTTTGATTGGTTACAACAGATTCAAAAAGGACTTACTCTTGGCTGAATTGAAATTATTAAAACCATCTATTCATCTGTAGAAATTAATAAAAGTTGGTGAACCAACTCTGGTAAGATGAATACAACCCATATATATATATATATATATATATATATGGAGATGGCCGGTGTAGATTAACTGCCATAAATTTTATAAGGAAAGAGGAATATTACCAACATATATACTTTTTAAGATACTCTTTAATATATTGTTTTTAATTAGTTGTTTTTTTAAAATAAAATATTATTGTAAATTATTTATTTTTAAAATATTTTATTTTATTTTAAAATGTCCAACTACAAATGTTATGTTGGAATAATATGCTAGTAGCATTCTTAATTTGGTGTAGAAATTCAGACCATTCATCAATGCTTTCTACTTAATTCAACTAATGAAAATCCAAAATCAAGTCCTATTCCTACTAAGAAAAGAAACATATGTCTCATTTCATTCAAACTCATCTACATCATATGTAGCATTCCTTTCACACCAAGAGTCCATTCAAAAAACACACCATCATATTAGTGTCGAGCCAGCATTCGTCCGTTTGTGCTTTTAGAAGTAGTCAAAAAAAGAGTTATGGGGAAGGGTCTATGTTGTGTCTTCAAGTCAAACGGTTACGACCATGACATCACAGAGATATGGGTCTAGAGGAGGGATATCTTCCGATTAGAATTGTATCGGTGAGGGACCACAGATCTGTCCTAGTATCACGTGTATATGATGAATGGTACACGCTAGTAGTAACCTTAGGCATTCAATGTTAATGAAATGTTTCATAATAATATAAACTTTCAAGAGTTAGGAAACCTTAAAGGCTGTGCACCACCTGTATGTTCTATTCTTCTTATTTTGGTACCTTTGCAATGCTTTTAATGCGTATGTGTACTAAACTACATCAAATCATTTTCAAAAACATATACACAGAAGCTAAATGCACATTTGTGTGGCTAATCCTAACAAGTACTATAACCAGGAAATAATTTTAATTCCTACCACTATTAAGCTTTAGTATACATACATCTTCTATTTGGTTGCATGTAAATTTTCCTTATTAAGGTGCATATTTGTTTATATATAGCCCGTGTCCCAGTGTGCATATATAATGTATCCAAGTACCTGTACCAAACAGACCCGAAAGGAACTAGAGTCCTTTTCGAGATATAAACATTATTGGCCCCCCAATGTGCGTCTAAATGAGATGCACATATTTATAATCTGTTTGTAGATTCCATGTAACCACCTCAAGAGAGAGAAACATGCATGAAGGAGTAGTTCATGGGGTTGGGGCAGGTTTCCCTACCCGAAGAACAACAGATTCTTCTTCCTACCTTACCCCACGAGATCCGTTATGGAAACATGCTCATGTAGTGGGGGACCACAAAACTAATCAACCAAAATCACACGGTCACCAATCCCAAATTCAACGTCCATCATCAACATTATTTTTATCAATAATGATATTTACTCACATAAAATATTACATTATTTTCATATGTTACTATAAACAACCAATATATATACATATATATAAAAATCTTTCTAACTTACTTTATTTACTAAAAAAAGTCAAGTGAAGTGAATATTAATGTTGACGTGTAATGAGTCTATATACCCACTCATTTAAAAAGATGAAGAGAAGCGTGTTAAGTCAAAGTAAGGCAATGTACCTGTCTCACGAAACTTTCAAGAGTGGAGAGCTTGTTCATGGCCATGGCCATCTGTCCCATATAGTTAGCCATATTGGGAGGATAGCTCAAAGAGTCTGATGTTATAGTGTCTGAGAGAGATTGATTCAGAGCCTCAAGCCCTTGGGAGAGAGCCTCTTCTGCTTCCTGCGTAGATTGTTGCAATCCGCATATACCCAATATTTGTTGCTCCGTCAGAGGCTCTATTTGACTCAGAATAATCTAAAACACATAAATTAAATCAATATAAACATATATTTCAATCCGCAAAAGAAAGTAGATCATAAAATAATGTAAACAAATTTTACACTATAATTTAATCATTGACATATGGTTTAAAATCGTCCTAATAATTATTTTTAAAATTGTATTTATATTGATTTGTAATTAGTTATAATTAAAAAAAATTATTTACTAATTATCATAGTATATAAAATTAAACTCATACTATAATCATATGAGTATGAATATAATAAATTAAATCACATAATTTTATAGTTCCGAGGGATTGTTTATTGATTAACTAAAGTACAAAAAAAAAAAGAGATGAGTATGGAAACGATATCTTTATTCCCATCAACAACACTATGAAAAAAAAAAAAAAAGGAAGAGCAGAGATAGAGACCCGTGCCACTCTCTTTCTCTTTACTTGCTAATTTCTTAATCGATCTCCAGTTCCATCCAGGAATTGGAGTTAAAGGCATGGCTCTATGGGAATGAAGCCTAACTCTACCCATTACCGGAAACCTTCAATATGATTCCTTTCGTCATTCATTGATGACGTTGAATTCATACCACTCGGTTTCCTATAGTAACCCCACCCAAAAAACGGGGTTCAAGCATTTATAGGATCAACTTCTTCTAATGAATACTATACATAACGTACCCCAATTTCCTCCCCCCTCTCCGCATACAAGTTATCAAAAAATCACCCCTGCGCCCAAATTTTAATTGTATAATATATTAATATTGAAAAAGGTATAAAGTTTGATCGCTTGCTATTTCACGTCAACAACTCCAAATTTAATTAAGTTAATTCTAATACATTTTACATAGTAGTAGTAGTAGTAGTTCAAATTCATTTATATATGTATTTCAATTATATTTATGGATTAAATTAATTTTATTTAATTTTTAAATTAATCCAAATGTAGACTAAATTGATCTGTGTGATCTAGTTAATGTTGAGTGCATGATGAGTAGGATATGTAGATGGTGGAGATAATTTGTGAACTTGGTTGGGTTACAATAACTTAATTATTTATGTACCTTAATGAGTTCAGATGGCCTGAATCCTCCGATCCACATGAAGCAACGTTCAGCTGGGGTTTTCCACATGCCAGAAACAAGATGGAACACATCTGTTTTGGCCACTAAGCTCTTGAGGTTCATTACTTGGTCATAATGTGCCAAGCAATTCTCCACAAACAATCTAAGCTCGTTCTCGGGAAGGTGCTCTTGCACTGCAGCTCTTAGCTCACTCACTACCCGGTGGTGCTCCTCTACCCATCTACTATATTCTACGTCAAACATTGCAGCCTCTGAAAGTTACAAGAAAAAAAATCATATATATTGGAAAATCTAATTAAGAGAATAATAAATAGAGGTAATTATTTTATATATGAAAAGACAGACCTGTGCTAATGTTATTCATAGCCACAGGGAGGCCTTGCTCTCCTCCCAAAAGTGCACCTCCACCCAAGAACATGCCCTAAAATAGAAACACACATTACTTAAAAATTGTAAAAATGATTGGTGTTTGAAGTTAAAAACTTTAGCAATGTCATGGCCAGTTATAGCATATGTGGAGAAGAGGTATTTTTATATATTTATTTTGATTGTTGCTTACTTGAGCTCTAGCACGCTGTAGCTCTTGTTCCAGCTGATTAAGTCTAATCCTACTCGACTCTAGCTGTTGAACATATGCCTGAGAGAGATAAGAAAGAGTACAAAATAGAATGGTACATGGCTCATAAGTAACACACCTTTGACAAGTCTTACCCAAAATGTGTAAAACAACAGAGTGAAGATTAAATTATCTTCCTTACCTTTTTCCTAAGCCTGCTTTTCCTAGCTGCCTCTCTATTCTGAGCAAGTCTTCTCAGTGTCTGTGCATAACGTTTTTAAAGCGCATATTATCATCAATTCTCGCCGAATTTATTTTTATTTTTTTTAAAAAAAGAGTAACTAGCTTGAAAAAGGAGAAAATAGAAGAAAGAAAAAGTTAAGAGTTAACCTTAGGATCTGGTGTTTTAGGTCCTTCTTGTTCTGAACTTGACGTTGGACCCTTGCGATTGCTCTCCCGCTGCCATAGTATCGCATGGCGTATAGGTTAATAACTTGAAGAAATGAAAAAAAATTATAATAATAATAGTAATAATAGTAAGAATAAGAATAAGAATAAGAATAAGAATAAGGCTACCAAACTCTGATTCTGATTCTAATAATTTATAACTAAATTTAACAGATAGATATGTTTCTTTTATATGTATATATTATGCACGAACCTTGACAGCTTTGGGTGGTTCAGGGGCAGAGGCAGCTTGGTTTCTTGGGTTGGCGAACTCCATGGACGGTTCTGATGGTCTTTTGGATCCACTTGTTTGCGGAGAAACTAACTCTTTGTTAGGCTATCAAAATCAAATATAAATAAAACGTATTAATATATTGTTATTTATTTATAATGATTAATATTAATGTAACTCATCATCAGCAACTGCTAGGTATGCAGCACGGAATAATAACAAAAATAGAGGTTACTAGTATCTAACACAATTGACAGTGAGATATATAAATATAATGATTACACCTTGGAATTGGATGATGATGGCTCTACGTGCATAGGCTTAGACGGGAAAATGTTGAGAGTTGGAGGTCTCATCCCTGATGATGATGAGTTCTCTGCCGAGACGCATACATGCACGAAATTCAGCATCATCAATTTATGTGTAAATTTAATTATTATTTATCCAAGATATATATAAATAATAATAATAAGAGAGAAATGAAAGAGGGTGTGTTTTTCAAGGGACAGAATGATTACGAGATGACCGAAATGAGAAAATGAGAAGCAAAGGAAGAAGAGAGGTGTGGGAATTATCATGCATTTTTAGACTCTGCCGTCCAAACTGAAAAAGGATGGAAAATAAAGAGAGTAAAAGCAGAAGGAACCCATACCATACCCTACTCCTTCCCCTTTTCAGTACATGTGGTATTTTTGTTTCAAGCAGATCATGACACCCGGTTTGTTACATGTCATGATCTCACACCTCCAAACCAATAAAACAAGAAAACAAATAAAAAATAAAATAGAGAGAGAGAGAGAGAGGAGCAATTTTTTGTTTTCTTAATTTTCTTTTTTGGAAATGGAAATTAAATGTCTACTACTACTACTGTTTTTCTCCCCTTTGCTTTGTTTTGCTTCTCTGCAAGGATCTGGTCAAAGGAAGTACCATGCAGCAGATACGAATCAGCTGAACATGCCTTTGGTGTGACCCAACAAAGATAATCTCCAAAACGAACGAAAAGTAAGAGGGAAGGAAAGGAAGGAGTTCCGCTTTTTGAATTTGGAGAAAAAAGGTTAATTAATTATTGGAAGTTGGAAGCAAGAAGAAATTTCCATGTATGTGTGAGTGTTTATATATGAAAAAGCTCACGTCTTTGGTCTTGAACATTGGAAGGGTCTGTTTGTCCATCAAGATAGAGAAAAAGGGCTTGATCCAATTCTCCCAAATCATAAGCTCCAGAATCCTTGCTTCTGCTGACATAAACACACGTATAATTACCAAAAACAAAAAACCAATAAAAATTATATATTTAAGACATAAACTCACAGGTAGTTTCCAGGGATAGAGGAAGAGGAAGAGGAAGATTGCATCATTCCAAAAGAAATTTGATGATCATGTATTTGATGATGATGATGATGGTGACGGTATTGAGGTGGTGGGAGTGGTTCCAATTGAGTAGTAGTAGTTGTTATTGTTGTTGTTGGGTTGGTGTTGTTAACAGTACTAGAAGCCATAACAAAAGAAGAAGCTAAAAGCTTTGTTCTTGTATCTTGCTCTTGTTCTCTTAAAAGCCCCATCAATGGCAAAACCGCCTTCTGTGTCTTCCCCTTAAGATCATTTCCTTTGTCCACGGAAAAAGAGAGAGTCGGTTATAATGGAATAGCTATGTTGTAGAGAGTAAGTAATAAGAGAGAGAGAGAGAGTAGAATTCAATGCAACCAAACAAAAGACAACACTCCTTTCTCTCTCATCTCTCTCTCTCTCTCTCTCTCACACAGAAGTGGATGACTTTCTGCTAACCAAAACCTTTATTCAGATAAAGCGGTCCTTCAGGCCACCCTCTTCAAACTCTCTCTCGTAAAAACAACAGAAGAACCTCTAACCAATTTTGAATTGAAAGATGGAATGGAAAAATCAATTTAGCTTCCTTGTGTAGCCCTCTTATTCTATATAGCGTGAAATGACCAAAAAGTCTTCGTCTCTGTTCAACTTTTACTATTGACATTTCATGCAAACACTTACACGTAGATCGCTGAGGCGGCTCTGCTGTTAACGCTTTACCACCACAAGAATTTACACTTTCTTTTTATATAAATCCAAAATATACAATTTTTTTATTAATATTATATTCATAAATTAGTGAATAATCAATTCATTGCTAACAATACTAATTAAAATTTATACCTCCTTAACTAATATAAAATTAGTGTAAGCAAAATAATATGCGAAAGGATATCGTTTTCTTTGTTACTTGGTCACATTATGTTTTCAGACATTTTGTCCTTTTTTATCTATATATATATATATATATATATATATTCATTTTTTTTTGTTAAAATAAAGATTTAAATTTTATATTCCTGTCCTCTCTCTTTTATTTTTTTAATATAAGCTCCATTCCAAATAGAACAGGGCAATTGTGATGTTATATTTTATATAACCAATAACCCTTAGTTTCTATATGTGGGATTATTTTATACTTTGAAATCCCTTGTCAACTTGGAGAGGTAATATTCACCCTTAATGATTTCGAAGGAGATATATTAAATTATATTCCCACATGTCTTCTTAATTAATCATGCCATTGTAGAAATAGCAGACAATGATATTCCTTGATTTTGAAAATGATTTTATCACAGGTTGAATATTATAAATCGTTTTCAAGGTTGAAGAATTTATCTATTGAATAGTTAGTCATATGAAGCAAGCAAAGCTTTCAGACGTAAGTTATCTCTATGGCGGATGGTTGCAAATACTTCTATAATCTTTTTCAGAATATTGTTATCAACATAGACACAAATTGACTTTGGAAAAATAATAAAAATATAAAGGAAGATTACGACTTAATTAAAAATCATCAAAAACAATTCAAAATACAAGAAAATAGAGATTCAAGCTACAATCTCCACACCCAAATATGGCATCTAAAGCAAATAATATAATCCTAGAAAGTGTTACAAAGCAAGACAAAAAAAAAATCGAAAGCAATATACCACATCAAGAATAAAAGAAAAAAACAAAATTCAATTAAAAATCGCTAAGATTCAAAGGCAGTAGTAGGTATGAATTATTTATTCATACAAAACTCATTAACAATGCAAACACATTATAGCAATGATTGAAGCAAAAAATTTTGGAAGTATTTTCCAAAGATATAAGAAAATAATATAACACATTTTCATAAGGATTATATTGGAACTTTATGCAAATTATAATTTTAATTAACTAAGGGAAAACATTGACTTTGGCAGCCATTTGTTGTATGAAGGCCATCAAGTCGCTTCTGGGCTAATCAGTGTAAGTTATTTAAGTATTTATTGTTATTTTTAAATGCTTTTTGAACATTTTTAAATATTTAATTCTATTTATTAACATGGTTAAGATATACACACACACCACGCCAAAGTGAACACCTCTTGAAATTCTTATGCTACGAAATTGTTTCTTTGCCCCATAGTACATAGTTCTTTTTTTTTTTGTCATTACCTCAAACATTCTTAAACCTTGTTGAAAATGTTGCAGGCAGGACTCTTCAACATGTTCAGCATATATACAATGTTTATCTAATATGATTAGTAAGCGTCGCCAATATTGCTAATCTGAAGATTCTGAACTCAACAAAAGGATGTAAAGTTGCTTTCTGGGGAGCACGTGCATTGACCCACAAAGCTCATATATGTGAACGTTTTCAAATTGGGAGACGAAAAGTTTTAGAAGTGTGCTAAGCTATTTATAAAATGCTTTACTGCCGCAACACCATCATAGAAATAATGCACCTATATTCTGAAAATGTTGGAGAAGGAATTAGTTACTTAATAAGCAATGCATGTCTAATGTCTTCAACATATTTTATTTTTCAGTGAGATCTTTTTATTTGTTTTTTTTATTTCAAAACTTTTACTATCTTAGAAATTTAAGGCATTACCAATTTCATATCCAACTATAGCTTTATTTAAATTATACCCCTTCATTCTAAAATTATAATTTTTTATACCCCCTCCATACTCTTATTTAATAAGTATATAGATTATTAATTTGAGATTTGGTTATATTTATTATTCTTCTAATTTAAATTAAATTTTTAATTTTTTTTTGTTTTATTAGTAAATTCAATTGTGTTACTTTTAAAATTTAGTAAATTTAATCCTCCATCAATTTTTTCTATCTAAAACTATTGAATTATATTTTTTATTAATTAAATTATCTTCCACTTAAAATTTATCAAGAAAAATACCAAGCAGCTTCACTCTAAAAGTAAAACAAAAATCCTAACTTTCTCTCTCCTAATACAATAATTTATATTTTATAAAAATTTTCAAATTTTATTAAATTTTTTAATTCTAAACGTTTAAAATCACTTCACATTCTAATTTCATTACAGTCCTTGAATAAAAATTGGATACAAATTAATGATTTGAAAATTTTAAGAAGAATACAACCAACAAAAGATTAAATTTATTAAATTTTAAAGGTTAAAAATTTGGAGAACCAACATTATACATAATCTAAATTAGAAGAATCAAAATTAAAATTAAATCTTAAGATTGTTTAAGATTAGAAGAATCTAAATTGGTCTTTTTATTTGTTTTTATCTATCATTTAGGAATATTTTTTAATATATAAATAATTATTTTTATTAAATTTTTCTATGTATCAATCCTGTTATGCGCTTAATAACTTTTATTAACTAATTTTTTTATGAATCAATGTCATTATAAAAAGTAAGGATATAGCAAACAAAATTATTGAATATTATTTTAAACTTTTAATATAATAGATAAAAATAAATATTTTCTAAAATGATAACAGATAATAGGAAATAAAATAAGTAATCATATTCCTTTTCTTTCTTAACCATCTTCAATATATTAAACCTTAGGCTCATTCTTTAATATAAGAAAAAAAAAAGGAATATTTTACGTTCTTAAATAAAATCTTTTCATTTCTTAAATTAGATAAATTAAATTAAATTAACAAATATATTCTAGTCAAGATGTACTAATATTTTATAATTGATTAAAAAAGTTAATTTGTGTACATCAACCTTAAATAATAATAACTTTAAAAGTAAAAATTTAATTTTTAAAATATTTAAAATTAATCTTAAAAACTTATGTTAACATATTTCAAGTTTCATCATGAGATAAATTTAATAAGATGTATAGCTGTTCAAAAACAAATTTGTGGCGCTCGTACACATTTATAATTTTTAAATAATAAAAGTGTTATTATTTTCATCAATTTAGATACTTTATTTTTTCATTTTTTTTAAAAACATATTATATATAAAATAAAATAATTTAGATTTGATATATTGTTATTATTATTTTATTTCAACATCATAAATACATTAACACATTCTTAAATAAAAATGTTAATTTTTTTAATATAATTACTTGTTAGATTTCCACTAAAAAATTTGACAATTTTTTTTACATTCGTATAAATTGATATAAAACATAACAAGTTTCAATAATTATATTATTTAAAAATTATTAAAATTCTTTTCGACTAATAGTTTATGATAAATATAGATTTATAGAAAAAATTAATAAAGATTAAAATCAATACTATTTATTTTATAAAATCATCATTAATTTTTTTTAGTGTACCATAAATTTTATTTAGCAATTAATGGAATATAAAGAAAAAATATACTGGATTAAGTTGATGATGAAACATTACTGATCAATTAAAGTAAAGTTTATATAAATTTTTGTTTAAATTAAAACTATCGCATGCTAATTTCTTGTGTTTTTTAAAATTTGATAATTAGTATTTTACAATATATAGTGTGATTAATTAGTTCTGAAATGATTTTCACCTGTATCAATAATAATAATAATCAATATAGTAATTAATATGAATAAATACCTAATACATTGTTTGAATTACATATTTAACTTAAAAAGAATTAATAATTAAAAAATATCAATTATTGGGCCAAAAACTTTTTCGTGCTAAATACATTATTTTAAATATGAGATTCTTTAGTATATACTTTGTATAAAACTATTTTATAGGTATATCCAATGAAATTTCGAATCCTCTAATGTTTTTTCCATGTTACAATCATTAGGTAAATTAATCTAATTTTATTAAACTTTAAAATAGTAAACATAATTTAGATATTGGATCGTAGGTAATCGGAAAGCATCACCTCCTTCCATCCGAGATATCCGTCCAGCCCCAGTAGAATCAAAGCCTGAGAGTTATCGAATTTCATTCACTCAAATGCTCTAAGAGTTATGAACACAGTAAGGATCTGTGGCTCTGCGACTGTGTGGCAGTTCTATTCTTGAGTCGTCAATGGGGTTTGGGTCTTTGGCAGTTCTTTTATAATCAATTTAGGACTCCTTACTTAAAGGAATTAATTAACCACAACACGTCTAATGAGTCTAACTAGCCCATTAGGAATACTATATGAACAATCATAGAGTTTTTTTTTTTTGTTTGTACTATTAACTATTCATAGATTGTCTCATAAAATGAAGTAAATTGTTATTTTGACTATTGAAAAATTAGACATCTGTTATGTTAAATTAGTTTGTAAAGAATAAAAATTATCATTTTATATTTAAAAATTAAATAAATTATTTTGATTCTAAAAAATAAAAAATAGTTATTCTAATTTTTATAAAAGATTAAATTAATTATTTTTTAATTCTTAAATATTAAAATAATTTTTTTTATTTTAATAATAATGATAATCATTTTTATGTTTAAAAATTTAATATTACTTATTTTTAATTTTTTAGAAATCAAAATAACTATTTATATTATAAAATATTCATAAAACATTTTGCAAGTATAAATGATTATAATGTCTCTATCGAGTTTATAAGTTTTCCATTAGAGTGATAATATTGAAATCAAGCAAAAATACACACATTCGAGCATTGTAATAATAGCTGATTTTGAGCATTATTCCAGAATTTATCTTCCTTTTTTTAGTAGGTATGATACATATCAAACATTACTTTAGTTTCCATTTGTTACAAGCATTTCTTTAGATATTTTTGTTAATAATAAAAATTTAATAATTTATTATAAATTTATATTTCGATAATAAATCATGTAGAATTCACGGTACCCTGGGCATGAGGATAACATGACAACATATTAGACATTCAATTTATTTTTATGAAGTTTATTATTTCTGAAGTCTCCTCAACATTCCTTTAGAAAGACACAAATGTGAGTGTTATTATTTGCTCTCATGACAACATATTAGACATTCAATTTATTTTTATGAAGTTTATTATTTCTGAAGTCTCCTCAACATTCCTTTAGAAAGACACAAATGTGAGTGTTATTATTTGCTCTCATGACAACATATTAGACATTCAATTTATTTTTATGAAGTTTATTATTTCTGAAGTCTCCTCAACATTTCTTTAGAAAGACACAAATGTGAGTGTTATTATTTGCATATATTTTTTTGGAGGATGGTGGTAGTAAAATGGATTAGGTATATACGAAGAGCATGTTATCTCTCTATATATAAGAAATATATTTAATAAAAAAATTATGAAATAAAAATAATAATTTTGAATCGTATAAATATATTTTAATAATATTTTAAAAAATTTAAAATTTATATAACTTTATATTTTTATTTTATTATTCATAATAAAATTTAATATTTAATATTTATTTAGAATTTTAATACACACATTATTATTATTATAATTAAATATTAAAATAGACTAAAGTTACTGAAATATTCATTAATGTAAATGTTAATTATTTAAATAATTTTCTATCTCAATAAGTTTAAAAGGTAAATTTTAAATAAAATTACAATAATTTTAATAAAATTATATTAATTCAGATAAAAAGCTTATAATTATTTTTTAAGTTAAGAAAAAGCTTCAAAAGTTCATTCTAGATCCACTTGTATTGCAACCATCAAAATATTATTGTTATATTGTATTCATGTAATATGTATGTGTTTATTTTATTTTTAATAAGAAGATTGAGAGTATATTTTAACTGGAAGGTATTAAGATAAAAGAAAATAAAAAATAAAAAAATATAATACAATATAAATATTTTTAAAAAAATATATATTAAAATAAAAATATTATTAAAATAAATGATAATCAAAATTATTTTTAATATTATATTTAGGGATAAAAACTAATTTTAAATAAAAATTTTTAGTTAAAATATGCTAAAATAACTTATTAAATTAAAAATATTTAATAAATTTAGTTATTAAATTATCTAATATGTACAACTACATGTTATCTTTTCTGTGTCTCTTTTAATTTTTATATTTTTTTTAAAAATTATTAAAACTAAAAAAATCAAAAAATATAATAATTAAAATAGATAGTATAATATTAAAGAAAGAATTTTTTTTTTTTAAATCTTGAGAGTAAATAAATTATCAATCATAAACTCAAACACTATTTTAATTATCATATAAGAAAAAAAAAATACTATAAGTTAATAGATTAAACTGGTTGATCAAATATCTCAATTTTAATTAAATAAATTTATAAGTTAGTCAAAGAAATTATAAAAAATATATATATCAGATAAAAATATGTTAATAAAAATAATTTTTAATTATTAAATTTTATAAAAATTAATCAAAATTAAAATATAAATTTTTTGTAATATTTTTATAAATTAAAATTTTTAAAAATCATAGTATATTAATTAATTTATAATTATTAATATTATATATAATTATATGATCTAGATTTATTATTTTTATATAAAAAACAACATTTTCACTACACATATTTCCTAATCTATAATCTATTTAAAATAACACACTAAATATATATACTTTAAATCCACAATTTTGACGTTTTTACCTTTTCTATCTCTTAGTTTAAAAGGATCAGTTAGTCAATAACACTTATTGAATATTCAATAATTTTGTTAATTATAGCACCGCCATCCCCATTATTTATTCAGGTTGCTGGGGTGGCATAGATTCCTTTTATTTTAAATCTATTGTCTTTGATAAATTTATTATCATATTATAGCAGTCGGGGTTCCTCTCTTCCCTTAGATATATTATATTGATTCAAGTTAAATTAGGTCACCCAACCCTCCATAACAATATTGTAGGTTTTATAAGCCAATAGATATATGGATTCTTTTAATAGACACTTTTCCTTTGAGTTAGTCAAGCTACAATTCAAACCTCTCACACACAACAAAAAGGATTGATTTTTTTATTTTTTATTTTTTTAAAATGTGCACTGCTCTACTTTGGCTACACATATGTTTTATTATTTTAAATTAATTTGATTGAATTTCACATAATTCGAAAATGATTCTTCACTCTTTTTTTTAGAACATCAGTTAAATACACTCCAACAATTTGAGCACCATTAAAAAATATAAATATAAATGTACTTGTAAAAAAAAAGAAATAAAGCAAGTGAATATTTTTTCTAGTCCTTTTAATTTATAATTCTTCTTAAAATCCTAAAAATCAAGAAAATTTGTTAAAATTTGTCCATGTATTTATTTTTAAAAAATTATTATGATTAATATTTTAATCCTTATCTAAAATCAAATTCTATTATCATATCAATTATAAAAAATTTAAAAATAATAATAAACAAAGATAAAAATGATGAATATTTCTAAATTTTATAAAAGTCACATATCAAAAAACTATAAAAAAAAATTGTTACTAGGATCTTAATTATAAAGAAAGACAGAAGGAACAATGTTTTAACAATAAAACTCTCGTCATTAAAACACGTAAATCTTTTGTTTTTTATTATACTTGCAGGAAGTGTATTTAGGACGTGTTTATCAAAATTAAGTGATAAACTAGATAGAAATTTAGAGATTTAATTTAAAATAAATTAGTTGAAAATTAATAAGCTGATAATTAAAGTAGAAGTCACATTTTAAGATAAAACTAAATTTTTAATTTTGAAAATTCCTTGGAAAAACTAGTTTTAAATAACTAAAAATATCATTGACAAAATTTATTAAATATTTTTTTTTAGGTAATAGATAATAATTTTTAATAAAAACTCTTGTCATACATATTTTTTAATTTTTGTAGTTTATTTCTTCAAATCAGTCTTAGAGAGTAATATTAACAAAATTGTTAACATATAAGTCAAATTTTTAACTACTATTTTGTATATTTATGAATGATAAATTTATTGAAATATTATACATACCCACAATAAATATATATATATATATATATATATAAATTAAGTTATACCAATAATTTTACATTATTAATAATTTTATATTAAATATAATTTTTGTTAATTCAATTATTAAATTATAACTGTAATTACCTTCATTGTGTATTTCAAAATTTATTAAAATTCAACAACTATAACAATATAATCAACAATTTTTATTTTTATAAATTTTAAAAGCAATAATACTAGACAATGAAAATAAAACCTAAACTAATAAGTATTTATCCACACTCATATAATTTTGGAAAAATAAATTCATTTTAACCTAGTTTAAGAAAAATCTATACTTAAATTGTATCTAATCTATAATGATAAAGTTAAATTTAAAAATATATAGTAATCTGATTTTTATTCTGAACCTTCTCCGATAACTATATTTATATTTAAATATAAGTATTGAACTTTTATATCTAATTAAAAATATACTTTTATTATTAAAAATTTTTTTAATTGTTTAAGATATATTTTATATAGATATATTTGATAATTACTTGTTTAAATATATATATATATATATATATAAAATATAATATAAGTTTCTTGCAAGTTTATCCAAACATAATTAAATAGGATTAATTTTAATTTTTTATTTAGTACTTTCTCTAAATCCTCACTAAACTTAGACAAGTTGAGTCTGACTCATCATTGCTACACGTACATTGATTTTGATATACACGTATGAGGAATTAAATGCTTTTGGATTGATATAAAATTTTGTAGATATAATTTTAGGATGCTTTAATTAAACGATTAGTTTTACAATAAAACTATCCAATGAAAATTTGTTAAGCTATGATATCTGGTTTAACTTATAGTGATCTTACTCTAAGTATATATAATTTTATATATGTAACTTGAACATTTGTAAATATCTTATCTGATAATAACTATTTATTTATATTTTAAATAATATATTCTACATTAAATTAATCTAATGGAATGAAATATTAATCTATTTTTTATTTGTATAAAATTTAATAAATTCAATCTTCTTTGTAAGAATCCTTAATTTAGTAGTTAAGTTATTCAAATTTATAAATTAAAAATATTATTAAATAATATATTATACCCTTTTGATTGGTTAGGATCTGCCAATTATCAAACTACTATTCGTGTCCTCTATTCTGACTTAGGAAGCTGCTTCGAAGGAAGTCACGAATTATGACTATTGAAACTTGGATAGCTATTGCATGAAAAATTTGGCAACTCTGTAAAGTTTGTATTTTTTGGAATGACATTAGATGGCTTAGAGACATAATAGATAGAGTAAAAGCCACTTTTGGTATTGGTTTACGTTTAGAATTCAGGTTAATTTTGTTTATTGTTTATTTTCTTTTCATTTGCATTGATATGATTAGGGTTGGGTATCTTCATTACTCTCTCAATATATTTTATTTATAAAAAAAATATAAACATACAATTTTAATCCTTGATATCAAAATATATATATATATATATATATATATATATATATAATCTTAAAAAACATAAATAATGCTAGGATTAAAAAATGAAAATTCATAAAAAAAAAATATTACGTACACGCATGCTTGCAAAACTTACACCCCAGAGAACTAAAAGAAAAATTAATTGAAATTACAGAAAAGCAAATAATAGAAGATGCCCTTTCAAGTAAACGTTTGGGTTTGGATGTTGACATAAGTGATTTCTCGAACATGAAAAATGAATGGGAAGCATCTACTAGCCCAAATTCAATTGTGGTTACCTAAGCTATAAAGTAGTTCAACTTACCATGTAGTACATTAAGAATTATTTTACGTAAATTAAAAAGATTAGTCCAAATAAATATTTAACAAGTTGAATACTTGGATGATTCATTATATAAGTTTTAAACATGTAAATCTACCTTTTTTTTTGGTCGGGAATATGCTAATCTTTTTGCCTCTTGATTATCTTACTCTCTGGTCTATGGTACTGCCATTTTCTACACTTTATATGATTGAGACGTGCCAACTTTTTGATCAAGTTCAATGCATCCAACTTTTATAATGAAAGATATAAGCATCACTAATTATCCATCAATGCTGCCCATCATCATTTAGCCTTTTAAGCTGACCTTAATTAAAATATGAAACTCTGGGCACTATATCTAAGCACACGCCTTATGAGTTCCATTTACATGGATTACTTATACACGAAATTTTCTGTTTTGTACTCACCAACATATACGTACAAACGTTAAATATACTTTATTAATATTTTAAATTTTAATGTAATACATATTATTTTTATTTTTTATTTATGTTTTTTAAAACAATAGCATATATAGTAAAAAAATGCAACTAATATTCTTATCTATATCAAAATTATTTGTAACTTTTTAATACTATCTCCATTGTCATGTTTCCTTTAATTATAATAAGTGTATAAAATATGTAAAAGTTTAAAATCAGGGCATAGTTGAACTCTAATAGTATTTATGATTGTCTTCAACTTATAAAAATAGACAAATAAAAAGGAAATGGATTGATACTTTCTTTCAATAAATTTTTTCTATTTTTAACTTTTATCATATGTTCATAATCATACAAATTAAAAAAAAAAGAACCTTGTTCATTAAGACTATCTCAAAGAAGTGGGGCACTTTCTGAATTATCTTTAAAATTTGAGTTTTTTTATGACTAAGAAATTGATAAGCATAAAATTTTTATTAAAAAACATGATAATAACAGATTTGTAATTTCATAAAAAAAAACTTTCAATTCCCTAAGCTAATATTTTTAAGGCACTGATTAGCATTTAATTAAAAAAAAATTACACTTCAAAGCAGTAATATCCAAAATAAAAAATGCTAGTAATACAGAATTTGTCTAACATTATCTTCATTAATATTGTTTGAAACTAATGTGGAACTCACTTAATGAGATGAGTCTCAGTTCCTATTTAATGGATGTTTGTGGTTCAGTTTCAATTAATTTTGAAAAAAATCATTTTTTAGAAACAAAAATAAAATTATGATTTAACTTAGTGCAATTAGAAGTAGTTTACATTAGATTAAAATTTTCAATTTCCTATTTTACTTAATGATTTTTAAGTTTAAATATATTATTTTTCTTCTAATTTAGATTATGTATTGCTAGCAAAATGAAAAAGGAATGATTGTATTTGTTATTAACAAAGTGAGAACACACCGAGTGTTAATTGGACTAGACTATTGCTAGCAAAAATAACTGATAACTAATTAACTGATTTTTAACTAATACATGATACCCTCCGTCAAGTGGGGAAGTAAATGTTCATAGTTTAGAGTTTGCGAATGAAAAATTGAGATTGAGACATGAGGAGAGCCTTTGTGAATACATTAAGCTAATTGGTGTTGGCTTTGAACATCACATGCTTGATGATATATGTAGGACAGCAACAAGCTCTATGATGAAATGGTAGTTTATTAATCTGTTTGGACCATTCATGATGGTGGCTTGATTCTCATAGGATAGGAAGCAAGATGTAACTAAAACTTCAAAATGGAACAGCAAACTTTGTAGCCAAACCAATTCACTTGCAGATGAGGAAATGGACCTTTATTCAACCTCTACGAATGACTTGGAGACAGTGAATTGTATTTTTCATATTTCTATGAGATGAAGGCATCCCCAAGGAATACTGCAAGTGTCAAGGTAGCTATCCCAATCACTCAATCAGCATCAACATAAGCAATTAAATGAAATAAACATGATACACAGCTTATAAATAAACATTATTAGGGGAAAAACAATGCTTGCCCAGGTTACTAATGCAAAACATGATACACAGCTTATAAATAAACAATACAAGTAGCTTCCACGTATTGACTTAATTTGTGAACAACAAAGCTGATATTAAGTTGTGAAATATTTAGACACAATACCATTCCAATGAGGCGCATATAAAGGGAAGCATTGGGGAGAGGTTCACCATCATGTGCAGAAAGTTTCAATTGAAAATCCATTGGGATTGTGATATTCCAATAATTGGAGGGTATATTTTCGTTGGGACAGATTCATGCCTTTAGGGGACCTGGCAATCTCTAGTCCAAAAAAAGTACCTGAGGTTTCCAATCAAGGAGTTTAACTTCAACAGTTGTTGCAGTAAAGCCTAAACTTGTTCTATATAAAGGGATTTATTATTAATCCATAATGATATATGTGTTATTTCAGTCTTTTAGATTTTGTTTGAGCTAACTAAGTTTCTTTATTTTTAAATTTAAACAAATTAAGTTTGAAAATAGATTTTTTTCAAAGTTCATCTCTTAAAATATTATATTTCACTCAAAAAATTTAACTTCAAATTATAAATTTCTTTAAATTTTATGGAGTTCCCAATCTCTTACTTATAAACTTCTAGAATTATGCCATATTTTAAATTTATCATAAACCTTTTAAATATTTTGATTGAAATTAATTATTTAGTTTTAAATAGAAAATTGATTAAGGGACCACATTTACTTAATTGTCAAAATAGAGAAAATTAATTAACTTTAAAAAAAGTCAAAATTCAAAACCATACACATTCCAAATTGGGGAAATTAAAAATATGATTAATTCATATTTTATTTTACTAATATTTTTAAAACATTGCATTAACACATCAACACTTTTCAAATAGCAGAATTTCACTTGTGTATTTTTTTTATTTCTTTTTAGTCTCCTTATTTTGCATTTTTTTCTAAAAAAAAACTAGTTACTTTAATTACTACTCCCTCCATTTCTTTTTTTTCTTATAAAAAGAGATTAAAATTTTTGTTCCTATTTATTTGTCTGTCTTAATTTTTTAAAAAATATTAATTATTTTATTTCATATATATCATTATATCTATCAAGTATAATAAATAAAAAAAATAAAAATAAAGTTTATATATAAAAGATAAATTAGAAAAGTAAATAATTTTTTAAAATTAAAAATATTAATTATATTTCATCTGTATCTAAATAGATAAAAAGATGGAAAAAATATTATTTTTTATACCACTGCATATATGAAAGTAATTAATAATTTAAAAGCTTCAAATTACCTTAATTGTTAAACATTAATGGCATTGGTTCTTATAGTCTCTTTCATCAATTATAAGGGATGATTGCTTAATTTTATTTTGTCGTAAAATAAAAAATAAGTATAATATTATAAGGGTTGTGGTTCAGTTTCTTTAAAAAAAATTAAATGAGTTAGATTGCCGAACTCACCACCATCAAGACATGCTCCAAGAGTCGATAGTACTTACAGAGGTAAAAATGTAGTTTTTTCAATTAACAATTTCATTGGTTTTCATTTTTTCTAAAATTAATTTAGTGAGCAGTTTGAATCTGATTTAAACACTTCTACTTTAAATTACTATAAAATTAGAATAATTTTATTTATAAATCCTAAATTCGAACCTCACTCTTGAAAATTTAAACTCCCACGGTTGCTTTAATGAGTTTTACTTAAACATCAATTAATAATAAAAAGTCAGAATGTGCCGAAGATTACGACAGTAACATTTCTCTTCCATGATGTGCGCGAAACATCGAGCAAAACTCAATTCATGTATACTTCAATTGGTAAGGGGTTTACAAGAGGCTTTTACCCATAATAATGTTTATTTTAAAATCATTTATGATAAAGGTTAAAAATATCAAACCCAATATTTATTGTCGTCCACCTTTTTTAACATGCAGCTACATTTAGTTCCTAAATAATTTACTATTTATAAATTATGTTTTGAATTTTATCAAACCAAACCATATTACCATCAACTTTTGAAAAGTTCACTCAAGAATTATTAATAGGTTTTCATTAATCTATCACAATTTATAAAATAAAAATCTCTCAAAGAAACACCACTCTCAAATTTTCATTTAGATTTTGAAATAAATAGAGTAGTTCACACTTAATATAAAGTAATAACAAATTAAAACTCATAATTCTTAGTTATTGTGAAAGATCTCAAGCAAAAAATAATGAATAACTCATTTTTTTTATTTTCAAATCAAAGTATTTGTATGTAAGTATATTTTTATTTCTCGAAAACCATTATACAGACAACGCAAATATGAGCATTGTAAAAAAAATCCTGATTAGAACATAAAGAGATAAATTGAAAATGATTTTAAGAAAACAAACAAGTTTAATCTGTTAAAACATACACTAAAATTGATTAAAACAAGTAATTTAGAGAGTTTAATCAACTAATTGGTTAATCAGCTTTCTAAAAATAAGTTTTGTACAATTTAATTGATTAAGACTAAATTCTAATCAATTAAATGGAGTCACACAACCGATAAAAAAATTCTGTTAATATTAATCAATTAAAGTAATATTCTAAACAATAAAAAATGATCTCTCAGTAACTCATTTTTAAAAGCATAACTAATTTAATCTATTAAAGTGTGTCATAATGATAAAGTCCTCTCTTTAAATATTTAATGAAACTGCATATTTAGAACTTAAAATTAAAATTATTGACTAAACTGAATCAGTCTTTATTAATTAATCAATACACTAGGTCGTATATAAGTAATATTTTTTATGTCAAATTTATTTGTAATTTTTAATATATTTTTTATTTCTTTCATTTATTGTTTTATATTTTATGTCATCATTTCTCTTTCTCTTGATAACTATGATATAATTGACAAAAATATAAGTGATTAATAATATTTTATAATTTAAAAAAAAATCAAAATAACTAATAAAAATAGAAGAAATAGTAATTTTACTTAAAACACTCAGTTTAGAAATTAAGATTTAGAATAATCTGAATAACTATAACATAATTTTTTATCAGTTTACAATGCCAACCAAATAGGCATGGTCTGCATAACTTTCCATGCCGGAAATAAGTGATGTTCATTTCAGAATAAAGGTCAATGATTCCCATATAACTTAATGCCAAATTTCGAAGTCATCATTGTAATCTCAACTTCCTCCTTTAAAAAGATATAGCAGAGCCATATGACAAGAATGTCTAAACCTAAAATTGTTGGCAGCATGTATAAACTGAAACCTATATGGACTTTAGTTGGTATTGAGAAAAATAGATCAGTGAAATTCATATCAAACCCATTCAAGTTCAATTTCAGCACTTTAAATCCTATGCCAAAACAAACAGGGTAATTTAGCCAACCAAAACTTGACAAGGACTCACTAGGATAGGTTCAAAACTGGTTGTCTCATAAGTTACTCTTCCTAGATACCACCCCCAATTATGGCCTTGTTGTATTTCATATTAGGTGGGGGCTTAATTATTACAAGACTCCACAACATTGAGTCCTGATTCCCATGCCTCTTGGAGGCCTATTGGGCTAAAAACTTCTTACGGGAAAAGCAACTCAGGGGAAAAGACCAATTTCATTCAAAACTCTGCAGATTACCAAGTCTCCAATTTCCATGTTTGGTACCTTATCTTATTTACCATAAGAAGGAAAATTTTGTTATGCTAAACAACTTTAAATCATTAAAGTTGGGTACTTAATTGGCTATTCTTCCCCCTATCACGCCTCCAAGAGATGGAGAGTACCTTTGGACAAACACTCATTTAGAGATATATCCACAATTTCTTACAAAAAAACTTATCTATTTCTGGATGATGAAAGATATTTAATTATAAAAATATTATAGATTTTAGTTTCAACATAAAAATAGGTGCAATCCTTTGTCGGAGACTTATAATCTAATTTAGATCAGTTTATTTATTAAATAAGTTAGACTAATATAATATTAATATATATATATATATTGACAAATTATTATAAAATAGTAAAAATCATTTTTATCTTATTTTAAAATGATAAAAAAACAATATATATGTAATATTAAATAAATATGTATATTTTATAAATATATATATATATGTTATAATATTCATACTTATCTGATAAATATCTATCTCTAAATTCATTACAAATAATTAGTACAGATATTTTTAAATCGTTTTTGTTTTAATTTGAATCTAAGTTAATTCAACTTATTTTATCTTGTTAAAATAAATTATTAGAGAATTTAAAATTTTCACTGTCAATCACAACCTAAAAACTTACACATATATCAAATATTAATTGGCTGAAACTATAAACATAATAAACTCTCAAGTTACCTAATGATTTTTCAATGCCTAATCATTTTTCCTGCTTGGGAATGAGAATGGTCGAATGGGATGGAAAAAAAACAGATTACCCCAAATTTGGCATGGCCTTTTGCTCTATCTTCTATTTACTAAATCCTCAATCTGGAACCAATGTGTATACGGGCTTTCCTATTTTATATATAAATCAAAAACAAAAATTTAAATCTCTATTTGTAAAATTATTTTTTATTTTTATTTATAAAATTATTTTATTATTTTTTGTTTTAAAATTTTTTCATGAAAATTTAAAAAAATAATAAATATTTTGTACTTTTACAAAGTTTTAAAAATAAAAACTATATATATATATATATATATATATAAATTAAACTGTTCTAAATTGTCCAAAGTGGACCCTTGAGCCACACTTTTCAGTTTCCAAATATAGTAAATCTTGGTCTGCTGCCTGGAGGAGCTTTTTCCAAAGCTTTCTGTTTCATCTGTAAACCACATCGAATTTGAAGACTCTGTTGGCCTGATCTGATAACAGTTTTACTCTTCTCATTTTCAGAGATATTCTTGTGATATACATGAATTGCGAACATTAAACAAATCAATAATTGCAATATTACTATTACAAATGTAAAATAACTACCTAATACAAATTTTATATGATATATAATTATTTAATTTTAATAGTCTTACTAAACCCAACGTTCTGTACAATAGCAATAGACAAGAATTTTTCCCCTTACCAATCTAGATTGGCAAACTTGCAAGGGTCCAGACCCTGCCACACCCTGCTATGTGAACATAATTATAAGACTTCTGATTCGGCAACCTTCTTCTTTCATATTGATAGAGATGGAAATGAATTAAAAAAAAAAACTCTGAAAAAGAAAACAAAAAAAAGAGAGAAAGTTCAAAGTTTTGGAAGGCTGAACAATATACAAATTTCATAGTGAGATGCAGTCAGAACAAACAGGCTGAACAGTCAACTAAGTGGCTTTTCCTGCTTCTGTACAGAGTTGCCGTGTTTTGACTCACTATTCATTCATTTGGGGACATGCCACAGTCTACATGAAATCCATTCATTACTATTTGGACTCTTGCCGGAGAGGTACAATACCAATCTAAGATAAATGTTTTAGCATTTTGTTTATTATTGTCTTAAAATATTCAAGATTTTATTAAAAATGTGATTAAAAAATCATTATTATATTTTTAATAAAAAATATTTTAAATTTCTTAATTGATGTTTATGGGATTTGTCTTGTTTCAACAACACCATTATTCCATGTTAACTTTGTCAAGTTCGTGTCCGTAACGCTTTGCAGATTTAGGCATCATTTATGCGTGTAATATTATTCTATAATAATCTATTATTGGGGTAATGTAAACTTTTAGAAAATAAGTGTAGTTGCGGATCTTCTTTTGGCAATGTATATTGCATTTTTTTGACAATGACATTGGGCTTAGCTTTCAAAGTTATTAATTGGATGTTAGCAAGATTTCAGTTTTATTTTTCATCATTTTTCTTATAAACTTCCCTCTACACTTTGCACTTATTAAAAAAAATTATTAACATCAAAAATAAATTCAAAATAATATTTTTATTAAACAAAATTATTACATTGATAATATAAAAATATAATAACTATTCTCATTTTTTAATTAGTTAAAATTAACTTAAGGATTAATCTTAATAAAACTATTAAAAGTATTCTCTCTCTTTTTTCCTTGACAAATTCAATGAAATAAAAGGATTGTAAGATATAAACAATGTTAACCAAACATTACTCTACTAGCAATGATTCACAAAACTGCTACGACAATTATTTGGAAGTGACATTTTTTTTTTTGTTTTCTATTCACTTTCTAACAGGTTTTGTCTCTTTTGCAAGGACTTTTTTTTTTCTAACAAGATGCAAACTGTTGTGTGAGCACAACAAAATGAACTACGTATGTGTGTATATATATAATAAATCTCTTAACAAGATTTAATGTAACCAGTAGATTCACATTTGTATGGATCTGTCATGTTTACTTAGTGCTTGTTTGTTGTGCATTACCGTACTCCGTTTTATTGAAAGCAAGTTTTTTTCCTTTTCAAAAAAAATTTGTTCATGTGATGATGCTAAACTAGACAGACTCTTAATGGTGGCGCAACTCAACTTTTAAATGAATATCATAAATGGAAATTCTACTAATAATGTATATCAGACCTAGCTTGTGCATTTGAAAAAAACAAATATTTTTTTATAAGTATTTGTAAAATTTTGTTCTTTCGGGTTAATTTGGCAATATTGCCATTGTTAAATTTTTCTATTTTTTTTATTCTGTATGTTGATGGGGAGGGGGGTACTAAATCAAAATATGCTTGTGCGACTAATCCTGCTTTTGGGTTCTGTTTAACCCTAGCCACGAAAAGCTTAATGAGTTTCATACTATATATATATATATATATTATTCATTTCCATTCTTTTTTATAAACAATGATTTAAAGAAAAAATGTTTAAAAAGTTTATAATAATTCTGTAAATTTTGAAAAGATTTAAACAAATATTTTAATTTTTTTTTTGTGAGTTGAAACCAATAAATTTTTAAAAATTATATCATTACATAATTATTTTTTTAAAAAAAAATATCTAAATAAGTAGTTGCTAATGTATCAACTATGATGGGGTTCTCGGATTTGTTGTTCATCTTCTTTCCTCTCCTTTTCTACAATGAGTGGGCCTTTTACGGAAACGCTGAAGTAGGGCAGAATAAGCCCAGGGAAGCAAGTGGGTTCCAACCCATATTCAATAATTATGGGCTGACCGATATGTAAGGTACCTGAAACAACTAATTATTTAGATAAATATTAGTTGCATATTTTTATAAACTTTTGAAATATGTTTTTATCATTAAGTAAATTTTATGTAGATTTTATTAAACATGAAACAAAATTTCTTTCTTTTTTATATTTAATAAAGTTTACATAAATTTTATTTAATAATAAAACTATATTAAAGAGAGTATAGTATTAAAAGAGATGATTGTATCACTAGCAAAGTTCATAATTTTTTTCATAAAATTATAAAGTATTTTAATATTTTAAAAATTTTAAAATACTTAAAAATGTAAATACTTTTAATTTAAATATTTTTATTTTAAAAATATATTGTTTAAATAAAAAAATTTAAATTTATTATATTTTAAAAAAATTATTTGGATGATGAACTTTAAATTCATTAAATTCTAAATTTTTATATTTAAAATTTTTTATTTAAATTAAATAATTTAATTTTTAATATATACAAAATTTTATATTTAAATATTCATAAATTCTTCTTAATTTTGTTTCTACTATTTTTTTCATCGAAAAATTTAAATAAATAAATATTTTTATTGTGCAACATATTTTATTAAAATAATAATTCAATAAATATACGTAATTAAAAGGATGTTAAAATTTGATTATATCATTTGATATTAAAAATATTATATCTAAAAATAAAATAGATGAAAGAAAAATATGTGAAATAATAATAAAAAAACCACGAGAAAAAAATATAAAAAGATAATTATTATTCATAAAAATAAATTAAAAAATTTTAAAAATTTAAATTTTATCTATTTTAAAATTTTAAAAATTTTTTATTTAAATTGGTTAAAATATTTTTTTAATATTTATAAAATTAAAAATTATTTATAAAATAATATTCAAACAAAATATTTTGATAATTAGAATTTTAAATTTTTTAAAATTACTTTATCTTCTTAAAATATCTCATCCAAATACAAAATTAAAATTATAAATTTATCTTTTTAAGTTGTTATTTAAAATTTTACAAAAATAAACATAATATATGTTAATGCTTAAAAAAAAAATTGAAGATGTAGTCAACTACGTTATTTCCGTACTTTATTGACACGTACAATTTTTTGATAATGTACAATTTAATATACTAATTCATAAAAGTATATTACTATTAGTTACTTTTATAAATATAAAATGAATCTATTTTTGATATGTAAGTTTTCAGGAAAATAAAGTGCAGTTAAATTATAGGACCAGAGGAACAAAACTTTTTCTCTTGCATGTCTTTCTTTGTTGGGGAAGAGTAAAGCTGAGTGGGAGTAGCAGAGGTGGATTTTGTCTATACTTGCAGTCATGCATTAGAAGCAGAAAAACTGAAAAAAGTAAAGTAATTTACGGTCTGTAAAGATAAAAAGACAAAGAGAAGGGTCCCCACTTCTATGAAAATCAGAACCATAGAAAAGGAGTGCCAACATTACTCCAATTCTCCCATAGAATTCCGAACAAAACAATGAGCAATATCATTTTTTTAGAAGTCTAAAATATAAAAAATTAATAAAAACATTATTTTCTTCTCAACATAGTAAATATTATATATTTTAAATTTCATAATAAATACGTTTATGTTTTGAACCAAATATATTACTGTAAGTAATAATGGTAATCTTATCTGATTAATATTAATATTTTATATCAATAACTATTATACTTTTTTTGTCTTTAAATATATTAAAAAATATCTACAAGTTATCAAAATAATTCAAAATAAAGTACTGATTTTGATTGAAAAACTGGTAATAAAATATTTAAATTTTATTTTTAATTATTTTTAGGACCTTATTTTTAACCCTATGAAGTGTATACGATCACAATCCCTTTGTTTTTATTTGTGATTTTTTTTTACATATGTCCAAAGACATAATATAAATTTATATAATAAAATTTTATTAAAAATTAAATAATCTAATGTAATGATAACAAATATTATTTTCTTCAATTATTTTTTTGAAAATCTTGTAAGACATTTATAATATAATATTTTTTGTAAAATTTTAAAATAATTATTATAGAATTTTTTTGTTAAAATTTTGAATTTTTTTTAAAAATGTTATGAATATAGTACTTAAATGATTTATAAATAATATAATTATTATATTATATAATTTTTTTTAAATAAAAAATTTAGAATAATGCATTAACTTAAATAATAAATTAATTTATATTATTATTTATATATTTATAATGCATGATCTAGTTATTTATTTATGAAAGCTTAAGAGATAAAAATATTCAAAAACTAGATCAATGTGATTTAAATTAAATTGTTCTTTTTTACAAAATTAAATTAAATCGAATCATAAAATTTATATAATGTATAAAAAATATATATTTTATTAATTTTTTATTAGTTATTATATTTTTTAATTAAATGTTTATCTAAATTTTATATTGAAATATATTTAAGTATAAATACTATTATTTTTTATATTTAATTTATATTAAGTTAAAACTTTTAGAATTTTGTTATTTTACTTTTTTTACTGACTTATTTTTATGGTTAGATTTTTTGAAAATAAAGTAAAAAAAATATTGATAAATAAAACAAAATAAAACCGCAAAAAATTGATTTGATTTTCTTAATTTTTTTCAACTAAATTAAAATAAATTTCAAGCATTTTTTATATTCAATTTAAATAATTTTTTTATTTAAAATTAAATAAAATTGTATCATAAATATCTTTAAAAAAAGATAAACATGTATGTCTAAAAGAAAAAATTATAAAAATAGAAAAAAATAAAATTAAAAAAATTAAAAAATTATATATATATATATATATATATATATATAACTTTCAATTAAAATTTATCATTCATGAGAATGAAAAATATATATGTATATGTATGATATTTACATATGTAAGAGAAAAAAAATGAAACAAAGAGAAGGAAAATTTTAAAAATAATTTATTCATTTTTTAATATATATATATATATATATATATATATATATATTAAAATTTATCATTTATTAATTTTTCAATGTATCCTTGGGTAGAAGTTAAAAACACTGTTTTATTTATTCCGCTAAACTTGGTCAGTCAAACATTGCTGTGGACTGGAAGACAGTCTCCGTCAAATATGGGCATTTAATCAACCCTTACTTTCTCCAAAAGGACTCCATAAGGTTTCTTAAATCTTTGGCACATGGGATTGGTAAGTGGGGGTAAACTCTTTGTTCAAGGAAATGATTTTTTAAACTTTTTATTTAGTTTTTATATTTTTACTTCAAATTAAATTTAAAATATTTTTAAATTTGGATAATTTTAAAACATTTAAATGTTTTTTTTTCTAGTTCTTCATATCATGATCCTATTAACATTTTTTTTTTCTTATACATAAAACTCAAAGATTAAATTTTTTATCAGCCAGGAGAGAAAAAAAAAAAGAAACTAATGATGGATTCTGATTATACTTACTGCATCGGCTAGCACAAGAAGAAAGCTCAATTGAGGAGGCATGTTTCCCATTGCACAAAGAACACCATGCTTAGCTAACTGAAAAACCAGTCAGCACAATAGTTTTCTTCTTGTAGAATATGGTGAAAGCTAGAAACTAGATTCCAATCATATATAAGAAACCTCTTCAAAAGCGTCTTCTTCTTCTTCTTCTCAAAAATTAAATTTAAGACCTTATCTAAGACATTCGAATCTCTTCCATTCAGATTAACTCTATATATAAAATCATTCTCATTAAACTCTATGCTGTTTTCTTTGTTAAAAAAGTGGTTAATGTTATCAAACATTAGTTTGGCCTAATTTTTTTTTCTTTGACAATAAGTCTCGGGGCAAAGTAATTGTTCCTCCATGCAGATAATCTTATTCAAAATAAGAAATAAATTCTAATGAGAAAAAGTTACTTTGTATTGTTTGAAAATATCATCAGATTAAAATTGATTTTAACTTATATGAACTAAATTTCATTTCAAGTAAAATTAGAATGATTAAATAATTAATTTTAACATAACTAATTTCCACCGTTTGCTGCTATTGATTAACTTAAAAAAAAAAACACTACATCCATTTCTATTTATTATCAAGGAGAAGAAATTCAATCATTTTGTTGAAATTATTTGTTAAATTTTCTAATTATTCATTGTTTATCTTATTATGGTATTTCTCTTCATTTATTGATTTCTCCATATGAACAAAAAGTATTACTAAAAAAATAACAATTATTATTATTATCTTAAAATTCCACGTAAAATGTTGATAATAGGAACAAAGATAATAGTGAGATCTTCATAAAAAAAATGACTATCGTTTATAATTGTAATAGGAATATTTGCAGGTTGGATTAAATCGCTTCTAAGAAAAGCTATTCAATCTAATTTGATCAATTTTTTAGTTTACTATCTAATTAGCTGGGTTCAACATTTAAATTTAAGTCAATCCATTTAACCTAAAGCATTTCGGATTTAATCAATTTTTTTATCTCATTTTTTTGCTGTAAGTAAATTTAAAAATATGCAATATGTATAATACAATTTAATTCAAAATATCAAATATGTCATCCCAAAAGTCAATTACTACAAACTTAAAATTAATATACCATTTTATATTCAAACTATTGAAAAAGGATTTAAAGAATACCGCAACTGGCAATTTTAAGTTATAAATAGTGAACTTAATTGTTTTTGTTGTGATGTCTTTTGGTAACTTTGTAAAAGATAATTTATTCTATTTTATCCATTCTGTCCAATTTTTACTAAATCTTGTTTTCAAATATAAAACACAAAAACTTATGTAATAAAAACAGTAAGAGATAAAATAATAAATTTTAAATTAATTAATAACCAATAAACTTATAAAAATATTTGATTGATTAAATAACAAGACATGTTTTATAAATAAACCGAATGGGTATGATAATTTAATGAATAAAATTATACATATGCATGTAAGTTTGTCTTGGATTGAATTAAATAGTTTTTAAAAATTAGATCTAAAATTTCATCTAATTCAATAAACATTATTTTCTTTATGAAATTTTTAATTTTTTCACTTTTCTATCCGGTCTTTCGAGATTTAGTTTGCATTGGAGTAGACTCCTTTGAGTCCTCATGCCAATTAACTTCATTGAAGAAAAGAAAAGTTGCATTTTCATGCGCATGAATTTGATTTATATAATCTTTTAATGTTAAAAAAATATTAAAATAACTATTCCTGTTACTATCACTGTTAAAACTCATTAAAATAAAATAAATAAATAATTGCGATAAATAGTGTAAATTAAAATTTTCTCCGTATTAAAGAGGCACATTCTGAGGAACAATTTACAAGTCATACTTATTCACACGCAGATCTACCATAGAAAATTCATAAATTCTCTTAACAAGGTTTAAACGTTCATGTAAAATAAATAAATCTAAAAAACTCGGCATTCCCAAAGTTTAATCCTGATAATGCAAACATTTTGCAGGAAGAGGGAATAAAGAAAGAAGAAAAACGAACAAAACCCAATTATTGCGGAAGCATTTCTGTCTGAAATAAATTAGGTAGCATAACAAAATGGACAATGGAGATGCGGTTTCTTTATTTTAATGTCAAGTTCCAGAAGAAACGATACCCACATGTATTCAACTATCTAGCTTTATTACAAAAATTCAATATTATAATTGCCAGAAAATAGCAGAGGAGCAAATTATGGACAATAAAAATTGCAGAACAAGCATGGTATCTATCAGTAAACAAATGAAACTAGTAGCAGGACGATGCATCAATCAGCAACTTCAAAAAGCTTAAAGGAGGGAAGGAGAAAAAATAAAATAAAATAACAGAAATCAGCTAACCTCAGTCGCCATTTGAGGTGATAATTTCAAACTTCCATTGAGAAGATTTACTACATCTAATCAAACACAAGTTAATTTCAACTCACAGCCTACAAAATTACAAATTTAACACGGACTACCATGAAGTTCAAAACAGAAAACCCTATGACATAATGAAATGCAAATCCACAAAATGTGGTGCTGAACAATGAACAAAGTAAAGCAAGCTCCATTTGCAGTTTCTGCACTTTCCATGACTCAAAGCATGCAGTCAGTTCTTGCAGGCAGCCTCCTGAAGAAATTCAGTGGCACCGAAGGAAGCTTGCGGCGGAACCTAGGGTGTCTCAATACATAGATTCCAGTGAGAAGGGCCACAACTTGGAATGGAGTGACATAGAGTACAATGGCAGCTACCAGACAGAAAATCACAAAGAGGGCAGTAGCTCTTGGATCCCTCCAGCTCAGCAAAGACTGCAGCCTTTCCCCTTGAGTCGCCAAATCACCAACCACAGTCTGTATCCTCCCGGCGATACTCCTAAGCCGATCGTATCTCATCCTCACTATGTCTGAAGGTCTGGTTGTTGGGAATGTGTCAAACTCTTCATCCAGTTCATCAGGGTGTGCAGAATCTGCATGGGATAGACGTGTGTCCATGTGAGGAGGGTGCCTTGGCCTCCATCTATAGTACCAAACTCCAATCAAGAACAGATAAAGGAATATTGTGGGTAAGATAAGCTCAGGGTATATGACCAATATTATGAACAGGATATGGATCAGAACTGTTGTGATTGGATTCTTCCAATTGCAAATCTGTTCAAACCATTTTCCTACGGCAATTAATCCACTCAGAACTCCCATGATCCTGAAAAAGTTGGCCTTGCTTCTTCTCATACTCCACATGTGGGAACCCACATCCAGCATGTATTCCACTATCTCCTTTCTCAAGGGTGGCTCGGCTCGACTCAGTCTCATTGAAACAATTTGAGTAGCTTGATGCCTCAAACTGTCAAGCTGGCTGACAGTTAATGGGTGAATATAATGCATCTTAGGCAACAAGGGTTGTGAATACATGTGCATCATGTTGAGCAATGAAGAACAGGTAAACCTTACAGCCAAGTGAATTTCACCCATTTTCTTCACCCCATTTGGATGAAGAACTAGAAGTGGATAGGAATGTGTATAGACTCGATCAGTTTCAAGGGTGGAAAGCCGAATCCTTACCTTCCCAATTTTGGAATCTCTTGCCCCTCCAGCCTTGTCACCACCATGCAAATGACAGTTATCAAACACACCAATTGTAATGACAGTGCAAGGATCAAAAACCTCCCAAGTATATTGTTCATTCCACTTGGGTGCAAAGCTATCAATGATTGTCCTTGTCCGCACCCACTTCTGCCCATATTTTGCTACACAGTAAGCATCTGTTGTCCCCTTACCATCTTTTGTTTTCATTGGCATCAAACCCTGCGCATTCAATATCCCCAATTCAAGAACTCCAATACTGGACTTCCACAGCTGTTTTGCAGTTGGGCGAAGATCACTGCTGTAATGAGTTGATTCATCCAAAACATGATAACCACCTTCAAGACAGATCCTCATATGAATCCTGCTGGCGAACTTGATTTCCTTCTTCTTCTCCCCTTCTACAATAACAACATGTTTTTCAAGATTAAACCACCTGGTATTCACAGGTTTGTGGTCTAGTCTTCTGTCCACATACTGTAAAGGAATTGCACACCTCCCCAACAATTCTTCTTTATTAGGGGCAACTCTATCTTCCACACTCAAAATCAGAGGCTCCTCAAACGGTTCAGCAGCCACAAACATCAAATCCTCATTCCACATTGGATTGATAGTCCTGCTCTGAGAGATTCTGGTCCTCAATGTCTGATTTCCCAGAATAGCCTTCACAAAAACTTCAGGGAATCTACCCTTGTCAGTTGGCTGCAAGTCTTGTGCCTCTATCACATTAACCCTCAAATACCAAAGCTTAGGAGACAGATACACCTTCGATCTGATGTTTGCAAGAGCATCAGTCCCACTAACCGTAGCAGCATCCGAGTGCCATGCTTCAGGAAAGGCTTCATCAGCTTGTGTACCCATCCAAACAGCCAACATAAGCTCTCCCTTCGCCTTATCACCCTTTCTGTCCTCCAGTCTATACCACTGGGGTGCCAGAGGACTATCAGGCGGAACACGCTTCGGAATCTCATTGAGGTCAAACCAGACGCGACCAATGAAGTCATCCTTCACAACATCCTTGTCCTTCACAGTAACCTCCAGCACTGAAGCCTGAATGCGGTCTTTTGAGAAAGCAAAAACCTGGTTCCATTCCGGATTAGTCTTCTTCTCAAAGTGCCGAGTGGTGCCTTTGTAGTTTCCCAGCTTGACTTCAACATAAGGGTCGCAACTTCCGGTGACATCCTTCCCAGGTAAGTCCTTAGCCTTCACAACCCTTACATAAAGGTACTGCATTTGCTCAACAAGGTCATAAGTGCTAGTAAGCTTATCACCAGAGACCTTTCCCCCTCCAAGGTGGGGATTGGTCTCCTTCAACAGAAAATCATCTGGCGGAGGCCTCTGCATCTTCTGGCTTCAAAGAATCAAAAGATCTTATTCCAAATAATGGAATCTGGTGCAAACTATTTCAAATATTCAATGGTCCAGTAGTAGGAACAGCTGTGCTTTAAAAGAATAAAACACAACGGTTCCAAGGAGCCTAAGAAAAACAGAAAAACACAGTCAAGTAGCCGTTACAGGCTAGCAAATCGAGTCAAACTAGACAATCGGTAAACTTTAAAACACACAACCTTATAAGATAAGGAAACTCAAAAGTCATAATTGATGCATAAATAAACAGGGATACAAGCATGGATCTACGATAACATTGAGTGTGGAAGCTCAGAAGCTTAGATCCGATTGCGCTCTGTAACAGCACAAAATCACAAGACTAGAAAAGAAAAGTATAATTACACTAAAAAAAAGCACAGAAAAACAATTTGAACCTAGATTTGCATGAAGGTGGTTGCCGACAGAATGCACAATGAAAGGAAGGAGTACCACTTCCAAGTTTCACACTTTCTGCATTCCAAGACCCTTTAACCAGTGCTCACTTATTTTCGGGAAACAAACATTACCCTCAGTTAACTTTTACTTCCCTTGTTTAGCACTTTTTATACTAACCACCCCACCCACACAATAAATAAATAAATAAATAAAACAACACACTCTGATTATTAGCAAGTTTATATTCTCATTTTAACTGATTTTCCTAGAATTGTTTTTAACAAAAAAATAATAATGATACAATTTTGTACCAAATGGGTGTAGCAAATCAGCAAAAGAAAAAGAAAAAGAAAAAGAAAAGATGTGAATTCTCAGTACAAGCCAAATCATGAAGGACTAGAGGAGAAGAAGAGAAATAAAGGATGGGTTTTAATATATAAGAACTAAAATGCCAAGAAGTTACCTTGGAAATAAAGGATTTTCTTTTATTGAAGCAATGGAGATGGGGATTATGAAGGAGTTTGAGATGGAAGAGATAAGGGTGAGAGGAGACTGAGAGAAGAAAAGAGAAGAGGGTAAAGAAGGAAGGGTGCGTGTGTCTGCTTTATTTTTCTTTCCTTCTTTCTTTCTTTTGTTTTCTTTGTTTTTGGTGTGGGGCTAGGATCTAATGAATCTATGCAAAATATACAGAGAAGCTCCCTCCTTTGCTTTTTTGCACAGTGCTGGCTGGACCTCTGTTTCTGTACAGGATGGTGGAGGAGTGGTGGTGGACCCACCTCACGCGTGTGAAGCACTTCGGTCGGCACTCACACGTGTGCCACACTTAACCTTGTGTTTCGAGATTGTTTATCCTATGATCCTTTTCCCCTTCCGTTCCTCAAGATAAACATATAAGATGTCTAATTTATATTTTATATAACCATTTTTGTAAACATTAACAACATAAAAGTATCAAAAATTATAATAGAAATATATCATTCAATTTTTTAATATTTTATTTTTTAATCAGTATTTTAGCACTTGTCAGTACTTGTCGTATATAATTTATGAGAAATAAATATATGAAAATAATACATATAAATATTAACCTCCACCTTATTATCTATCGAAAATAAAAATCTACAACAGTTAGATGATGAAACTTAAGAAAGTGAAAACTGGTGTTTGTACCTATTCCCATTGCCTCTCATAAATATATTAAAGCATCTGTTTTAAACTTCTCGTCTTATGAGTCCCTGAACCTACTTCAATAAGTTTGGTATTATTTCTCTTTCATAATAAATTTTTCTTCTTAATTTTGAAAATGGAAGGGAGAAAATTCAAATGCCAGACTTGCCTTAACTTATTGGGTAAGCACAAAAATGGGATTTCAGGCTCTCACTTTTTGGACTATTATTTATTGATGATGCTGGCAAATTTGATAGGGCAATGCACTTCTTTATTGACCAAATAATGCAAACATGGCACCTTGTGACTAATGATACTTCTTTCCAATTAACAATATAGCTACTGAACGAAACGGGAAAGGAAGTTTGTTCACCATTTATTTGTGCATTATTTCCGGATTTGTTATGGATCTTATTGTTTAAAAATTGGTGCTAAGCCGAAAGCTCAAGAAAATGACCCAAATCGTCAAGTTTATTTATAATCAGCATTTATTAAAATATGTGCTCAAGCTTTTCTAATAAAATTGGCACGTGACTTTTTTATTTTTATTATTATAATCTTTTAATTTATTACTTCCATTTATTTTTATTAGTTTTGTATTTTTTGTTTATATATTTTTGACTTTTTTTTTGTATTTTCAACTTTAGATCTATTTTTATATATTCTTTTTCATTTTTTTAAAAAAATAGAAATAACAAGTATAATAATAACTTTAGATAAAATAGAAAAAATATTTTATTAATTTGATATTCTACAAATGTTTTTTAATAACATATGTAATTAATTTGTATTTATTTTTCTATTTTTCATTACTCTATCTGCTTCCAATTATCCATCATTTAAGATAATACACATATCTTAAAAAATATTAATTACATTATTATTATGACAAAAAGTTATTTCTTCAACTAAAATATATCTTTGTTAAAAAGTTAGTGCATAATTGTAAACTAGTGAAATATTTTTTTTGAAAATCAAATAAATAAGGATATTGAAAATAATAATATTTTTTATTTTTAAAATAACACGTTTTTTTTAAAAAAAAAAAGTGCATTTGTGTAAGCAATTATTAATTTCATAAAAAAGTGGTGCAAAGTAAAAACCAAAAAGTTTAAGATGACCAGAATCGTCAATTTTATTATGAGTATTTACTAAAAGGTACATATTCATAATCGTGATTTGAGTGAGATTCCATTATTGAGAACTTGTCCTTAATTAATGATTATTTGTTTAAAAACTTATTATCTTATTAGTTTTTTTATATATTAAAAAGACATCTCATTACAGTTTAATTTAACTCTGGCTACTTCATCCTTAAGCAATAAACAATCATATAAGTAACGTGAGCTAGCATTGTCAAAAATGAAAGGAAAATTTTTTGCAGACATTTTAATTTTTAGGGGTGTTTGAAATATAGATCGGATAAATTTCGAAGTGAAAATTTATCTTATTTGATTATAAAAGTATTTTATAATTTTAGTTAGATTAATTTGAATAAAATTTGAAATTCAACCCAATTTACTGAAAGTGATTTGTATTAGATAATTTGGTTTTTATATTTTTAATTTATTATAAAATGATAAATTGTTAAAAAAGTTTAATACTATTAACACTTCAATTTATTTTAAATATTAACGATATTTTGTCTTTGATGAGTTTATATGCCCTAATAATATGTTGAATTGTGTAGCAAGATTCCATTTAAATGGTTTTTAATTTTAAAATATTTGTTTAAGCTAAGTTTTAATTTTGAAAATTTTATTATAAAAGTAGATTAATATATTTATTCTTATTTTTTTCATTATAAATTTATCATATAAATAAAAAATAATTAATTTTTTAAAAAATAACCAATTTAGAATAATCAATTAAAAAATAAAAATAAAAACTACATTTTAAAAAATTATTATTATCATTATTATTATTTCTACCACTATTAATATTAATATTATTATAAAATGATAATAATGATAATTTGATAATGAAGTAAACGTAATTAGAGTAAAGTTACAAAACATTTACATCTTAAAATATAAATTTAAAATTAACAATGAAAAAATTTTAAAATTAAAAAATTATAATTAATATTTTATATTTTAAAATATTGTTAAAATTATTTGTAAAATATATTTAGAACTAATATATATCTTTTTAATCAAATATATTTATTTTTAAATTTTAATTCAAAAAATAAAAAAAATTACAAACATAATAAATGGAACGTGGGTAAATGCAATGCTTAATAATATGAGTGTGCTTAAACATTTTCTCAAATTAACAAATAGTAAAAAAAAATTTAAAATTTGTTTGCCTGAAAGGTAGATTACTACGTGTCATTTAAAAATACTGTAAATATTAATAAAAATAATTATTAAATATAATTACACTAAATATATTTATTTATATTTTAAATTTTATCTTAAACAATTGATTAAAAAATAATATAATTAATTATCTAATAAAATTAACCATTATTTTGTATAAAGATAATTATAAAAAAATTTAATCAATTATTATTTATTTTAAAATATTATAATGATCTTTATATATAAAATAATAATTAATTTAATTATGTAATTAGTTACGTGATCAACATTTTAAACTTTGGAATGAATACGGAAACTAGCGTATGTTTGTGTATAATCAGGATCAAAATATCAATTCCCAATTTTAACACTCTTGTGACTTATAAAACAGTTCCTACAAATAGAGAAATACACTTCCTCATCCACGATTAATTTTTTTTTTCAAAAAAAATATCAAATGGCCACTGTGTAATATATAGGATTAGACTCACCGGTTATAGAAAGAGAAGTATTATCTAAAAGATATATAAGAGGAAGGATGTTTAGAAAAGAAAAAAAAAAAGAAGAAGAAAGAAAATAACTAATTAATACAATAAAAAAAGTAAAAAATCGTTACTAACACGATATATACACAAAAGGATAGTACCACTTTGAGATGACTCGCAAACTTCATAACTTTGCATAAGGGCTATGTGGAATCAACAACAAATAATTTGTTACCCTATTTCAAAAAGAAAAAAAAAATCATAAAGAAGACTATTTAAGAGAAAGATGTTAATGATTAACCACATAAATAGCATTATACATTCATATGATCAACTCTAAAAGCATTAGTTCTTTGATTTGTTTTCATAATTAATTCTTTATTTTCTTCACTTTGATTGTAGTTATCATTTAATAGCATTTTTTTTTACAAGTAAACTTATTAATTAGGAGTGTATAGCCTACCGTGTTTAATGAACGTTTGGGATTTTAAACCTCAAAAGGCTAGTAAAAATATTTGAAAAACAGTTGAAATGTAGTTATAAAAAGGTTTGAGTTAGTAAAATTTTGATCAAAGACCAAAGACTAAATGTAAACTACGATTTATGGATGTTCATCCTCTTATATTAGGCTAAGATCTCTACCAAGATTGCTAAAATCGAATAACGGAGCCTTTTGCGCAGAAGTTATTTTTCATTATAAAAATATAAATTTTCAAAGATCATTCGAAATGTATGCTTAAAAATAGAAGCTAACATTCTTAAAATGATCTTCATCCACTTTTTATTTTTTTAAAGATCAAAATCCAATTCAACTACAACTTTTTAAAAAATATATTGAAATTTAATTAAATATACTTTTGTTTCTTTAAAAGTAAAAATATTTTTATTTTTCATAAATAATTTATTTAAAACAGTTATTTATATAATGTTAAATATTTGTCAAAAAGTTCAATATATATTTAAATAAATAACATAATATTAAAATAATAATTTTGATAATAACATAAAAATATAGATAAAAATAGTAATATTATTATAAAAGAATAAAGAAATTTTAAATTTATAAAATTAAGTAGATAATAAAAATTAAATTATAAAAATATATTAAAAATAGATTTTACTAGAAAATGAAAAAGTTAAACGTTATTTAGAGTGACGTTTAAAAGAAACATTAATAATTATTAAAAAAATTAATAACTATTAAAAATTATTTCATAGAACAAGTTAAAATATCTTAATAAAATTTTCAACTAAAAATTTTTATTTTTCAGCCAGTTAATGTAACCCTTTTCTAATACATACAACCAGCAATTGAATTCTAATCAACATAATAAAGACCTACCGACTTATCAACTATGACTGATATTCTTAGTAAAAATAAGTACTTCTTTGTGCTGATGAGAGGACTCCGGTCGCAAACAGCACTTAATTCTTCTTTCTTTGTTTTTTCTGTGCTATGTTAATTATTCATTATCAAATTAGTAATAAAAAAAAAAACTTGAGTTCAACATCATTTTAAGATTCAGAGAAGCATGGTTATCTCTGGCTTCAGTGAAGGTGGAATAATAATGCTGGTTTGCTTGAAAAAGCACTATCAATTTCGCCAGCCAACTTGAAAGTTTGGTGAAGTTTGGAAATTTCGCCAAGAATGAATAAGGACAGGGTAGTTTGCAAGACATGCCATTATACCTTTCCCTTCAAGTGCATTTTTCACATGTTTATACGTATAAATATACTAATTTCCCAATTTTCAGCCTCATCCCAATCACTGCCTCTGCTACATTCTAAAATCAGCAAATGAGTCTCCAAAGCAACTTCCTCTCCCTATTGGTTCCCCTGGCTGCAGTTTTTGGATCTTTGTATCTCATAAATCCAATTCCACAGTTTCTCAACTTCTTCAGTCTCACAACCTTGTCACCATCATTTTTGTACTTTGCACAACCTTTAACTTGCAACCTCAACAAAAGACATCATCGACCACACAAGAAACACCCTGACAGCGGGAATACCGATTCTATTTGTGATGATTTTCCACCTGGCATTCCGCCTCCAGATACCAATATCACTTCGTATCTTTGTGTTGATCGAAAAGGGTGTTGCAATTTCACAACAGTACAAGCAGCCGTGAATGCAGTTCCAGATTTTAGTGTAAAAAGAACCATAATATGGATAAACAGTGGCATCTACTAGTAAGTTGGTTCTCATTATTTATCAAATCTCCTTTCTTAAGCTTTTCTCATAAAATTAAATTATTTCTCTAAGATAAGCTAAACCAAACATGAACTTGATAGTTATATATATAGGTAAATAGATATTTCTCTAAGATTCTTGCCTCATCAATTATATCATGCTATTTATTTTGAACAGTGAGAAAGTTCTTGTGCCGAAAACCAAACCCAACATTACATTTCAAGGACAAGGTTATACTTCAACTGCGATTGCATGGAATGATACAGCATTGTCTGCTAATGGCACATTTTCTAGTGGCTCTGTACAAGTTTTTGCCTCCAACTTCATTGCTAAGAACATAAGTTTCATGGTGAATAAACTTTATTTGTACGTCTGAGTGAAAGAAAATAGAAACAATATGTTACAATGACATTGACGTTAACACTAACCACTTTGTACTTGAAATAGAATTTAGCACCAATTCCAACTCCCGGGGCTGTAAATGCACAAGCAGTGGCCATTAGAGTATCGGGAGATCAATCTGAATTCAGGGGTTGTGGATTCTTTGGAGCTCAAGACACCCTTCACGATGATAAAGGTCGTCATTACTTCAAAGATTGCTATATCCAAGGCTCCATTGACTTCATATTCGGCAATGCTAGGTCACTCTATGAGGTATCTTATTCATCTTGGAATATCCTAATTAAAAATTCCTCAACTTAATATTTAGAAGAATTTATAAGAATAAAATTTAGGAGAATTTAAAATTATTTCTCAATTAATGTTGTCACCGCCGCCTAGGTTGCTATAAATATATGTCATGCACTGGGGTGTTTTAATTTAAGAAGGAATTTTTTTCCAAATTGGAATGGTAACTTTATTTTATTTTTGTTTTATGATATTACAAGTCACAACATGGTATATGTTAAAACGGATTTAAATTATATAAGAGATGTAACAGTAGCGTTACTGTTTTACCAAATTTTTTATTCAATTTATTACGCATGCTCATAAAATATACATAGCTAAAATGGAAATGATGTGACGGTTGCAATGCACAGAATTGCCAATTAGTTTCTATAGCGAATCCCGTGCCCCCAGGACAAAGGAGCATAAATGGTGCTGTTACAGCTCATGGTAGAGTTTCGATGGATGAAAATACAGGATTTGCATTTGTGAACAGTACAATTGGTGGATACGGCAGAATATGGTTGGGTCGGGCATGGAGACCTTATTCCCGTGTTGTTTTTGCCTTCACAGTAATGTCAGATATCATTGCCCCTGAAGGTTGGAATGATTTCAACGACCCTTCAAGAGATCAGTAAGTGTACTCACTTTTTTAATTAAAGATACAAAATATGTAAATTCAAACTCTTGATTATATCCTCACGCTTTTTTTTATACATACAAAGCTAATTTTTTTAATAATAATTTTTTTTCTTGATTGCTAAAATATGTTGTGTGTTTTACACGTTGAGCTTTAAAAAAAAAGTTCAGAAAATTGGTTTGCTTGAGTTGTTATTCTTTCTGCCTTTTTATTTAAAATACGTCGACAGTCACTTGAAATAGCTGTGCTTTATGTAGGTGACAAGTTCGATTTATTAGTTAAAATAAACATCTCATTGTATTATTTTTAACATACATATTGACAAGAAATTTCTCCTCGAAATCAACTTCTTAACAATTTTATGTTTTTTAAAAGCGGGAACTTAACTTCAAGTAACGTGATTCGGTACCTATATGTTAATATGAACTATTGTTGTAGAACTGTAGAAAACAGAAAACATAAATGGGAGAAACTTGAAGCCTTGGTTGATGGTGGGTGCTTTCAAGATCGCCTATCTTCCATTGTAGTTTTCGTTTTCTTCTATTATTTTCCTTCATATAACAGAAATAATATATATATATATATATATATATATATATATATATATATATATATATATATATATAGATGGGAGGGTTGGCACCACCCATGATCCTTTCAATTTAATGGAAATATCCATTTAAAATTATTTATTTATTTTATATTTAATTCTTTATCATTAAATTTTTAAAACTTTTTACGATTAATATAATAAAAAATTAACTTTAAGTAGAGATAAATTTAAAATATTATAATAATTTTTTTAAAAATCAACACATTAATTAATTTCAACAACTTTTCTTAATATTTGTAATTTGGTTGAAATGTTCTTACAAATATCACCATTGACTAGAGAGAGTATTAAACATCTCTTAGAAAAAAAAAAATTACTCAAAAATTATGGAATTGGCATACTAGTTAGTAGTTATATGATTAAACAAGAAAAGTGAATTTGGTTTTGTTGTTGCATATATATGGTGGTGAGTGTCCATATTTAACGCATGCAGGACCATTTTCTACGGAGAATACAAATGCTCGGGACCAGGGGCCAATATGAGTTTGAGGGCGTCTTATGTAGAGAGATTAAATGATACACAAGCTTTGCCATTCCTCGACATAAGTTTTATTGATGGCAACCAATGGTTGGAAACTTCCAAATAAGCTAACCTTCCCATACTCCACTCCATTCCTTGCCATTGTTGTTGTTGATGTGTGTGTTTTTGTTTTCATTCATACAAATGTGATGAAATATGTACACAAATTAAACGAAGGGAGAAATAACATTACAGATAAAACTAGCTCGTGGAATTGTGTATAGTTTAAAGTGACAACTTATCATGAGTTATTATTTCCTAATTATATATCAATACTTATTTAGAATAGCTTAAATTGCAAGAAATTATTGAATATTTTTAAAGACTCTCTCGGACAGTTAGACACAAACTAAAAATTATTTTTTCACGATGAACTAAACTAAACACGCATTTATTATTTCTTCATCATGCATCATCTTTATATCCGAATTACTTAATGAAAAAATTGTTAGTGTCATGCCAAAAGCTAATTAGCTGGAGAAATTTAACCAAAAATAATCACATGTATATGAAACTTGATAAAAAAAATTTTTACCAACGTATCATATATAACTTCATTAAAATAATCACATACGCATGTAAGAATTGTATAATTTAATATAAATCTTATTAAATATAAATATAAATATATATATATATAATAATAATAATAATTCAAATTCTCATCAAGAACAAAGATTTAATATATTTCAAAATAATAAATTTTTATTTTCTTTTCTTTTTCCGTAGGAGGCCACCATCATGTTTAGCCGATTGAGCATTCCCATCTGTTAACTATGTTAGAATATTTTTTAAGAATATATTATAGAATTATCTTATTTAATAATAAAACTTTTTTAAGAAGATAAAGAATCCCGAAAATTAACAAAAATCAAACATGATTTTGATTTTTAATAAACTTTTAGAATAGAAATAGTCAAATTCTCTTACTCCGTGGTACTAATTAATATCTAATAATCAGGTATGTAATGCAATAATTTATATGAGATAACATATCGGAGTACTGTATTTCATAAAATATCATTTAATTTATCTTCAAAAAATTAGAAAGAATGCATTCTCTATTCTTAATGCACATCATAGAATTGTTGTAAAAGGAATTTATAATAGTTTTAATTTATTTATTTTTTAAATATTGAATGTTCAAATATTTAAGATATTAAATATTGTTTGTATATACATTGTATTTAAAAATATAGGATGGTGTTAAGAGGATGTAGGATTCCTCCAACAAAAGGATGCTTCCGCATCGATATGTGTAAAAACTGATGATCATATATATACGTGTGGAATGTGGATTGGTTCAGTTGGACTGTGCAAACTGCAATTCATGCATCCAATTCAATAGATAATTTAAGGTTTCTTACTGTTACAGTAAAGTGCATTCCACAGAGCACATTCCACATCACACAGGATTTTTTTATTTAAATGACGCTTATTTAATTAATTGACATTTGATCATGTGTAACTACTTTTTTTTTTCTAATTTTGTTAATATCAGTTTTCAAGTTAATTTTAAATATTAAAAACATTAAGTTTTTATTTAAATAAACAAATGTTTGTTATATTTTTATATAATAAATATTTATTTAATTAATAAACATTTATCATTTTATATGTTTAATATTAAAATTAATAATTTTCATTTCAATAATGGAAACATAGGAATGACGTCGTGTGGGGTGAGATATATGGGAAATATTTTTCCATTTCGCATCCTATGTTTCAATTTCTTCTCTACCTCCATCCTCGATATCTGTTTCAAGATATATATATTTTTTTATTTCCATTCTTCACCTTCTCATAGGTCTCCTAAAGACTTCGAAACTTATAATTTAGCAACATAACTAGAGTTTTATAGATCATTTTTTTTTTCAATGTCTAATTTAATTACTAAAATAAAAATAGAAAAATGAAATTGTGAATCATAAAAATGACATTTAAAAGAAAAAAAAAGCTACTCTGTCAGTGATAACAATTTATAATAAAACTGTGATTATTATTATATTTATTTGAATATAAATGACATTAAGTATCAATTTTAATATATTTTTAATAATATTTTATTATTATTTTTCTTCTAATTATGATATTTGGTTCAAATTTTAGATGAAGAAAAATGAAAGAGACAAAATTTTTTCTTATTAAATTTTGGTTCCTCTTTAAAAGTAATATAATTATAAAAATTGCATCTAAAGTGATGTTTAGAAAAACAATGAAAATAAATTTATTTTTAAATCTCTTTAATCTCATGAATTAAATAATAAGAACATTTATTTAATGCTATAAAAAAATAAAATATTTTTCTTCTCCTCTTTTACCTTCCCTTCGCATGCAAACAATACCTACAAGTATTCTTTAATGTAAAAGCTATTCCTACCTTGTAATAAAGTACCATCGTCTCTCTGATATTTTTTTTTAATTTACTGTATTCTTAATTTCTTAGAAAAGAAGCTCAAACAAACGATACTTATTCTCTAATTTATATTTTAATATAATATAAATCTTCACTGTAGTTTGCTAGAGTAGTTTATCATGTATGCCACAGAAATTTCATGATAAAATTAGACTTTGGTATCATGATATACACACATGTGATTTTTATAATTTTATAATAGAATTTATTTAAAAATGATTTAAGTTATTGTATATTTATTAAATTAGATATAATAAGTATTGTAAAATGAAACAAATTTAGTTCAAATAAAATTAATTTAATGAAGAATCACTAAAAATATAAATTTTTTAATAATAATTTTAAATGATAGATAATAATAATTTTAATCTTTATCAAATTTTTTTGTTAAATTTTTATTTATTAAAAATTATTTATCAATAAATATTTTAATGACAATTTAAATGATATAATTATCAAAATTTAATATACTGTATGTTAATTTAATATTTTATGTAGGTTTATTCAATTCTCACAAAATATTTTTTGAAAAAATTTATTTTTTTAGTGAATGTTTGTAGTTTAAATAATATATATATATATATATATATATATTTATTGATATGAAAAATATTTGTTTAACATTAATTTTATATTTTAAAGATTTTCACATTCAGTAAATTATAACACTAATTTTATATTTTAAAGATTTTCACATTCAGTAAATTATAATTTTTTAATCTTTCTTATTATAGTATTATATTTATTTTTATAAAGAGTATAATATTACTTCCTTTTACTACTTTGATTTATAAATAAATTTTTTTATTACTTGTATATTTATAATATTATTTTATCAGAATTTTTGATTGTTTTCTTATAATGTCACAAATTATGTATGAATATGTATATATTTTATTAAATTCGAGGACGGGATTCCTACTCTCCATCTTGCAAAGTTTATATTCTTGAAAAAATATTAGAATATTTTTAATTAATATGAATATGTATATATTTTAATAATTTTGAAAAAATATATTTTATTTCAAATAAAATTAATAATTTAAAATAAAAATTAATATATAATACATTTTTAATGATTTTTTCTATTAATTTGTTTATTTTTGATTTTTATATCTAATAATTTCATTTTTATTCACTTTTAATGATCTAAGTTAAAGTTGAAGAAAATAATTTATGAAACTCTAATCATTATGTCAAATTATAATCTAAATACAGGCATTCGAAGATTTTTGCGGCAAGACGGGGAACGGAGATGGAGAAAAAAATATATTTCGAAAAAGGTAAATCACATTACATGGTATTTTCGGATGATGAGGTTGGAAAGAATTGAACAAAACCTATTCTAGGAACAACACATATTTTGCTTATTGTTTTCATATTTATTATTTATTTACGTTTTTTATTTTTTTATCTTAAAAACAAAAGGAAAAAGTAATCATACATAGTATGAGTCATGACTCATCATTTTAATGGAAGGAACATTTATTCTTTGAAGAATAAAAACTTTTGCGTGTCCTAGACATATGAGGTCACCATTTCACTATATCTACCAAGATTTTCGGTAACGATTCCTTGATCGTAATAGCATTTTTTAACAATAAATAATATAACTGTAAGCAATAGAAATCTAGAACTTGCAGTCTATAACTTTGATTTTAGCTCTTTATATACAACTTGCATCAAAAGCGCTAGAGCAATGTACTTATCTATCATGGAGATAATAGTGGAACCAATGTTATGCGTTGAAGTTCAATTCAATAGAGTTGTCTGATTACTCGAAATTAATAAATATGAACGAACAGTTGCATAATTGACTTTAGTGCACTTAATTTGATTTGCTTACCGTTGATGATTTTTTGTTACTACACGTTAGATAAATATTTTTCCACAATGGAGAGCCAACTTCTTTTTTGTTCTTAATTCACCTTCCAGGACAAGACAAATTGATCAAGATCGGTCATGGAATTAATGAATTTGCAAAGCTTGTGTGAAGAGTTGTATGTGTTGACGTACGTGTGTTCATGAGCATGTGGACTGTTTCTAGCATTGTCTCATTTACTTCAACTTCAACCCTGCAACTGCAGAGACAATCTTTTGTCCCGATACCTTATTTCAGTTTTTTGAAGCATCATATAATAATGATTTTCTCCATTCAATAGGTTGCTGCCGCGCAGTCCTGAGAATTGGAGAAACAAATAGTGTACAGTTGTGCAGATAAGTTAGTCATGTATATACAAGATTTTTTTCCCCTTGTATAGTAGTACTATACAGTAAATTTTAATTTTTAAATATATTTTTAACTTTTATATATATCTTTTTTCAGTTATAATTTTTGTCGTGATATTTTTATTTGGAACCAGAAAAATTGAATTTTAACATATGAACTAAAATCGTAATATAGGCATGTGGCTAGGGATTAATTTCTAATGGTTTTGAAATTATATGGATTCAACTAAAATTATAAGGTCTGTTTGGGGTAGTAATCAAATTTATGTTTTGTAGTTATAAAATATAAAACTACTTTTTACATTTTAGTTTCATGCATTTAAATTTATTGTGATTTGAAGTTTTTAAATTTCCATGTCAAATTTTTAATTCGAAGCACAAATGAAATCTATTATTATTTTTTATTTAGTACTTATTTTATGGTGATAAAAAATAACTAAAAAAATATGGTTAATTATTGGTAATAATAATAATTATTATTATTATTATTATTATGTTGATCTATAATAATAATGATAATAAAAAAAATAATTATATATGATAGCGGAAAAAATAATAATTGATTAACAATGACGAAAATAATGCTAATAGTATATAATAATTTAAAATAAATAAATAAATATAAATTTTAATTTTAAAATTATTTTAAATTTAAATGTTAAAATACAGTTTTTTAGATGTATCAAATCAAACCGAAGAAATCATGGAATATTTATTATTGAAAAGTTATCAAGTTAATAAGGTTTAATTTATAAGTGGTAAAATTAGAGTTTGAAAAAAATATATGTATGATTATTACATAATTTTTTTTTGGTATATAAGTTTTTCTTAATTTATAAACACTTTTTTATTTACTGGTTTCAAAATAATTTAATTAAAAAATATTTAAACATTTTCTTAAAAATTTAATTATAAGATGAAAGAGAATACAAATCCCTCTCCAAAATAGCCATTTTGATTCAATAATCATGCATTCATGCTTCTTGTTCGGGGTTTCGCTAGTTTGTGTTGTTGGCTTAAGATTATGAAAAGCTATGATTTTCAACTATTTTGAGCCTGCTTTTCTGTTTTCATGTTTTTTTTTTTCTGCACAAAGCATATTACAAGAGATTTAGGCTGATTTTTGTTTCTGCAATTTTTGACTTATGCTCTTCGGTTTCCTTCTAAAATAACTGGAGCCCCATTGGGTTAAAGAAAAAAGTAGATATGGTGCTGTGCTGTGCTGTTGAACGGTCTCCTGCAGAAGGTGAAGAGATTGAATAAGCAGCCGACACGAGTTTATGCAGTTATCTTCCACTATTTGATTAACATTAAGCAGAAAATAAGTTGTTTTATCTCAGATTCATAATATGCAGCGAAAGTGATTTTTTACTTATTATTCCCAACTGTAGTGATTGGCTTCAACTTGCATTTCCGGTTTGCACTCATCAAGATGTATGTTCTTAATCATACCAGAGACTACGGAATAAATTGTTTCCAAATTATACACTGTGATAGTTCTATGCACCTATTGTTGAGGTGAATTATTAGCATTTCTTTGGGTTGATTTGTCATTTTCAGTTTCTATCAAAGGACTATGATAACATCATTTATTTAAACTTCACTCAATCATTTTTTGCTGCCCCCAAAATTAAAGCTCGTGTTTACTCTAATATCGGAATAATATTCGAATTCAATTCCATTCTCATCTCACCACTTAGATTAATGTAGCGTCCAACCGGCATGTGATACAATGATTCTTACCAATTGTGTTACTATATCGTTAATAGAGGCTATATATACCAAAGATAGTAATGTGATTAATGCTCATTGCATTTTTTAAAAGTCTTCAAGGCAGAGAAGGCTGCCAATATGAAACAGTAAAGCCAATTCTCTGGTCTCAATTTTTTTTCCTTTTAATTTTAAACCAGAAAATATTCAATCAAGAAAAAAAGTGAAATCACAAAGAGTACAATAACTGATAGAAATAGTAAATTCTGCGATTATGAGAATAACTTTTTTTTCCCCTTAAATTAGTCCTTTAAAAGTATAAACTCCTTGCAGTGCAGTTGATTCAGCCATCAAAGTATAGCATCAGCAAAGCTAGATTTTCAATTTAAAAGAAGCAATTTCCGTGACAGAACAGCAAAAGCAAGAGAAAATGAGAAATGCCTTCAAGTACAAAGGCATTTAAATCCGACCTCAGCAGTTAAAAGCATTACCAATATGTCAACGTTCAGAAACAGCCAATGAGAAAACGCCACGTAATCGCACCGCATGCGGTAAACCCCACCAGAACGCACCCGCATCTCTCTCTTCTCCCTCTACTTGTTCCTGGTTCAAAGATCTGCAACTCTTTTTCTCTCTCATTTTTCGCATGATTTTCTCCCTTTGTGGCCATGACGGAACCAACGGAGCCATGCACCTCTTCCTCATTGGGGAGGGACCCAAGCACCGTGCTTCGCCCAAGACGTGAGCCCTTCGAGCACGGCCTGTTGCCAATCTCACGCCTCATCTTCTCCGACCCCACGCAAACCCTAATCCCGCTGAAGCAGAAGCTTCTGGAATTATCCTCCGACCAGCGAGTCGACTCGGCGGTCATCTCTGAGTCGTTGCAGATCTCCATTGAGCACGCCAGGCTCGTCCTCTATACCCTAGCCTCGGTTCTGCACTCTGACTCCGAACCTCTTGTCACCGCCAAGCTCAGCGAAATCGACACCGTCGGAGCTAACGTCCATGATCTGGTTTTGTTCCTCTACATTCAATCCTACAAGAGGCTCCTCCCGCGGACGCACAAGGACTCTGCCGCTGTCGCCGACGTCTGGCCTTCTACTTCCGCCTTCGATGGCTACTTGTCTGCTCTCTCGCCGCTTCAGGTGAACACTCCGTTTTCCTTAGATCCTTCTATTCTCCGTGATGCAATTCGATGTGTTGTTCTGTGCTATTAGGCGCGGAGGACTTGTTCTGGACTAATGCATTGCTTAATTCCTATACTCTTGGATTAATTTCTTGTGGTTGGTTTCAAATTCAAACCCTTGGGGTTTGGTTTTTTAGCTGGCGTTGGGTGCTTTTTCTTTCTGATCAGGTGTCCGTTATGATTTTATATGATTTCCATGTTAAGCTGCGCTGACATTTTCGTTTCGAGTAATTCTGTTGATTTGATACTAAAAATTGTTGATTCCGGTGTTGAATGTTTTGCAGCTTGTGCGCAGCAACAGCCGGCGGTTCATGCCGTCACAGGCTGATGAAGAGGCGCATCAGTTGTCGTATCTGCAAAAGCACCTGGCTAACATTTTGTCTCTTCTGGCAGAGCCTGTGGAGGGGGAGGGCGAGGAATCTCTGGTTTGTTAATTTACTGTATGCTACCTACGGGTTGTTGCTGATTTTGACTGCATTACATTATTTCTTTTATTCTCAATAACATACTTGGCGACTTGGTCTATCGCTTCATTATATATCCTTTTTATCTTTGGGATCCATTCTTGTATTCATTTGCTGTTTTGGTGACGTCCCATGCAAACCTGTTAGGGAGATATTGAATGTCATTAAAAGTAGTTTTGCATAATTTGTTGTATGCTTTTTTCTGTGTCTTTTGGTTTCCTTGCTCCTGTAAAATGATGTTATTTATTTGTTTGTCTTGATCATGTAACAATGTTGTTTGCTCATCGCTATAAATTTTGTCTGAACTTGATTTTGATACTTCGGTGCATATACTGAAAACATCAGTTGTTAACAATTTTGGAGCAGATTAGTACCCTTCTGTGTCTCCTTTCAGTATGATTGCAACTTTTTATTCTGATTTATGAGATATCATTAATATTGCAATATCCTTGTTGATGGCAGAAAACATAACTCTAGTATGTATCATTCTCAGTTGTCAAAAACAAGCAAGCTGGTTGTTGGCTATTTTCTTGTCCTTGTCTGGTATTAGGACAACTTTGATTTTAATTTGATTAGGATGTCAGCCATCTATTCTTTGTTGTTGATGCCAAATTCTCTCGATGCTAATGCTAGCCCCCCTCATTACTGTACACTAATTAATTGATTCTTCATTTCACATGCATTTGTTGACATATATGCTTAACTGTCATTATTAATTAGTAATCATAAATTTATAGTAATGAAAGGATGTGCATGAGTTACAGTAAAATTTACTTTCTTTTACTTGCTGAGGCATAACATATCCTTAGTTAAACATAATACCGCCTTTTCATTGTGAGTAATATGTTGTTTTAGGAAGTAGTGAATTCCCAATTTTTTTCCTCCCAAGTGAAATCGGCTTTGTAGCTTAAGATCATGTAATTTGTTACAGGAAGGAAGGTATAAGGTTTAACTTTTTTATCTTGTCTTCCAATTAAATACTTCATTTCAGCAATTTATATTTTGTACTTAATCAAATTTCATGTTTTTTGCTTAGTTCATAGTCCTAATATCATTTTGCTTATTTGATAGGTTTTAACCATGGATAGATTTGAGCACCTTGGGTTTCTAGTTCAGTTTGGTGATAAGGGATCTGAAGGAAATTCTTTGAGCCAATCTTCTCCCTTTTTTGCGAACTCAGACCCTGACATGCCTGCTGTTCCTGTTCCTGCTGCTCAAGTTCATGATTGGCTTCTGCAGAATATAACTGCTGCTTTGGAATATATTTCTGAACGAACTTCTTCAAAGGAAAATGGCCCAGCTAGTGCCTCTGATCCGGATGTTGCCATGACTGATGCAAGCACTGTCTCAGTTAAGGTTTCAACAAGTACTAGAGGTGCAAGTTTCATTGAAGGAATCTCTAAATCATCATATGTGAAGCATGCACCTGAGATTAAAGGTTCCTCCATTAAGGTTTGTGTCTTACACATCTTTCTATATATTTGTCTGTTTTTTCAAGTATAAAGTTGCTTGCGTTTTAGATAACTTTTGATATATCATCAGAGCTATTGATCCTAAGTCACCTTTTAACCCTTAATATTTTTTTTCTTATAAGGTTTCTAATAAGTGCGATTATATGTTGATTTTTGAAGGAGGGGGGGGGGGGGATCTAAGATGAAGTTACCAAAAGGAGAAGAGAAGATTTTAGAGAGAATTCTAAATGAAACGGCTTTCCTATTTAGTTGGATGTTATGCTGAACATCCATACATATAGATTCTTAACAGACTAAGTGGGGACTATTTCTAGGCTAAAGAGTAAATGAGTGCAACTTCCTAGATACATGGTAGATGGTACATGAATATGCCATTCACTAAGTACATACATATACTATTTTCTAAGTACATTGTCTACTGTTATTTCCAACATATTAATTATAGGCATCTGCATCTAAATGGGTACCTATTTAGCTCTTAGTATTCCAACTTGATATAACTAAACAAATGATGCTTGCATTTGGGTATTATCCATGATTCACATGCAATTTTCTGCTAAAAGTTTGAAATTTAAAACTGCTAGTTTGTCTGCTTTATGCCTGAACAAGTTATGTGCATGTAGATTGAAGTTCATGTTTTGAATATTATTCAGAATGCTTAATGTATTATCGGTCAGTGTTGGACATCGTTATTGCCTTATCTTGCATGCTTCTTGTTAGAAATTAGAATGCATTGAAGACTTGCACCTTGTATTCTAGTTGTTCCATTGGTTTTACAGTTGGATTTTGACAAATGAATTTTTCAACATCCTTTCAAATTATTTAAAACAGATTTTATGTCAAATATGCCTCTACTTGAAACCTTTAAAGTGAGAACTTTTTTATTATCAATCATCTGTTCCACAGGATGTTATTCAAGAAAGGCCTTTAGAGCTTGAATTAGGGTAGGATGCCTATATAACCAATGCATGCATAATGATATTGGTTATATTATAGGCATATTCAATGATATAAAATAATTGATGTTGCTGGATCAGTTTGTATTGGGTTTGTTTGGTTTTTCATGAAGTGTTAGGTTTTGAACATCCCTACTAAAGGCTTAAGTTTTTTGAACAATTAATTCCATAAGAAGTGATGCTGAGCTAGTAATGTTGTAAGTTCTGTTTGAGTGCTTAAACACTTTTTTTTCCTGTTCTCAATCAGCATTTTATGCATCTTCATGTGTTTTGGAAATTGAGAGGTCACTTGAGGTTATTGTTGATATAGATATGCTAATAAAATTTGTGTTTGATCATTGCAGGTTCTAAATTGCCATGAGTCTGCCATCTACATCTTAGCACCTTTGAGATATGCCACTGTCTATGGATGTTCAGATGCAACAATAGTTCTAGGAGCAGTCGGCAAGGTAATATTTAGTAGCTTTGTGTCCTGCTTTCGAAAGGAACATAATGAGTCTATACATATATAAGGAACAATTATGAAATTTGTTTTCTTAGTGGAAGTGGAATGTGGGAAACAATATTATTTTGTCATTTTAAATGGTAAGGTGACATACAAGGAAGATGACACTGGTAAGATAGCTGTCCACTGGGCTTCAAATGACTGAGATTTCCTTAGGATTAAAAGTTCTTGTAGGTAAGAGGAATGGAACTAACTCTTTCTATTAGATATTGTCTTACTAATGTAACCTGGAATGTCATCAATTCCTGTGGAATACTCAATACTATAACTAGCATATGCTTAAGTTAAGGCGATTGTAGCTGCCATTGTATGACACAATTGGGAAATTATTTTTTTCTCTTCCATTTATTCATGCACTGCTGATTGGTTAACAGGAAGATATTCGTGAGTATGGGAAAATAGATGCTGAGATTTGAAAAATATAAAAAGCTCCTCACTAAAATCTTTTTGACACATTTGTGTGTCCTATATTTTTTTTTCAAAGTCAGAATCTTAGCCTTGTCATGGACTCATGTTTGTGTGAGGCCATATGAAGTGACATATTCTGAAGTCTGATCTGTGAAAATTCTTTAAAGGAGAGTGAAGTTCATGATTAAGAATGGAAAAGAAAAAGGAAAATGAAGAGATGGCAAGATGCCAAAGATTGAATGTGCAAAATTAAAGACTTCAACTTTCTTCAGGTTGGCGAGTGATAGTTGATGCCTAAACTTGTTTGAATGCAATAATTTTTTTATCAACTGTTGATTCATCACAAGAAATTTAAAAAAGGAGTGTTTTTTCAGTTGGTATTGCTTCTACGAATATGTGCTTTGTGAACAGTCCTTTCAGGTTTATGAAAAAAGCAAGAGATAATGGTTATTGATTCTTCCCTCCATTTAAGCATGTACCAGTAACCTGTTATTACTTTGTTGCAAGAAAACCATTCCATTTTGATGATTTTTACCTAAACATTCAACAATGTACTTTTAGGTGCCATTTTTTTTTATCTCTTGGGAGGATTCATCCTTCTGGATTCAATTTCATGAATTTTAAAGTTTTTTAAAAAATATAATAAAATTATTTACTCATCTTTTTAAAAATTGTTGGTTATGATGTGCATATGCTAGCTGTCTACATTAGGTAAGACTTGTTAACTGGGAGGCATTTTACTGACCTGTTGTTTAACGTTGGTGTTAGAATAGCTGGTGCTAAATTGGCAGGAAGAAAGTTGATCTCTGCATTCATTTCTTTGACAGGCTGTGAGAGTAGAACACTGTGAACGGGTTCATGTAATTGTAGCGGCAAAACGTATTTGTATTGCTAATTGTCGTGAATGCGTTTTCTTTTTGGGAGTAAACCAGCAACCTCTTATTCTTGGTGATAACCATAAACTGCAGGTGAGCTTCTTCATTGATTGTTACATGATTTATTATATTGGTACTCTGCCCTTCTACATTGGAATTTAACTATTAAATTTGGGAATTCTATTGAGGCTTCATAAGGAGATGCTTCTTCATTGATTGTTACATGATTTATGATATTGGTACTCTTACATGGGAATTTAACTATTAAATTTGGGAATTCTATTGAGGCTTCATAAGGAGATGCTTCTACAGAAATTACAAAAAAAGATTGATTTGTGATATATTCTATGTGGCTTATCTGGTATAACTTAGCACAACATAAGTGATTCATACCTATAAAGCATGGACCCTCCTCTTTGTTGAGGTGTCAAAGTGTCAGACATGTTTCCAACACCCTCTAACACCTATACGACATGTGTTAGATGTTCCTTACTAGGCATTCAATCAATCTTTTTTAACCAGCTTGAGCACTTGAACCAACACTTCTATACGACTTGGATGCATTAACTGACACTTCCATTTGGATAGAAACTTTAACGACACTGGTATTATGAAAAGAATATTCACTTTTTTAAACATTCAGAGAAGTTAGCTTAAATGTAATGTAAAATATTAAAATGATGCCTTAATATTTTTTTGTAAGGTCATTATAGTAGAAAAATGTGAAAGTTAGCAAGTTATTTTGAGAAGGTGAATATACCTTCCTTGAAAGATATAATTCATCTTGTTTTGGAATTTTTTTTTAAGTAGACAAAATGTTTAAATCTGACTCATTATCATAGGAACAAAATGAATATACCAAGAATATACAAATCTTAATACTAATTTAGATCTTTTGCTATGTACTGATGTTGCTCAAATTTAATTTCATTTGAGTCTCTCTCCATTCCATGTGTATGTGTATATGTATATTTCACAAACTTCAAAAAATAATTGATATTTCACTCTCCTATTTTATTTTAACGAATAATATGTTATTTAATGTATGAGTAAATAACTAAGAATGAAATGATGAATTAATATCTATGAATGTGTAAATTATGAAAATTTTATACATATGAACATTATGATAATATCTCATGGATCAACAATTGAATTGATAATTTCATTTTTGATAAAAAATATTGAAGGGGCCATTTTCCTAAGTTTGGTACCTGGTATCATGTGATCCTATTCCATGTGTGTATATATATATATATATGTGTGTGTGTGTGTGTGTGTGTGCATGTGCGCACATGTGTATGTATGTATATCTATGTGCGTACGAGAGAAGATATAATCTCAAAATAAACCTTGTCTAACTTACTCAATCAACTTTATTTTAACATATACTATATTTTTCACAATATAAGTAAAAGTTGGCTATAAAATTACATATTTATGAATGTTCAATGTGTCTGAAAAATTTGACATACATGATCATCAAAATGATATCACATAATTCAATAGTTAAATTTATAAAATTTATATTCTAGAAAATGTTATCATCACATGTTCATGTGTGCACATATATATGTATGTAGGTGGTTTTTTATATTTTGAACTTTTGCCATGTTGAAGTTTGTGCTTCATGGGTTAATACTGCTATTTTGATTGTTTTTATATTGCCGTTTAGATAGTTTCCGTAGTTAGTCTTAGTTGGTAGGATTTTAATATTGTGATATCTTTACCATTGGGATGTCATCTGGCCTTGCTTATTACTAAAAAATTTTCTCAAGAATGCAGAAAAGAGTTAATATAATCACTGCAAATATTGTCCAATTATTTATGAAATTACGAGGCTAATAAATCACATGACTGTGACTCATGAATGGATAAGATAGTTGGATTTTAAGTAGGTGTACTTTGAGCTTGTTTATGGATTGTACTTTGTAGGCATATGGTTTGTGCCTAAGCTTTCATGTTGATCTAACTACATCTATTTTAAATGTTGGTTTTATTTTCCATTAAAGACTAGTGTTTTAGTTATTAAATTTTAAAACTCAGGGCGCAGTCTATGATCTATATATTATTGATAAAGTGTAGTTAATACTTAATAGAAGTAGAATAAACCCATAAAAGTCTTCTGATATTAGTAGATTTGATGCCTTGCATGAACAAGCATTTGAGTTTGTCTTCTAAGTCTCTAGCAAATTACTTTACCAGTCTTTTAGATCACTACAAATATGGTATTGGTTCGTAAGAACAAAAAATATGGTCTGTGGCATCTTACAAAAGGTCTATGTTTTCTGATCACATTTATGCTATTCTAGTGATACTAGCTTCTTAGAATGTATGTATATTTTTTGTTTAAATCTTCACTCTTCTCAGCTGGATTCATGGTTTGAAAGCTTTCTACCTTGTAATATTTTAACAGGTGGCTCCCTATAATACTTTTTACTCCCAATTGGAGGAGCATATGAATGAAGTTGGCATTGTGCCCACAGTGAACCGATGGGATGAACCTCTAGCATTGGGTGCGGTTGATCACCATGATTCATTATCTCATCCAGCGGGTGTCTCTGATGTTCAAGCTGAGTCTGCTACACGAGTGGACGCTGATCAATTCACTAATTTTGTGGTACGAATGTTATTCTTTAACCCTGGCTTACATGGAAACATTTGTTTTAAATACAGTAATGGATTTTAATATGTTCACAGCCAGTATCTTGTGTTTGCTTTGTAAATTTTTGGGGATGAATAATGTTCAAGGTGTATATTTCTTCTTTATTTAGTCATTTTGTTCTGTCTGTATTGTCATGCAGATTCCAAACTGGCTTGGAGGAGAGTCCACTGGGTCTACCAAAGTCAATCCATTCACATTACCAGATGCTTATATGGCATGTCAACATAAAAACGTATGTACAGTATTATTTGGTTATGATTTCCAAATTTTTTTGGCGATAAAATTTCCAAAACCTGTATTTTAAAAGTAAATTGTATCTTCTCTACAGCTAAAAAATTTAGGGGAGATAAGGCAACTCTTACGAGAAGCACCTTTAGAAGAAAGTCGTAAACGAGAATTGTCATCTGCGCTCCATGTGTACTTCAAGGACTGGTTATATGGTAACTTTCTTTTTTGACCACCTTTTATTCCTACATATTTGACTTTTCATCCCTGCAATGAAAACTGTCTTCTCATTTTAGCAATTAATTTTATGTCGTTGAAGTTGAGACTTGGGCGTATTATATTGCACTAAGCTTACTATTTCTCTGACAAATGTTTTGTGATCTATGTTACCTTTTCTTATTGTGGAACCTCCTATTACATTGATCATTGAATTCCATGTTGAGTTTGATTCAGTGATGACCCAGCAGTCAATATTACTGCCATTGAGTGGGGTGCCACCATTTTCTATTCCCCCAACCGTTGATATGGCATCGGCAATTTGGTGTCCTTGAGCAATTTATATATTATCTTATATTCAATTAGCCATGTATCCTTGAGCAATCTTCAAGGTCAAGGTTTCATTATTTATCAAGTAACCTATGGCTTTTGATGGATTTAATTTTCCCGTGTGGGACGGAACACCCACATCCAGGTCTGCAGATTGAGCAAAAATCACCTATGGCATAGGATAGCGTAGGTTTCAGATATTTTATACAGAATATTTTCTCAATGCCAGGTGCTGATGAGATATAGCTTAAGGGAGGAGATAAATGTAAATGCTCAAGGCAAACCTAAATTTGTCTATCAGAAAGCAATTGAGCAGTATTTTATAAAAGGAGTTTGGTATAGAGTTGGTTGCTATATTGTCTGGAGGAAGTTAATTCATAATGCGAATAATGTGTTTTCTGTTGTGGCAGCTTCCGGAAACATTCGCCAGCTTTATTGTCTACAAGGCGATTGATCTGTTAGATGATGCAATGGCACAGTTAATGCTGGTACAGGACCGAGATTTCTGGTTTCCTTTTTGATCTTCCTCTTCAAAGCCTCGTGCCAATTCTATTGGCCCCATGGTAGCTGAGAGCAGATGACGTGAATTAGAGTGCTGCCCTATTTATGCCGTGACATCTCCAGTGCACAGAATCGAATCAAAAATACAGTTGCTGATCTGATTGTAATATTTTTTTTTTCTGTGAAAATAATTACTGTAATATTTTGTTAGCCTAAATTAATGGCCTTTGTGAAGAAGTTCCACCCGCCAAGATATAGTGTACTGCTTGTCTTCCAACTACGAAATTTTCCATTTATTTAAACTTCCCGGAAATTTCTCTAGGGTTCTCTCGCTTTGTGAATTCACTGTGTCGCATTAAGATGTCTGATTTACAAGTAATAATGAGCGGGGATGTTTTGGAGATAGCCCTAGGTCAATAACTGACTTAATTGTGGTGACATGTGCATATCTAACCTCTGTATGTCGGAACTTCATAGCAGACAATTTTTGTCCGCAGATACTGTTAACACTGTCCTGTCCCTATATTAGTTCGGTTTAGGTTGAAAAAGATGTAAATGGTGGTTAGGATTGCGTAATAATGCTTGGCAAACTATCAAACATTGGTTTATGATGTCGAATTGCACCTCCTAATCATTTCATCATTGGAATGTTTGGTAGACATTAGGATTAGGATGTCTCAAAAGCTTAATAATGGCTAAATTTATCGAGAAATCTACTTGCCCGCTTACCGTTTAAATCCACATCGACTTCGTTTATTTCTCAAGCAAAGAGCGCACTTAAAAAGTAAAAAAATTGTTTGAAAAATCTGTAATTATTAACTAGGAACGCGAATATAATTTCGTACTTCCTGTTATAAAATGCACCACATTCAAATCAGTTAATTGTCTAGTGCCATATGTTAGGAATTGATTATTTTAAAAGTTTGAATTACTAAAATAATTAGATGAGTAATTTTTTCTCTAACAAATTCTCATAACATAATGCAACAGACATAACTTAATGAGCATATATTTATTCTTGAAAAAATATTGAATTGAACAAGTTGGATCTATAAGTGTTTGGAAGAGTTTATAAGGAATTTACGATTCTTAAATTTTTTTTAAATTTATTGTAAAGTTTTTAATATAATTTATAAAAATAATTTTTTAAATAAGTTTCATAATTAAATTAATATCACAAATTCTCATGTGATAATTTTTTTTAAATAAACGTTTAATCAAATTGTTTTTCAAATGTACCACTAATATATAAGTAATCAATGATTCATTCCAAACATTAAAATAAGGCTCAGATCAAATGCATTTTAGTTTATCTGTCCATGGGAAAACATAATTATCATTACTTATTAATCAACTAAACAGGAAAAACAGAAATGAAAATAAATATACATTATAATATATTTTAGCAAGAATCAAAGTTTTTTTTTTTTTGGTAGAATCAAAGCCATTTTTAACCACATAGCAGCAACAACCAAGGAGGCTCTCCTTCTGTCTCAGAGTTTGTACCCTTGATGAAAAATTCCGTGCCACAACAGCAAGGGCAAGAGAAATGCCTCGAAGTACAGATGCATTTAAAACCGATCTCAGGAGTTAAAAGCATAAGCAATAGTTCACTGCTCAGAGACAACCTATGAGAATACGCCACGTAACCACACCCCATGCGGTAAACCCCACCAGAACGCCCCCGCATCTCTCTCTTCTCCCTCTACTTGTTCCTGATTCAAAGATCTGCAATTCTTTCTCTCTCCCTCTCTCTCTCATTTTTCGTATGATTTTTTTTCCTTTGTGGCCATGACGGAACCAACGGAGCCATGCACGTCTTCTTCATTGGGGAGGGACCCAAGCACCGTGCTTCACCCAAGGCGCGAGCCCTTCGAGCACGGCCTCTTGCCAATCTCACGACTCATCTTCTCCGACCCCACGCAAACCCTAATCCCGCTGAAGCAGAAGCTTCTAGAAATATCTTCCAACCAGCGAGTCGACTCGGTGGCCATTTCCGAGTCACTGCAGATCTCCATTGAGCATGCCAGGCTCGTTCTCTATACCCTAGCCTCGGTTCTGCACTCCGACTCGGAACCCCTCGTCACCGCCAAGCTCGGCGAAATCGATAGCGTCGGTGCCGATGTCCATGATCTGGTTTTGTTCTTCTACATTCAATCCTACAAGAGGCTCCTCCCGCGGACGCATAAGGACTCCGCCGCCGTTGCCGACATCTGGCCTTCCACTTCCGCCTTTGATGGCTATTTGTCCGCGCTCTCGCCGCTGCAGGTAAACTCTCTGTTTTAATTCAATCCTTTCATCGTCTGTGACGTAATTCGACGTGTTAATTGGCGCTATTAAGCACGGATGTGTTATTATGGACTAATGCATTGCCTAATTCTTATAGTCTTGGATTAATTTCTCGTGGTTACTTTCACATTCAACCCTTGCATTAGGTTTTTCTTGACTAGCGTTTGGTGCTTTTTCGTTCAATATGATACTCTTCCTATTTTATTTCCGTATTAAGCTGCTGACGATTTTGTTTCAAGTGATCCTGTTCATTTGATACTAAAAGGTATTGAATATTTTGCAGCTTGTGCGTAGCAACAGTCGGCGGTTCATGCCGTCACTGGCTGATGAAGAGGCACATCAGTTATCGTATCTGCAGAAGCACTTGGCTAATATTCTGTCTCTTCTAGCAGAGCCTGTTGAGGGGGAAGGCGAAGACTCTTTGGTGTGTTAATTTACTGTGTGCTACCTATGAGTTGTTGCTGATTTTGACCGCAATATTTTATTTATTATATTCTTAAGACTAAAATTTGGCATTGGGATCCGTTCTTGTAATTAATATGATATGATGTTTCAGAGATGTTGCATGCTAACCTTAACGACATGCTCAGTGTCATGGAAAGTAGTTTGCAAAATTTATTGTATTTTTTTGGTATACAACTGTTTCTTCTAAAGCTTTAGCTCCTGTAAAATGATGTGATATATTTATTGTTTGATCATATTATATTGTTTGCTCATTGCTATATATTTAATCCAAACTTGATACTTTGTGCATACACTAAAGACATCAGCAGTTAAAGAATTTTGAAGCAGATTGGTACTCCTTTTTATAGATTGCTAGTTTGCATCCTGATTTTATGACAATTCACTAGCATTGCCATATCCTTGTGGAGAGTACAAAACATGATTCTATAGTATGTCTCTCTCTCATTTGAATTAACTGAGGTCTCATGGGGATGGGGTTTGACATGTGAGAATAAGAATCTAGTGCAAGCACTGCTATATTTGGTCAAAATTCTTGTGTGCAATTCATGCCTATTTTTAAGATTCATACAGAATTTATTGGTGTTCTGTTAGTCTTTAAGACACAGGCTGGGTTGTGTTCTGCTGAGTGAACATTGGTCCAATGGATTATGGATGCGCCAACTGACAATCTGTGCTCATAATTAGTGAAATCAAGTCTCTTGATTTATATACATGTCTAGAGAGAGGTAGCATGATTGGACCATTTCTATTTGAGCTTTGCTATATCCTTCTACTTATTTTCCTACAAATCCTCTCCTACTTTATAAAGTAAATATTAAATAAAATAGTGTACATATTTATTATCTTGAAAACATAAAAATTATTTAATATTTTCCTTATTTTTTAGGAAAAATTGTAGTAACAAAAGGTTGAAGGATTTAGAATTATTCTTTCTATTTTCTATGGACAAGCAGCCTTTTTCTATTTGGTTTGGGGGTGGGGGATAAAAACATGCAAGCTGGTTGTTAGCCACTTCTTTGTTCTCGAGTGGTATTGGGACAACTTTGATTTTAATTTGATAAGGATGTCAGCCGTCTACTCTCTGTTGCTGATGCCAACTTCTCTTGATGTTAATGCTAGTCCCCTCACTTCTTCACACTAAGTAATTCATTCTTTGTTTCATATGCATTTGCTAATGCATATGATTGGCTGTAATTAATTAATAATCAATGGATGTGCTGGAGTTACAGAAAGATTTACTTTCTTTTACTCCCTGAGTCATCACGTAGTTAAACATACTACCACTTTCATTGGGCCATGATAATTGTTTTAGGCATCAGTGTACTGGATTCCCCTTTTTTCCCCTTTTCTATCAGTGAATTCAACTTTACAATGGAAAGCCTTGGCACAACTATAAAGGTTGTTGCCTTGTGACCTGAGGTCACTGTTTAAATCCTGAAACAGTCTGCTTGTGGAGCCAATGTTGCGTATACCTACCTTCCCCATACCCCACTAGATAGGAGCCTTGTGAACCGGGTCACTCCTTTTTTTAGTGAACTCAACTTTGTAGTGAAGATCTTTTGCTTGTTAAAGGAAGGAAAGTAAGGAAATTTTTAAACTTTTTATGTTGTCTTTGGTTAAATGTTTCATTTCAGCAATTGAATTTTATTCAACAAGTTCTATATGTTTTTCTTTTAGTTCTTAGCCCTATTATTATTTTGCTTATTTGATAGGTTTTAACCATGGATAGATTCGAGCACCTTGGGTTTCTAATTCAGTTTGGTGATAAGGGATCTGAAGGAAATTCTTTGAGTCAATCTTCTCCTTTTTTTGCAAACTCAGATCCTGACATGCCAGCTGTTCCTGTTCCTGCTGCACAAGTTCATGATTGGCTTCTGCAGAATATAGCTGCTGCTTTGGAATATATTTCTGAACGAACTTCTTCAAAGGAAAATGGTCCAGCTAGTGCCTCTGATCAAGATGTTGCCATGACTGATGCAAGCACTGTCTCAGCCAAGGTCTCAACAAGTACTAGAGGTGCAAGGTTCATTGAAGGAATTTCTAAATCGTCATATGTGAAGCATGCATCTGACGTTAAAGGTTCCTCTGTCAAGGTTTGTTTCTTAATGTCTTTTCACGGATTTGTCTGTTATACAAGTATTACATTGCCTGGTGGGATAAGGCCATTGTTGTTGTTGTTGTCAATGTGGCTTGTATTTTGGATAGTAACTTGATATATCATTGACGCCGTTGATCCTTGGGAAGCTTTAACTCTTGATATATTTTTTTCTTATAAGGCTGCTAATATGTGCAATAATATTTATAGGCATCTGCTTCTAAATGAATAGCTATTTAGCTCTTAGTCTTTTAACTTGATATAATGAAATGACTGATGCTTGTTTTTGGGTCTTATTCACATGCGAATTACTGCTTAAAAGTTTGAAATTTGGAGCTGCTAGAGTTAAACTGCTTTATGCCTAAAGAATTTATGTATAATAGACTTAGTTTCTTGATTTGAATATTATTCATAATGCATAATGTATTTTCAGTCAGTGTTGGACCTCGTTGTTGCTATATCCTGTATGGATCTATTTGTTAACTTGTTAATATGCAATAAAGGTATGTGCTTTGTATTCTAATCATTGAATCGGTTTTACAGTAGAAATGGTGTATCTATTAGGAGTTAGGAGACAGAAGGGAAAATCAATTAATGGCAGTTAAGAGTAATTAGTTAGTTAGAGGATCAATTAGATAAATAAGGGTATGAATGGGGAAGAAACTATTCAATAAACTGGAAAGTTTGTAAGAAAGGGGAAACCCTTGCAGGAGGAGATTGTTTGTTCAATAAAATTGTTTTGTTTCCTTTGTCTGTTTCTATCAATTTTTCATTTCTCTTTTCTGTTGTTTGTGACAGTATAAGAAAAAGAGTGATTTATTCTTACAATGGAATTTTGACCAATGAGTTTTTTCCACATTGTTTCAAACTTAGATTTTAAGTCAAATATGTCTACACTTGGATGCTTTAAACAAGAAATATTTTATTATCATTCATCTGTTCTACTGGATATTATTCAAGTAAGGCCTTTGGAGATTGAATCAGGATGGAAAGCCTACAAAACCAATATATGCACAATGATATTGGTGAGATAGAGATATTTGAAAAAACGAGATAAAATAATCAATATTGACCAATAAGTTTGTATTGGGTTAGTTTGGTTTTTCATGATGAGTTACGTTTTTAACATCCCTGCTAACAGCTTAAGCTTTTTTGAGACAATTTTCCTTCAAAAGAGAAATAAGGCTAGCTGATATTTGAAGTTTTGTTTTGAGTGTTTAAATGCTAAACAAATTTTCGTACACTCAGTGCAGAAAATGATTTTCATTGATTAACAACTGACCACAGAGCATGAATAAATAGGAGAACAAAAGAAAGCCTGTACAGCATAGCAAAAATGCGTTCCTCGTCATTAATATGTTTGCTCGTGGTAATTCTGGCCTCTCGAGAGAATTGATGAATGCATCAAAGATGCACTTGCTATTCCTAGAACTAGTACATCTAAGAATTCTTAATTGGTTAGTTTAAATAGCCCCGGACTGTAGAACAAAGGAGTATCCCGAACCTACGCCGACAGCGATTCTCAAATATCGTCGAACAGACAGAATGGGATACGATGAGATAGAATGCAATTGAAACAAAGACAGGGGAAACGGGTTACCTACTCTTAACGGTCAAAGCAAACCCTTTCATTCCGAATTAAAGAATTCGGAATGAATCAAATCTCCCCAAGTAGGATTCGAACCTACGACCAGTCAGTTAACAGCCGACCGCTCTACCACTGAGCTACTGAGGAACAACGGGAAATTCGATCTCATAGAGTTCAATTCCTGTTCTCAACCCAATATAATAAAAAAAAATACTAAATAAATAAAAAATAACATACTAAAATGAAAAAGATCAAGATAAAAAATATCAAAAATCAGGAGCCATAATCTCCTTAGAATCTTTCATGAGCTAAAAAAGGAAAACAATAATACAACACATCCTATAAATTAAAACAAAATAATTAATTCCTAGCTGGAAACAATTATCAAGTGGTCCTAATTGATTTTCAAAAGAGAACAGATCTTGTTGATCACAAATATTCAACTATTTCTTGTAGCATCTTCTATGGACAATCCTTCTCCAAGCCACCAAATTGCTCCACACAAAAGAGAAATAACCTATATAGTGGACTTTTGGTCTGTTATACTGCTTGCCCAATCTGAATTTGTGTAGACGTCTATGCCTCTATTTGTATTTTTCTTGAAGTACACGCCCCTTCTTGTTGAACCCTTTAGGTATTCTAGAATTCTGTTGACAGCTTTCATGTGAGTGTCATTTGGTTGGTTCATGTGGTGGTTGGCCAGGCTCACAGCAAACCCAATATCAGGTTGAGTGAGTTAAGTAGACTAATTTCCCAGCTAGACTTTGGTGGCACCTTTCTTTGTTGGCTGGTCAATTTTCACCTGTGGTGCCACAATTCTTGACTGGTTCAATTGGGGTGTTTGCAAAAGCCTTGCATCCAAGCATCCCAGTTTCTTGGAATAAATCCAGGGTGTATTTCCTTTGGGACACATCCTATCTTTTGATCAATCCTCTTCCACTTTGCTGTCCTACATCTTTCACTTCAATTTTGCTTGCCAAAAGTTTTTTAAGGTTCTCAGTTTGTTCATGATCATATCCTGTGATGACAATGTTATCTGCATACACAATGAATAAGTCTGTCCTCCCTTCCAAAGAGTGTTTAACATAGTGTGGTCTGACTGGCATTGTATGAATCCATCCTTCTTGACAACATGAGTCAATCTATCAAACCAGATCCTCAGGGTTGCTTTTGGCAGTATAGGGACTCTTGCAGCTTGCATAGTTTGTTCATTGTGCTGGGTGTTTCAGGCCCAGGGGAATTTGCATGTACACTTCTTCCTGTAGCTCACCATTTAGGATGTGTTCTTGATATCCAACTCATGTAGGGGCCAGTCCAAATTTGCAGCCAATGACAAGATAACCTGAACTGAATTTAGCTTGGCCACCGATGCAAATGTTTCCTCATAATCAATTCCATACAATTGAGTGAACCCCTTAGCCACTAATTGGGCTTTGTACCCATTTATGCTCCCATATGCATTATTATTTGATTGAAAAATCCACCTGTATCCAACAATCTTTTTCCTTTATGGTAGTGTAATGAGTACCCAAGTGTCATTCTTACCCAAGGCTTGAACTTCCCTTGCTACAGCAGCTGACCATTGTAATTGTTGAAAGGTTTCTTGGATGTTCTATGGTATATGGATGCTGTCAAGAGATGCCACAAAAGTTCTGTACCCATGATAATTTTTGGTGACCATTTTCAATAGGGTGTTGAGTGCTAGTTCTCCCTCCCTTTCTTAAGGGTAATAGGCCCATCAAGTGTGGTTAGTTCTTGAGTAATATGATCAGAGTATGAGTTGGGAACTGGGTTACCTAACTCATTTCCATTTTCTGGACTTTGGCTGGAATCATGACCTTGCATTGGAGCTATGCTTGGATCTATCCCCTTCAGAGTTTTCTTTTTCCATAATAAACCCATAAATTGGTTTCTTATGTAGTGGCGTCTTGAGTTGCTTGAGTAGGACCTGCTCTCCTTGGTCCTGGAGAATCTGCTCCTCCTGGTACTGCAGATACTGCTGGAACTTCTTCAGCAGTCTCAATTGATGCTTTAGATGCTGTTGGAACAGCTTTAGAGGACTCCATAGGTGTTGCAGGTTTTCTGCCATCTCTAATTTTCCTGCTCCCAAAGGCTGATATTATACCATTTCAATCATGGTTAATATCTTCCCCCTCTAAACCTCACCTTTGGGGTAATATCGCTGATCTCCAAAAAAGCTCACATCCATAGTGTGATAGAATTTCCTGGTTGTTGGGGGGTAGCACTTGTAGCCTTTTTGGAGTGGTGAGTACCCACAAAGATACGTTTGATGGATTTGGGGTCAGTTTGCTGCACTGAAGGTTCAGGTTCTGGACAAAGGCTGAGCATCAAAATATCCTGAGAGGAATTAAGGTGAGGATGCAATTTGTTAGGTAGAAGGTCTGCAGGACTGATTGTGGGTTGTTAAAGTTAAGGACATGGGGATGCATTCTATTTATAAGGTAGATTGTTGAGAGAACAACAACTCCCCAATATTGTTTTGGTACATTTGTTGCTATCATGAGTGACTTTGTGACCTCCAAAAGCTGTCTATTCTTCCTCTATACTACTACATTCTTTTGTGGGGTGTTCACACATGAACTTTGATCAATTCCATGTTTTTGGAGTTAAGGATTTAGCATGGAGTGATTGTACTTGGCCATTGTCGGTTCTCTGATTGATTCAGCACCATGTTATGAAAAATTTTATCATGACGAATATCCATGTCACTCTTGTGTGGTCATCAATGAAGGTAACAAATCACCTAGACCTAGTGATATTGTTGACTCAAGAGGGACCCCACACATCACTACGGATCAAGGAGAATGATTGAGATTATTTGTATGGCTGTGCTAGTTAAGTACTACATGTGTTTTTTGATATTTGACGCACTTCACGCTTAGGAAACTTGTTTTATTGAACAGTGTAGGAAACATCCTTTTCAGGTACACAAAATTGGGTGGCCTAATCTTTAGTGCCACAACATTGCATGGCTTGCATTGCTTGTGGGTTCCACCACACAAGAATTTGCTTTGGGTTTACTCTTGAATCATCGACTTGAAGGAGATAAAGGCCAACACATTCCTCAGCACTGCCAATCCTCTTCCCCAACTCCAAAATTTAAAATTCACTGGCAAATTTAGTCATACAATTCAGATCCTTTGTCAATTTGCTAATTGATAGTAGGTTGCAATCAAGTTTTAGGACATAAAGAACTGAATTCAGTGTAATATTCTCTGCGATGACAACAGAACCTTTACCCGTGACCTTTGAAAGAGTCCCATGAGCTATTCTGACAATTGAATGTGTTGCGGGGAGTATAATTGTTAAAGACAGCTATGTCACCAGTCATATGATCCAAAGCTCCTGAATCTACAATCCATGATTTGGTTTTCTCTTTACCAGTGCACAGTATTTAGAAAATCACCTTTTTGTGCTATGGTGGCTGTGTACCACTGTTCTTTCCAGCATCTTGCATGATTTGTTGAAGCTGTTTCTGTATGAGGTCTATTTGTTCCTGTGGGGGGGGGGTGCATCAGGTGGCATCTCCTTATTCTGAGGGTTAGTATAGGCTGTGTTGCCTAATATCTCCTTGCCTTGGGGGGCTTTCCCATGAATAGCCGAGCAAGTGTCCTTTGTGTGACCCAATGTTCTGCAGTGCTCACACAATGGGCTATTTTTCTTTTCCGATAGTTGAGACTGATTGAACATGCTGCCATGGTTGAGTTTTCATTGTAGGGTGCTGAGGTTGGCGTTCACAGCATGAGTCTTATCCTACTTTCCTCTCTTCAAACTTCTGAAAATTCTTCTCAAAATTTTGGGAGAGGCTTATTTCCAACGATTCTCCTGCACCCCTCATTCAGTTCTTTGTTTTGTTCCATAGGAACTTGTGAATCTGTCCTCATAGATGTTGAGCTGCTGCCTGTGCTGATTAAGGGTGTTGAAATACTGTCTTAATGGATTCTTGCTGTAGCAGATCATGGAGCAGACTTTTGATCTCAAAAATTGCAGAGGTGTTGTCCATGTTTGAGTAGGTCTCTTTGACAGTGTCCCACATCTCTTTTGATCTGTTGTAGTACATGAAATTTTCTCCAATTTCATTGGTCATGGTGTTGAGGTCTTGAGGAGCCATGACATCACCAAGCTGCCATTTTTGCAGGTTGGGGTCACCCTGCTCTGGTTGCTTGGAGTTCCTTGTGATTGTGATCTATCCTTTCTTTCCCTTACCTTGGAGAAAGAACCGAACTAATCTTGCCCATTGGATGATGTTTTGGCCATTTAGTTTGTGATCAGGAGGACCGAACCCTGGATCAAGTGGGATCCGATAAGAGTACTGGTCTCCACTTCGGGTGTGGCCTCTGACTTTTCACCCTCCATGATTGGACTGTTTACCAGCCACTAGAATGGGGTTCAGATTGTGGTCTGATACCATGTAGAAAATGATTTTCATTCATTTACAACTGATTACATGGGGTGAATAAATAGGAGAACAAAATAGAGCCTGTAAATCAATCAAATCCTAAAAATCAGGGGTCATAATCTCTATGAGCTAAAAAAGGAAAAAAATAATGCACCGGATCCTATAAATTAAAAATGTATAATTAATGCCTAGCTGTACACAAGGATCAAGTGGTCCTGATTCCTGATTGATTTTCGGGAATAGATCTTGTTTATCACAAATATGCAGCTATCAACACTCAGTCAGGACCTTATGCATTTCACTTCATATATTCTGGAAACAGAGATCTGTTGAGATTTTTCTTGATATGGGTATGCTAATAAAAGTTGTGTTTGGTCTTTGCAGGTTCTAAATTGCCATGAGTCTGCCATCTACATCTTAGCACCTTTGAGATATGCCACTGTCTATGGATGTTCAGATGCAACAATAGTCCTAGGAGCGGTTGGCAAGGTAATAACTAGTAGCTTTGTGCCTGCTTTTAAAAGGAGCATAATGAGTCTATACATATATGAGGAACAATTATGGAATGCGTCTTCCTACTGGATTACTAGGAATAGAATATTATTTTGTCATTTTAAATGGTCAGGTGGCATACAAGGAAGATGATACCAATATGATAGCTGTCCAGTGGGCTTCATGTGCATGAGATTTCCTTAGGAATTAGCATTGAAGTTCTATTAGGAAAGTAGAAAGGAACTAGGTCTTTCGGATATATATTGTCTTACTAATATAACCTGGAAATCATCAAATTCATGAGGAATACTGTAAATCATCAAATTCATGAGGAATACTGTAACCAACATATGCTTAAGGTGATTGGAGCTTCCATTGTTTGACAGTGTGACACACAATTTAGATTTTTTTTTTCTTTCATTGTATTTATTCATGCAAACTAATTGGTTTAGCCAGAAGATACTTGTGATATAAGGAAATTGACGTTGGGACTTGAAGAGTATAAAAAGTTCCTCAATCTGTGTGTGTCTCACCCTCTCAAATGGACATATCTTGTCTGTAAATATTCAGTTGTACTAAAAAGGGAAAAGTTCATGTTTAAGAATAGATAAAAAAAAAGGGAAAATGAAGAGATAGCAAGATGGCAATCAATCAGCAAGATTTAATGTGCAGAAGTAGACTTCAATTTTCTTTGGGTGGGTGGATGATTGTCTATACTTAGTTGAATGCATATTTTCTTGTCCCACTGTTAGTTCATCACAAGAATTTTATAAGGAATATTATTTCATTTGGTTTCACTTCAGTGAATATGTGCTTGGTGAACATCCCTTCCTGGTTTATGAAAAGTGCAACTGTGCAAGACACAATGATTATTGATTTACACCTGCACTATGCTTGTAACAGTACTCTGTTATTCTTTTGTTTAATGAAAATCAGGTCATTTTGATGATTTTATTCTTGGATGATTCATCCTTCTGAACTCACTTGTATGCATTTCCAAGAGATAATGAAATTATTTACTAGTCATATTAAAAATCATTGTTTATCTTAAGTATGCTGTCTATGTTGAGTAAGACCTGGTAACTGAATCATTTTACTGATCATATGCCTAGCATGTGTTAGAATAGCTGGTGCTTAATTGGCAGGGAGGAAGTTGATCTTCACCTATTTTTTTTTCTTTGACAGGCTGTGAGAGTAGAACACTGTGAACGAGTTCATGTAATTGTAGCAGCAAAACGTATTTGTATTGCTAATTGCCGTGAATGTGTTTTCTTTTTGGGAGTGAATCAGCAACCTCTTATTCTTGGTGATAACCATAAGCTGCAGGTGAGCTTATTTATGATGTTGATGTTCTGACCTTCTACATTGGTTCTTATGTGAGAATGTGACTATGAAATTTGAAAATTGTGCTAAGGCTGCATTTGAGATGCCCCTATGGAAAATACAACATGGTTGATTTGTGATATATCCTATGTAGCTTATCTGATATAATGACTTAGCACAGCAAAAGTGGTTAATACTGCCACATTCTTGGTTATAGAAAAATTATAGTTATAACATTTTTTTTAAAAATTGTACCCTTTTTTCCATTACTGCTTATACAGTTTCAAGATTAGTTAGTTGGTGCTTTGAAAGAGCAAGCATTTGAGTTATCTTCAAATTTTAGTTACAGATTTCTTAACAAGATCAATAAAAATGCAGTATTTGGTTTATTAAAAAAATATGGTATTTTGGTCTGTGGCTTCTTACTAAAGGTCTTTTTTTTTTTCCTGTTTACACATCTGTTGTTTGTAGTTGTACTAGCTTCTATTTAAAATCCCCATTCTTTTTCAACTGGATTTATTGTTTGAAAACTTTTTCCCTCTCGATGTTAACAGGTCGCTCCCTATAATACTTTTTACTCCCAATTGGAGGAGCATATGAGTGACGTTGGCATTGTGCCCACGATAAACCGATGGGACGAACCTCTAGCATTGGGCATGGTTGATCACCATGATTCATTATCTCATCCAGCTGGTGTCTCTGATGTTCAAGCTGAGTCGGCTACACGAGCAGACCCTGATCAATTCACTAATTTTGTGGTATGGATGTTATTCGTTATTCCTGACTTAGAGAAAGATTTTTTTTAAAACACTTACATTTAATGGAAATCTGTTCACTATGGCCTGGTGTCTTGTTTGTTTTGTAAATTTTTGGGCATGATGAATGTTCATGGTTCATATTTCTTTATTCTTTATTTAGTCATAAGCTTTGTTTTTTGTCGCTATTGTTGACATACAGTTTATCCCTATTGTTGGCATACAGATTCCAAGCTGGCTTGGAGGAGAGTCCACGGGGTCTACAAAAGAAAACCCCTTCACATTACCAGATGCTTATATGGCATCTCAGCATAAAAATGTATGTATGATGTTAGTTAATTGATATATTAATGATTGGGTTTCAAAATTTTTGGCAATCAAACTTTAAAAGCTTTACATTTTAATGAAATCATATGTTCTATGCAGCAAAAAAATTTAGGGGAGATAAGGCAACTCTTACAAGAAGCACCTTTAGAAGAAAGTCGTAAGCGAGAATTGTCATCTGCGCTCCATGTGTACTTCAAGGATTGGTTATATGGTAACTGGCGATTTATTTTTATTGCCTTTTATTCTAACATATTTGTCTTTCACCTCTACATGGAACACTCTGTCTTCCAATTTAGCAATTTTTTTATGTCCTTGAAGTTAAAACGACTAACTCTATTCCAGGCTTATGATTTCTATGGCAAGTTCTTTTGTGGTGATATCTCTGATAACTTTTAGTGTGGAACCTCCTACAATATTGACAGCTGAATTTTTTGAGTTTCATTCAACAATCATGCATTGACAATTGGGCAATGGGCAGGGGTACCACAGAATTTTCCTTTTTTTTAATTGATATATGGCACTGGCCTTTTGGTGTGTTTTACGGTGTTTTGGATGACATTGTTTAACGTCACACTGAAGTCTAGATCTCTGAAGTTTTAATCAAGCACATATAATATTTTATATTTAATTAGCCACATGATTGAGTATTATTCACGGTCAATGGTCCATTATTTATTATGTAACATGTGGCTTTTGATGGATTTAATTTTCCTCTGCGCGAAGGAATACCTGCATCCTGTTATGCAGATTGAGCGAGAATCACCTTGCTCATTCCTCTGATTTAAGCATACATACATTCATGTTTATAGCATAGGTGAACATGGGTTTCAGTTTTTTTATACCGAATATTTTCTCAATGCTATCTGCTGATGGGAGATAGTTTAAGGGAGGTTTGATAAATGTTATTGCTTAGGGAAAACCTAAATTTGTCTCTATTAGAAGGCAATTGAAAAGCTGTATATTATGAAAGAAGTGTGGTATACAGCTGGCTGCTCTAATTATTGCGAAGAGGAAGCAGATAATGCTAATAATTTGTTTTCTGTTGACAGCTTCCGGAAACATTCGTCAGCTTTATTGTCTACAAGGCGATTGATCTTTGTCGGATGATACAATGGCACAGTTAATGACTGTACAGGACCCGAAGTTTCTGGTTTCCTTTTTGAACTTCCTCTTCAATTCCCCTTGCCAAATCTATTGGCCCCATAGATAGCTGAGATCAGATGACGTGAATTAGAGTGCCCACCTATTTATGCCGCGACAGCACCGGTGCACAGAATCGAATGAATACAGTTGCTAATCTGATTGTAATATTTTTTTGTTTGTGAAAATAATTACTGTAATATTTTGTTAGCCTAAATTAATGGGCCTTTGGGAAAAATTCCAGCCAAGATCCAGTATACTATTTGTCTTCCAACTTCGAGTTCATTTAATTCAACTTTCCGGGAAATTTTTGGGGTCTATATGAATTCGCAATGTCTGATTCACAAGTAATGAGTGAGGTTATGTTGTTGATCAAGTAGCCGCGGGGGGGGGGGGGGGGGGGAATGGATTGAAGACAGCTATAGGACAATGATGACTTAATGTATGTTCGGAATGACGTTTATTTTATCTGGGGACGCATGTCCTGCTCAACACTCCGAAGTAGTATTAGCTGCAAATGCCGGTAACAGAGTCACCGATGCCAATCCAAACAAACAAATCTCTATATTTCAAAACTTCATATGCGGTCATTTTCTTCCCATAGATATTAGTAGTGTTCGTGGTGACCAATATTTCCAATTAAGCTTGGGGGGGGGGGGGGAAGATATTAATGCTGATTAGGATTTGCGTAATACTGGGATCAAAGTGGCAGCTTGGTAATCGTTGATTTATGATGTTGAAATGTTTCTTGCACAAGCTGTTGGGGTTAAATACAATGGCTAAGGTTGAACCCATATTGTTATCGCTGTTAATTTATTTTAATAGATGAGATGGAATTACCAATTAAATAGTTAGTATGATAATATTTTACTATTAAAGTTCATGATAGTGTGTTTTGGTAGAATATTTGATTACACTACAAATGAGAATAAAAGATTTAAATCATGTAACTATATATACATGGTTAAGACTTAAGATTATAAATTACTGATTACATTGTCATTTTAAATAGCTATATGTATTTTTTTAATTTTGATTATTAAATAAGATTTAACATTGATTGTTCTTATTTTTTATTGCAATCAAGTGTTCTTGCAAGATATACTAGCTCCTGATAGAAACTATAAGAATGAAATTTTTTTACATGTTTAATTTATTTATTTTTTATGAGATCATTGAAAATAAGATATCAATTATATATATATATATATATATATATAATGATTTTTATTGAATAAAAATTAATAGATCTTCATAAATAATAAATATGAAAATATAGCCATCGGAATGATTTAATTGAAAATTTTGTTATCAATATTATTTTTAAACTATCAATAAAGAGTTTTTATAGTAAATCTCATGATTCTCATTGCTCTTATTTTCTTATAAAGATAGCTTTTCCACTATATACATTTCGAAATTTAAATTTGTATGACTTATTCAAATCTTTTCAGTAAAAGTTCCAACCAAGTATTCATGAGTTTTTTTATTACTTTAATATATTTTAGATAAAAAATTATTTTATCCCATTGTTTGTGTCGTAAATAATATAAATTATATATATATATATATATATATATATATATATATATATATATATATATATATATATATATATATATATATATATATATATATATATATATATATATATATATATATATATATTGTATGATTGTTGGATCTGTGTTTCTATTATTGAGAATTAACATATCTACACATGGACATACTTGCTTTAATGTCATTTTGATTGCTTGGATTTGTTTACTGTGTTACGCCTATATATGTATATATGTATATACATGCTCTAATGATGTATATATGTTTGAACTTGCATGTCGTTCTATATCTATGTGTATGTATATGCTCATTGATTTTGTAGGACTAAGATAGGAATAAGTTGTTAGATTCTACTGTGTTTGACTTTGAAAAGTATGTTTACCCCCTCTATTGTCTTTGTGTGCGCATTTGAGCATTTGAGCAGGAGTAGTTTGTACCTTTATCTCATTGTACTTTCTCTTCTATTGCGTATTTGGATGACAAGATTGGAAATAAAGTACGAACTATGTACTTTTCAAACTTATTTCAAAGTTCAAACCAATAAATATACATTTTACTTAATAATAATAATGTATGACTCATTATTTTTATTATTTACTACATAATTACATTTAGTGTGAACTCAAATGTATTATGTTATTATGTTTACTTCTAAATTACATTATTTTACTTTGTATTTAAACTAGTCTAATGCTTCCATATTTTAAATAAGAAAATATCTAAGTTATAATTTTTTATTAGCCCTTATCATATTGTAAAATAAAATTTAAATTCATGATTTAAGCTCACATGTTAATATTATAGATTCTTATTTGCAGAAAGAAAATTTTATAAATAATTTTTCACTCATCTTCAGCTAAGACAATGCTACATGTTTAATTGATTAAATGTATAAATTTTTACTTAGCATAAGTGTCACATGTCACATGTAAATTCTTTTCTTTTTTACAAACTCTTGATTGAGAATGTAAATCCTGAAAATACTATATGTAAAAATTACTTGTATTTTTAAATCTAAGAAAGTCAACAAAAGAATACTTAAAAATTCATTGGAATGTCTATTAGTGTTAAAAAGATAAACGTAACCTAAAATTTATGATAAACTAATATATATCATGATATTCATTTTCCTTTAAATTTTAATTGCTAACAGATTGTTAAATTTTCAAAATGATTCCTTTCATATAAAAAAAATTAGTTAAAAAAATATAAAATTCTACAAGGAACGTTTGAAACATCTATTTCAAATCAAAAGTTAACACTTTGAAAAATATTTTTTATCAGCACTTTAAAAAGTTTTCTTAAAAAAAATTCTAAATATAAAAAATAATAATAAATCAAAACTTAATTCAACTTTCCTTTGATGTTTTGAACAATTTTTTAAATTCCACTCTATCCTATTTTAAATAATTTAATTTGTAAAATCTATTATCAGTTTACTCATTTCATTTTATCTATTTCCATTCATTCAAGGCTTTCAAGCTAACCTTAAAAATGAGAAATGTAAAGATAAAAGTTCATGATTATAAGAAACTAAAAAATAATAATTAAAATTGTAATAAAATTCAATAGTTATACTTTTTCATTAAATACACTCATTATAGAGAATTCAAATTCAAATGTGTTAACAAAGTCATTCAATTAGTTAGATGTAACAATTTAATTATTATAAAAGTGCTAGTTACTAGGATAATAAGATGAATAATTTTTGTCCTAACATATTCATAACTCTCATTACAAAATCTGTTAGACATGAAGCACACATAAAGCATCATATCTTAAGCATTAGAATCAGACTATGAATCCTAGTACACCTTTTTTGTAGTACAACAAACCAGAAAAAAAGGCTATCTTCAAAGCAAAACTACTCCAGCAAAGAAAGGCAATCTAGAGGGTTCTGCCATCCAGTACAAGGAATATCGCTCAATATATTGTCCTAGTAACGTATATTTGAAATAAATGGTATCTTAAACATTGGAAATGGGCATATACCATGCTTAATGGAGAATACTACCAGCGGTGTAAACAAATTGTTTTGATTATAAGCCATATACTGACATTTCTAACTCTTCATCACTTTATTCACATTTCATGTTCATATGTTCCTCAATTCTAATCTTAAATTCCTTAATTATGCTACATGCATGATGAGTGGATAAGAACAAAATCAAGAAAGACTATTATTAATGGAAATTTTCGGCTTAGCCTGTAGGGGCCATTTGGAATAGCTTCTCTGCTTGCTCAGGGAAGAAGGTAATGAATAAATATGCACCTGAAAATTTTATTTCAAAAATAAATAAATAAATAAATACAAGCATCAAGAAATAGTAATAAAAAGAGACGAAAAAACTTACAAACAAGAACAGTTCCCAACACAGTTGAAATTTTTCCTTGGATTGTCACCAAACCAGCTTTGCCAGCATTTTCCAACTCTGTGGAGCCAACAGAATCAAATGTCCCTACAGAATAGAAATACTTTAATTTCTTATCCTAAAAGAAAAGTTTAATTTTAAAAATAAGTCAATGAATTGCTAAACCTGGTTTTGCAGTTTGAAGGCCAGATGTTATGCATGCTATATTTAAGAAACCAGCTTCCTCTAACTTATTTGCTGCTGCAGCAGACCTTGACAAGAGGAGAAAGAAAATCTCAAATTCTTAGATTAGGCTATTAAAACTCAATTCAAGTCATACAAATTTATAGGAATGGATGCATCTTTTTTGTCCCCATTGTGAGACATATTGAAGTATTTGAAGCGATGACTAACATAGTTTGCTAAACTCAATCTAACACTTAAAAATTTATGCAGAACACTATGTTGATTCAGAAGGGATTTAGCAGCTCTATTCACTCTTGTTAACGGTAGACTATAACTAAAAGTCACTGACTATAAAATCTCACATGCTTGTCCTTATTACTAAATTATTCAGGTAACTTTTTCAAGTCTCAGAAATAGAATAGGAAAATTCAAAATCACTGTGGGGCTGAAATTGATGATGTCTGCTATTACTTATGTCAAACTCACTTTCCTTACAAGGTCAATTTCAGCAAATAATTTTCAGGTGGTTTTGCAATGTAAAATGTATATCATTACTCATTACATACAAAGTTTGATATAGTCTTCTTATTAAAGATGAAAGAACCTTTATCTTCCTTACTGCACATAAAAGTACATCTTGGATCAAGGTTTTATTCACATAAGCGAGGCATCTCATTCAACTTGAAAATATCAGAGTTCCCATACACTCACTGTCAGAAATAGTTATGGTGGCTCTCTTTGTCAAAAACCAAATCATCCAAAAAGTTAAGCTATTTGGAAAAAGGCCAACAAATGATTTGGGTAGGAAAGCTTTCTGCCACCATGACCATGGAGAATTGGGTATAATTAACAATCAAATTGGTTAGGAAATCATAAACTAACCTCAGTCCTTCCTGGCATACAACCAAGAGTTTACTTTCAGGCGGAAATTGGCTCTTAACAGACTGTACAAAATCAGGATTTGGCTTAGTGAAAGGTAGCCCAAAGAACAACCCAGAAAAATTATTGTGCAGAGTCCTTTTTATAATTGTACCTGCAGAAAATGAATGTGATGAAGCAATAAAATCAAAGCATAAAATAAAAGATGTACACTAAAAATATTTTAGAAGGAGAAATTCCACACCAGGATCATTGTCTTTGTTTTCAACAAAAAGAGGCACATGATAACATGATTTTATACGAGCTCGCTCAAACTGAGTTTTGTCCCGCACATCAAGAACTGTATATCCATCCACTTCAACAAGTTCCTTAGCCTTTTCAGCGTTTACATACTCCACTTCTGCTTTTATAGTCAATCTTCTCCTTCCAGGTAGTTTCCCTGGCACGGCCCTTGCACTGTGAGTTTTTAATACCAACCAACATGTCCCTAAGTTGCTGTAAACACAACCTTAATCCCTCACAATCATGTCCACATAGATTGTCAAACATTAATTAGCTTTCCCTTCATTGTTTTCATGAACATGTTAAGATAGAATATAGAGTTGCTTGTTTTTGAATTTATTATGCTATCATTATAACCAATTTGACAAGTTAAATTAAAATCAAAGTATGAGATGAATTACCTGGAGGAGGAGAGACAGGAGGTGTAGAAACCAGTTCCTGCCATTGTATTAAATTTTATGTGTGTCATATTCTTATCTCTGTGAACTAAGTTAGGCTTTCAAAGGGGCACTTGTTAAATTTGGTGGGCCATGAAATTTGGGATCAGCAATGGTTTTCTGCCACGTGGCAATTGCATATGATCCAAGGGATATATGCTTCTCTAATCTCAAGCCTTCGACCCTCTATTCTATTACCTCTTCACGTGTAACCACTATGTCCTTGCTGGGGTAGGCAAACAGTAACAGCTGTCTAGCTGGACAAGTTTAATATTTAATACTTCAATTTAGAAAATGTATTTTTTAAATCTAATTTTTTTTTCTAAATAAGCTTAAGCAAGTAGTAATAAGAACTATGATATTCATTCTAAAATGGGATTATATTGAACGTTAGGAAAAGAAAAATAAAAAATATAATATCTAAAATGATAAAAAAATATGTTAGGATGTAAATATAGTTAAAATGTATATTTATTATTTTTTTAATTATAATATAGCGGGGGAAAGAAGTCACCCAACCATTACTTTTAGGCATAGTACAAGATAACTAGGCTAATAAACTTTACATACTAGGGTTATAAATATACGCGTGATGTACCAGAAGCAAATAAACATGTAAGAGCAACACGACACATGGACAGCAATAACACAAAATCAGCATATGGTTTTATTGAGTTTAACTTTTATCCACAAAGGCGCGTCAATATATTAGTGTATAATACAGTAAAACAATTGCTAATCGTGTTAAATTTGATTCATTATTATTATTATTATTATTAAAAAATATATTAAACCATTCTCCAATTATTTTTATATAATAAAAACAATAAAAAAATCCAATTCAAATTCCTACATACGCCCTCGTGTATTATACTGGATCTCCGAGTCAAGATTTAGTTGAAAAAGTTTTTTTTTTTATAAAGATTTAATAATAAATGATGAAAATAACAAATTCATGTTTTTATCATTGTTTATTTACATATTTGAAAGTAAGTAAAGTAAAAATAAAATAATACTTTTATAATTATTTATAAAAAAATTAAAATATTAAAAATTAAAATAAAAATAAATTCTTATTTCTTAAGCTGATTCTAACAATTTACGCATAAAACTGACTTGTAATGTCAATAAGTTTATAGTTTAGTTTAAATTTAGAATATTTTATAAATTCTCACAATATTTTGTCATTAGATTAACCTTAATCAACATTAATGACTTACTGATATCTTAATTTGATTCCATGCTAATCATTCTTTTTTTTTTCTTCTCCGCTTTTTTCCTTTATCCGCATTGACCCCCAACTTGTTCTTAGTAGGCGTAATAAAAAAAATTTTAAAAAATTGTAAGTTCATGGACATATGCCCTCTTAAAAAAAAAGAAAGAAAATTAATACACTTAACTCTAATGACTTCTTTTCAAGAGAAACGTCTTAAACATCAAACAACTTATAATCACCTCTTCCCGGAGAAAAAGGAATCAGAGAGACTCCCCAATACTAGGCATTTTAGTTCATTGATTAAGCCGGAAGCTAAACCTTAAATATACTTGCTTATTTAAAAAAAAAAAAAAAACCGTTAAATACATTCCTCTCCTGAAGAGATGTTCTTAGCATAAAAGTTCTTCACCTGCGTAAATGGAATTATGAGAGAATTTGTACAATGATTCAGCTCGAGGTCTCACCTCCAAGCCATTTTCATTATTTCCTATCTTGAATGGTAAAAAGGAGGAATCAAGTTACCATAACGTTGGGTCCAGTACCAGTATACCATTAAGATTATCATTCATGATTCAAATTGTATTGAGAATCTCGAAGAAGCCCTACTAGATGTCTCAGTTTCTTGGTTTTCATCGCTTCATCCGAGGAAGAACGTCGACTATTAGGCAATTTATGGTTATTGAGGACTAACATGCAATTTAGATAAACACAATTGCTCATTTATTAGAATTTAACGAGTTCAGCTCCAGCAACTTACAAAAGAAACAAATTGGAAAGACAGCCGAGTATGTAATTCCAACTCAAAACAAACAACTGACTCAACAAAGAGTGATCCACTCTTTCCTATCAACTTAAAATGTCTTCGGTCATATAGGAGCATAAATTAATAGTTATGCATCAGTACTGTTTCTTTTCTTTGTGGTGTATGCGGCGTACTCCTTCCCAGTGTCATGTTTTATTGTCTGACCACCGAAATCAAGAAATGCGGATGTGAATGCCAACGCTGACCCAGCAGAAATTGCAGTTGACATGCTCCTTCCTATAACAGAATGAACAGCACATAAAGCTTAATTAAAAAAAGAAGCTGATCCAGGATACCTTATTTAGATTATAAAGTATGTAATCCTGATTTGGTAATTCATATGAGATCCAGCAAGGTAACTTAACATACTTCTTAGGAAGGTTATAAAGGGTTGAACACCATCCTCACGAAGCACGTTTAAATTAGAGCCAATGTGGCTGACAAGTGAGAAATGCAAAATAGACGCAAATCATGGGTATTCCATGTACAAAATGGTTAACCAGGATCAAACTTTAGATGATCCCCCTATACATCCAAGACAAATGGAGAGACTCAAAAAAAACTTTAAAGTTTGCAGTACAAGTCAATAGTGCTGACAGGAAACTGATAAATATTAGGGTAGGCTTAGGATGGTCAATGGTGGATGTTGAAGTGAAAGGGAAATGAGGTCGGAGATAATTTTTTCATCTCATGTAAATATTTTCTAATTTAAGAAAAATTTAGAATGAAAGGAATAAAATAATAAATTCTCATAAAACACTAAAATCATCCTTTTTTCATTTTTATATACCATAAAACTCTATTAATACAAAAATGAAAACTTCACCATGATTTCTTTTTCCCTCCAAAACATTACATGAAAAGTGGAATAAGTAGTCCAACATAAGTAATAAAGAAGTCAGAACTTGAACTAAAGGATTTCCACACAACTTTTTAAGACCAATAACAAGCATTTGAATATATCCTACTTCCTAGTGAGTAAAGGGGACAGAAACCATAAAATATTAGTTACATTATATAATTATTAATAACTGCATACAGTCTCAGTAGCCAAGAACAAATGAAGAGTAGTGGTTAGAATTGTCTAATGTCTATCACTAAGATTGTTCCTTTTAAAAACTTCAGGCACATATTATTGAACTAAATAATTCGATAAGCAAGCAAAACTTAATGCAATAAACCTTTTACACAATATGGCGCTGTGCTGCTTTACATCAATGACAGGAGAAACTCGCACCATGTGTACACAGAACCACAGATAAATACAGAAAAAGCAGAAAAAGTTTAGGGGAAAGCATCCTTGACTGCATAAAATATAGTAAGGCTTAAAACTTATAACAAGAAAAGAAATTAACCACTGAAATTATCATTTTCAATACTTGTATACAACAACAACCAAGCCTTTTCCTACTAGGGGGGATTGGCTAATGAATCAAACGATAGTGTCTGATTATAAATCATATCTATAGACAAATTATTGACCCCTAAATCCTTTTAATTAGTTCACCTATAGTTTTACTTGGTCTCCTCTGCCTCTATTGACTGGACAACCTCCATCTAATCTACTCTCCTTATTAGGGCTTCTGCAGGTCTTCTCTACACATGCCTAAACCACCAAAGATGAGATTCTACCATCTTTTCTATAATAGGAGCTCCCCGAATTTTTTTGCCTAATCCATTCATTTTTAATCTTATCTTGTCTAATATGTCCGCTCATCCAACACAACATTTTCATCTCTGCTAGATTGAATTTATTCTTTTGTTGTTTTTTTATCACCCAATATTCAGTTCCTACTATAACATTAGGCAAAATGAAAAGTGAACCTCTGCAAATTATAACATGTTATAACTTATAACCTATTGAGATCCCACACCAGTTATAAATATGGCCAAAGAAAAGCTTATAAATTATACTTGTAGGCTTTTGACAATCCGCACCTCATGAATTAGCTTTTAGTCTCAACCCAAATTTAAGATAACCTTCTAATTCCTAACAAAAAATAATTTCATGCTATCACCAACCAATGAACCATGTACAATTGAATGAAAGCATCCCAGAAAATATAACTCAGCCTCTTTTTTGGGACAAAAAGCCTACAAGTACAAGGATCCCTGAGTGACAGCAAAAAAAAGACACAAAACGACAAAACCAACAAGCTTTCTATGACAACCTAAAATGACATAAGACTGACAAAAGCGGCATTAAAGAAAGTATTGGCTGCAGATTTCTCTCTTTCCATACACAGAAATATACATACACAACCACAATAAGATCAATTCTAGCAAGCCAGGGAAGATGCCAAGATAGATTGGCTTCCTTGTTCATGTGATGCTTCACAGTTACCACGTCTAATTTCCATTACACTATCATAGGAGAAAATATCCATAGTAAATATTGAATTTTTCTCACCATCATCAACATCAAATCAATAGCTCAATAACAGTAACAAGATTTCAGAATCTAGACATTGAAATATTCAAATTCTCAAACATAAACATATATTAGAGGAAAGGGCTTACCTCTGTAACCCAGAATAGTTGCACCAGCAACAAACCCACCAACAGCTCCATTGACTAAATCCCTCTTCATCCTATAGTTCTGCACCAACTGCTCCACACCTATATAGACTCCTCCTATGGCAGCAAAGGTCAAACCATAGTTGCCCATCATCCTGAAAGTTCTTAACAGTCCTGGAAGGGCAACATTTCTCTCAACACGAGGGACATCATACCAGGTGGCAACTACAGTTCCCCAGATAGTACCAGCAACTAAACCAGTTGTTGCACCCTTAATAGTTTTCATGATTGATGAATCCTCATCCTCCAAGTACCTAAGTTCTGCAGGGTCCATGATTTTCTCTGCACACCAACAAAATACTACCAAATGAACAAAAAAGTTAGATCTTTGACCAATGATCAAATACTACTATTCATGAATCACATCAGAAGATAAAGTTATGACTACAAGCAATTACCTCTCAAATAGAACAGGGAAAACAGATTTTACCTCTACTAACTAGAACATTTTGAAGGGAATCCATTGCAAATAAACGATAATCATAACGCTTAGTCACCACGCTTTTAGAACACACGCACGCACATTATCACTGTGGACTTACTGGTGATAAATTTCAAGAGCACCTTATTGAACATTATTTCATTGATAAAAAAAAACTCGAAGGGATAATTAGCGGTTGCTCGAAACAATGGTGGTTTTAAAAACAAGTGGAGAAAACGCCGAAACAATTCTACTGTAAGACCCGATGACAATGGATCCAAAAAGAAATGAACTCCAAGCCGGAGAATAAAATAAGGCCAATTAGAAAAACAATGAAGAATCGGCAGCAAAGAACGAATCATAGATACAAATATAAATTCAGATCGAGGACCATTGTTTGAAACATGCGCTACTTAAAAGGAAATCAGACTAAAAACCCTAAAAGGATGCTTAAACAAGGTAGGGATGGATGAGTTTTAGAGAAGAGAATTGACGATGCACAATTGCGATGTTGAAGAAGAAGAAGAAGAAGAAGAAGAAGAAGAATAGAAAGGGTTGGTACCTGTAAGAAATTGAGAAGAGAACGAGGTTGGGGTAACGGAGGTAGCTACTCGTTAGTGTAAACTGTGAATACCCTCGGCTCAGCGTGGCGACTTACTTTGCCCACACTACTCCCAGTCCTAGTCACCCGCTCTCAGCAACTATTTATTTATTTGAGTAACATTTATCATATCTTTTATTTCTTTTAATTTTACATAACATTGTTGGCTTTTTAATAAAAAAATATTTTAACCTATTTATTAAAATATAAATTTTTATATGATAAATTATTTTTATAATTTTAAAAAAATACCTACAGGATAAGATTGACTTAAAAAAAATAACAAAGTTAATCTACCGGTTGGATGAGGAAAGATTAAAAAAAATTTTAAAATAATGTTCAACATTTAAACGATACCATTCTGTGGAAAAAATCTAAATGTGTCCACTAGATACAGGACCATTTTAAAAAAATTAAGTTATAACTAATATTAATATTAATGGGTAAATCTTTCTGAAATAATATTAAAATAAAACGAAAGTTGAATTACAATTTTTAAATAATGAAAAATATAATTTGTCACATGATAAAAATAAAAAATCTGGTAAATAGTTTTATTTCAACTCTACTTACTAAATAATTTAGATAAATGCATTTTTTTAGTGAAAATGCCGAGATTGTTTACATATACTCGCATCCAATGACAGCCCAAAAATATTTAGTTCCAAAGGTAAATTCATATATATAAATTAGTGAGAACAATGCAAATACAGATATAATACAAAGAAAAACAACTTTTGTGGGGCGATTGTTCCCAAAACAATGTGAATGGGTCTGCGATCGCACCTTTTCTCAAAGTATAATAACAAATTATTACATTAACCTTCTTAAAATATATTTAAAAATATAATTCAATTTTTTTTAAAAAAAATAAGTATATATAATCAATCACGAGTATAATTATATATTCACTTTAATTTAATATATTTTAATAATAAAAATTAATCTATCGATTCATTTAAAGTTAAATAAATTTTATTTTAATGGGTTTAAACAAAATGATATGGATTTAATTTTTTGTTTTTCTAAAGTTTAAATTTAAAATAATTACATTGACAACAAAGTAAACTTGAATTCAATATTTTTATAAAAATAAATCAAGCTCAAAGTTAGTACTCGAAGATAAATTGTAATTTGGTAAGACAACCAAAAACAATTTTTTAAATTATGACATGTAATTACCGTAATATATTTTGTTTTTTTGTAAAGTGATACAAAGCGATTTGAATGACTTGTAAAAATAAAACCTAGAAGTTATTGCTTTAAGTGTTTGTATTGTTTTAATTAATTTTTTTTTACTTCAATAATTTATGTGAATATAATACAGACGTATAATACTAAAAATAATGCTAATTATATTAATAATATAAATAATAATAATAATAATATAGTTGTAATTAGTAATGATTAAAAATGTTAATTATAATGATCATAATAAGAAATTAACAGAGCATACTTATAATAATAATTGATAAGATGATAATACGATAATTAATAAAAAAATACTATATATAATGAGCAGATGATTATAATAAAAATAATAATATTAAAATGATAATATGTAATAATTGAAGAGGTGATAAAATATAATTTGATGGTAATAATAATGAGAATAAAAAAAATACATTTATATGCTTTTTAGAATAAATGATTTAAATATTTTATTTTTTAACTAAATTAAAACTTTTTAAAAGTAAGATAGATGTTTTAAAATTGTGCTAAAATTAATTTAATTCTATTTTAACCAAAAATATTTTATTTTAAATTTTACATTTAAGAAAACACAGTAATTCCGGACATGCAGAAAGTTACTAAACCTAAATTTTATTCCTTTACAAAATGCTATCGGTTTGTTTTTTATTCCCCTGCTTTCGTATCGCAGGGTGACGATGCTATGGCAAAGCAAGCGAGTTGAGTCTACGCTTTTCGCAGGAGACAAATGCTAGTCATGAAGTAAGCCTGCGTAAACGAATCAAAGCCATGTTCCTCATAGACATGGATATTTACAAGAGAAAAATGTCGAAACAGTAATCAACCTCAAATTTCTAGCTCGTAATGTCACCCAGTAGTACATCAGGCTGATGCATGGCTTATTGCAGGTGAAACCATAAAGCGTGTGTTGGTTGAACGGAAAGACCTCTCTAACGGATCAAGTTCAGTGCCATCAGCTACACTGCTCTTTGCAATGTCGAACTTTCGGGATAAAGATACAAGAGACTCCACAACTTCGGACATTGGAGGACGTAGTTGTCTTACAGGCTGTTGTGAAAAGACCCACAGATTTCACGCATAGAGCAAAATGGAAACACGCAACCATTAAGGAAATTCAACTACTTAACGAATTCACGTTTTGTTAAAGTTAGTTAATTTATTTTATGAGGATACGTTTAAATTCTCCAACCCTAAAATTGGTCAATTTATTTGATAATATTATGTTCATTTAATATTATTAATTAATCTCATTATCAATAATTTTGATTTAGGTTTTTAATAACTTTAATTATTGAAAATGATTAAAATTTATAAAATATGTTATTAAAAAATCACTAAAACCTTCTAAAAATGTGTTATAAAGAAGACGAGGCGAGTAACATTTAGGTGCTAATACCTGTATACAGAGGAAGACGATATCAGCATAACAAGAAAGAGCCTTGGATGAAAATGTTCTTTTCATACTGGGATCCACCATCTGTTCCAAACTCACTCTATCACGAAGCCTGGGTGAAGCCCAATTCGCCAGATTTTGCTCCTCCCTCGGCTTGGCTCTGTGTAGAAAGGAAATTGAAAAGGACATTTGTGCTGATGCATGAACGGAAAGATAAACAAAAAGAACGCCGCAAGATGGATGAAAAACATACCTATCAAAAGATTTCCTTCCTGTTAACAGCTCCAGAAGCAATACCCCAAAGGCAAAAACGTCTCTCTTTCTGCTGCTGGTTCCTGGTTGGCCATGGTCTTCTGCAACGTAGCCACTCTCTTCAACAATAATCTCAATAGCCTGTTTCTAACAGTCACCAAAGTGATCAGTGAACCTATGCTAGCAATTGGGCATACGTAGGAAGATTATTACCAAGCTTATGATTCACTTTGCAACAGCTGGTTCATAAAATTTAAGCAGCTTTCAGATACTATAACTTATAAGTAGTAAAAGTGCCATCCTTATTCCTGAAAAAATTACAGTAACTGTGGAACGAGAAAAAGAACGCATCCCCTTATTTTCAAACTTTACTGGAACATTCGCTGTTTATTTGGTTTGAAGTTTGAAAAAGAACGTGTTCTGCGAGAACTTAAAACCACCCAGAAGATTAAGGCAGCTGTGAGCATTGGCAAATGTAACTGTTATCTATCTATTAGTTTGCAGAATTATTGTTCAATATTGGGAATAATTTCAGTGACTAGAACCTTAGCAGCGACTTACCGGAAGTGGTCTCAAAATAGCCAAGCTACAGTCACAAACATGAGGCATCAAATTTTCATCCAGTAGAACATTGGCAGACTTCAAGTTGCCGTGGGCCACAGGAGGACAGAACGTTGAGTGCAAATAGCTGGAAACATTTGTGTGAGGTTTAAGAGTTGAGACATAACGGCCACAAGCTTAGTACTGTGAACCTACTTTCAGAGTACTTAAATTTTGGGTGGCAATATGGAACTTACTCCAGAGCCTGAGCAACAGCTAGAGCAATCCGAAGACGGTGGACCCACGACAGAGGTTTGTATGTCTCGCTGTGAAGAGCATTGTTTAGAGTTAAATTTCCAACGTAATCATAAACAAGAAGATGCTTTCCACGCTCCAAACAGTAACCATTGAGTGCTACGATGTTGGGGTGCTTCAGTCGCGAAACCGTGCAAATGACATCCAAGAACTTTTCCTCTTCCATGAAAGACAGGCCCCCGATGTTTATATTCTTCACGGCCAAAATCTTCAACAAATAAATGTTATATAATTTAAAAGCAACACTTTGAAACCTGAAGGTGATAAAAAGAGGATTAGTATTTTAAAGATAGCTTAAAATTGTACTTTTCCATCCGGAAATTCAGCTCTATAAACAGCGCCAAGAGATCCCTCTCCCAGAAGGTTGCCTTCACTGAAGCAGTTAGTAGCCAACTGAAGCTCCGCTACTGTATAAATTTTCGTCCTTCCAGCTGATCTGCCTCTTTTCGAAAAACTTCTTCTTGATAGTTCCTCGATATTGTTATGGTTCAGGTGAGGCAATTGCATTGGACCCAAAAGGGATACAGAATTGGAAGGGGGGATTTGTGGTCTCTCATCTATTGCAGGCGAGACCTCTATCACCAGAGGGGGAAAATATAAGCATGATTAACCTTTGAAATGAATTCATAGAAATACTAAATGGAATGGCATACTGACCCAGAGGTAGCAAATATATTACGTACAAGAAATGAATTTTCGATGAAGTATTAAAATTTTCTTGTATTATTTGTTCTAGATTTTCTTAAGGTGCCCTCAGTTTGCAACCATGACAAATGGGGTATATGAGTCATCAGAGTGCTCGCAGTCCATATGCATTTCTGCATGAATTACCTATGATTGTGCTGGTTGGATGAGAATGCAGGGAGCCATGGTTGCTTTCCGAGCTATTCAAATTCCGGCTCTGTGCACGCAGTTTATTCAAACTGATTGCAACAAAGAGTGCCACACCTGTGGCCATTAGTGTTCCTCCACCAACCATAAATGCTATTCCTCCCGGACCTATATGTTTCTTCTTGCGCTCACTTACTGTGGTACTGGGAGGAGATTCACTTACTCTGGGAGGAGCATAATTTTTTATGGCATTTGCCTGAGTTGTGGGTGGGCTACTAGTGTTATGCTCAACTGATACAGTGTCCAGAGGAAAAGTCCAGGGAGGAGAGTTGTCCGCTGTATGGAATATATTCCCTCCAATCCTATTTGACGGTATAGAGGGTGGTTATTCGATGCATGTGTTTATTATTTCATTTGATGCAAGAAACTAAAGGTGATCAAACTGGTAATACTTTTCACTAACCATAAATTCGATATGGATTGAAAATGCTGTGGAAGAATGCCACTGAACAGATTATCTTGGATGTTCCTGTCAATATGGACAAATGATCAAGGAATAGAACTGAAAATATACATCGGGAAAATGTTTATGATAACCCTACAAATCTGTTAGCGGAAGTTCAGCCAGGTAAACGACTGATCCAGTGAATCTGTTATTCTGCAGGAACCTGCAAATAAGCACCACTCTACAGGTCAAACAAACAGACCCTAAAAAAGAAAAGTTCTACCTTTGAGTATATGATGAAACATATATCAAATTTTGAAAAATAAATAAATAAGGCATCATGTAGAAGAAACTTACAATCTAGCAAGGTTTCTTAAGGAACCAAACGAACGAGGTAGATCTCCTGAGAAATTATTGTATGAAAGGTCCCTAAAGAAAATGAAATCATCCTTTGTGACGTTTCATAATCCATACAACGAAATTTGAACAAAGAGAAATGCTAACAACATATTTTTTTATTATTAGATGGATTTATGGGAGTCATACTCCCTATTTAGCAGGTCCCGCTTCCTATTTAAAGATCCAAAATGAGTTTCTCCTCATAATTTCTCTTCGAACAATTGTGTTGCTAAACATTTCTCTTTAAACAAAAGAATCAAAGTGTTTGCATGCTGTCTCACTTTCTCAACTCAATCAGATCAATTTTCATTATATATTCCTTAAAAATTCATTATATAGGATTATCACATCGCTTGACTTTTGTTAACCTAATAAAATACTTTATACTTTAATATGCAGCAGCCTTTCTATGGCGCTTCTCATGCATCGTATGTCTTCATCAAATAGAAGGCAGTAAAGAGTAGAGAAACAGCTATTTTTATGTTGGTTTGTTTAATTTAATTTTGGTTTCAATGATTTACTTTTATTTATTTTATTTTATTTTATATAGTTATGGTGTTACATATACCATTTCATCCAATCACGAATATTTAAAAATGGGGAAGGTTCGTTCTCACATATGTTCAATTTTGAAGTACCTAATTTTGTACTAGTTGAACCGCATATTCATTTTATATATTATCCAAAGGCAAAGCAAAAGACGGAGGAGAAAAACATACATTTCTTTGAGATTATCTAAGCCAGTAAATACATCACCAATGGGTCCATTTAAGAAATTGTGGCTTAAATTCCTGCAAGACAAGACACTAATGATGATTTCACTGCCATCAGTAAAGCTCAATCACTATACCATGCTTCAGAGATGAGAAAATATAAAGAAATAAACTTTTAATTGATTTCTGGTTATTTTGCATTATCATCTCTATCAAGCTTGGTCTGAAATTAACAATAATCTAGCAAGTAAACTGGTATTCTTGTCCCTAGAAATATACTCAATTTAGTCCCCAATTTAATTTGTGTAGTATTCAGAACTTAATCATTCAAATCCGTTTCATGATACTCCTTTTATTATCTCTGATGAGGAGTAACCTGAAACAAGTTTAAATAATTCGAAGACTGAATCAAACACATAATTAAAATCTGGGAAAAACAGTAACTCACAGAAGCCATAGAATTTTACAATTGCCAATGAGTGGGATATTTTGGTTCTAATTGTTGCAAGAATGCAAACTTTATTTCTGCAATATGGAATGAAAACAACACACTGATATATATATATATATACACACACTTGGAATTAATTCCACGGGCACAAGGAGAGAAGAGCAGCTGACTTACATATGTGTGACACTGGGGGGTAAACCGAATGGTATTTCGCCCACTATGTTATTAGAACTGACATCACTACAGAAACCAGAATATTGAAGTAAATAAACAGAAGCTCTTAACATTAAAAGCCACTGATAAGAACCTAATGCCATGTGAACACTCACAGTTGTTTCAAGTTACGCAGATTATAGAGCAGGCTTCCAAGATACCCAGTAAGGTTTAGTCCTCGAATTTCTCTGCATGTTAACAGAGAGAAGAACTAGCAGTTACTAATAGCAATATGGCCTGTACTATATAAATAGGAAATATAATCAATGAACTTGGATGATTACAGGTGCACAACTGATGACCCAGAACAAGCAATTCCTGTCCAAGACTCCTCACAAGGATCGCTACCATTCCATCCCTTGAGCTCCATTGAGTAGTTCAAGGACCTGTATAGATCCTGCAGAGCTGACACTGTTTATCCAAAAAAAAAGTACAACAAATTTACAGTTTAGTGAAAGAGCAGAAAATTAGTCCACTGTCAAATTAAATTAAAACGGAGCGTAGTTCTAGAATTATAACAAAATCAGATAAATAAATCTAAAAGATGATATCAATAACCAAGCGCAAACCTCAATCACAAGCATGAAACTAAGTTTTAGAACTCATTCAGGTCAGGATCACGGAATTGCAAATCTACATTATCAAATAGAAGTCTATCGCATAGTGTGTTGATTTTCGTAGCAACCAAATGCATGATATGATAATATCTTATCAAAATTTCAACTGTGTTTCTAAGTGGAAAAAGAAAATCTATGACAGTTGAAGTGTGAATAAACAGTTATCTGAGTTACCTTCAGGTGGAGAAGTGAATGCTAGGCTCTGAGAAATTAAAATTGACGAGAAAACAACGAGGTTGAGATGCACATAGAGGAAGTCGCAAACCATTTTCCTGAAAATCGAAACAATCCATCAAGAAACACGTTAGAAATATTATCAATAAATTTTATTTTCGTTTTCCGTTGCTTTCTAAGTTCCCTAATAAACATACAATTTGTTCATGCTCGGAACAGAACTGAACGGAAAAGAAGATTTTAACGGGGAAAAGGAAAAAAAAAAAAAAAAAAAAGGAATCAAGTTGCATTAAGCCGTGATAATGAGATTGGTGCTTTTAACTGTTAATTTTCCCGGGCCCGGGGTGAGTTTCTGGTGAGATTGTAGCTGATTCCGTTGAATAGTAAACTCTTGTGAAGAAGAAGACTCTGTTTGTTATTTTTGGCGCGAAACAAACATTGGGCCTATTAGTCTGATTTAATCCACTGGGCTTTATTGAAACAACTCTACTTCAACCCAATTCGAAGAATTAGCTCTAGGTTTTATAGGAAAAGTGGGGCCATTTATAAATGATTGAGTTGTTGTTTTATGTCAAACCAATTCATAAATTTTAACAAAAAAAAGATATATATATTCATAAATGATATGGATGGGAATTATTGCAGTTCCTATAGTATTTTTGAAGAATCATTTCGAATAAATTTGAAAGTTAAATCATTTATAAGTTGAACAAGTCAAGTTCTTCTATTTGAAATACCAAACAATAATTTCCCACACGAATTATTGAGTTCTTTGGAAGCTTGTTCCCCCAACAAGAAAATTGATAGTAAAAATAGATTATTCAAATATTTCGTAAGGTGTCAGGTGGCAAGCTTCCAATCCTGAAACAGAATGAGTGTTCGGTTTTCATGATTTTTTATTTTTATTTTCAATGAAACTGAAATGATAAAGAATATACGTTTGAGTATTTTTCATTTTCAATTTTAAAAATTACATCCCATGTTTCCAATGATTCTAAAAACAACAAAATGCCATTCAGCAAGTTTCCATCCATCATGATGACATTTTTGAAATTTTCACAGCTTTGGTTAGTTTCAACCCCCCCCCCCCCCACGTTTATTTCATTCAATTCTAAACACCTTTCAGTTTTTCGCCGTTAGAAATAATTAGAAAATAAAGATGATGGTTGTTACTAGGTTGTAAAATTGAGTTATTATAGTATGAAGTCTAGTTATATGAAGGGCCATATAATTAATATTCAGTTTTTAGGAACATAATAAACATGTAATTAATTTATGAGTGTCATCTTTCAAAGAAATTAAAATAGATCACGTGCCATCTCGTCACAAGTCTCGAGTAGCAGTATTTTGGGTCGACTATTAGTGCCACACCCGCAATGATGGCACAATTCCAAGTGGTAGACGATAGACAGAGGTCACCACAGTGCAAATAAAAAGATGGTGCTACGAATCATGATGGCTTGGAATTTCCAGTTCTCTATGGTCGGATTAGGATAAAATGATAGTTCAACCTAGAGAATGATTGCGTTTTAGTTGGTGCATCCCGAGGGTTAGCAGCAGAATAAGGAGAAAAAAAAAATGAGAATGAGGGTGATGGAAAAGAAAAAAATGAAAATAGGGATATCGATACCAATAGTTCTTGTTGAATTAAGAAGGGAGGATAAAGGTTGAACAAAATGTTCTAGAGAGTTCAGAATGAGAAAATGCTTTCCTATTCAAGAAACGTCTTCATAAATCGTGCATAACAGCCTCGTATATAGACAAAAGATTTAGTGAAAACTATTTTCTACGCTACTGTTGACTGTTGAGTACAACTTTCTAAATACTAATTATCTTCACCACTATATACATTTTATCTCATAAATACATTTCTTGAGTACCTTTATTATTATTATTGTTTCCAACCTACCCCAAATGAGTTGCATACAAGAATTCATCTACAAATAAAATTAATTTTTTTAATATTCCAAGAGAAAATAGTCCTCGGCCATTCATTGTTATTTAAATCTTTTTGCACAACTTAATATATATAACACCTTAAGTATTTTGAGTTGTTTTCTAATTAAAATTAAAATTTGACTTAAAAAATCTATGCAATAAAAGTTGATATAAAAGATCAACACTAATTGCTTAGGCAAAATTTTAATCTTAATTAGAGAATTGGAAAAGACTAGACCTAAGTTTTGTCCATAGTTTTGTGACCCTGACAGTGATGGAAAATGGACTGAATTTTGTATAGACAAACACATCCTTCACCGTCCCAACTTGTTGTCCAAACGATTCACACATAAAGCTGCGGAGTGTGCATCACTTTCCATCACTTTGTTTACAGATAGTCAAAGATAATATCAAATGTCTTGGAGGAGGTAGCAAATCACAATGTGGCTATCCTCCCAATCACTAAGAATTCAAAAGATGACACAGCAATAACACAGGACACAAGACAGCAACAAAACAGACTCTCAGATGATTCATCTGGTGCCTGAAAGTTCCACAAACGAAGCAAGTCTACCTACCACCTTGTTTATCAATTTAAACAAATCAAAACAAGCAACAGTATCAATCTGGTGAGTAACCAGGTAGTCACAGGTTTGTGCTACATGTTATTACAAACCTGACAGCAAACAAGAGCATTAAAGCGACCAAGGAGGAGATTCATAGGCCCTGGACTGTTCTAGATCCATATAATGCCTCCGGCCTTGTTGGGACAGATCCAGCTCACCAGGAAGTTGCATACTGAGAGGCTGTTGAATTTGACCAAGACCTAGATCAGGGACAACCTCGTGCGAACAGTTACCAGGATCAACTCCCTTGAAACACCAAGAGGTATTTGGAAGTTGATGGATGGCTGCACCATGTGATGACGCAGCAAGCTGAGTAGTCATGGGTGTCCCGTTGAAATTTATCATGTTATTCAACCCAAGACTTGGTGCTGTGTTTATAGAACCCCATGTTTGACTTGACAGAAGAGAGAGAGCACAGCTTGAGTCTGTGACTCCAGGGTAACTTTCCCCTGGAGGATGTCCAGGACTAGGGAAGCTTGTTCCACCCACTGAACCTTGCAAGAAAATCTCAGATGGTGTCTCTGGGTTGCCCTGCCAGCTAAGTGCAGTGGTTTGATTTCCATGAACTAGATCGGATGATCTAGGAGTTGGAAGTGAGTTTCTCAGACTAAGCTTTGGGCATGAAGCCAGATCCATCAGAAAGTTTCCACCTCTGCCACTATTATCTGTCAATAAAAGTGGCAAACATTTGAGTTTGTTTTACATGCTAGGAAGGGCACAAGCCAAAACTAAATATGCATCCTTATGGAAACATTAAGTAGAGAGACTTGAAATTGATATTTCAGTCATAGTTTCTAACCAAAAGCAGATGAAGAAATTCTCCCATATCGAGAGGTTAAGAGGGAGCTGGGTGGGGGCTTTCTCCGACGCTCGTTATGGCCAGCTAGACGCCTGCGGCAACTTCGTTTTCCTTGATCAAACTCAGGAAGCTGATGAAATCTGGACAAGGCTATGAAAGATGATATTAGCTTTTCCAAAATATAATTGCTAACAATTTATGCCAAAGAGACACAAATGAGTAAAGCATACCCAAGGGCCAAGAGATAAGAAATGTTAAGTTGCCAACAGGATAAGTCTATTGTCTCCTAGCATCACATGCCATGCTGTTACTATAAATTGGATACACTTGAAGTATCTCTAATTTCTCACTAAATGCAGATCTAAATGAGACGGAATTTCTAACTGACTTGATTTAGTCATCATCTAGAAGATTATAGAACAGAGTTAATATGTATAAACCCAAGCAGAAAGGTATTTCTCCATTTGGCATCATAATAATCCTCAAACATTGTTCAAGGAACATCCTCTGGCTCTTGATACTTAGATTCAGCTTTAACATATTAGTAAAATAAGACCAAAAAAATTCAAAAGAGTAATAGCAGTATCTCTAGTGCATGATAGAGGAATAATTTGAAAGAGAAGTCAAGAAGCTGGAATACAGGGATTAAACCGCAACATGGGTTCATTTTGCTATTACAAAAATAAAATGGATGACCTTTTGTTCCACCAATTGCAATATTATCATCTAAAATGCTGAGACAATTGGATTCTAAAAATGTCCATATTAATTATTGCCCTTTTCAGTAATATGTACTTAGCACATTCAGAAGAGTACTGTTTTTCCACTTTCTGATTCTTCCCATTATGGAAAATAACTTTCTCCTTAACTATAAAGACTACAGATCAAAAGTACAACATTTCACCTAGAAAAGCCTTTTCAACCCCGGATGATCCATAAGCCCAAAGGAGACATAAAAGATATCCCAGCTCCACAAAAAATGCTCATAGAAACCATATCACTGATACAAAAACCCTGTTCTCCATATCTTATGGTCAGAAACTTTCCAATTATGATTGCCATCCACCTCCAAAATACAAGATTGTTAGTAATATTTTATCATTGAACACTATCCTAAAATGGTCAGCATCCCCCTAGCACCAATGAGTTGAATTGAAATGGACAGTACATGTGATGAAGCAAGGTCCATAAAACAGAATAGAGATGAATAATCACTTAAGCATGTGACCTGGATTGCATCAACTTAATTCAGCAACACCAAGTGTGAACAAGTGTATTAACTAGTCAACTATACCGTACAAGAATTAACATCAGTTAAGGGGGCAACACATAAGTAGAGGGTGAGCATTGGGATGGAGAACTTATCCATGCAAGGGAATTTACATCAACAATCAGAAAGCATATCTGCTTAAGGTACATTAAATCTCATATTATTAACAATCAGGACCTAATTTATGGATGGCCAGACAATAGCAGGTTTCAGTGACTCTCATACTCTAATTAGCAGAAAACTATCATTAAGATTATAATGCAAGCCTTAAGAACCTTAGGTTCATTCAGATCAACAAGGAATAGCTCTTGTACGAATAATACGCGCCTTCACATGACAAAACAACTTGATTCATAAAATAACATTTAAATACCAGGTTTTATCTTAAGAATGATCATGGGCATATATCTGTTTGATTACTCTATATAATTTCACATGGTTGACTTCTCAGTTCAAGTTTCAATCTCCTCTCTATAGCTTTTTAACATCCTTGATATTTCCAACGGTCCACAATGTCAGGAACAGCATAAATTCATAAAAGCGCCATTTTCATATAGAGCACAAGGCCTCACCAGTCACCATCCCAAATCAGCACAAAAATAACACATAACATAAAAATAAAATATAGACCGTTGTCATCAATAACTTCATGACAGCAACGGCTATATCAAATGTATAATAAATGTGAACCTGCCCCAAAACACCAACAATCAACTGAGTTCCCTCATGTTTATTAGATTATATTTGGAAAATAATCATTTTTTTTTTCAAAAGCTCTCCTGTAATTGATAAAAGGGGGAAAAAAATAAATTATTTCTCCAGGATAAGTTAATCCGAACACACAAAGAGTAATCAGAACACTACAATAGCATATAAATACACATTTGGTGGCCCGTACCCCAGCCCCACAAAACAGCAGAGTTGTTATTTTCAGTTTCGGCCACAACTTGCATACCCACTTCAAGGCTTTTTCCGTACAAACTTGGCTATTATTTTAATAAATACCAAACACACCAGAGGTGCAAGAATCAATTCGCTGAAAAGGGGGGAAATTTCACACGCGTTGTGAGACAATCGTTCAGATAAGCACTTTAAAGCGAAGGTAAGAGGAAAAAGCAAAGTACAAGGAACACAATCAGCCAAATCATAGCTGAACAAAACATCTGCAGAACAGACACAAAGAATCACGCACAAACTCGAACAAAAGCACGGTTAAGGAACTAAAACAACGTTAAAACTATAACTGCACCGACAAAACAGGATAACATATCTCACCAACAAGCCTGCACTACAGACAACCAAAGCCATAAAATAACGGAATAAAATTAAAAAAATAAATAAATAAAGAACACCCTACCCTACCTTATCTTACCTTTCTCATTATAGTAAAAATATTAAAATAGAACAAGAAGCTGGAGAAGAAGAAGAAGAAGAAACAGTTGTATTAATAATGATAATAACGAAAGGAGGGTTGACCTGCTACACTGTTGACAAAACCTTTGTTGGAGGCTAGCAACAATGACAGTAGGGAATTTGGAGTGCATGCCACAGACCTTGTGCCTAGAATAGTAAGCTTTGGCATCACTCAGATCTACTTTACAGCCCTCAACTTGACACCTAGGAGGCTGAGGTGGTTGAACTGAGCTACCTCTTCCCTTCTTTGAAGAAGAAGAAGAAGAAGAAGTAGCAACAGAGGAGGTAGCAGGAGTAGCAAGACCCATATCCTCAAAATAAATTTTTTGGCCGAATTTCAAGCCATTGAGAGACTCAGAAGAAGAGCTAAGTTTGGTGGCAGCGTCTGAACCCATTGGTGGTGAGAGAGGTGTGGTGGCTGGCTAGGGTCAATTATTATTCATTGTGATATCATTGATAAGAGAGAGAGAGAGAGAGAGAGAGAGAGAGAGAGAGAGAGAGAGAGGTAAGGGGTGGTTGTTCAAAGGAGTGGTAGTGGAAGAGTAAAGTGGAAGACAAAAGAGGAGGTGGAACTAAGGGTAGGGAAAAGGAGAGACTTGACGCTGGGCCATAGTGGCAGTGGCCAGTGCAGCGTGTGGTACACTGAGTGAGAAGAGAGAAGTTAGTGTAGTCAGAGAACCAAACACTCCCTTGTCTGTCCAAAACCAAAAATAATGGAGGTAAAGCGCCACACACGAGACATAGATTGTTGTGTTATGCTCTCTCTTCTCTTCCTTTCTTCATCTCACATTTTAACCATTCCCGGCCCTAACAAGTCTAACTGTTGTTTAGTGCAACTTTTTGTGTCCCTGTCACACACTACCTACCTACATAATAAGAAAAGCTATGAACTCAAAATTAACCGAGAAAGGGTTCTATCTTTTACCACAATTGAAACATGCCTATCCAACCGACAACGTTGTTAAATTCTCGAATCCACTTTTTAGTTTTTAGATTACAATTACATATACTACCTTAGTCTCCTCCATGCTACAGTACTGTTTTGTTTGTTAAGAGGATCTCATTCTCTTGCGTTCTCCTCGTGTATGGATGGATGGATCATTTCACTTTACCACCCTTTCTTTTTTAATTCAAAATAAATAAATAATTTTTTATAAAATATTTATTCATTTTGTAATTTATTTAATAAAAATTTTAAACCAACATTAAAAGTATATTTATATTTTTATTAAACAGTACAAGTATTTTATTTAATATTCCTTGTTTTGCATTTTTATTCTTTGGTTTACATGCATTTTACACCTTTATATTTTTATTTTCTCTTTTAATTAAATGTCAAATCATAACTTTAAAACATGTCATTTATATAGTGAAAATATGGTGTAATTAAAAACTATGAAAAGTTGAAAACGCTTGTTTTACAAGATAGCTATCCGAGAAAATATTTTCCTTACGACCCATTTATTTATTAATAGTCAAAACAGAACATATTTATATTCATTCACATCTCACATATGTAAAACTCCAGGTTGTTATTTGTACCGCAATTCTTGTGAGACTTTGAAACTTGATTATTTTTTGTCAGCTTCCGAAAACACCTTGCCATACTGGTCATTGACTCATAAACTTTTTAAGTCCATGCATGTCTTTATTGTCTGAAGTTTCTAAACCTTTGGCACTTTAGGTTCTGCTTGTATGAAAACTAACTCCGTTCAAAGAAAAAAAATCATTTCTTTAAATGTACTTTGGAGTTTATGTATTAGCTTGTATTTGAAAATATATTTTTTTTCTGATTATTTTAAAAAATTGCAAAAAGTTACCGTTTAAGTATGTTTGGTAACGATTAAAAAATCAGTTAAAAACCTTTAATTTTTTTTATAAAATTGATTTTTTATTTTTTCATTTTATATTTAATAATTAATTATACTAAATATAAAATTGATTATTAAAAATAACTTTATATCTATTTATAATTTTATTATAGAAAATATGATTATTTTATACAATCTAAATAAAATAAACTATTTTAAAATAATTTTTATCTAACATATCCAAATATAAAATTTTCTATAGATAATTATAATAATTAATTATTAAAATAATATATTTTTACTGATAATTTCAAATATATCTGAATTATAAAATCATTACGATTAACTGAGAAATTTGGTGTTATAATAATTTGAATCCTATTATTTTTTTCATTGTGCAAAGAAAAAAATCTAAACCATTACCCTCGGTTTGTAATGTGTATATCTAGACAAATTGAAATCTAAATAGCTTCTTATATATACTACGTATTTATATAGATATATATAAAAAATGAAAGATGAACTTATTTTAAAAATAATTTATATTGAATTTTTTTAACTTTTGTAAATGTTAAATTTTATTAATTCAACTATTAAAAAATTTTATATGTAGATTAAATTTATATAAATTTATAAAGTTTAAAAAAAATTAATACTTTATTAAAATATTTAATTTAATATATTATAAAAAGATATATCATACATTAAATTAAACTTAATTAATGAAGTATTATTTTTCAAAAATAATTATAAAATTTTTTAAAATTAATTTACATAATTTTTTATTTGATGTTGGATTAATAATTTTTAAAAATTATTAAATAAATATTTTAATAAAAGTTATTCTTAGAATAAATCAATTAATTATATATATATATATACGTTAAACGAGATAAATAAATATTAATTATTATTTTTCATCACAAATAATTAAAATATAAAATGTCCAAAATATAAATGCTTACTTTTTTAGATAATCCAATGAATTTAAGTAACTATTCTTTATACGGTCTCCTTTAATTCTTGCAATACGAGGGGACAACATATATTTTGTCTTGGAGATATTTTTTTTAAAAAAATATTATTTTTATGCAAAATTAATTTCTGAATAATGTTATATAATCAGCAAGGAAGGTTGTTGTAGCGAATGCTTTCTTAATGGAGTGAGTCTTCTTTATTATTTAGTTTAAATGAAGTATAAAAATGGGAAATTTTAATAAAATTTCTTTACATTACAAGTTTGGAGTAAATATATATATATATGAGCATTTTTTTCTAAACTTCTATGAGAGAAAAAATAAAATAGATTAAATTTTTATGAGTTAAAATTAACTTCTAGATAATGACTATTTAAATTTTTAAAATTGATGTACATAAATTAATTTAAATTTATAAAAAATAATTTATTTTATCTCTTTATTTTTTATAGAAATATTTGTTGAAATTTTTACGAAAACCGAGTTTAAATCTCCTCTCTCACGTTTTTATTCCCTTTTCCACTGGTGTCATTTCCTCACCTGTTTTATGTTCGATTAAGATGGATTTCTAAATGATATTAGTCTCGACGCGCAAGCCAATACGCTGAGGAATATCAAGCTCCTCATCAGTAATAACTCTGTCACTGTTATCATCTCCCCTCCATTACCTTATTGTCTCCTGCATCATTAGCGACTCTAGAAGAAGTTTCAGTTTCAGTTTTTTTTTTTTTTTGGGTACAGTTTCAGTATTTGATTTCTAAAGATAAAAAAAGGTACTGCAAAAATAAGAAGTAAACTTTCAAAGTTAATCCTCGAAATTGTATGAGTGAGATAGCTTAATCTTTAAAATTTTAAATTTTGTAAAACTTATTTATTTAATTATTTTTGTTTATTTTTTTACCTTTTTCTACAGTAAAAATAATTAAAATAAATATCATTTTATAAATTAAAAAATGATAATTTTTTAAAATCTCAGAAGTTAAATATATAAATCCATATAATTTTCAGAGATTGATTAAAAGATTACTCGAACATAAATACATTCAAAATATATATATATATATATATATATAAGAGATACACTTACTTTAAAAATAAATTATGTTAAAACTTATTCTACCATAATTCTGTATAAGATCCAATTTTTAAAAATATGTTAAATTATATGATATATTGATAAATATATAACTTTGTTGTTGATATTTATTTATATTTTAAAATATATATTATATATTAAATTGATGTTATTTAAAAATTATAAAATTTAAATTTTCGAAAATTAATTTATATAATAATTTTTTTTAATTTAACATTAAATTTATTAAATTCACACTATATAAAAAATTATCAAATAAAATAATTATAACAAATTATTTTATAAATCATTTCTTATATATATATATATATAATATTAGGTAGAAAATTTTTATATGAGAATAAAAAAATAAGAATAAACTATAAAAAATATTTTTTTTTATTTTTATCTTTTTTATATTTTTTCTTACATATATATATATATATATATATATATATATATATATATCAGATCAAATTCTTTCATATTTCTTCATATTAAATTTAACAAAAAGAACTTTTATTTTTTTCTCATTTTTTACCATATATATTTTAACCATCGATTTAGTAGTTGTTTATTTTATAATTATTTTTATATTTCAATAAAATATACATTAATAAAAAATGTAATCAAAATTATTCTATTATTATATGCTAATTATGTGTAATATTTTAAAATAAAATTTGCCTAAATTTAAAAGAAATAAAATTTTTACGATTATAAAAATTAAGCATAACAAATAAATTTATATTGATGAATATCTATTTTGTTCTATCACAATTTTGATGGCAAAATATATAGTAAATTGGGATTGAGTTAAGGTAAATCCAACTTCATCAAGTAGGGAGAAAAATAATGATATATAATATATAGTAAATTATAAAAGTATTTTTATTTATAAAATTATTTAAATTTTAAAATATATTTTTTTAAAAATATCTATTAATTTAATAAATTATAAAATAATCAAAATAAAAATATATTTCTCAATCACAATCGAGGATGAGATTCAATTCTTTAACTTCGTAAGGGATGGATTTGGGAATGGAAACATATTTATAAAATCCGCCTCGATTTACTAGTTGCTACACCTAATAAGGATCTAAACCCACATAATAGAAACCTAAATGACATGGCTAGGTATCAAATACTAACACAAATTATCATACAAAAAAAAAAACTTCAACACAAGCTCTAGGATGCACATAAAAAATTAAATTATTTAAAAAAATGCATAAATTAAAAACCAAGCAATCTGCTATGAGTTATAGAATGAGTTGCACGGTGGCACGTAGGTAGTAAATATATATAAATTTGTACGAGTAGGATTAGTGTATTGTAATAGTTTTGGTAAAAGTGAGACATGGAAAGAGGCAGGATGGCGCCTAAGGTTTCTTTCTTGAGTAGGCCCTCTGGATGAATGAGTGATGTATGAGCCAGTTTTTGAATAGTATGTAGCAATGAATATGAAGCAAACATAAGATGCCAAAGTAGTTAAGGATCATGAATCGTGGCAGAGCATGGAACCACCCACATTTTCTGCAATTTCTATCTACCACCAAATACCGCACTTACTTATCTATATAGATAGACAACATCTGAACCTCTACAGTAACTAATTAATAACGACGGAACAAGAGCTCCTAACATAGAGGTGCTAGATCATGACACACCTTACCATTGTTAGTAACTGAAAACAATATGCAGGTCAAAATTTAGATTTTTATAGGACTGAATGATCTAAGTGTGTGTGTGCTTGTATTATAGTAGTGAGATAAATATTATTTTAATACTAATTTATTATAAGATATAAATTTTATGATTGGATATTTCAGGTAAAAATAGTTTTAAAATAATTAATTAATTTGGATTATTTAAAAGAGTTGTTTTTTTTATAGTAAATTAATTAAAAGTGGATATAAAATCATTTATAATAGAATATTTAATTATTAAAATAAAATAGAAAAATAAATGTTAACTGAAAAGTGAACTATTAAGTTTTAATATTGATGGTTTTTATCAATCAAATTATAATTTTTTAAAATAATTCTTTAGAACCCCTTTGGTTACACATTTGCATGTAATGAACCCCCGTTTAGATTAAGGTAATAAAGTTAGTAAGTATACGACTTTCTCCCACATTGACTTGGGAGTTGCTTTAGGCTTGTGAAAGAATTCAAGTGACTTTTACAATTTTAACTTGACCGACGATATCTTTGAAAGTGTTTTGGCTTTATTAATTCCATTAAAACTAAATTAGTTCTTCTAAACCGACCTTTAAAACATTATCTCTTAATGTAAATCAATTCTCTTAAAATCAATTTTATCAAAATTATTTTTTAAAAAACAATTCTATCAAACTTTAAAACAATCGGAAACTTACAAACACACTCCTAATCAATTCGGGAATGGTATAGAATCAATTATCAACGTGTTTGTTTGTATTTAGCAAGATGCACCTTGTTTTTCTGCTTTCCAAGAATATTTCACTGGGGATTTTTTTGTTAAGAAATTATAATTGTATTTCCTTTTTGTTTGACAATTTTATACACAAAATAGAGAGATATAGAAAATAATTATGTAATAAAATATGTGATATATAAAATACTATAAAAATATATTGTATAAATGAGATATAACTCATCCCCTTATGCGCTAGCATATATACCCGTTTGAGATCTCATCAGTGGAAATGAGGAAAATTTTTCTTCTAGGAAAATCGCGTTTATTGCTACCACTCCATATTTGGGAATATTCATTTCCAATAGACTTTCCTTGCATACAAGCAGGGAATTAATTAATGTATATATGTATGAGTTATGAAAATTAAACCAAAGTTTTTGAAATACTCTCTCATCAAATTATTTCGTGTTGATTCACATTAATTAAAGTTGGTAGAGATGCACATTAAGAATAGGAATAGGGGTTAAACCTGACAATGGTCAATGGCTTGACCAACTTGCGCAGTTTAAATCTTTGTTGAATAAAGCATCTTGTAAAACTATTTTAAAGTTATTTAATTAATTTTTTTTTATTTTACGTCATTTTAAAATTTTGAAATTTAATAGATCAAATTAATTTAAATAAATATTAATTATAGTCAAAAAAATTATTATTATTATTTTCTTAAATTTTTCTTTCTAAATTACGTACTTGTTTGCCTATTTATAAATTTAGACTTGTTATTTTGTATAAAAGCTTAGGCAACCAGCAATGGTTGATCATATATAATGGAAATGGACACGGACTTTAAATAAATTTTACTTACAATATCAAAGGTTCAAATCCTAGTAATATTACTTTGAGAGAGACTGACCTATTTTTAAGTACCCTTGACTTAAAGATTAATCTCGTAACTTTCCTTGTGAGGATTTTCAATTAAAGATCAAGAAGGGTTTTGGCCAATTTTGATTTTTTTTTTTCATATATAAATATAGGTTTAATAATTTATATCACCAATTTTATTATAAAATATTTTTTAGCAAGGTAAAAACTTAGATCTCATATAAAATTATTTTAATTTTCAATCTTTTACCATTATATTTAATAATTTTATCATAAAATACTTTTAAATAACTTTTATATCAAACTACATTTTTAAAAGCTCAAATTATACTTTAAAATAAAATAAGTGCAAGACCTATTTAATTTTTGTTAAAAAAAACGCCACTTGACATGACCATATTCAACCCTAATATGTATAATGCTGGATGTATATCTAACAAGCAACTTTTTCCCTTCACCGTAAACAATTGTCTCATTGTTAAGGTAAAAAAATTACATACTCCAATTTTCCCTTATTTTTCCCAACAAATCAAAACATAAAACCTTGAAGCCTTCCCTTCACCTCTAATAATTCATTAATCAGAGAAAAGATGGGTGAGTCTAGACATGGACATCTGGAGGGTGAAAATAGACCATGCAAGACCAGATTTTATGTTATATAGGTTTCACCCATTTTTCAGATTTAAAATTTAAATATAACTTATTTACTTGACATAATTTATTACTAAATATTTTTAAAAAATTAATCTAATTTAAAATTTATTTAATACAAACATCTTTAAATATGCAAAATAAATATACATTTTCAAGATATTATAATAAATACAATAATATCAACAATAATAATATAATTACATCATTTATATTTACTTAAAAATACGAATTTACTAAATTTAAAAGATTTTTTAAATGATCTAAATTTTAACTTTCTTAGTTAAATAGATTTTAAAAAAGAAGACACCTAACTTCTGTAAACAGGCATAGGTTGCACTAGGCTCCGGTAAGTTGTGTGCCCTACTCTAATCTCTATGTTAAACAATGATGGAAGCTTTGCAGAAATAAAACCAATCCCAAAACCTATGACCTATCCTTTGAAGCTTCCATATCAACAAATCATAGCAGAAACCACAAAAGAGATCAAAGCACAAGCTTCCAAGCAAGTCGACAAGATCAAACAATTGGTCACACCATTTTTGGGAACTCACTCTATACAAAAGAAGGATTTCAATTTCATTAGGCTTTTTTTTAGCTATACTCCTCATCTATCCTTCTATTTTTTTTTTTAATAAAGAAGCTGTTGTCGAATAATGCTAAATTTCTAATTTTTTTTTTAATAAGGAAACTATTAAATATTTTTTTATATTTTAAAATAATAAATATATTTTTTCATTTATTACTTACTCTATAAGGTAGAAGTAGAAGAATAATAAGTAGGACATGTAGGAGGATATAACCAAGCTTTTCTCAAACAGAAGCACATTTATCTAAGTTGCTTTTTTCTTTTCCATTTCTTAATTTTTTTGTTTTTGTTTTTCTTCTCATTTTCTAATGTCTACAATTCTACTACACAAATGCATATTGCTCGAGAGACCATGCTCATTTTTACTTTGAAACTAAAATAACACTCGAGCATGATCTAAACTTAAAACGCCAAAAAGGGATAAGACCCATTGCTAATATTTCGGTTCTGGAGTTTTGATTACATTTATGTCTGAGGCTTTATGCTGAAAACTTGAATGCAAGCTTGGAGGACATTAAGGGTCCTTGTTGACAAAAGTTGAAGACAACTTCGAGAATGAAGGAAAAACAATGTCAACTTTTCAATCATAAAAGGATGAAGAAAAGTTGCAGTGCCACATGCGCATCCAGCATGACTGTCCCATTAAACTTTAACTATGGTGAATCAATGTGTAAACTAATTTGACAGACATAACACACATTTAGGGACATCCAGTATGATTTTTGTAATAAGAAAAAACTGGCAACACACATGATTTTTATGATTGATCACATTTTTTAAAAAGTCTATATTTACCTCATAAATTGATCATTTTTTCAAAAATTGCTTTGAATTATTAAAAAATGAATCAATAATGAAAAATGTGTTGAACAATATGTTACTAGCATTCCTCTTTTAACTGAAAAAAAAAATCCCCCCGCCCAATCCAAGTGAAGACTTCAGTTCAGTTCAGCAGCATGCACTTGGCATGACATTAGACCATTCATTTTCACAATCACTGTATTGCATGAGTTAGATTACTTGACATCACACACATGCATTCCAAGTAAACAAATGTATTAACAAATACTTTGCAAGAGAAAGGAGAAATCAACTTATATAAACTCATGATGAAAGACTTATCTACAAAATTCCAGACTTTCTTTTAATTGTAGTTTTATGGAAGACTAAAGAAACATACTCTACTATGAATCCTCAAAAATTAAAATTAGAAATAGGATATGAAAGTTACATAAGCAAAAAGAATAATAATAGTAAGCAACCATAATAAGCCTTACACAATCAAACGAACCCTGTCTTTTGATAACAAAACTCCAGCAATTCCAAGGGCTTAAAACTACCATGACAACCTTGCTCATTTGCAATCTACCCCAGCTTCAGCAGCACGGCGAGGCTTGTTTTTACGTCTGCTCCCATTCTGTCGGAATCCGGCAGACTTTACAGGATCATCAGGGCTTGACTTTGCTCGGATGCCATTGTCCTCTTTTATAGGATCTATCTTCTCTTTAACCTGTGCAGACCTCTTCCTTTTTCTTTTATTGACTGTGATAACCTGAGTTTTCAAATCATTGCTGGAAACATTACCTTTCACATTCTCCTCATCTTTCTCTATTATTTCAGTTGCTTCCACTTCTTCAATTTCATCTGTCAGCGGCTTTAGGGGTCTTCCTCTTCTTCTGTAAGCTGGGACTTTATCCTCTTCACCACTTCCAGGATCCTCAGCAATAACAGATTGTTTCTTCCCTTTTCCTCTGCCTCTACCCATAGTCAAAGGACCTTGTTGACAAAATATACTAGATATCTCTTAAGAAATCTACATAGAGAAAACAATTATACTTAGAAGGCCAAACAAAGACCAAATAACTGAATAACAATGGAAGATGTCAAACTGAAACAAAACTTGAGGTTTAGAAGATGATAGTTAAAACTGCACATCAATTTTGGGTGATGCTACTTGCAAAATGCAGACCACTTCTTCCATACTTGCTCTCAGATGCAATTTTTCATTTTTAAGTATCACTTTTTATTTCTATTAAATCAAAGGTAACTGAGATCAAGTATGCAATCATAACTTTTCTTCAGTTTTTTACTATTTAAGGATAAAATAAAGAATGCACCAGTTGAAATTCTGATGTCAGCCAAAATTAAGGACTTGGAATTGTTACATAAGCTGAGTCTTTCAAATGGAAAACATAAAAAGACTTAAACACCGTTTGCAAAAATGATTGCAAGGGATAGTTTCAGTAGTCAATAATCAGAAAAAAGAAAAAGAAAATTCTGAACTTGCATCTTACAATTTCTCAAATTCTGAACAAACAATCAAAGGATCAAATTATCTTCATTTTCACCAAGGAAAATTACAAAGACATCAAGCAGTAAAAACATCACATCTCATTTGAAATCATTTTCCTTGGCAACAAACTGAACCATTTCACAGATCACCAAATCCAAAACGGAAAAAAAATAAATCATCTTTTGGCAATAGTTAAGATAAACCCAAAATACAATAAAACTCAATTTCAATGTAAACAGTATACAAACGCAAATATCATGAATTTTTTTAAACGTGTGTTCGATCTAGTTGAAGCTCAATGTAGGTAGAGTTCAAAATTCCTCTGCTTGAAAACAATAAGAAAATCTATAACAAAAAGAATTTAAATCACTTTATTATAAGGATCAAAACAGAAGATGATAGTTATCAGAAGTACATAAGAAAAGAATTATAGAATTGGTGGCATAAGATTTGTACAGAGAATTGAGATTGAGGATGGAAGAGACACAGAAGAGAAATGAAGCTGACCTGGTATCTTGAATCAAGTTTCTGCATATCAAAGACAACCTATTTTACAAAATCAGATAAGGAAATCCAGAAAGTGGGTAAACCCAAATGAAAGTTGTGGTTTTTGTGTGAATGGGTTGAAGGAAGGCATAACAGAGAAGAAAAAGAGGTCAAAAATTTGATCGGAGTCAACAGAGTGAAGAGGAAAGTGAAGAGAAGAATGAGGTTAAAGATTGAGAGTTGATGAGTGAAAATGTGGAACTTAGGTTAGAGAGCAGTGACCAAAGAAGGAACTGAAAGAAGGCATTGAGAAAGAACTGAATTAGAGAGCAAGTAGGATGGAAAAATAGAAAATGGAAGATAGCTACTTCCCCACCCCCCCTTCTTTTTACGGATGGTTTAATAGTAACAAATAATAATGTATTATTATTATTATTATTATTATTATTCGAATTTTATTCACCATCGTCCTAAAGTTATTTCTAAACGAGATACTCAAGGGATTGTTTATATAAAAAAGTTTCATATATAATTGTAGTTACTCATGCGAGTAATTTAAAAAAATAAGGTGTTTAAATATTTTATTATATTTTAAATGATTTAGAAATTATTTCAAAATATAAGTTAAGAAAATAAAAATATTTTTATTAAAAATAATATTAAAATATGTTAAAATTATAATAATTATATAAATAATATTTTTTTAATATAATATAGTTAGGATTTTTTTTTATCAAATATTCCTTCTATGTTATTGAAATATTAATCTTCAAATATTGTCATAAAAAGGTTTATAATATTTTTTATTTGTCTGAAATTAACATTTACTTATTGTTAAGAGTGTAAACGAGTCAAATAAAACTAAATGTTTAAAATTTTAATTTAATATAAAAATAATACTTAAGTTAATTAATTAATTTAAAATTTAAGTCTAATTTATTGGAAACAATATAATTTAAGATAAATTTATTTAAATCACTTATAAGGAATTATTTTTATTTATCAAATATATTATATTTTCAAATTATATAATTTATTTTTAAGTAGATATTTTAGAAAAAAAAATCAAAATATAGAAAAAATAAAAAAATATTTATATATTTATATATAAAATTATGTATTGATATGATAAAATTATAACTTTTTGAGTATATACTTTTTTAGATGTAATTAACATTATTATTATTATTATTATTATTATTATTATTATTATTATTATTATTACGTGAGTCATTTTTAAGCTTTTAACGTCAAGATATATGAACTTGACTCATTTGTATGAGTCTAAAGTCGAACTTAGATGTTTATTAAAATAAATAACTTTTATTCAACATTTAGTAAGTTAAGTTTAATTCATTTACAGATAACATATTTCATTTACATATTAGCATGCTAATGTTTCAGTGTGAAATCAAATCACTAAAGCATTTTTAATTTTAATTTATAACGATATTATTACTTTATAAGCAGTTTATTCATTAAAATATTACTTTTCTCTACTTATAAAGTGTTTTTGCTTTAAAAAATTAGAATTTGATTGAGGTATTTTATGAACATAAGTACAAGTCTATAAGATTAATTGTTTGAGTTAGTGAGTAATAATTAACTAAAATATTCTTTAAAATGGAGATTTAAAAATAAAAAATTGTTTGTGTTGGGGTGGGGAATAACTTTCACTTTTGATTATTTAAATTGTCCCTCACAATGAGTGTTTTCCCATTGGCTGAAGCACTTCACATTAGCCACTTAACTACTAATCAAGTTAACTTATTACTTAGAGCCGCCCTTATGGATATTTAAGCATTACACCTTATTAAATATTAACTATAATTTTGACTAAAAATCATGATTATTTTTACTATATTTAAAATTTATTTTTAAGATTTAAAAACTACAAACAACTGAATGGGGAAATATTTTAAAGGGCTATCATACTTGCTAGTTTTTAACTTCATTTTAACATAGTTTAAATATATTTATACATTAATAATTAGTCATGTATCATATATTAACCTAGTCATATATACGATGTGTCAATTCCATAACCGATGAGTGCTGTATTTTAGATATATTTTTAATATTACACCTAAATTGTCATTTGTAACATCTTTATAATATGGACATCAACAAAAAGGAATTATATATTTTGGAATTTTTAGTTCTATGGTTAAACTTTGCTTTCGTTTTCATGTATCTTTCAAATCATATTCAACACTAATTATTAATACATGAATACATAAAAGTGCCCACATATACAACCATTTGGTTATATTATATATATATATATATATATATATATATATATATATTATAAAAGTATAATAGTTAGCTAAGATTATTAAACATCAAAAGATGTTATGATTTTTGTAAAGAAGTCAAAATAGAGATTTTGTAAAAAAAATATATCATATTTTTTTTAAAAAAAAATTATCCTAACATATCTTGAATGATCTTTACATTAGAATAAAATTAAAACTAAACTCATTTTAACAAATTAAAAAACTTTTAGTTGAGACTTTAGATACATCAGATTTTGCTCCTTAACTTACAAGTTATTATTTCCTGCATTAATGATTAAAAATTATATAAATAACTTATACATTACGATTTTAACTAAACTAAAATTCTATATCTAGCTAACATTATTTTTCTTACTATTTGACTGGTGATAATAATATTTGTAAAATTTGCATTAAAATAAATTTTATGATTTCAATAAACATATATAAAATAGTCGATGCATAGAAAAAAGAAATTGCATCGATTTTGTAAGACTCTGCTTAATGTAACAAAAAATAAAAAGTTTTTAGATAAACAAATATTTATTATTTTAAAATATAAAATATTTAATAATATTTACTTAAAATTTTCAAAACAACTAAAATGGTCAATAAAATATGTTAAATATAGTAATATACTATTTGACCGCTACTGAATAGCAAAATCCAAAACGATAAACGCAACTTAGTAGTTGGACCCGCCATGGAGCCATTGTCCGATAGTAATGATGCTGTTTAACGAGTTCCAAGTTGAGTCCAATCTTTAATCATCTAATGAAAAGACAATTCAAATTAGACTCTAAATCATGCTTGAGAAAGTATATAGAATTGAAAACTTTCAATGCAAATGGACAATTGAAGTGAGCCACCTAATCTAGATTCTTAAATTAGGATATAAACGGTGGTTTTGTTAAAAGTGAATTCGGTTGCTTTAAAGCTTGCATTTGAATACTGAACTTTTGCCCCAGCAAGAAAGGCAGAAATTCTAACCTATCAGTGTGGCGGAATCATGAGCCACTAATAGTTCAATGTCACCTGTTTCCTCAATTTTTGTTTCATAAATTTAAAAAGCATTAAACATTGTCACCAAACTTTAAACATTGCCACCAAACTAAAGACTACATGATAAATTATTCATCTTGCGTTTCGTGGCTCCCAAATACCAATATCTCATTATTCATCTTCAAGAATGTATAATATCTCATTATTCATCTTGCTAAGTTGCTATTGCTTTGATTTTGAAGGTTCTGAATAATTTCAACTGGCTCTGATATTGATACTAAATATGAGTTTGATTTAACTTATTTTAAAAAATAATCATTTATTTTTCCAGCTTATTGAAAAATACTTTTAAAAAATAAGTTAATTTTTCATATATAAGCTATTCAAACATTCACTGAATTGAGCAGTGTTCTGAGGGATATTGGAACAAAAACGGCAATGTTGAGTTACATTTATTTGGGAATTACGTCGTTGCCATGAATCATTTTCACTTAACAATAGGGGATTTATCACCAGTACAGATAAAACATCCTACAATATGCAATAAGGGTTCTCTGAAACATTTTGATATTACTATTGCCTGCCACTTCTACCAACACAAGCACAATATGTCGATTTCAAGAGGCAAATTATTACATTATGCCAACGACAGAGAATGTGTGATCCTGTCGACAATTTCTTTGGGTGGAAAAAAATCATGTTGACATATTGATAGGTTTTAATCCCATAAATCAGGCGATCTAACTTTCTATTACAAAAGAATACAATTTCTCATCCTCATCAGTTACACTCACTGTGTGGTTCATACTTGAACAGATTTAGCTAGAAAAGCAGACACTAGGAAAGTGATCGGCAATGTGGCAGGGGTAAGTGGATTACAACATAGGCCAAGATGGTGATTTTGACAAAATCTGTCTAGCCAACATTCTTTCATCTACAAGCCATGTCAGAAATATCTGCAATTGGCAATCTCCCATGATGTTTGCTCATGAAAACCTGTATTCATTAGTTTCCATGATGATTTCATGCCAACATGATATCTGCTCACAAATCTGGTCTTCAATTGGGCTACCCACAATGTTACACCGCATTTACAAGTCAACTTGAAGTGACTCATTTCAGAATACAGCTTGTAGTTCAATCATCCTTAACAGCCGATAAAACAGAATTATTTGAATCAGAATATTGCCAGATTCAACCATTATAATGCACATCAGAAGCCATTATATTTTACATCTCAGAAGAAAATTTTGCCTTTAAATCCTGCCAAACTTGAAGGCCAGATGAATGACGAATCACATACAGCTGCACAAATGTTTTCTCAGAGCATGCAATTATAGTGCTCAAAGCAAGCCCCGGTTCTACAGCTCCATGGTCTTTGAGCCAATTATACATCGAAAACCTAAGCTTAACTCTTCGAGATCCATAGGAAAGATAGGAAGGAAAATTCACTAGAGTTGATATAGGATATCCCTCTTTTACAAGAAACTCGATTTTCATGTTAATCCTATCTATGGTCTGATTGAGAATCCGCGGGGAACCTCTAATCATTTTCCGGACATCCTCATTATCCAAACCAGCTTTAACAATAAAGTCGAATCTCTCCTGAAGCTCAGCTCCCTTACCTCTAAACAACTTGATCACCTTTCTCATTTTTTTTGAGTTTTCCACATATCCCAAGCTCTGCAAGAACTGTTTCTTGAACACCCTTGATTCCGGCTCAATTTTTGGCAAAGGCTCAATTTTCTTTCCCAGAACCCAATTCATCATCTCCAGAGGATTCTCCTGCACAATTTTACAGAGCCGTTCCTTGCCAACATTCAAATTACAAAGCAAACTAATCGATTTCTTCATGGTGGAGGAACCCAACACCAAGGAGTGAGACTGGAAAATCCTTCCAATCTCAGGAGCCTCCATCTCAATCTCTCTCAAGAACAGAAAACACCTTCTCAAGTTGAACAAAAACTTGCTGACACGAATCTTCGGAAACTCAAGAAACATGAAAGAAACCTGGTCCACAGGCAATCCAAATTTGAATAGAAATGCAATCAGGGAGAGTGCAGTGCCACCAGACTCCTCAAAAACAACACAAGGGTGACGAATAATCAAGTCGCTCAACTCTTCTTCATCGTAAACTTCAGAAAGCAAGCACAAAATCCGGAGCATGAGGCCCCAATTGCAACAACCCCCATTCAACAAAAGGCCTTCACCCCAATCACCATTCTTTGCAACAACACTCTCCAACTTCTCCACAGCCTTAACAAATTGAATGTTAGCATCACCAACCAAAATGCAAGGGCTGGAAGCAACAACTCTCACCAATGTGGTCGAAGCAACACCCAATTCTTCATAAGCACGAAGCTTCGAGGTCAAAACCCCACGTGGGTAACGAAACACCTGCGGTGCTAGCTTGAAAACCCTCCCCATCTTGGTGCGAAGAACACCATAGTTACAGAGAGCGTGGTAATTCTCCATCAACAAAGCGTCGTCGTTTAGGTAAATCATGTTGCGGGGAAGAAGGGGCGCGTACTCGGAAGGGTTCAAACCGGCGCTTTCGAAGAAGGGTTCGAACTCGTTGATGGGATGGTAGCGGAGGTAGCGAGAAATAGATCGCTTGGTGTCTGTATTTTGGGATTGGGTTTTGTTGAGAAGGTCTTGGAGGAACAAAGGGGAGTTTTTGCACATGTTGTCGGCGTCTAAGAACTGCAAATTCCTCGTCGAGTGAAGGTACTCTAGCAATGCAGCTTGGGCTTCTTTTATGCTCCCTTTTCGGGGGACTTTCGTCTCTGATTCGGTTCCTCTTTTCGTGCTCCCAAATCTAGGGTTTTGCCAGGGTTTAAGCCGAAAGGGGTTTTGCCCAACATTCAGTTTTCGAATGTGAAACATGCTGGGAGTGGGGATTCGAAACAGGGACAGTGTACGGTGTCGTTTTAGTTTAAATGAGAAGAAGGAAGAGACATCTCCGATAAGGCCAAAGACCGCCTCTCGCTGTTCTGATCGCCAATCAACCGGGAATTATTTTTTCGAATCCCCTTTTTTTCTAACTACACCTCCACTTTTTTTAATTTTATCTTTGGACAAATGTACAAAATATATTTTTAAATTTAATTTTTAAAAGCGTATTTTTATATTTTAAAATTTAAACTTTAAACATTTAAATTATAAAAATAAATTTTAGTATTTTTTAGAATTTAAGTTTCAAAAATACTATTTTATTTTAAATTAACAACTTAGACATTAGAAATTAAGATTTACGCTTTTAGAATCTAAATTTTGAAAAATATATTTTTATATTTTTGATAATTTATTTAAAATATAAAAATATACTTATGAAAATAATCAAAATATGTTCCAGAATTTAAATTTTAAAAATATTTTTATACACTTATTAAAAAATAATTTTGGGAACAAAAATTATAAAAAGAAAGAAGGGGATGCAGTTAGTAAAATGGGGCTGTGAAAAGTAAGAGTGTCACTTTTTCCACCCTTTAGCTATCCCTTCGAAACTGACCACTGGTCCAAAAATGTAAAAAATTATTTCTGAAAATTAATTTTTAAAAGTGTAAAAATATATTTTTAAAAAATTTATACTTTCGAAAGTATTTATATATAATAATACTTTTAAAATTTAACTTTTAATTTTTTTATGGTTTTAAAAATATATTTTCAGAAATATATTTTTATATTTTATAAATTTAAATTCTAAATTTTATATGGAAGGATAAAATTGAAAAAAAAAAATTTAAAAAGGAGCGGAAATAATAAAAAAAGGGAGGTGACAAAAGCAATATTCGAAAAGTAATTGCCTAATCAAGCTCGGCTGAGCCCACTCCGAAATCCCTCGAATACAAGCCCACAGATACGTTGACCGAAACTCATTGTACCGGTACGGGTGAGTAACTGATCTTTCCGGCTTTTAACATCAGTTAAGAAATATCATGATATGGTTAAGATTCATATAACGTATATTAACACGACATAAATTAGTTTTAATTATTGTAATCGAAACAAAATATTTTCTATTAATCATTCTGATAAGTATATAAAATATTATATATTTATATATATGGGCATAACAGAAAAATAAGATTAAATTATGATTTTATAAATATATTTAATAAAATTAATAAATAAATTAATTAAAAGCTAAAAATTCAGATAAAATTTAATAAATTATCGATTAAATTAAAAATATTTGATAAAACTAATTTGTAAACTAGTTAATAAATATAAAATAATAAAAAATATAATTAAATAATTAAAATATGATAAATATTATACATTTCCAAAAAATATATATTAAAATTTAATTAAATAAAAATATTTAATTTTAAGTTTTACATAAATAAAATTTAACTAAACTTTTCAAAAGTATTTATTTTCATAATTTTAATTTTTAACAATTTAATATTTTTTAAAAAATAAAATAAATAATATAATAATTAAAACAAAATAACTAAATATTAAAATAAATAGCTATTTAAAAATTAACTAAAATAATTTTTTCAAAAACACCAATAACCCATGAAACTACTGAAATAAACCATTTTACCAAATAAAATTAAAATATCCCTACTAAAATAAATTATTTTACCAAATAAAATTAAAACATCAATTTTGTCGATTGCACAAACTAATCAGAAGAACAAAGCTTAGTATAGACAAGTTATTTTATATTATTACTTTAGAATATAAAGAAATCAAAGCAGCTTAACTTGTACTGTTGTACCAATGCTTTCTGATTTTCAGAAACACGGTCTGATATTATGAAATACATGACTATTTGCAGTTACCTGTTTTAGTGGTATTTTTCTCCTGGCATTCCTCTACATTTAAATATTTTAAATCATTGTACCCTTTCTCCAACCATATATTTTGTAGAGAAAATGTTCATCAAAATATAGATGAATTAGAATGAAAAAAAGGGGAAAAAAGAAGAAGAAAAAGATATAATAAAAAGAAAGATATATATTAAAATTAAGATCTATGATAATTAAAATTCTATTTTGTGCCTCTTCTGGTTCTCCCTGCTTCTCCATGGTTCCAAAAGTACATTACACAGACGAGGGGTATGCTTTATGGAGCAGGATTCTTGCAGCAGTAATTCTGTTGGCTGTGAACACTCTCATTTATAAATGTATACGCATTCTGAGAGAACAATAACCACTCAAACAATGGCAAATGATCTAAAATTTATGATTCCTAGCTTAAATCCAGAAAAAAGAAAACATTAAAAAAAATTTCCCATCTAAAATATCCAGAAAACAAAAATAAAATTTTCTAGTCAGAGTTTCTGACCTAGTATTACAAGTTATAAGAATGCAAAAATTCTACGAGATATCAAAAGCTGAAAAGACAAGGGTTGCAGGGCAGCACATATAACGGATGACAATGAGGTACAGGGGGCTAATATGATTTGAACAGGGAAGTAAAGAAAGGAGTGCCAAAATCATCATATTTATTAAACACATTCATTGCTTGGGATAGTAATAAGGGTAGTTGTTCATTCCTACAGGTTGAGTAGGCGGAAACCCAAATTGGTCCTTCTTCCCAGAAACTGGAGGATAAGGAACCTGCCCTTGAGTTGGATAAGGAGAGGGTGCAGTGGGAGGGTTTGGATAAGGAGATGCAGAATACGGTGCTACATTTTGAGGGTAGCTATAATTGATTGGGGGCCCCGAACTAACATGAGCTTTTCCAGGCTGCATATATCCTGGGTTCATATGTAAGGCTCCCATTGGAACCACCCCAGCAGGAAATGGTGGCTGGCCAGTTTTACCTTTGTGGGAATCAGCATATTTTACCATTATATTCCTTCCCTGCAATGAAACAAGAACAATATATGTCATAATTTCAATTGAGGAAATGACAATTTAAATCAAATACGTGAAAGCAGATTTTCGACTTTCACAAGTGCATAATTCTTAGAGACTGAAAAACCCTTTCAGTATTTGCTCCAATCCCTTTAAGAACAAGGGTTTTGGGTGAGATTACTGATTGGACTCTTCGAATGCGCCAACAGATAATGACCAATAAAGAAAGAACATCCTCCAAATGAAACTACATGAAAGGATCTTTATATTTTTGTCAAAATAGGGGTAATAATTTATTGAAATTCAGATGTGTGTATGAAGAAAAATTAAATCCAATATGCAGCTAAAGCTAGTTACCTGAAAGTGTGTAAACTAATATTTTTTTCGTAGAACTTTCACTTTCATCATATAACTATTAACTAAAATGCCTTTTCAGACTCAAAATGTCTTTTCCCAATTTTCTTGTGGGGATTTCAAGATATTTTTTGAGCATAGAAATAATAAGGTCCTCCACTCACAGCTAACCTTGGACTTGATTTATATACTAAAGCATTTGCTTACCCCAAGAGTCTTTTCTGGGTCATCTATGGCCTTCTTCGCAGCCTCTGCTGTCTTGTATGTAACAAAGCCAAAGCCGCTACATTTGGAAATTAAACAATAATAATACGGGTTACAGAGAAAATCAGGAGAAAAACCTACTTACAAATTAAGGACTAAAATTTTGTAGCCAGGTAAAGCATGTTGCTACTTTTACCGTGACTCATTTGTATCCTTGTCATATGCAACTGAACCTTCCTCTATTTCACCATGCCTTGCAAAGTAGTTAAGCAGCATTTCACTTGTGACTTCAGGTGATAAGCTTCCAATATAAAGCTTCCTCAGCGCAAGATCAGGAGCACTACTTGTTCCACTTAGACCCTCACATGCTAGATTACAGACAGCCAATCTTCCCTGAAAGCAAAAAACCTAAAATCAACCAGGGGAATGGAGTGATGACAGCTAAAGACAGTTGAACAAATTACAAATTTCAAGGGTGGGCTGGGAGAAGAAAGGCACTTACAACTAAATTACAATATAGAAGTATCAAGACAATGCAAATCACAGATAAGTAACCCGCTGGTGTTTTATTGGTTACCCACCGCAGGTTAAGAAAAAGTCACTTTGCCCAGACGTTTTCTCAATTTTCCCAAATATTAATGGTAAAACAGTACAAGGTAATCAAAGGTGAAATGAATTCTGTAACATGAGAAAACACAACTTACACAAGCAAACGAAAGGAAACATTATAGATTATTAGTAGGCAAAGTGGACAAACCCTAACCACAGGTCAGTTTATTCTACTGATAAAATCTCATAATTTGGGTGGTAAGGGTCAAATTGGAATTGTTGGATCTTCAAAACACATTCTTAAAATGAATGGTTTTATATAGTATGAAAAATTTAGGTACAAATGAAACAAATTTTCGCAGGCATTTTGTTTATTGGTTAATTAATAAATTAAATAACAACAAAAATTAAGAAATAATAAAACAGCCATGTCTTTCACGCATTAATTTCATGATAAAAGTCCAAACTGTTGAGCATTTTTGTCTTTAAAAATGAAGAGAGGAGGGGGGGGGGAGTTAAGAAACTAAGGCAAATTCAGTCACGGCATTGTTTCTAAAGTGAAACAACAGATTCAGTCTCAATCCAAAGCAACAAAATGGGCTAAAACTTACATCAATTAACTTGCTAGGGGCTCTCAATGCTTGCTGAGTAGATTCCATATTTTTGTAAGTAATAAATCCATAACCACGGGATTTTCCTGTTGCTTTATCATAGATCACAGCTCCTTCCTCAATTTCTCCATGCTCTTGAAATGCCTGGAAAAAGGAACAAAAAAATACAATTACTCAAAGCAAAGTACAGAGAAGAAATAATTTTATTTTAGAGTCTTGATTCTTGAGATCAGAGACAAGGTACTGGGTTGCAAATAAAGGGATATGGAAACTGGCATTCCATAAATAATCTTGTTGGGCGCATTTGAGGTGACATGGAAACAATCACAAGCATGACACACTAAACACAATCATCAATACACTCACAGCACGCAAAGTTTCCGAAGTGGTATTCCAGGCCAAGCCACGAACAAAAAGCTTTCGATGGACAGGATCTGCACTTGCAATACTTTTTATTTCTTCTGCAATTGAAGGATATTGGGACCCTCTTTATGCCTCAACATGAAAACAAACACACATGCACACGGTCAATCACACAGCATACAAGTGGGAGCAATACTTTTATCGCCCTTTTCAGAGAATGCAAGCACACCAAGCACGCAGAAGAAGGAACTAACAAGCCAAAAATGCAAGTGTACATTGTATATACACATACATAAAGCAATCCATGCAATCAGAAAAGGATTCAGTCCTGACCAATTGAGGAAAAACAATACAAGACTTGAAAGAGTAACAAATTCCTTTCATCAAGCAATCATGATTTGACTTCATGTTTTATATACAGATGGTCTATAGTTTGTTATAAATATAATAAAGCAAAACGTGTCAGTTTAGAAGCATGATGACCAAAGAGGGAAAGGTGGAAAGCCTTGGCACATTGTTTCGGTAAGATTGCTGCTTCTTTGTGACCTAGAGGTCACATGTTCAAATCCTGAAACAGCCTCCCCGCTTGCAAGGACAAGGCTGTGTACATCTACCCTCTCCATATCTCACAATCTCACATGGTGAGAACCTCTTGCATCAGGTCATCCTTTTAGAACCATGACGCCCAAGCGCAACAGGTCAACAACATGTGATTGGCTACTGTAGATCATTTGCAAAACAATGCCCTTCATTCCCAAAGCTCCAAATTGCCGGTGCTGGGAATGAGACTGCCTAATGGAAATTGAGAAGGGGGGAAAATATGATTTTGTCCAGCTTTTCTTTCGTATTCAGAAAAAAGGAGCAAAATCTAAGAAGTTTGAAAATATTCCCAGTGGATCATGGCAATGATGAAACAGGGAAAGTACTAATTCCTAAAGATTCTTGGTCCTAACTCCTAAAGACCATGCTTCAACAATTTTAAGGCCAAATCCTGGCACTCCAAACTCCATTACATGCGCACACAGGCAACTGGATTTAATACACATTTATACATACATCTATACTTACATACATACGTATGTGTGTGTGTGTGTATATATATATATATATATATATATATATATACATACATAGACACATGTGTGTGTAGGCGCCTTGCTTGTTACGATTCTAGTACACAAGTGCCAATTCATATTCAAAATACCGTTTCCAGTTTCCACTTCAACTAATAAACCTACAACGAACTATATGCATATGAAGATTTTTTTCGGTTTTTCATTCCTCTTCTCGGCTCCCCTATTACAATTTTGACCATTCAATACGAAAGGAGAAAAACAATTACGGATGAAACCGAAATCAAGGAAGCAAAATCATGGTGAAATTAATAGCAAAGAAAGGGAATAGGAAACGCACAGTTTAGCGAGAAGATCAACGAGCTGGGGTTTAGGAAGAGGTTCAATGAGCAAGCGAATCTCTTCCTTGGAAGCAAAATCACCGTTTTGTGCTTCGTCCAGCTTTCTCTTCTTCAAATCCTCCATTCCTCTTTCTCTCCCTTCTCCTTCCAATTCCACGACTCTGTCTCGACCTTCGAACCCAATACATTAGGTTTATAATTGGGCCTATTTTATAGGTGTTACTATGGGCTTCTCTTAAAAAATTCCAAGGCCCATGTTCAGCCCAGGCGCGCCTTTTATTTACTTTTTATTTGCAACTCATCCATGTTTTGAGATCGAAGTTCATGCATGTTTCAAATCCACCAATGTTTTCTAGATCCCCCAACAAAAAAACATTATTTTTGTTAATTCTTTTTTTAAACAAACTCTTCCAAAGTTCAAACACACCAATAACTTTGTTAAATATTTTTTTCAGATAAGATATTTAAACATCGATCATTTCACTTTAAATTTACATTAGATTTATAAAAAAAATTACAAATTTTTAGCAAAACACACTCTTAATCAATAAAAATATAAGAAGTTCAATCTAAACACTCTCTCAAGTTTAAATCATGAACTAGCGATTGGAAATATATATATATATATATATATATATATATATATATATATATATATATATATATATATATACTAGCGTAGTTATTGAAAGTTGTTTAATTTTATTTAAGGTAAAAATTAGCCAAAATATATGTATAGAGTAGAATATACACTTTGAGTCCCAACAGTGTCCATCGGTGTACTAAACTATCTAATTGTGTTTCATTGCTTATAGCGTGAATAAATAATTAAATGGGTTCACAGAAGAAGAGACTGAATTATATTAGTTGTTCAAAAATTGAAATCATTCCTAAAATTTACAAAAGTGTAATTTATTGTTAAATTGGTTATTATATTAATTAATGACAGAAAATTCTGACAAAATTACAAAGTATCACATTTGATGCACATGTGACATAAAAATTTTCATCCTCCTTTCTATACAAAGAAGGCAATCTCGTTTTACAAGATTTTCAGGGTTAAAAAAAAAATCATTATTATTCACACCCACTCTCCTCACCTCTCCATTTTCTTCAAGGAAGAATACCTAAACCCCTTAAATCGTATCTCTTTTCTCAATTTTGTTTTTATTTCAATAATTTTGTGAAATTTTCTGTTTTCACCCTTCAACTTCATTATCTTCCATTGGCACTTTCAAAGATTGTTGGAGATAGATGTTTTGTTTAAAAAGAAAAAGGAGCTTTGTGTTGCGGATTTTAGTCTAAAAAATAGTAATTTTATTGTGGTTCATTTTTTTTCAATTTCTTGTGTTGCTAATGTTATGGTCCCTGATCCCCTTGTGTGGCGTGTGGTCCCTTTATTTTAATTTAGTATTTTTCTTTTCTCTAAGTATTGTCCTCCTTTTCTTGTTTAATTTCAGTTGTGTATCACATGCTTGGACTAGCCTTTTATCAATTTTTATAATCATTTGACAACTGTTGCATTCATATGATATATGAAGTGACACTTATGTTTAACCATGATGGACAATTTGTATATGACAACAAATTTGACTTTATAAGAGGTGAAATTGACAGTGGAAGGTGATTTGGATGTTTGTTCATGTGAATATATTTATGCTAGGTTCAAAAGTTGACACAGTTGAGAATTGGTATTGATTATTGCTCGAGAAAGGGTTAGAAAGTAGGTTAAGGAAATAGTAATGTTCTTAATATATATAACTTCTAATTAAGCATAATAATGAATAGAATAATATATATTTTGAGCATCTAGGTAGCTATTAGTATTTACCAATATGTATTGAATTGAATTATATATTTTAAATTTCATCCATTCCATTCTATATGTATATTGGTGATGTAAAAAAATATATTTTAAGATGAACTTTTAACTTTCATAAGTTAGATGATTGTTATTAGAAATATAAATAAGTTAAGTAGAATTAATTTTTGAATGTTAAATTTAAATTGTTTAAAAATTTTGAAGTATGAATTTAAATTTGTTATTTGTTATAATTTTTTTATTATTAAAATTTATTCTGTTTTATTGTTTATAAATTTATTTAAAAGTCTATAATAAAAAAATAATAAATGTCGTAACCAGAATCACGACGGTATGACGAACAAAAGCTTTTAATTAAAAAATAAAATAGAGGAGTCGCCACCAAAATTTATTAAAGAAAATTTTAAAAAAACTTAACAAGTATGATCTTTGAAACCAGTTTGAGTTCGAGAGTTATTTATGCATAGGAAAGGTACTAACACCCTATGACGTTCATTAAAATGGTTACATTCTAATTGATTATGCGCAGATTCCGTTAACTTAAAAAAAAATTTATTTCACTCAAATAAAAAATATTTGTATTGATTTGTATTGTTAATAAATCCCTCCTTTTTTTATCCATTTTTGTATCGTTAAAATTTATATAAATAATTGATTAAAAAAATTATCAGTCTATAATCTAGTATTTAAGTAAAAGTAAGGAATAAAATTAATATAAAAATATACAATTATAAAATTTAATAATAATAATGTATATTAATAAGATTAACATAATTAATAGATAATTATTTTTTAAAATACATATTGATTATAATGAAGATATGTTATTTAGGTAATACAATTTTTTCAAAAAATAATTACTCTTCAACATTAACTAAACCCTTTGTATATACTATAATTATATATATTAAATTCTATTTTGGCCCCTCATTCGTTTAGTTTTTGGATACCTTATTGGGACTTACACTAACTGTATAAGAAGTAATGCTTGGCATACATTACAAATATGTATTATATAGCTATGGAATCTAAGGTTACCTCCCCGACTATGGCAACCATTACCCGTCATGCTTGCACACATACTTTTTCTTGCCACTAATTTTTGTTGTATTTTTATGCTAATATAAAATAGAGAATCATCACCACTCATGATCTCTGAACCATTTACACTCCCCTTTACACGTCTGTTTTATGGATGAGTTTTTCGTTGTTCTTTCTCGACGGAAATAAGAAAAAAAATATGGTGAGTAAAGGAAAATAATTTTTTTTTATCCTAAGGATATGTTGTAGTTAAAAAATAATTTGTTTTTATTTTCTCTTTTACAAATAATTATTAAAAAATGTTAGCTTATTTTTTATTTTATTTCTTATTTTAGTTTTATGCTCATATTTAAAAATAAAAAAAAAATATTTTTGTAATTATTTATAAAACTAAAATATTTTTAGTAAACATGCCTTAAGATTCCCCAAAACAATGTTGTTTTCTTTGTGTGGAAAGAAAGGCGCCAAATTCGTGCATGCCATATATAGTCTAACATTTAACATCTTATGGACTATTTTGATCTTTCTAAAAATTAATCAAACACATACTCGTTATATAAAATGATCGACTTACTTACCGAATTTATTTTGCATTCAAAATTTAATTATTAATATATATATATATATATATATTTTAAAATATAAAATAAAATCAGTCAATTATAAATAAGATAAAAATAAATATAATATATTTTAATATATATATATATATATATATATATATATATATATATATATATAACAACCCATTCATCTCATTATAATATATTTCCGTATCAAAATATTAAGTCTCTAAAACATAAATAGTTTATAAGTAAGGTATGTATCACATATATAGACATACACTATTTTACTTGAATACTCAATAAAATTTATTTATTTATTTTATGTGCATAAAAAAATATAAAAATATATATATGTAATAATGTATTAATATCATAATTTTATATAATTAAAAATTGATAATTATGTACTATTTTAAGTTTTTAAATTTAAATTATATAAATAAGATAAAATAAAATATAACATTTATTTTTTATAGAAATAATTAAATAATATTATTTTATATAAATTAATTTTATTTATTTATTTTGTGGTTCTTTATTGATTTTTAGTAAAATAATTTTGTAATTTAAATAATTAAAAATCAATATCTTATTTTTGTGTCTACATGTTGGATCTCATAACTAAAAGTATAGTTATATAAATTTTGTTTATATATATAGTTACTTTATTTACAGTTATTTTTTTTAATAATTTTTATAAATAATTAAATTTTATTGATTCAACTATTAAATTAATAAATTATATTATATAGATTATCTTAAAAAAAATTATAATCAAATTTAAAAAAAGTTTGATACTTTAAAAAATAAATTCAAATTAACGGATAATATATTTTTTATAATATTTATTAACTTAAATTTATTTAATAAAATATTAAATTTTTTTTAGGATAATCTATATAATATAATTTATTAATTTAATTGATAAAATTTAATTATTAATAAAAGTTATCAAATAAAATAATTTTAAATAAAATTACTTTTGAAATAACTTAATCTCTTATATATATATATATATATATATATATATATATATATATATATATATATATATATATATATATATATATAATACCTATGTAAGAACAGCAATTAATAGTTTTGAAAATGAAAAAAGTCCACCAACATTAAACATGTCTCATAATTTGTGCAACAGATTATGTTTAGTGTTGATTTTAGTTTCATAATCGATTTTGGTTGAGGAAACATGCAAAAACAAACAGGCCTTTACAAAATGCCTTAGTATATAAGGTACCTTATAGAAAGACTTTGGCATCAAAGTTGAGTTTCAGTTATAATATAAGAATCAGACTTTAAGAAGTGGAATAAGATATTCGTACAAGATGAATATATTATTGATATTTCCCCATTTGATCTCCTTCCTGCTGACATAGACCTTTCCAACACTATTTCCTTACATTACTGGTGGCTACCAAAATATAATTTCTTACATTTACATGCTTGATTGCTTATTGCAAGATCAAGGTAGCAAAACAGTGTTTGCATACAAGAATGCCAAAGCCTTGCCACATGATAGAGTAGGGAAAAAAGAGTAACTTATCAAAACAATCGACCCATCATTTGGGGATAGTCACTTCTAGCTCTGCATCAAGTATTTTCTCCTGTGTTTAGTTCTTTCCTTTTCTGAATGCAACATTACTTTAAGTTGCTTGCTCTGATGTTCAATTAGCTTTTGCAAATTTCGTTGCATCTAAGCCCAAAGGGAAAAGCACAAGTGTAAAGGATAAGTTTATCCAAATCCTTGAGTTTCATAAACTTTTTAATTGATGTTCAATAGATATTTTGATCAAAGAAATTCTGTGTATTACCTCTAGTTGTTGGCAAATGCTCTTCCGGACCTCTAACTGTAGTTGTCGTGATTCCTCAATTTGATTGTGGCTTTAAATTAAAGAAGTATGAAATTAGAGGGTGTACATTTAAAAAGACAAATATTTAACTACACATTTTAGTGAGAAAAAAACTTGCAACTGCAAATGAATGAAGTATCATAACAACAATTGTAGATTGCAATAGCTTAATTACATTTTGACTTGAAGCTCAGTGATCCCATCTATTCTATGTCCTTCCTCAGATCTTTCTGAAAAACAAAGAAATAATTGTATCACATTATTATACCCCTAATACTAGAGAATGAAATGGAATTTCAACACATGTAAGTGCACAATAATAACCATGGGCAAGAACGTTGTGTTTGGTGGGAGTTTCAAAATATGAGAAGGTGAAAATTGAGGAATTTTAATGAGATGTATTTGGACTAAATATGAGTCCAAATTCCTTATTAAATTACACATCTCTAATCTCCACCTTCCTCTTTTCCCTCCTATTCAGGCAAACCATTAGTAAATAGTTCAAAAGAAGTATATTTTAAAGAATTTAATGAGGTGTGCTGTATATCATGACGTAATATGAACACATTGATCATGACAGAAGTAATTTACCCCGGAAAGCTTTATCCGTGTGAATTGTAGACCTACATTTCTGCAAGGCCATTTTATTAGAAATATTAGAGGGCCAATTAGTAGTAAAAGAGGCTATGCACAACAAATTTTAAGAACGATATAACAACTGTGTAGTGGAAATAATTGTACCTGCAAATGACTTTTAACGTGAGAAATGGACAACAAATCTGATTTCATCATCTCTAGTATAGCCTTGGGTTTTGCGTCTACAATTAACAATGAATAAATCAAGTATTGGTTAACAACAATTCCTTTGTTGTTTTGTGTAAAGTGTAACCAATACTATTACTCAGTTAACTTACTTCCAAGACCACCAAGGCTATTAACAATCATCATAAATGGATCATGTAGATCTTTGGTCCATCTTATTCTTCTTTTACCTCTCCTAGAAGCAGAATTGCTAGAAGTGATACAAGCAACGCCACAAAGTTGATGAGGAGCCTGCTTTTCTGGCTTTATACATGACACCAACTAGTAAGCCATATACTACATCTCACAGCAACACACACACGCCCATATAACAAGCAAGCAGATAAACGGATGAGTAGAAACTCAAAAAATTAATTTACATGCCTAAAATTATTCATTAGATATTTATTTATTTTTATGTGGCCATACACTTCATATATATTAACAGTTAATTTGAGTGTCTATAATAAATCATGCTTATTTAAGAAATTGTGTCAAGAGAAGACTAATGATATTTCATATTAACCAAGCCAAGTTAAAAAAGTAAAATGCATCTACTCGTTCCGTTGTTAAATAAAAAGGAAGGCACAACTTCATGCCAAATCATGTAAATTATAAATAAAATCAGAAAGACAGAAACTAGATGCCACATACTAAAAAAGTAAGAACCTGGTTTCTCTGAAAGGAAATTTCAGATGGCCTTTCATCTGTGGCAGCATCATACCTCAGCAATTTATCTTGTGAAACTTGATTGTAATATGGCATATAGTCTGGCTGAAAATTACTATATTCTTCAGAAGAAGAAGAATAGCAATCTGAACTACTAGTTAAAGATTCAGCTACTGGGTACAAAGAGCTAGTGAATTGAGAGGTGGGTTGATCTTGTTTGGTAGCAGTATTGGTGAACTTATCTCCAGAGGCTTGGCAAATCATCATGGATGAATCTGTTGTTGTCTTTGCAAACTGAAAGCACCAATCAGGAACTTCAATCTGATGCTGATCATGTTCATGTTCTTGTTCTTGAACTTGAAATCTCATAAGGCTTTTCGCCTCACTTGCACAAAACCCTGGTGGAGATTGAAGAGTAGTCACAATGTTGGAGGGTGATGTGGGCTCAAAATTCAGCTGTTCTGATCCAACAACCTTGGTTATGTTGCTAATCCCCATGTAGGATTCCCATTGGGTTACATACATCTGGGGACTATGCTGATACATGCTTCTCTTAACCTAGCCTAAATTCCTAAGTCTTCTAAGAGTTTAGGTTCTTCATTGTTGTGATGTTCATTTATAATCTAGTTAAGGAAAAAAAAATGTATTAATAGCCGGTAACTATACAAGACTTCAAATATTTGCTATTTAAAAAGGTGTGTGAGAGGAAAGAAGAATAATATAGTGAGGAAAAGTTTAAAATGTACATAGACATAGTTGTGTCCTCATACAAAGCCAATTTCTCAATGTACTAGGACATTTTTTTGTCTAAATACATTGGAACTATAAAAGATAGTGTGCATGGTAACTTTATAGAGGAACTAATAGTCACTCGCTCTTAATTTAAAGAAGACCCACAAATTGTTTAATCAATCGTGGATCCGCCTATATCCAAATTCCTCACCTCATCACTTGTAAATAACAGAGGAAAAGGCAAAAAAGAATATAAGTGAAGGAAAAGTTTAGTATTGGGCATAGCATAACAATTTTGAAGATATATACAGTTAATATGCAGTAGATCTCCTTTATTGAAGAGAATATAATGTAATGACAAGGGTATAAGAATCTCAGCAACTCACTGGTTTGTAGTTGAATGATTGGAAAGGAAATATCTCTTTTCAGATAAACATTGCTTAGAAGATTATGAGTTAGGATTAAATCAACGGTATTAAAGTTAGTAAAATGACACTTTTATTATTTTTTTATTAAAAATAAATTTTATCAATTTAACCATTAATTTATATGATATTATTATAATGATTATATATAATATTTAGATATTTATAAAATATATAATTTAACAATAATAATTTATTTATATTTAAATAATATATCTTGCATTAAAATAAAAGGAAATAAAATGTAAATTAATTTTAAATTATATAAAAAAATTAAACTTATTTAATACATGAAAACTTTAAATTTAATGGTTTAATTGATAAAATTTATTATATATATATATATATATATTGTGAAAGACTAAACTAAGTGAAGGAATATGTTATTTATTTATTTATTTATTTATTTATTTATAGGAATAGATTGAGGAATAAGAGAGAATGAAAGAATTTACTTCGCTTAAAAATAATTTTTCAATTGATTCTAAAATAAAAGGCACAAAATTATAGAAAGTAAATCTAAAAACTTTATTTTATATGTATGACTAATACAAGGTTACAGACGCAGTAATAGATCTACACGGGCGAAATGGCCTTTTGACTACAACATCATTAAATTAATAACATGATTATTAAATAAAAATTTAGGATTTCTTACAATTTTCATTTCAAAACTTGAGAACACCGTTTCTCTAAATTAGCATTAATTGACTCATGCATATGATAATGGCACGAGGAAATTACTCTCTTTCTTTTGAGATATGTTTTAATTATATTTTTTAATTTTAAAATGTATATTTTTCATGAAATGAATGAGTTATATTTTAGTTGTATTCAATGTAAACAAAATCTTTTAATGCTGTTGAATGATGTGTCTTTGAATAATATTTTGTCATTTTTTACAACTTTTAGTATTATTGGTAAATAATTTTGAATATTTTAATAATTTAAAGGTAGAATAAATTTTAAATACATTTATTATCGACTGTAAAATGTTATTCAAAATCTTTGTTTCATCTTCTACAATTATAAATTTGATAATAGATATTTAAAATTAATTATTAATTATATTAAAAATTATTATTATAAGAAAAAAATCTCTAAAATACTCACTAAAATGAAATCAAATATAATACATTCATCTTTTAAGAAGCAGAAATATATATCTTACAATAAAAATAATATAAGCATCTTATAGAAAAAATAGGTGTAGTTTACTCAAACATTATTTTAACTATCAAAGTTCATTTTGTAAGTGAAGTCATATATTCAAATCCTTTCGCCCAAAACAAAAAGAAAACAAAACAGTAATCTTCAACTCACCTTGGTAATTTGTACTATATATTTGACTCGGAGATTCCCAGTAGAAATCAAACCAAACCTTTTGTTACGTCAATTAGAGAAACACGGACAAATTCACATGTCCACATAATTGCAAAAGAATGATTAAATGTGAGTATAAGGATGCAGCATGCCGATGACAAAAAAATGTCGACACTATAACGATTCTTGATCTCAAACATGTATATAATTGCATAAGACAGAAAAAAAAAACTGTGGAGAAAGATGACAGAATATAACCAAGAGAATATATATATATATATATATATATATATATATATATATATAATATTGTTGTGTGCTTCAGTATAACAATACAGTATCATGTATTTAAAATAGAAATAAAAATAAATATAAATTGACACATAATAAAACTTAATAACGAAAAAATCACTGTGATATAAAAATATTTTTATTACATTTTTTAAATATAAGAACAGAACAATTGCCCTTTTAAAAATAGGAGAATAAATTTACTAGAAAAACTTCATAGGAAAAAGTAATATTTTTTCTTTTTGAAATTTTCTTTCTGTTTACGAGTCATACTGACTTGGTGGTACTTTCGTTTAGCTTGGAAGTGCACAGGTAACGGAGGAGGCCTTTACCATAATGATCTCATGTGAATGCAAGTGGCTTCATTGTACTTCAAAAGATGAAATTTACTTTCCATCATAAAGACACTCAAACCTATACCGTAGATGTAAGAAAAAATTATCACTCATCCTTTACTTTTATGCCACAAGAGTGACTTTAAGGGTTCATAATTTTTTACTTAAATTTACTTTGGAGTGCTTTCAAAAATAAAATCTCCTTCTATTTTATTAATTTTATGATTTTTACTTTAACCTATAAAAGGATATGCATTATATAAACTTTTCATCTTTAATTGATTTTGTTATAAGATCTTTTAAGTTAATTTATGGTGTAAATTTTTTTATATTTCTGCTTCTTAAACAAAGTAATATTAAATTTTATGTACATTTCTTAAAATGAAAGGTTGGATTTTTTGCAATATATAAGATATTATAATTATCATAATATATAATAATTTTTTAATTTTTTTTCAATAATATTTGAATTTAAATTGCTTCCTTCCACATTTAGGCAACTATCGTGGATTTAATTTTTTAGTAAATAGAGCAACAATATTTTGTAATTTGAATAACTAACTTACTATTCTACATGGAAGTGTAAAACATGCAGTAGATTTTATTTCATTGAGATCACCTACAAAATTTGAATCAATATATTCTTTAATAATAAATTTTAATTCTCTTAAATATAGTGTAACATTTGAGGTTCTTTAATGTATCTTAAGATCCTTTTAACACTATTTTAATATTTTTGATTGGGATCTTCCATAAATCATTGATCATTCTAATTATTTCAACATTATATGGTTTTTTAATAGATCATATTATATATAAGGTTTCTTACCATTGATATATACGATACACTTGAGGATAATTTATAATCGATAGGAAGCATGATAGAAATTGCTTTACAATTTTTTATATTGAAATGTCACAAGACTTTTTAAATATACTTGTTTTAAGAAAGTTAAATTTTCTTATTTTTTTTATCTTGATGAATTTCAATCCCTAAAATATTATTCGAGTCTCAAGTCTTTCATATCAAATTTTTTAGTTAACTATGTAAATCAAATACAACATGCATAGCCAACACTACTTTAGTGATGCTAAATCTAATTATTGGAGAAAATATTTCATTGAAATCAATACCTTCTCTTTGATTAGTTTTGCATTATATAATTTCACTTGACCATTTCTATCTTATTTGATCATATAGATCTATTTATTGCCAATAATTTTCCATCGTTATAGAAATGAAACAAAGTTCTACATCTTACTTTTATATAAAATTTTTATTTCTTTCTACATTGTCATCATTCATAAAGAAGTTTATGAACTACTAGTAGTCTCCTGAGAGAATTATGATATTCCCTCTTTTATTATAAGGCAGTATCCATTATGACTTGTCATAACATAATCTTAGTGCTAAGATGGTTTCTTTATTCGGCATGTAGTTTTGGAACTTTTACATCATTGGTTTTTTTTTTTTTGTTCTTTATGATTTGGTTGTATTTTAAGAGAATCATCTTCTCAAAATTTTCTATTTATTTATATAATAATAATATCTTTATAAGTATTTTCAATTTTCTACTCATTTTGAAGTTATTTTTTTAAATATTACATCTTTGTTGACAATAACTTTGTGAGCAGGGGATTCCATAAGCAATACCCCTTAATTTCGTTAGCATAGCCCAAGAACATGCATTTCCTATCTTTGTGATCCAACTTTGTTTTTTCTTTGGAGTTGTACACCATATACATATGACATCTAAAACATGCAAAGAAGAATAATCAATTTGATTTCCTTTCCACATCTCCATCAATGTCTTTAAACCAATCATAATTAATAGCGACCAATTTGTCATGTAATAAATTGTTTTTTAAATTTTTCTTCTGTAAAAGACTTGCCTAATTTTGCAATTCTTAACATATATTTTGTTCTTTTTAAGAAATTTCTATTCATCCATTCTGACACACAATTTTGTTGAAATATATGATCAATTGTAAATTATTTTTTAATAGTTTTTTTTTGGTAGAATGCTAAACATCCTTAAACATTTATTTGTTTGAGTTTTAAGTGCTTTAAATTTCTTGAATACTTGAAATACATCTAACTTCTTAATTGGATACATATGTAATTTTCTCGAATAATCATTAATGAGAGATAAAATATTGTTCTTTTTGTAAGGACATTTTTTATGACTCTACACTTCAGAATGAATCAAGTCAAGCATGTGTTTGGTTCTAGTAGTTGATTTATCAAACCTCAATCTACGTTGCTTGCTTATCACCTAATGCTTACAAAAAGGTAAATTTACCAATTTAAGATCATTTAGAAAATTATGTTCTACAAGATTTACTAAGTCTTGTTCTAATATATGGCCTAGTTTATTATATTGCATTATCATTGATTCTTCTTAATTGATTTATGCAAATAACATATATGCCTCCTGCAATGTATCTCCTAGTATCTTGTATAGAGTTATCGCAAGCTTATCTATTTTCATCCTTACTAGAGTATTTTACCATTTTGAAGATCATACCTTCAATATAGGTCTTGCATCCAAGCTCATATAATTGCCCAATAGATAATAAATTCTTCAACTCCTTCACATGATGTATTTCTTGAATTATGCAAACAGTACCATCGTATGTTTTTATTTTAATAGTACTAATTCCAAAAATTTCCAAGGCATGATCATTTCTAGAATATGACATTTGTTACATTATGCTGAGTAGTGCCCTTTAGGTAATGCATCACGGTTTGATGTTATATTTTACTTTTTAATAACAATGTCACACATCAAAATGTAACAGTTGTAACATTCTGGTGAGTGATGCCCCATTTTAAAGGATTTTCACCTTTTTCATGTAGATAGCAAATATCAATCTAAATCATCATTATTTGATAAATTTAAATTTTTAAACCATGAAGCTTTGATAACATTCAATAAAGTAATAAACGATACAATTTATAACATGTAATTAAATTAACTTTAAACATTGTTAATTAGTGATATTTTCATTTTCATATATTTAAAACCTACTATATAATGGTAGAACTAAGAGTTATTCAAATTTTCACAAATAGTAAATAATAAAATTTTAAAAATTTGTAATTATTGATCAAGTGTTATTTAAACTTCAACATTTGATAAGTAATGAAATTTTAGAAGTTTGTAACAAGCGAACGTATTTAAAGTTAATTTAATCAATTGTTATTAATTGTGTCATTTATTACTCCATTGAATGTTTTCAAAGTTTTTTGTTTAATAGATGTAAATTTATCATACGATAGATGATTTGGATTGATATCTATCATTTACCTGATTTAGGGTTTAGAATTTAGAAAAAAAATAAAGAAGATAGAAATCCTTTAAAATATAGGATGTCACATGCTTAAAATATGTCAAGTGTCACATTCTGCCTAGGATGTTCCATGAAGATGTTTCACACAACTTGATTTACTCTTTCTAATTTAAAACATGTAATTTATTTATGACATTATTTTGTTGAAAGAGGCAAAGTGTTTACTTATTTTCAAATGATTTTTTAGGTATATTATTTAGACTTTAATTATTGTAACAAATCTTATGTAAATATTTATTTTTTTATCTATATTCTAGCTTATTGTATATCAATGAAATCAACAAATAAAAGATGAGATATTTTTATAAATAATTTTATTAACATTAAATAACCCTTAATCATAGTAGCTTTTGTTTACAAAAATCTCTTATCATTTTGAAAAAAACCATTTCAATACACTCGTTCTTGAAAGAGAACACTCACACACTATAGTTATATTTTACCTTATTTCAATATAATTTATTTGTCTCTTTATTCTACCTAAATAAAAAAATGTCATAATTGAAATAGAAAGCATTTTCAAATATCTAAGATTAAATACTAGACCATCTAAAGATTCTAATGGTAAAAAAATTAGAATTAAACCCTCTTCTATATATTTTTTCTCCAATCTTATTTTACAATCTCCACTCTTCTTTTTTATTTTAATATAATTTATTTGTCTCTTTATTCTACCTAAATAAAAAAATATCATAATTGAAATAGAAAGCATTTTCAAATATCTAAGATTAAATACTAGATCATCTAAAGATTCTAAGGGTAAAAAAATTAGAATTAAACCCTCTTCTATATATTTTTTCCCCAATCTTCTTTTACAATCTCCACTCTTCTTTTCTTCCCAAAAATCTCTTATCATTTTGAAAAAAACCATTTCAATACACTCGTTCTTGAAAGAAAACACTCACACACTATAGTTACATTTTACCTTAATTCAATATAATTTATTTGTCTCTTTATTTTACCTAAATAAAAAAATGTCATAATTGAAGTAGAAAGCATTTTTAAATATCTAAAATTAAATACTAGATCATCTAAAGATTCTAATGGTAAAAAAATTAGAATAAAACCCTCTCCTATATATTTTTTCTCCAATCTTCTTTTACAATCTCCATTCTTCTTCTTCTTTTTTTTATCTTAAATATTATATTCCACGGTTAAAAAATTGAATTATTGATCAATAATTAAAAATAAAAATTAAAAAAAAAAATAAATAAAAAAATCCAAACTCTAAAAAAATAAATTACTCCATCTAGTCAAAATCTAAAATGTCAAAGGAAAGAATAATTGAGTTTATAAATACTTTTACGAGACTATATATTATTATAAATTTCATACCATGTAAACATTTAAATTTAAAAATATTTTACATAATAAATGTTCTGGTATTATATATATAAACTTATATATGCGTAACTCTCTTATCTAGAAGAGGAATAAGGCCACTTTCCAATTCTTTATTATAGTTATGAAATGATTAAGCTGTAATGGTTATGGCTATGGCTGGCATGCACGTCATTCTGACATCACTAACATTGAATTTTACAAGCTATTCTTTGCAAATGTAGAAAGTTTACGAGGACTCAAAATTAGCAAGTAACATTTCAGATTCCGCCAAATTTTCTGAGATTCCACCATTCCAAATTGCCAATCATTTGAAAATGGTTTCCGTTATTCCAATATTATAATTTAATGTCCCTGTTATGTTTCCCAAAGTGTCTCCACTACCAATTACTTAAAACCATCTGTACTCAAAACAGATATGATGAGTTAGAATCATGTCTCATACAGCACATAGTAGGGATTATAATTTATCCTGGTGGCTATTTTTTAATACATGTTGCATTTGCTCTCCTTGAAAATGGTTAACCAATAGCTATAGAACCCTAATACACGTTGACGTACGTAACTCCAAAAATGAAGTGCCAAGGAAGGACGGCCTTCATGAAACGGTTGAATAAAAAGTAAAAACAAGGCTGAAATATTCCGGTCTTTTCAAAGAGTTTCAATTTCAAGCCTCGGCCAATCAATTAACAATAGGTCCTTCGAATCTTTTCTAAGCTAAATAGTAGTTTCATATTTTCATCATCCTCAATGCATAATTCTTTTATTATAACTAATTAAAAATATTTTTTTAAATATAAGCAACATGTATTCTCTGTTGAAAATAATTGTTCTTTTTAATATTATAAGTAACAGAATTTTTCTTTTTAATATTTAACAATAACTATATATCCAAAGCTCAAAATTAATCATAATCTTTGATCAATTGGGTCAATTTTAAGGAGTTGGTTCAGGTGCTTGATCATATTAAAAATAAAAAATAAAAGTTTTTTCTACATTCCATTTTAAATGTATTGAATGTGATGGAAGAGAAACAATAGGAAAAAAATAAAAAAATAAAATGTAATAGATGATATATAACATGATAAAAAAATAAAAAATTAGAATGTATTAACGTAAAAATATTATGTGAGGTATAATTATTATTGCTTTATTTTTAATAATATTGAATTTATTAAATATTATAATTTTTTATAAAAATTTATTCTATATATAAATTTTTTATATAAGAAATTTTTTTTGGATATAATAATATTATATCTAAGCATGATAAGAAAACCTAAACCCGCTTATTCCATTTCGAGTTTGACAGAAAAAATTCAAGTGATTGAGATCAAAGGATGGGTAAAATTCAATTTTTGAAAGCGGGGATGAAAGCAGGTATAGAGATCCTGGTATCCATTTTGTTCCGCTTATAAAATTATCTAACTATCTTTATTATTTTAAAATATAATGTGATATTTGTAAAGTTATAAAAGTAATAAATTATATAAATTATAAAAATATATATAATAATTTAATAAATTATAAAAAAATATAAATATAAAAAATATAGAGACGGGTGCGAGACAGGTTTCCTCGACCCGATCGGGAACGAAGATGAAGTTTAAGATTTTAAACCCAATGAAGACAGGGATGAGGTGTTAGAAACAAGGGATAAGAAACATGAAACCTGTCCCCAACCCACCCTATTGTCATATTTAACTATATATTATTATTTGAGAAAGCTTACTTTTAATTTATTTTAGTTTATATTATGATATAAGCATTTATGTGAATGTTTCAATAATTTTTAATAAACATTTATGATCTTTTCAAAAGTTGTTTTGAGATTGCTATGAGCTTTTAGGAAGAGCTTTAGTGATTTTAAATGAAACATTTTATCTTTAAATTTATATGTACCTATTTTAAAAAAAAATTATTTTTTATTTTTATTTTAAATTTTTAATATTTTTTTTATACTTACATATACTTCTTTACTTCACCTAGTCATTCCTTTTTTTAAATATGCACTAAATTATAAGTGTTTAACATTATATACAAGGACAAAATGTTATTTTTAATATACTAGATATTACACAATTCTGTTTTTTAGAATCAACTTAGAAGTTAATCCAACATCAAGTTATACTAAAAGTATTTAAATTTTTATTTTCAAAACAGTAATTTTTATATGATGGAGGGTTTTATTTATTTTTTTTCTATTTTATCGAGATAAGTGGATATTATTAAATTGGATAAAAGATATAAATGAGTAGATGACACTAGTGGATATATGTAAGAGAATCATTATTATTTTAATTATTATTAAATTTTTAAATTTTAAAAATATAAACATTGGTAACTAACAATATTTTTAATAATAATTTTATAATATAAATAAATATATAATATAATATAATATAACTTTATAATTTTTTTACTCATTGTTTGATTATGAATTTTTAAGTTTTGAAAAAAAAATGATTTTTTATAATGCTTAATGATATGTAATCCTTGCTTATTAAATATAAGTTATTATGATATAAATTTTTATTTAAAAATATTTATCAAATAAACGTTTAAATAAATTATTTACTTAAACTGTATCTAAATTCAAATTTATCATTCAATGCCTTGTTCCCTTTTAAGGGAGAATGATTTAAAAAAATAAAATTAAAATAAATGCAAACAACAAATTTTTTAAATATAATTTGTAATATATTTTTTGTGATTCATTAATTTTGTAAAAAATTAAAATAATTTTTAAAAATTATAAAGTTATGACGTTATATAATTGAAAAATTGATGAATCAAAACAGGTGAGCTCAAAATAATTTATTGATAGTATTTCTCTATGTCAATGGCTCTTCCATTCTCTTATTTTTCGTGTGTGAACCAGCTGGCAGAATCCAACGGAAAAACTCATTCTCCTAATTTTAACATAAAAGGCTCTTCATTCTGTTCTATAGCATTTCCGGGATCCCTTGGAATTTATTCGATGCCAATTATACATAAAATGAGACACTTCATGAGAATTATAAATTTATAGGCTTTCCCATTAAGTTCTTCCATTTTTTTTTTCTTTCACACCAAAAATTCAAAGGACTACGGAATGAAATTTATAAATTTTTAATTATAGCGCTTGCAGTATGTACTGAAGATAAAACAAATGAAGAACGAGCAAAAGAACAGCACCTTATTGAAACTAATAAAGCTCTCCATATGAAAACTATTCCCTCCTCCCCCGGTAACACTAGAATGATACAATGCTTCTCGTTTCTACAGAATATATTACGTAAGCACTTTAAATTTGTGTACTAATTCAGAGTTTGCACTTTTATGACCAACAACAATGTCATTCTTCCCATAATAAAATAGATGGTGTGGTTTATCATTTTCTTAGAAGGAGTAAAGTTTTGGAAAATTGTAATTATGTACATAAGTATCAGATCAAGGGCTAGAAGGATTTTTGGAAGGGAACAGGGAATTTCAAGCCCCTTCAGAAACAGAAACCTCAGCATCTGTGTGACTATATGTTGTAGCATCATTGCCTATATTTTGAGTATTCAAGAGATCGTTACTTGTCTTCTGCTGCTGGTCAAACATTTTTTTCAGCTGTCTTCCTTGTTCCTCAATTCGCAACTGTAATTTTCTCTGAATCTGGACCATGAAAGTAAATTAAATAAAAACCATTAAGTTAGGAAAGAGTGCTATAATAATTCAAGAATCCAACTATTCTAACTATTTCATTGGTTTTTCCATGTCCTCAATATTTTTTCAACCAATAATAGCCTAACTCATACCCATATTTTAGCACATGATAGTGCAATTTCACATCATCATCTATGCCTAAAGAAATTAAGCTGCACCAGAAATTCAAACAAGATTACAAGCCTTTAAATATATCATATTTGGCTTGTAAAAGTGATACATTATTTTAAGAGTTGTGGGTAGAGTTTGAGCAGGTGAGGCTATGGGACTGTATTGTTCTTCTGTGATGAAATTAAAATCTCTGCAACATTTCTTCCATTCTAATCTTGTTAAAGGTAAAAAGGTGAAATTCAAGGATCAAGATCAAGAACCTCTCAGCTGGTTTGGTCAATGCAGAAGCTTTGTATAGGAAGGGAAGGTGTCACAAAAATTAAGTACCAAAGTAAGAATCTAGGTGTTGATTCTACAGAACATGGTAGCATAAATAAAAAGTCTTAGGAGAAAATGAAAGCAAGAATATACCTCTAGCTGTTCATGAAGACACCTTTGAGCATCTAATTGCAGCTTAAGCGCCTCTCTAATTTGCAAGCCACTGAAATTCAAGAGTTGTGTAAATTTAGTAGATTTTAGGAGTAACAACATCTGAAGTGAATATGAAATAAGCTAAGCAACATAATGATTGTACTAGAATTATAGGCATATAACAGTGGTTTAAGCAATAAGAGGTAGAAATACGTTTTGACATCAAGATGATGGACATCCTTTGTATGGATTCTTTTGTCAGATTTCCCTGAAACAGGACACGATTTTAGGCTCAGTATAGGGAGTGAGCCTGATAATTTGAAAGAATATAAGAACAACACTGACATTGAAAATTATGAATAACTGGAGAGAAGAATACAGCAACAAAGTTAGTTTTATCGTAGAAGCAGTGGTAGTTAGAGTAATAGACAATATTTGTCATTTAGTATCTCAAACTTTATACCATATCAATGGATGTAAATGCATTTATTCTGCATTACAACTTCCTAAACTTGAAGTCTACCAACTACAAAGACACTAAAACTGTGAATCTGATTTAGTTTATTTAAGTCTCAACAATTAATGAATCAAAACCAAAGGAGAAGGAGAAGATATATCCTCTGCCTTGACAAGCACTATAACAAAAACATCCTGCATTCAAGCACCAAGAAATGTACTTGACATGAAAAAGAAATTACACTGCAATTATGGTAAAATAATTAATAATAATAGTAGAAATTACCTTGACCTGACTCTGGAATGAATTTTGCAATTCTATATTTCTGCAAATGACTTTTGACATGGAAGATAGTCAAACCATCTGTCTCCATCATCTTTAATATAGCTTTTGGTGTTGCCTCTATATCAAGAGGCCAATAGAGAACTATCAGACGTTAAATTAAGTGTATTTCCAATTGATAAATTTAGTTAAGTTACTTACGGTCAGCACCCCCAAGGCGATTGACACACTCAACAAACTTCTCATGAAGATCCTTAGTCCATCTTATACGTGTTTTACTTGAGACCACTGTCCCATTAGAAGAAGAGTTTCCACTTCCTGCTGAAACTGTTGGAGACAACTTCTCATTGTGAGAAGAGAAGTTTAACTGCGGAACAGGAAAATTATAAGATCCACAAGTAACCTGCACATAGATGCAATAACATAAGCCAATTGACTCTTCAATCAATGGACACAGGACAAAATCTATATATGGTGGGGTTTGCATAAAAATACTTAACTGTAAGGTCTTGATTTCCTTTGTTATGAAATGATGAGCTCCTTCCAACTGAGGCAACACCATCAATGAACAAGTTTTGTTGTTCCATTGGAAGGAACTTGGTGCCAGGAAAATTCCCACATGAAATTTTATTGGACTTCTCAGGTGATCTACAGCATTGATTACTATTCAATTGAGATTTCACTATGGCTTGCAAAGTGTTTGACAATTCAAAATTGGGGTCAGGTTGGCTTGTTGCCGAATCCAAAAAAAGGCTTTCCCTGGGAGATTGATATAAAGGGAATTCCAAATCATTGATCTTACATAACTGAGAGCTAAAAGAGTGACTACCAACTTGGCAATCATATTCTGAAAACCCCATGCAGTTTTCTGCAGCATAAAAAGCAGAAGCTGGTGACTCAAAACGGCTGATAATGGTGCCAGATGATTTGGCAGAAGGTATATTTTGTAACTGTTCCGTTCCTCCTCCTCCTCCAGCCATAGCCAGTGCTCCCGTATTCCAAGCTTGTTTGATGTCAAAATATTGGCAATAACGATTGCCAAACTCAGAATTGAAATCCCCATTTAGTCCATGACTTTGTTGAATTAGTCCTCCCCAATCAATCTTGTTCTCGTTCATTGACACAATATTCACACAAAAAAATTGATGTTGGATGGTAAGCAGGGCTAATAGATCTTTCTTAAATATTGTGAGGTAGCATATAGAATTCTATGGAAGTTAATCCTTATGGAAGAGAAAGGAGAGAAGATTGCAAAGGTAATAATAGTAATGCCTATGGCATAAAATTCTCTTTTATATTATTCCCAGATGGCTTCAGGAATAAGATTTGAATCTAATTGTCTAAATGCTACCATGCAAGGTCATTAGCTATTTAATTATTCTTGAAAAAAGGATAAGAATGAACAATAAGAATTGACATTAACGAAGTACAGTACATGGAAACAAACAAAAAGTTTTGTCTAATGTTGTCTTCTTCTGAATTTAAACGAAATGCAAAAAAAATCAGAAGAAAAAAGAGGAAAACTAAAGCAACTAAACCTAGATGGATCACAAATAAAAGGTTAAAAGAAGTCCCCTAGAGGACAACATCAGCAACAAAGCTAGATGGGTCACACATAAGAGGTTAAAAATAGTGCCAGAGTATTACTAAAAACCTATTGATTATCTTAAAATGGGAGAATATTGTTATGGCATTATGGGCATCTATAGTGTAATAATTAAATGTTAGATAAAGATACTGGCATAAATTCACACACAATACATCTGCTATTATTCTTATAATGGATTCGGATGAAATAACTTTAACCACCAACAGGGATGATAAATATATATAGACAACCAAATCTTTCCCTATCAAAATAAAAATATAAATACTAATAACTACTACAAAAATCATGTTCCATTGCATGGCACTGCATCTTGCAAAGTGGGGTATCAGAAATTACTAGAAAAGTGCATCTAATTTTATATTCATCATAAAAGCACAATGGAACTTTAACTACTGGATTCTCAGTAGAATCCAGTAACCTAATGGACTTTCCATTAGATAAAGGTGAAAAAAGACACATATATTCAGTGCATTCATATATATGCGGCCTCAATTCCCTGTTGCCATTGATTTTTCTTTAGACATACTTGTTACCCCTCTTCTTTTTGAATTCTTTGAATTTTACAGCCACCCCACCATGATAAAGAGACTATTCTTTTTAAGTTTTCTAATCACATGCTGTAGTCTTACTAAATCGCAACATTAGCATATCTTTTCTTTTCTTTACTTTTTATTTTTATTTTTTTGAAGCAGATGCTTCTTTGCTATTTATTTTTACTTTCTTTTTCACTTTCAAATTAATTACAGACACAAAGAGGAAAGGAATGCTAGAGACACATTCATCGGAGACAATTTCATGGGAAGATACAAGTAAACTACTATTTTTGTCCCAAAAAATTTAAAGTTAATCACCTTAGTCCCTCAAAAAGGAAAAATAAAATTTATATCCTTAAAAATTAAAATATTTACTAATAATCCCGTTTAGGGGCCAATTTATTTCCTGAAAACTAATAAATATGTGAAAATAATTTCAGAAAACTGATGTTAAAAAAATATTAAATTAAATATTTGTTTTATCTTTTAAAAATAAAAATGGTATTTTTATATTTCATGTAAATTTGAATTGATAGATTATTCTAAAAGATAAAAAAATTTAAACAAAAAAATTTAATGATAAAATTAGAATTTAATTTTTATATAATGTTAGGTACAAATTTTTATATCATCAATTAAGCCAAAATTACAATAATATAATTTTTAAAGTAATTATAATAAAAAAATTAATGACATAACAATATATAATTGAATAATAATGTAAAAATATTTATATGGTAAGTATATTCTAAATAAATTCATAAAATTTATTAATTAAAATTAAAACTACTCGTCATTTGTTCTTTGAAATTATGAAAAATAAATTAGTGTATTTGAAAGTAATAAATGTTAGCTATTTTACTTCTTAACGTTAAGGTTTGGTCAATAGAAAATTTATTGACTATTAATTATTTTAGTTTCTAAATTTTAATTGTATGTTAGTTATTTTGTTCGAACAAGATTATTTTTAGTAGAAGATATATGTCTTTTAAATAAAAAGGATTATTAATTTATTATGTATCAATCAATTTAAGTCTTAACTTCAATAATCAAATTAAAAAGAAATTAAACAATCCGGTTATATGATATTAAAGATTAAATTAAAATCTAATTCTAATTTTAAGGTTAAATTAATAAGTTGTGAAAGGTAGAAATGAAATTGTTTTTTTTGAAACACGAGAGACAATTTGATATATGATTATAATTTCGTACTATATAATTCAATGTATTATATAAACAATTTTTTTCCAATGTTAAAGGAAAGGATATTGACATATATATCCTTGTCAACCTTTACAAACAGACATTCTATAAACGGTTGGATCCTATATATATACACACCCCAACAAACAACATATGGAAACACAATAATAAACAAAACCTCCAAACTTTTTTTTTTATATAATAATCAGCATTAAGATTGGTTCAAGTTTGAAATTTTCTTATATGTTTTAATGTTATTTTCTTGTTTATATGTTGATAAGACTTCTCTAAAAAACTATCTCTATAGCAAATAAGTAAAAGATATATATATATATATATATATATATATATATATATATATATATATATATATATATATATATATATATATTTATTTAATATATAAAGTGTATAGCGATTTCAAACTACTAAAATTTTAAAAATAATTATACTCTTATTTGTTCATTTTAGAAGTTTTTTTTACCTTTATAAATATGTTTGTATGCTAGTTTGCTAAGTTTCTGTTGGGTTCGATCCAAATTCCATTTAACTCGTCGTCAAGAGTTTCATATATTTTATTTTTAGGTTCATGCTTGCGATTGAATTTAATATATATGTCAAAGATATATATTAGAGACATGCAATACATTTTAAATAAATAAACAGAAATTAAATATATACTTTTAGAAATTCTTATATTATTGTAAGAAATTTATAATTTTTCTTGTTTATGCTTTGATAAGATATTTGTTTTAAGAAAAATTTAATTTTATTAAAATTATTATAATCTAATTAAGATTTATCAGGAACATATTTATCGATTATTTTAGCTATCTTTGGTTAATAAATACCTTTAAAATTTCTTATGTTGGTCATTTATTTTTCATAACTGGTTATTGATATTTCATCATCTTTATAAAGTATATGAAATCAAATTAACTAATTTTCCTAAAAAAATTTAAGTTTATTACTAGTTGGATACATGTGCAGGCTGTTTTCTATATTGTAAATATAAATATTCTAATATTACTTATATTTAGTGATGTTATGAAAATTATTTTATTTTTTATTAAATATTTCTCATACTCCTTTAATATATTTTTCTTATAAAAAATAAAAAATAAAACAACCCAAGGGAGTGCATGATTAAAGGAATTAAGTACATTTGGTAATGTTGTGCACATCTATAAGACTATAATGAGTTAGATTTATTGTATGTGTCAGGAAACAATTTGATATCATGCTCGGTGTAATTTGTAACATTTGAATTAGATTTAGAAATCCGGTTGAGGGCGTACTTTCTTTTCAAAATATTGCTTACTTAATACCCAAAAACGCTAAATCTCTTATAATTAGGAGTTGAAATATACTGAATCGAATTAAACTTTGTTAAGCCTAAGTTTTTGGCAAATCACTATAAATCCCTTATAACTAGGAGTTGAAATATACTGGGTCGAACTAAAATTTGTTAAGCCTAAGTTTTTTTTTTCCTAATTAAAATCCAAATTTGATTTATTTATATAATATAAATTATTTTTAAATTATATCGATCTATTAAAAATTTATTTATAATATTTTAAATAAATCAAAAAACTATCTTTAAATAAATTAATAGGATTAAATTTATACATAGATTAACCAACTTAAATATTTTAATTAAAATAATATATAATCTCCATAGTAGTAATAATAATAATTTATTTATTATTTAAATAGATTAATTTGTTAGATCTAAAACTTTTTATATAATCCAAATCTTAACTTTTTTAACTAAATATATTAAAAAATCTTAATCTAAATTATTTAATAAGTAAACCTAACTTGACCTTAAACTGATATAAGCTAAAGCATAAATCTCTAAGAAGTAACAACACATTTCTATTCCTACTTATATTAGTCATGGGCTTTTACTTCAAAAAGGATATGGAATGTACGACTTCCGGGCGTAGTGGATGAGGATGATGAAATTCATATTAAGTATAAAGATATTGTATTGTCTGTGATCATACCAAGAAGTAAATGATTTATTTTCTGGCAGCAACTCAAATGTCATTATCAAAAGTGGTGGGAATCAAATTAATGGGTTTAGAGTTTAAGTTAAAGAGTGGAAAGGAAAATTCCTTAGTAAAAGTTCAGCCTCTTAAGTCCGACAGAGGAATGATCTACGTGGATTTAGAACCCTAAATTCAGCAACAAAATGCACCAACTCTGTCTTCGTTGCTGAAATTAACCTTTAGCTTACATGTTCATGTGGACAATCTCACAAGTTGGGCAAATTTTTTATGGCTGAATATTTAGATTAATTATTGATTCTTACAGTGATCTTCCTGATAGTATTCTTTAAAATGTTCGTGACAATGATGTTAGTCTTAATATAATCGGTTAATGAATATATAGATGGGATATTTCTTGTACTCTTAATCAATTTTTGCTCATAAAATAATTGAAAACTCACTGTAGATTTTATAATTAAATTTGTTTCTGGAGCACGTTAGTTATAAATGGAAAAAAACTTTCTTCATGAATTTTATTCTCGAAAAATATTGACTTCAAATTATTTTATAATCAAATTTATTTTTGAGGTGTTTGATTAGAAATGGGGAAAAAATACAAATTTTGTATTAAGTTAAAAAAATGTATACTAAGTTTTGTTATAAATTTATTTTTGAGATAAAATTTTTAAACGTTAAAATTAATTTTATACAATTAATATCATTCAAAATTTTATTTTCAAACGCTGACATAAACACAATAAATTAATAGATTAACTAACAGAAATTGATTCAATTTAATAAATAATTTAACATTTAAACTATGGATTATATGAATTATTTAAAAATAATTTTATTAATTATTTATAATAATTCTATACAATAGTAAAATTATTTTTTATGAAGAATACTTGGTCTCGTCCAAAAAAGAGAATGAATTGTTGAAGGATGTTACTATCCAAAGGAACCCAAACCTCTAACTGATGGTCCACTCAGTCTCATACTTTCCTTTTCGCTGCAGGGAGCTATAAGAACCTTGTTCTATGTCTTAATCCACTATAAACAAAATATAGGAAAGTCAAAATACTTTGTCATAAAGGAGTATATGCTGCAAATGCAACATCAAACTAGCATGAAACCAGGTGATTAAATTTAATTTACATAGAAAGTGATATATATATATATATATATATATATATATATATATATATATATATATATATAATTTTTTATTTAAAAAATAAATTTATAATAAGTTATTGGGTTTAATATTTTTTTATTATGGTTAAATTTTATTAATTTAATTATTAAATTTAAAGACTTTATTTTTAAATTATATTTATAAAATTTTAAAAATATTTAATATTTTATTATATTATTTTATTTTAAAAAATTATATATTATAAGATATATTAATTTATCTATTATTAAATTTATAAAAAATATATTTATTGATTATAATAAAATAATACAATAAAATATTAAATTTTATTAAATATTATAAATTTTATCTATATAATAAAATTTATTAATTTACTAATTAAATTAATAAAATTTAACTATTAAAATAATTTTAAACAAAATATTTTATATTAAAATTATTTATAAAATAAATTAATTTGTTACAAATAAATTGAGTTAAATTGAGTTAAATTAGATTCCACTAAGTAATTTATCTGATTTTAAATTTGATTCGAATTCAATACAAACCTTTTTTTTTCTTAATTCGATTTAAACTTATAAACGATTTGTTAATTCGTTAAGTTAAGTTATATAAATAAAAGTTAAAATAAATTTAATTTATAATTTATAATTTATTTAATATATTTTTAATAAAATAATTATTCAATTAAAAAATATAAATATATTTATAATTTATATAAAATAAATAAATATTTATATTTAAATTATTATTAATAATTAATAAATCAAATTATTTATTTTATATTGGATATTTTAAATTTATATTTTATTATTAATTTAAAAAAAAATAAAATATAATTTTTTATAAAAATATATATTATAATTACGTTATATTTTTTATCTATTTTATAAAAAATATATATATAAATTTAATTTTTATATATAAGATTTATAAATCAAACAAATCAAGTTATACATAATTTAGGTTCAATTAATTTAATTAACAAGTTAATTATCATGTTAAATCTCAAACTAATTTTAAGTTTATTTAATTTATTATTAATCTTATTTATTTTAGAAACAAGTTTAATGTAAGTTATTTAATATCTATTTTAAACAGTTGTATTTTATTAATTAAATTATTAAATTAATATATTTTATTATGTAAAATATATTTATAAAATTTCATAAAAAAAAAATTATAAAATTAATATTTTATTATATAATTTAATTTTACTCTCTATATATAAAATTAGGATTCCAGTCATTTATAAATTAAAAAGTTAAAGACTAAATTTTATTCAATTCATAACTTTCCTTTATATTATAAATTTGAATTTTTATTTTATAATAATATTTTTAGTAATTATTTTATTTTTATTATTAATTCACACATTTTTCTTGTATTAAATATTTAATTATATTTTTCTAATTTTTATTTCTTTCAATTAAATTTTTATTTAAGTTGAATTTCTGCTCCAAAGTTAAATTTATCCAATAATTAATAAAAATATAATAAATTAAAATATGATATATCACTAATTTATATAAATTTCCAAAGGAAAAAATATATAAATTATTTAAATCAAAATAAAAAATTAATTTCATTATATTTTATTTTTATTTAAATATTTTATACATTTTTCTTTTATAAATCCATACAGATTAAGGATATGCTAAATTTTTGTTATATCTTTGTTAATAATTATTTATTTAATATGTAATTAATAATTTATAATAAAAATAATATATAATAATTTCTAAAATATTATAATATTTAATGTTATTAATTCATTAAATTATATAATTTTTAATAAAATCTTAGTATATATAAATTTTTATTGTATGTTATTAAACACATTAAATAAATTGTTTCTTTTAATTATTAATAAAAATTTTGGAGTACAAGACTGTTAATTTGAACAACTGAAAAGTTATAAATACTAAATATGAGTAATTGAATGGAGACCTAATAAGTCTTTTTCTTTTCGTTTTATTTTTATAATCAATTCCTTGACCGTTGGTAAAGCTCCCGGTACAGATGAGAGCAAAAATAAAGACACACCTAACCATTTTGATTTGATATTTTCTTTCATTTACTTATTTATTTATTTATTTTGGTATTTAATTAAAACGGAAAAAAAAAAAAGTGGGATGTGGAGGTTCGATAGGGTTATACCGATTCGATCCTCCTTTATTATAAACGAAGGGATATTGAAAGAAATAGTTTCCATTTTCTAAACATGGCAAGAAAGGATGCAGCAATTGTAGGTGACCCTATTATTAAATTAGCATATATATATATATATATATATATATATATATATATATATATTATTGCATTAATATACACACGTTGATCTATTGCTATCTATTTTTTAATTTGAATCCGATTCCAAAGCATTGACACGAACGGCCTAACAAGAGTTGAAGAACCTAGAAAGCCAATAAGTAGGGAATGTAGATGAAAACGAAAGTTAAAAAACAAAAAAGAGTTGAAGAAAATAAGAATTGGTGATTGACACGATAAATATAAGCTTGGATTCATAAATTAATAAAACTATAATACTTGTAGGTCGCTAGCTGCGTCTATCTAATATAGTTGTAATCCACGCAACACACACTGACCCCTTGAACCTCCAAGAGTCGTTTTCAGTTACCCTCCCTTGTTTTACTCTTTTAGACCGCATCAGATAGTATTGACGTCACAAATAATTCAGTTACGGTATTTTTTATGTCAGAGAATAATTTATAATATTCATTATTATCATAATATTTTTAATTTATTTTATTTTAATTTTTAATATTTATATTAATATAATATTTAATATAATATAATTAATTTAATTATTATTAATTTACTGTCATTAAACCATTAAACAAAATTTTTTTAGTTGAACGTTCAATCTAATTTTAAAATATTAAGAAGATTTAAACAAAATATTGTTACAGAATAAGTTTTAATCTTAATGTATATAAATGTTAAGATTTATGAATCAGTCCAATAAAAAAAATTATTCTTCTTATTATTAAATTAGGCTCAAACCTCTAATATTATTCAAAATATTTAGAATAATTTAAATTTATATACATCTTATTTATATTAATGAAATATCAGAAGTATTCTAAAATAAAATAGTATATAAAATGTTTTTTATTAAATTACAATATTTTATTTTTATTTAAAGAAAATACAACATTTAAAGTTATTAATCCAACAATTTAAAGAGTAGTGAATATGAGTATTTTTTATTTTAATATACATCTGTGATCTGAATTTAATTAAATTCATAATTTTTTATATATATTTTTTATAAGTTAAAAATAACATAATTTTTTACTAATCATCAAAACCAACTTAATGCAAATCAAATAATCATCTATCTCATCGAGCGCAGTGTGACATTCTTTTATTTTTCAACACATTTGAATCATATTTGTTCATTTGCACATGAATTTTCATATCTCACTCACTCTATCTGAATCACAAGAATCTTCGAATCTTGATATTCATTCACTTATCTTTACTTTACTCTTCCCCAACCATCTCATCCCCAATCTTCATATTCATTGTCTTTTACCGAAAAAACAACCACATTAACCACTCCCAAAGTACTCTCCAGCACCAACTTCCACCACAAAGGTGCATACTGCCATGTACACCACCATATCCACCTCTCCCATTTCTCACTTTACTCCTCCATCTTTCCCAACTAAGTCGCCCAATTTGAATCATGTCTAAGTTGATGGGTTCATCCTAAAAAGTTGCCTCTCATAAATTTTTTGTCTATTTGTATTACTATGACAACTAATTTCAAATTTTGAAATTATTTTTATTTAATTTTGTCATGGAAAGGACTGCATGTAAAGATGGGACTAACTTGAACACAGAGTCGAGAAGGAAGTGCACACGACACATTAAGCACAAGTTTGGAAAATACCCTCACTGAATGTACATCTTACTTTGAGATTTCTTTGTAGCCTGTGTACCTTTGTGTTTGATTTAAAATTTTGTGCCTTAGTATTTGGATTTGATGCTCTTAATTGTTGTCTTGGACAATTTTGAATTGGTCTGTATAACCAAAATTTGCCAAAACAAAAACTAATAAAGGGAGTAAAGGAATTAAATGACGATTAAATTTAACAGCTAATCAGAGTGTTGAATAATGCAAAAAAAAAAAATTAACTTAAACATTGCAAAAAAATGTCATTGTAATGATTAAATTACAGTTTCTAACAATTAAAAGTTATCAGAAATTTTTTTTACCATTATTTAAAAAAAGATATCAGTTATACACATACTACAAATGTTTTCCTTTTTTTTTTAATCAATTTTTCTTAACCATCAGAAAATAATGTTATTACTAACGATTTAAAATTGCCAAACGAAATTTTCAACCAAAAATAAATCGTCAGGAGTGTAAGATAAAATTTCTACAATAATTTTAAGTATATTTAAATTGAAAAAATGTTATATAATTTACTGATGATTAAAAATAACCACAAAATGTTGATATCATCATGAGGCCTTTTGTTAGCTAAATCGGTGGTAATAAACTAATAATTTACCTTTGCACTGTAGTTTTTATCTCTTCATATGTTTCAATTATTTGACTAATAATAAATTGAAAAGGTTAATTTGGACCTTAGCTAGATGGTTCAAAAATTCAAGTGCCTATGGGGCATTAGGTACAAATTAAGCACCAAATTTTTAAACATCATTATTATTATAAAATTAAAAAATTAAATTTTTAACTCATGAGAAAAATACAAAATAGTCATCAAGTTCTAAAAATAATAAAATAAAATATAATTTTATAAATATAAGCCAATTCATATTTAGACATGATAATTGGATGAGTTTTGCCCATCCTATTAAAAATTCAACTTTAATCTTAAGGTGTTTAGGTAAAATTGTAGGAATTTATATTTTTTTATAATTATACTACTAAAGTATATATTTTTTAAATAAATTATATATAATTATATTTTAATTTAAAAAATATGTAAAAATAGATATTAAGGATCTTAAAAAAATAAAAAAATCTTAATAATAAAGAATATTTTCATTAAAATATGAAAGTTTAATTATGTGTATTAATTATTATTATTATTATAGTTATTGAAGGAAGTTGATAAATACTGAATTTCTATATTTTAAACTTAACTTTATTTTTACAGAAAATATAGATTTACATATTTAACGGTGATCTAAACCCGATTATATCCATGCGTAGGTCATTCAATTACTTTTTATTTAAAAAAAAAAATCTTAACCGTTAATTGAAAGGTATAAAATGATAGATTTTACTGTTTTTATATGTATATATCATTACTATCATTTATATAAATCAAATTTAGACTCGAATATAGATTTTTTAAAATTTGATTAAAAAAAGTTTGTCCCTCATCAAAATCAGGTTGAAATAGAGTAGGTATGAATTTAACTCTGATGGCTAATTATGTTAATCAAGGACTCAAGGAGAAAGAAATTGATCTAAAGAGACTATTATTTTAACAACCTGATAGCAATCCAAATTTCTATTATCATATTCTACCTTGGTATAAGAGGAAAAATATTGAAAATAGATATTTCTTGGTATAGTTTGAAATAACATAGAGATAATTTGAAATAAAATTAATATTTAATTAAAAATTGTTAAATAATTAAAATATTAAATTCAATCAGTTATGATATTTTAATAAATCCTTTAATATTTCAAAAAAATTTAAAAATATATTTTAAAGGAAATCATGATAAAATTAATAATTTTTATGAATATGAACATAGTTATTTTAAAATTCATTTTAAACCTAAATAAATAAACTAACCCATCCTGCTCCAACCGCATCCCCGTGTAATTTTCAGTGTCTTTAGACTTTCTCGGTAACTAAAATCTTACTTGCTAGTTGCCATTGGTTTGCTCAGCATTAATTAAAAAAACAAAAATAAAGTTTGGTATAACATGTTTATTAAAAATTAAAGCGAATGACTTAACTAAAAAAATACAAAAATAAAAACTAGTATCATTTGTGAGCTGTAACCAGTAGAACAGTAGACTCTAGTTTAGGTTAGAGTTTTTATTTTTTGTTTTTTTGGTCAAGTTCCTTTTTGTTTTTTTTATTACTTTTTGTATGATTGACGGGCTAACCCACAAATGCGAAGATATTTTTAATCCATTTTCCGAAAGATGAGTTAACTCACTTATCCCATTTTCGGCTGATTAGTAATGGGTCGGGCCCAATTTTTGTCACCCATATAATGGATTGGGGCCACATTAGTTATCTTATTTGCCGTTCTTAATGATGGGCCATTATAGTAAAAAAGAAATATGTTAAAAGCAATGGCCTAAAAGGATTGTGGAAATTGGGTTAAGACAAAATATGACCAAAAGCAAAAAAGACAAGATATTTTACTACACTATAGAGTAACTATTTTCCCACTTAACTCTAATGGAAAAAGAAGAAACGCATGTAAATCAGCAACCACAAAGGTGAGGAAGTTACCCCAAGACTTGAAATTCAAATTTGTTACACAAAGTTGGTAGAGTTTTCAAGCTTGTCACATGCATATATACCGGTTTGGGATTAAACTTTATTGGAGGTGAGAAGAGGCTCGAATGGGACTAAACTCTAGGAGTGAATAATATTTAGCAATGAACCCAAAACAAGTAAAGTGAGAAAAATGAAAAATAAAATGCAAGGCTTGAAGCGTGTGCACGTATGTGAGGAGGAAAGTTGGAACGGATGATTGGTTGGAACTTGAAAGCTATCTTCTATTTTCATTTCTTCATATTGGTATCCCGCGTCGTAGCATTGATATATTGTATGCATATCTTAGATTTATATAAATTGAAATATAATTAACAATATTAAGTATTATAAAATGTGTAATTTAGGCAGAATTTTAAATATACATTGAAATAAAATCATAAAATAACATAACTAATTTAAAATATTTTGAATTTAAATTTTAAAAAAAATTAAGAATGACATGGTTCATTATTTAATTAAGAAAATAGACTAAAAAAATTAAAATATCAGGCTTGGTTTAGTTTTTTTTTTTAAAAAAATTAATATTATTCTAAAAATTCTCTCAAAAAGTGGTGAAAATGATAATTATTTAATATATAAGATTAGATGGAGGAAAAATAATTTTTATAGTAAAAAATTAACAAGGGAATAATTTGAAAATATATAGAAGGAAATAAAAAAATTAACATAAAATAATAATTTTGGGAATATGCATAAGATCAATGTAAAATAGTTAAAATTAATTGATAATTTAATAATTTTTAAAAATAAAAATTTTATTAAATAAGAATATTTAAGTTACAAATATCTTAAAAGGTATGACAATAAATATTATTTTTAGAATAAAAAATTCTATCTTATCATATAAAAATAAATGATGCGATAATAATAATAATAATAATAGTAATAATAATAATAATATAATTTTTATTTTATTATATAACGATATATTTGATAAATTTTCATAAATTAAGTATTAAATTTTATCCATCTAATGTTTAAAATTGAATCACATGATTTTAAAAAATTATAAATATTATAAATTCACTAAAAATTGAAGTGTATATATAATATAATAATTTCGACTCACAATTTATCAATTACTTTGAATTTGTTTAGTTTTGCGTTTGTTCACTTTGACAAAATTAGGCAAACGGATGATCAACAAATGCCATTGAAAGTAACACCAAAAATAATGCAACATTAACTGACTTGAGCCATTGCAGTTACCAGCTTATACTAACAGAGCCTTTTATTGCTTTTGAAACCAAAAAATAGTCTTTTATTGTTTTGCTGTTTTGAGACAGTGAATCAGTGACTCCAAGGCATTGTTGGGTAATAGCTAAAAGAGGAGAAAAAAATAATTTTTTTAGTTGGATGAATTTTATATTTTTAATCTTTATCTAAAGAATGAAATTAAAAAATAACAACAATTTACAGAAATATTTTCTTTTCTTACTTACGGTGAAAATGGGAAAGAGAAACTTTTTTTTATTTGTTTATTTATTTCAAATTCTTAAATATTTTTTAAAAATAAAAATAAGAAAAAAATATTATAGTAATAAATAATATAATAAAAAATTATTTTTTAAATTTTATATAAATAAAAATTTATATTATTAATATTTTTTATTCTTTTTTTATCCCTTTAAATAAAAAGAATTTTAATTCCTTTCCTATTTTCATTCATCCAAATAATTTACTTTTTCATCTTATTTTAACTTTATTTCTTATTCTTCTATTTTTTTTTCTTTCTATTTATCATAACAAAACATGAGTAAATAAAAAATAAACGGGCGCCACGATAATGTATATAAAAATAATATATATATGATGTGGCATGTATTGTGAATTTTTATGTTGAAATAATAAAACCCCAGCAATACCTCTGATTTAGTTTTGTGTGCAAATGTGCGGGCACACAAATTGCATTATGTGCTGATGTCCTGTGCATGATCTCCCTTGTGCCACTTTGATGTACTCAAAAAGAAAATCGAAAATGACACGACATTTTTTATTACCTCATGTCATGTTTTGTTTTCATTGTATGATAGGCATGGACAAATCACCATATAGCTAGCTCCAAACGTTGAAGCTACCAATGATTATAAGCACTTTATCAACTTCAGCAATATCTGCAAATGATATCAGAAAGAGTGAAAGATGAAGTGTGATCCAGCCCTCTTAACTAAAGCATACTAGGTTTAGGTACTTACGTCTATTTCATTATTGCTATGTAAAATAAAGTGCCGTGGACCTCTACCCTTAATTGAAAGAAAAAAGCAAACATTACGCAACTAAATATTATAGCTGACTTGTTCAATTATCATTTGATTCTATGCATTTTTTAGCAAATTCCTTTATTATTATTTTGTGTGTGTGTTTGTGTCTAAGAAATTCAATTTAACAAAATGAGGCTCTTAGCTTTGCATTGTTGAAGTGCATTGGATCACATAGAATAGAAGCGTTTCCATTAAACTAAAGAAATTGGAAAATTAGCCTTTTGAAGTTTGATTGCTACACAAGCTAGCATATAGAGCTATATTGTTGCTTTTTTATCTTTACTCTTTCCATTGAGTCAATTGCGGAGAGAAAAAGAAGATGGAAAGTTAAGAATCATTTTGAAGATAAATTCGTAACTCAAACCACATGCCTTAACCTCAAATCTCATTTTATTTTTCCTCTTGCCTATATGTAATACCCTGGTTTTGCTTAAAGATTCTAATAAATTGAATAGTTATACTAAAAAAGAAGAGAAGAGAGAGAGGGGGGGGGAGAAAATGATATAATTTGCTCAGAACAGTAATTAAAAGTTGAAATGCAGAATTGCATGGGAGTTTCGTTGACAGTGACAGGTGATGCTGAGGGAATATAATAAAGGAAAGGTGAAGTATTCCTATTTTCTGAGGCCACTGAATGCATATATCTTATGGTACAAACTAAAGGTGACTAGGCCTATCTTTTTTTATTATTATTTATTTTTTAATTTCCTTTGTTGATGTTTTACCTATGGATTCGGGTTCTTTCCACACTTGGCTAATGTCACGAGAAGCACACTACATTGTTGCCGGGTACTTCATTGGAAATTTGGTGGTGACACTTGCTTTAGGCATCAGCAACAGTATCCTAGCTATGTGTATGCTCATATATAGGTAGAAAATAGAGTGCACTCTTTTCTACACTCAATAGCTTATTTAGACTCTTTATAATTCACATTTAACTGACGCTAATTTTTAAACTCATAAAACTAATTAGTTAAGGAATGTCAATAAAATTGAGTGCCCTACTAATTTCACCAAATAATACAAAGTTGGAAATGAAAAACCAAAAGTTCTGTTTGGAAATTGCTCAAACTGACCAAATTCTGCAGTTTGTTATGAGACCAAAAGTTCTGAGATAAAAAGAGATGATAATGCCAATGGTAGGATTTTCCTCAAATACTACCACTTTTGTTCTATAATTTTTGTTATTTTTAAAATATCTACTATTTTATAAATTCTACACTTTATTAAATATTTTTTCTATTACCATTTAATAAGTATATGTTGATTAATTGTAATATCCAATTATTTTTTCTTTTTTATTATTTCAGTAAGTTAAATGTAAAATAAATAGAAATTTTTAAGTTAAGATTTACTAATATCTTATACCAATTAATGACTTTTTAATTTATATAAATAATTTTAAACTATAAAAATTAGGGGAAATAGGCATTTCATTATTTTTTATGAGAAATTAATAATTAATTCATCAAAACCAGCGAAAAGTAGTTAAAATAAGTAATGGGCTATAAATTTAAATTTTATTTTAAAAATATTTATACTATTAAATACTTAAATTGGTGAAAATAAGAGTGGATGAATATCCTATTAACATAAATCTTTTTTTAGCATAAATATTACAATAAAGTAAGGGTATAAAATAAATTTAATAATTAATATATTAAAATAAAACTATATTTGTTATATTTAAGGCTAACATTGGTAATATTTCTTATAAAATGAATCGAATAAAATAGTATAATATCTATCTGAACTAATCTTTAAATTATTCTTCATCATTTATAGAACATGTTAATTAATTTTTAACATAAAAATAGCAATAAAATTCTTAAATTTTGTTCATCAGGCATATTAATTGTCTAATTTTATTTTTTATTATAATTTATTTTAAAAACTAATATAATTGATACAAATTAATTAATTTAAAATTCAATCATATCTATTCCTATATTTGGCATTTGAAGAAAGACCTATACTCAAATTGTTAGCCCCCTGTAACAAAAACAAAAAAACAAAGAAAAAATATTCAAATTCTTAGGCATGTAAATAACAACTTAGGTGTTGATATGAAACTTAGTACCCTATGGTCTAAATCTATTAGCAGCACTTCAATTAAATGATATATATATATATATATATATATATATATATATATATATATATATATATATATATATATTAGTGTAATTTCCTTTTGACTAACTAGTAAAACAAAACTGATATTTTAATATTAAAATTAACTATAAAAATCAGAAAAATTAATAGTATTAATTTGAAATATAGCATCTAGCTTATTTTTAAAATATTAAACATCATTCATATTCTAATAACAAAGCATAAAAAAATTAATTAATATTAATATTAATATTAAATAGAGTAAATTATTGTCACATTGCTTATATTTTATTTTCTTATTTTTTTTATTTTTAAAACCTATACAAAATTTCTTCAATTTTATAAACATATTATGCTTAAACCTAAAGTATTTATTTTTGTATAATAAAAAATATCAGTATTATAAATTTTCTTATTATACGATCATCATTATTTTTGTTAAACTTTACACAAGTCCATCATATTATAAATATATTGCAACTAAACATTTTATTATAATAAAAATATTCTTAAATTCTTAAATGTCAAAAATTTTAGAATAGTATTAGATTACCATAAAATAATAAAATAAATTATAGTTTTACATACGAAATAACTATATTGTTTTAAAATTTTTTGTAGTAGAAATTTCAACAAAAGTTTCACCACATGAATTATTAATAAAACAGAAAATAACTATCTTTTTAAAAATCACTTTGTATGAATTAAATAAAAAATGAAATAATATTTTATCAAATTTTACTTTTAATCATTTATATGATAAAAATTTTATAGAACTTTTTTATTGTTGAAATATTAATAATTATAACTTTTTTATTATCGTAGATGTATTTAATCGTAATGTATATAAAATAGAAAAAAATGTATAATGTTTAAGAAGTATTGTTTATGTGTATAATTAGTTAACATATATAATAAGGATATTTTTGTCCGATTTATTTTTTTAAAAAAAAAAGGTTTAAGTTTAAATTTATCATATTAATAAAATAATCAAAATTTTGTGTAGTTTTTTTTATGAATAAATTTATTTTATATAAAAAATATGACGCGCTCGTCGCAAACGCGCAAAAATAATTTTTAGATTTTCCCCAAACTATTGGTATAGTATAAGGTGCAACCTAGGTCATCTCCCAAAGACCATTTTATATTCTTAAGCAAATTAGGAGAAAGTTAGAAAAAGGGGGATTTTGTAAAGATTGATATTGAGTTCTAAATGCAAAATACAGAATGAAATTAATTTCACTTAACAATTATCAACTCAAGGAATTCAGAGGCTATTTCCTTAACTAATCATTGATCACTAAAATCATGCATTGTGTTTATCAACCTAGGATCATCTGGAACCCCTAAAATGATCCTTGAATTCTCTACTGAGAAACCTCTCAGGATTCAATTGATTATGATCAACAAGATTTAGTAACCACTTAATCTTTTATTTAAACCAATTTCACAATCAGAATTCAGTTGAAGTAAGTAATAAAATGAAAACCTTCAATTCAATTACTTAATTTCTACTCTTCAAACTTTTGGAAAATGATTTACCAATCAAAAACCAATTATAAATCAATTATGCATTAATCAAAATACGTCAACCGATCAAACTTTGATTAAAGAATAAAATTGAACAATATAGTGAAGTAGAGTAGAAACCACTTAATAAGCATGTAAATAAAGATCAAGACCTCAAAGTTAAAATGAAAATAGCTTGAATCCTTGAATTGAAACTACAAACCTAGCCTTCCACGAAAGGAGGCAAACTAACAACAAATAAATCCTATGCCTTCCATGTAGGAGGCAACTAACAACAAATAAATCATAAGCCTTCCATGTAGGAGGCAAACTAACAATAAAGAAAAACAAAAGGAGGCAAACTAACAAGAAAGAAAACCTAAGTCTTCCATGTAGGAGACAAACTAACAAGAAAGAAAGAAAGATGGAAAATGGTATTGGAGTTAATCTCCAAAATGGTGTGTTTTTCTCCTCTTGTAAACCCTTCTATTTATAGAGGATTTGTGAGGCATCATCTTCAGAAAGTCACCAACTAGGATATTACTTTTCCACCCTTTTATTGCTTTCACATGGGCTTTGTTGAAAATGCAAAACACTTTTGAATTTTTGTCACCAATTAGCACAACAATTTTGACTTTCTTGCACCGCAATGTCGGATATTCACATGTCCGAATTAGAGCTTAACTTCTGAACAAAAGTTGTAGCCCCGGATCTTAGGTGTCCAACAGATTTGATTTCATCTCAATATGACTTCTGTATCTCAAGATATGGCCGGATCTTTGCACACTGTTCAAATTCCACGTCAGCAACACTATCTCATCTTTTGAGATAATTTCGGAGTCCTAAACATCCCATTTAGAGTCTGATCTTGCTTTGTAACTGTGGACACTTCTTTAAGCTTTCATTCAAGACAGATTTCATGATTTTTGGATGTCTAAAACTCCTATTATGCTCAAAATACTATAATAGTGTCATTTTAATCGGGTAAGCAAAGAAATTCAATTAAATTTCATATGAACCCAAACTCATAAAATATGATAAAGACCACTTAATTGAACATATAAGAAGTCTTAATGAGATAAAAGTATGAGATAATTATTTATGAAATCTATGCTTATCAAAATACAATATAAAAATTCAAAATAATTCACTCTACTAAATCATATGCATGTGGATTAAAATAAGGTGAGTAGTACAGTATTCGAACTCACACTCATGTTCAAAATTCTTAGCATTTAAATACTCAGATCCAATTCCAAATATACTTGGTGGTTAACTTTTCCCCTTATTTATATATATATATATATATATATAGATCTAATTGTCATTTCTAGAAAGTATATAGACTATTTATAAACCATTGGCGTATGGTATTAATTTCTTCTGAACGAAAATAATACAAAGAGACGTGTTTTAGGTGTTTTAGGTGATGACTGACGGATATGGATGAAAATAAGTTGATTTCAACTTGATTTAGTTTGATTGGATTTAATAAAATTAATTCAATTTAAAACTAGATTTGGGTTTGGTATAAAAATTACTTTTAATTTAAATTTAATTTGACCTAAATTTGCCGACCATTCGAATTAGTTCATTAACTCTTATTACACGAAACAATAATCAAAACAATTTGTATAGTAGAGAATTCAAATTCATATTCTGCTGCCACTTTTTAAAAGATTACGATGTCATAGACTTTTATTTATTTCAGGTGAAAAGAAAATAGATTTTGAATTAATAATTAATTCTATAATAATAATTGCATGAATTTAATTAAAAAATAATTATATAAATTCTTAATATATATATATATATATATATATTATTTATGTACGGAGAAGGATAAAAACATTACTTAAGTTACACTAACATAAGTTGCTTGTAATTCTTTTCTTAAATAATTACATTTCCAAAATTATTATTGAATTGAAAAATATATATTATCAAATAGATAGTATTTATAAAATTTTACATTAATTTAAAATTATTTAATATATCATTGAACAATGACAAAATTAGTATCATATATATTTTAGAAGTATATGAAAATAAGAAGTATTTAATTACAAATTATTATTTTTTAAATTTTATAAAATTTAAACTCAAACAATCATGGTATTTGGACCATAAAAATCATAGTCATAAAAAATGATAACAGCATAACTTCATCGATACAATTTAATTCTATTAATGTTCAAGTTCAGTTATTTTACCTAAAGACTTCAATTTTTACGTCAACTTCAACTTTTTTAATAAATAATCTATGAACCAACAACCTTATAAATTATTTAACAAATTAAGCCTTAAACAAATTTTAAATTAATTTGATTCATTATTATTTTTAATAATGGGATATTTTTAAAAAAATAAATATGAAATAAATCATGCTGCATTTACTGCACAATAATTTCTTTATGTCAATGTCATATAATTATTTTTAAAAAATTACATGATTTTAATTTTTGAAAATATTTCTTCTCTTTCTCCCGAAAGAATAATGTGAAAAGAAATGTTTATAAATAATATTTGATGCAAAAAATCACAAGTTCGTAGCTCACATTGCTTCAAATTAGAGTGAGTTAAAAGAATTAGAATAGACAACAGAGGTATGAAGAAAACTACAAGATCAAGTAGAAACAAAGTAAGTAAAAAATTTATGTAAAACTATACAAAGTCTTTTTCATCACCAGCATACCAAGTCTCATATCTTCTTTCTAAACAAATAATTGAGTACACGGAATTTCGGCCATGTCTCCTTCAAATCCAACTAATTGATGTTCAGACAGGACAATTACAGTAAGTAAGTAAATAAATAATATGAAAAAGGAGGGAGAGATCTCCATACTAAGATTTGAGATAATCCTGCAGGTTCTTATAAGTCGGCAGAGGTCAACATCTAATTGTGATCAAGTGACAAATAAACATGTAATACACATTGTTATCATTTACTTTGAAAAACACTACATAAATTCTTGACTTTTTATTTAAATTTAATCAATTTCAACCATTTAAGTATTTTTAAATACCTCACATAAAAAATGTTTCTAATGTCATACATTCATTATTACTTCCTTCATTTTGAAATCCTGTTACATTTTTTGTGACTTTAAAAATTTATTATTTTTTTCTTGATATATTTACTAAATAAAATATTTAAAAATAATAATATGTTGGCAATATTTTAAGTATTAAATAAATAATAATTTATGAAATGTCGCACTTTTATATAATTTAGCTTATCAATGATTTTCAATTCTTGCATGTAGAAGTTCCAGCGAGTTAATGAATCTTGTGATGTATGGATGACTTAAATTTTTTATATGTAAAATCTAAAATTTTTTGTTTTGTTTTCATGTCTTTAAAAATTATTTTAAATTGTTAGAAAAAAAATTATTTTTTTAAAGATAATGAAATTATTATTGATTAGAAGTATAGCATGATTAGACCATCAACCTCACCATAATGTTGTGGAAACTTATGAATAAAAATAGCTAATTTATAGCGGAGTGCATTTTTCTATCTATAAATTCAAACAAAATTAAAAGATTGAAGAAGAGAAACTAAATCCTTATAATCTTCCTTCATCATTGAAAACTATTAGTCCCACACGATCGTGAAGAGACCTCGGCCATATGTAAGACTAAGTAACACTCCAATGTGGAAGACCCAATTAAGGATATTTTTTTTGTAGTGAACGTAAAAACTTGCTACAATTATAAACTTATCCAAGTGGTTGCTAATTTATATACCCAGTCCCATTAACATGTGATATGCACTAATTTTTTATATGTTAAAATAACGAAGGTTTAAAAATTATTTATTTTAAAATTTAAAAAATGAAAATTTGAAATCAAACTTCTAAATTTTGTAAAAATTAAAAAATATTTTAATTTAAATATAAATTTCGTATATATAAAAAATTAATTAAATATAACTCCAATTACCATTTTTAACTAAAATAAAATATATAAAAACTACATTATTCAATTCAATTTAAATTTCTTTTAAATAAATGAGATCAAATTTAAATTAAATTATAATATATTTTTATGATTATATCAAATACTATAACATATTATATTTTTTAATATTTAAAAATATAAAAAAAATTATCTATTAATTTTAATAATATTTAAAAAAGTGTTATATATATGTTGTAAAATATTATTAATAATATTTAAAAAATATTAAAAAATAAAAAAATATTATTTATTAATTTTAGTAACATTTTAAAAAAAAATATTGTATCTTATTTATATTTTAAAAAATATGATATGTTATAATAAAATAATTTTTATTTAAAAATTGATTCAAAATAAACCGTAAACACCTCTAAATTACCACTCTGCTCAGATATTTTAAATTGTAAAATGCTTTATTAACTACACAAAGTTTCACTATTAAACCTCACAATATATTTTCTCTAGCTCCTGCCGTATTTTTTTTTTCTTATATCATGTCAATGTCATTTAGTCCTCATGTAAAAATTATAGGCTTTTGTAAATGTTTTTAAATTTAATCTTTTTTGCTATTAATTTAATATAAAAAATAAATTAATAAATATTTCTATATCTAAATAAAATCATTTTTAAATAACTAATATATATTAATAAAAGATATTATTCATATTAATTTTGATGTACATTTTAATTATATTTAATAGTTTTAAATTAATTTATTTAAATTTAAATCAAACAAACATTTAGTTATTTTTCAGCAAAAACTATCATAGAAAAAAATGAAGAATGTTTTATGATTTTAAGGACCAACATCTTAATTTACAAATCTTTGGAATTAATTAAGTGATTAAGGTTTACAATTTTAAGGATTAAATTAAATAAGGTTTTGTTCACTAAATTTATTGAAAAATCTACCGTTGGGTTGGTGTATATATATATTATTAACATTTGTATATTATTAGTTCCTTTACCAGGCCTACAAAATTAAAATCAGTATAAATACTAAAATTTGTAACATATGTCAGATAGTTTCAAGTAAAAGCTATAAGATAGAGTTAAATGCATGTTTATTTACAAGTGTTGCTTTCCTTTTTACGTGTGCAGCTCGTCAACCATAGAAGTCAGTAACTAATTACCCCACATTTGGTTCATGTTTATAGATATGTTAATCAAATAGTTTAAGTGCATGAAAAGCGTTTGACTAATAATTCATTTCTCAAGTTTATTAAAACCAACAAAAGGACTCAAATACTCGTGCATTTTAGTTAGTGATTAAAGACAACGGGTACGGATAACCTTCCATGCATTTTCATCTTTCACCATTCGTTATCTTTTATTCATATTCGTCTATCAATATTTTATTTAAGTAAATATATATTAATGGTTGAGAATCATGTAGATGAAAAATAAACTGCAGGAAATTTTTGCAATTAAGTTTTTCATTGATCAAAATATATGCACCAATTTAGTTCATTATGCAATGAAAAAGAATAAATTTTTAATGCAAAACAATAAAATTAATAAGTTCAATTGTTAAATATAAAAGATAACGTGTGAGGGATCATATTGAAAATGAATAGAGACAAAGTAATATTTTTGTCTTTGATGATATATTTATTTTTTGAAAATAACAGTCGTCTAAAGAAATACTATAAGAAGTCGGAATTATAATAATATTTTTTATAAAAAATTTATATAATTTTTTTTATAATTAATTTTTTATTTATCTCAACCTTTTATTTTAAATTTTTTTTTATAATAATTATTTATGGCTAAAATAATTATTGATTAAAATTGTAAGGTAATATATAAATTGATTTTTTTTTATAAAAGTAACTATTATTATGAATCAAAAGAGAGGTTAAAATATATATTACTTTAGAATATGTGGGAGAATGAATATCAAGACATAATAAAAAATTTATTTTTTTGTTATTGTTAATGAATAATTTTGATTTTGGATTATATTATATATTTATACAATAATTATTATAATACTTTTTTATTTTTTTCATTATATTATTTATTATATCTTATATTTTTCTCTTTCTTTTTCTCTCATCCATTATTATACAACTTGTAATGTGAAATTTTTGTAAAAATAATATTTTTTATTTTTTAATCAAATTTTAACATTTGATTTTTTAATTATTTTAATTATTCTATTCTTTGGTTTTTTATTTAAAACTTTAAAATTATTATTTTCTACTTAAAATTTATATTAACTGAACTAAATAAATTAGTTTAAATTTTATTTTACTCAGACTTACCAATTAAAATATTTTATTTTACTTGAAATCATAAAATTCTAAATTTTTCTCCTTTTCGAAACTTAACTAAATATTTTATAAAATTATTAAAATTTCGTCTATGTTCCTAGTTCATCTTACTTGAAATCATAAAATTCTTAAATTTTCTTCTTTTTAAAACTTAAGTACATACTTTATAAAATTCTTAAAATTTCATCAATTTTTTTCTACTTTTATACCTTTCAAATTATATATTTCCAATCTTAAATATACTCTAATCCTCAACTAGTGTAGAAAATAAAATTTTGAGTTTTTAAAAAAGGAAAGTGATAGAAGGAGTTGACTGCAAAAGAAAGATAAATGACTATAATTAAGAAAAATATATATTATGAAAATTAAAATTAGTATCAATCATGTTAAGAACAGCATTTAAACTTTGAGATATGTCTTAATCATGATGAATCCTTAAATCTAATTTATCTAAATTTCTATATTATTAAAAAATCTAAGTAAAATGATTTGAAGAGAATGGTTAAGCTCTTCGAGATTAGAGGGACACGTGCATAAAAAATTGCTATGCTCTTAGATTTATGACTCTTGAAATGAATGGCATGCACCACTACTATATAAAGGGATTTTGTGAAATAAAGAAAGAAAGGAAATGAAACATGCAAGATAATATAGGGTTTTTTTAACTGCTAAAAAGAAAAAAAAAGAAACTTTTTCTACAATTGTGATAGTTGGGAAATAAAAAATGCAAATGAGTCTATTATAGATAGAATGATTTTTAAATGCATATAAAATACAAAATGGGTAAAAGGACCTATGTGTTTAATAGACAAAAATAAAATAAAAATAATTACAATTGTTTCTGTATTTTATAATATGAATTTTATTATTTAATTATATATGCATAATTAACATCTTATAAAAAAAATTATAAAATTTAATTTATATGATAAAGTATTAACAATTTTTTCTATAATATTAATGAAATTTTTTAATCTTTTATGATATGTTAAAAAGCTATGCAATAAGTATTAATGAAATATTTTAAAAATATATTATGTATATTCAAAAATTTTATTTATAATAAATAATAAAAAAATCAAAATATTTAATTTTTTAATAATACATTATTCAACGCATGCCACATATTTGAAAAATAAATAAAATTTTTAACACAAGCCCAAAATTTGATAAGATATTATAGTTAGTGGCAGAATTAAGATGGATAATTGTCATTTATACATTATCAGAGTTTATTTAAAATTATACAAATTATTTATAACCATTTTATTAATTTTTTAAAAATTATTTCAATATATTTTATAGAGAAATTTATTAAAAAAATGTCTAGTGTATTCCATTGAAAAATTAATAGTTATATAAGTTTATAAATAAACTTTCATTAATTGCATGAGTTTTTTAATAATATTTAATCGAACTATTTATTCACACTCAACTTATAGTATTTAATTATGCACTCTACATGCAAAACAAAATTAAGACAATCGAAGTTTTGTGCACTCTACATACAAGTTAACTTAACACACGAAAGGAAATGGCCGGATTTAATTATTTGAACGTGATCACTTCTTAAAAAGAGAAAAACAGATATGATAAAACAAATACGAGGTTAATCATAATCAATTATTTTTGCCGTCAAAAGAAAAAGTTACTTGACTATGTATACATATGCATCATTAACCTTCAATTAAATCATTCCACGAAATAACCCAACTTTCTTACGTTCGTCTTTTATCAGTATTATTATTTTGCTGATCTATTTTCTTATGTCACTCAATGACACACGTTCTTCCCCCAATATAATAATATAACACACACAAAAAAAAAAAGATCAGCGTAAAGAAAGTGTCAAAGTACGTATAAATCTATATACAGGATGCTATTGTTTAAAAAAAAAAAACTGCTTTGGTTGCAAATTTGAAGGAAAGTTCTTAGCAATAAAAAACACCAAGCAGCAATGTTGAGGAACCTGCAGGATTATCAATGAAACATTTAATAATATATAGTTCTATGTTTTGTTACATATTATAATCCTTGGTTTCGTAATTGTGGCGATTCTTGAGCCTTAATCACCGTTCTCGAACTGATTTATGCTATAACATAATAACAACATGCAGCAGCAAATTGAGTGTGGGTGAAGCTGCAGAAACTAACCAAAAAAATTTTAAAACAAACAAGCGGGTCTTATCCCCAACATATACAAAAGAAAAAGAACAATGCCAATGTTATTTTGACTATTTTTTTCCACAAAAAGGCATACATAGGGCACTCTTTTAAATAAAGAAAAAGACAAAGGGCAAAAGTGGTAATTCAAGAGTGTTGGCATCCCATATAAACTAGAACAACAGCACTTAACCATGAACCAAATGCATAACATAACACTCATCACTCTCACACACTGTTAATTTCTAGGTGGCACACAAAAATGTTTAGCCCGTCCCATCTCAAAGGCTTGCACCCTCTTCAAGTTTTCTCAGTGAAATCATCATCACCACCTTCTAGCTTAAGCTCCATGAAGCTAAAGAGAATCATCCACACCCTCATAGTCTCTCACCTATGCCGAATAATTCGTGCACTCTCCAAAGTCAAAGCTGTCATAGTTGAGATTCTTAAGGACAATTCCTCAATAACCATTCATTTCCCTTCTTACAAAAAGCAGTATTACAACAAACGGAACAAGATTATCTTAGGTTCCTTCAGGCTTCACTATAATTGGTGCTCCTCCAAATCCTCTCACGTTTTGCCGGTTCCTGAAAAGGTTTATGAAGGCTTGTTTCCTAATGACTCAGAAGATGAGCATCAACAGCAAGGTGAGGATTGCCCTGACTCTCAGCTTGCAGGGTACCTAAGATGGCTTGAAGAGAAGAAGGTTCGTCAAGATGGTACTAAGAATAATAATGAGCATGAAATGAATGAGAATATTGATGAGTTAGCAGAAGTGTTCATTGCCAATTGCCATGAGAAGTTCAGGTTGGAAAAGCAAGAGTCTGATAGAAGATTCCAAGAAATGCTGGCTAGAAGCATGTGAACAAATTAAGCTCAACCTCCTGTTTTCATGTTTATTTTCAAACTTCAATTCTCTCACCACACCACTGCTTTCCCACATTCAAATTCAGTTTGTTCGTTACTTGGGAAAGCTTCTCCCTCCCCTTTATGGTGTCTTGAGGGATTTCATTTATTATGCTCATATATATTTATTTTCCTTTTTCTTTTTATTCCAACTTTTCAAAAGACGATGGGGGGTTTGAAGAATTGTACATCATGGAATGGGATTGGGAATTGTGCAATTCTTCTCTTGACATAATCACCATGTTTTAGATTTTAATTTGCACACTTATTTGGATCACAATTCAAAACTGGTGTTTCAAATTAAGTACATCTCACCTTCACCATTCTCATTTGCTTGTTTCTATATAAATGTGTGATTGCTTCAGTTTTTTCAATTCTAGAAACTATTGTTTTTTTTTGTTAAGTTCGTTCATAGAAACCAGCTAAAAAAGATTATTATTTCTTTGACTTAAATTGAACCAGACAGACAAGTACAAATGAATTGATATCCCAAAAGCAACCGATCGAGGTGTGGTTAATCCGTTGTTTTAGCATGATAATATCACATAATTTAATAATTAGATTTATCAAATTTATACTTAATGAAAATTCTTAACCAGAATAAGCGTTTAAAATTCAACTTTGATCGTATACTTATATATATTTTACTTAAATTAAATCTTTAAGTATGGTGTCATACACACATATTGAGGCTAGCTAGCTATAATTAATGGACATATCTAACGGGGAAATTCTTCATATTCAAGGGAAATAGATACAAATTTATACGGCGCCCTGTCTTGAGGAGTCATAAAAATAGTTATAAACTAGTGAACAACAACGTCTTATCCATTGTTAAACCATTTTTGGAGTACATGTTTGTTTGCTAGTACGTGTGTGGGTAGCAGCCAAAATAATGAGAAAGAAATATGAGTTTCCAATTTGATACGTTAACGCATTAATTTGTTTAATAAACCGCTCCTGCCCCAAGTTAAAAATTTTCCAAGTTCAGTGTGTGTGTTACAGTTATTCATTAAATTATTTCTTGGAGAGTACGAATACGATACTTTTAGCCTCTTGAAGCTTCCACTTCCTACCGTATCTCTTGCTGATTGCATAGTTACAGAGCACATGTCAATTTTAGAGCATGATTTTACGGAACTCACATTTAGTTCAATTTGTTAACCATTTTTGTTTCTATCTGTGCTAGTAGGATAAATATTGGACTCAGTCTATACCCAACTCACCTACTCCAACCTCTCCCTTCTCCTTTTTTTTCTTTATCTTTGAATTTATTTTGCAAATTAAAATTTGATGAAATTATTAGAAAGGTATAGAATATGCTTTGTGTACCACACTTGGTGGAAGATACACTAACAGAAAAGACTAGTTCTTGGGTTTATAACACAGAATCTTAACCTTAACATAACACGATCCATATGGTAATAATATTAAAATGATGGACCCCATTAGGTAGGTAAGTGCATGGATCAAGATGCACGCACTCTCACTCGCTACCGGACAGCTAGACATAGGTTTGAAACAGGCATGTTATATAGTTAGAGCGATAGATCCAACATCTAGTACTTTTCAAACTTAATCATGTTTACAAGTAAAGTAATACTAATTCAATAAGCTTATCATCTATTTCTGTAATCTTTAGATTGTACTGACTAAGAGGGTTATCCTTTCCATCCACTGATTGTGTTCTGTCTCACTTCACCACAATAATAATATTTTAGTAAAAAGAGGAAAATGGAAAATCTTATAGAAGCCTTAAAGGAAGAGCACATGTCCATGACAAGAGCACAGGTCATTGATGTCATGTGCTGATGTACTTAAACAAAGCAAAGTTGTATTTTTTGTCTTAATTAGGATATCAATTAGTTTTGGTTAATCTCCCAGGTCAGCCAAGGTCACATATTTTACCTTTGCATACAAATTAGTACACTATGTTTAGAAGCTTTATTTGATTCATTGTTCATGAATCACATTAAGTCAGCAGCATTTCTTGCTCAATAGTTTGAGTATCTCAATAATTAAGCAGTAAAAAATTTCCTTGTAAAATAAATGCTAAGAATTGTTTATCCTCAAGTGGGTTCCTGAAAGTCATAGATAAACTTAATTTATAGTATATAATTGAGTGCATGGGTTTATAATTGAATTTAGGATAGTGAACTAGGAGTCTAGGGTGATTGATATTCGGTCAACATACAGGACTTCATGTCTCATCATTGTTGGATCTTGGAGAACCCTGTAAGGAACTGATCATTAAACAAATGATAAGCAATTACGAAAATAAACTAGTAAGTGTACAAATTAATATTTGTCTAGTTCAGCCATGTTATACCTCCACTCTGTTAGGACGATCCCAAGTATGATTAAATAAGAATTTACATAACAATAAATGCTCAAGTCTCACATTGGATACTGTGTAATATAAACAGGAATCTCAACAATTTGTGGTGAAAATAACATAAATTGCTAGCAAGCTAGCACATCATCATGTCCTTTAGTAACATTGATTTTTTTTTTCATAGAATTAATTTTCAGATGTATATTTCTCTCTATCTACTACTCTGGTCGATATAAGTACAACAAGTACAGGAATTATGACCAGTCAATAATCCTTTTGCAATTAGAGGGTTCTTAGGACAGTAAAAGGAGATAGCTAAGGCATCAATATTGATGCCTTTTATTCTCTAGAGTTTTCCTTTATTCCAAAACTTCTTTAGATGCTTTATTACAGAGAGAGAGAGAGAGAGATAGAAGCTTTAATGGATACAAATTTGGTGCCTTTGGTCTCCTTGTTACCTGATAGAAGGTGCTTTTAAACATAAAAGTAAAAGGATGGAACTGTTTGGGATTTTATTCTCCATGATAGTATCAAATAAGTGAGGTGGAGCTACTTCTAACTGTAATTCCTCACTTGAAATTTAAAAGGCCACTTCTTGGACCACTGGCCACGGAATAGCCCAACTAGTATTCAACCCAGTGAGACTGTGGATAAGATATAAATATGACTTAAAGACCAAACAAATAAAAAGATCAAATATGTAGTAGAAAATAAAAGGAAGAACCGAAGAAGGTTTGGCACTTTAAGATTGGATCTGCATTGTGCTCCTGTTTGGAATAATTTGTTATGCACTGACAAAAAAAGGAATAATTTATTTTGCCTTCAAAATAAGCTTATTTTTTTAAAAAAATTTCTCCATATCATTTAATTTGTATAATGTATATTTTACTTATATTTGATAAAAAAAACATTTGGTTTAATAAATTCGCTCAAGTTTAAAATTTTTTGACGTATTATATTATTACTATTATTGAACTTTTTTTAATGAGGCACAACGCATATTTAAATAATAGCATAAAATATTAATAACAAATTAATCCCAATATTATAAATATGGGTCCTTATTTTTAAAGGAGAGCGCATTTAGGAATATTTTTCTTTCTCATTAAGTTATGATATTTGTTTTATATTAAGCATTCAACGTTACTCTGTATTTATAATTTTTTATGTATTTTAAATATTATTATTTAAATTTAATTTCAATTTAAATTTGATTTAAACTTTAAATTTTAATACTATTAAATTAAATATATTTAAAAATAAGTTGAATATTAAAATTATATTAATTTTAATTGGTTTTAATTTAAATTTAATTTTTAAAATTTGACCTACCGTTCCAATAAAATTATGTGAATTTATTCAAATAATTTATTTTTATATATTTTTCAATTTTAAAATTTGTATTTCTTTAATCTACTCATATTTAATTTAGTCCTTTTACCCTTCTATATGACTAAAGTATCTTCCTAACTTTTTTCTTTTTCCTTTTTTTCAGAGTTTGAATTTTGGTTTTTTCCGGCCTTAGCTCATTCGGCTTAGTCATACATTGTGCCCATCTGTATGTATGTCTCCTTTGCTTGAAAGCTCTCTCTCTCTCTCTCTGTCTGTGACGTAGCAGCTCCCGTTGTCTCTCTCTTCCCCCTTTTGAGAAAGGAGGCTTTCTCCTTCATTGTGAAGATCATTTTTTTATGTTGAGAAATATTAATAATATATTTTTAATACATAAGTTTTCGAATGAGGACAAAATAATTTATAAATATTTAATTCTTTAAAAAATTAATTAACCGTAAATAAAATATGTTAAAAATAATATGTTTCTAATATTTTTCTATTTTGTTTATATAGGCTCATATTTAGAGTAGGTGAGTTTTTTTATCAATTTTTTTTTCCGCTTTATTTCATTCTTAACTTTTTTACTCATTTTTTTATAATTATTACTTTTCCATCATATTTTTCTCTTCCAATTAAATCTAGTAAAACCGCTTCTATATACCAACTATTTTATTCAAACTCTTACTTGTTTTTTTTCATTCTTATTATCGTAACTCTTATGCAATATTGTTCTACTTAAATATGATGTTTTACTGATTAGTGTTTTAATTTTTTTTATTATGAGTTATGTTATGAGAAAAAAAAAAATTTGACTTTATAAAAGTTTGTTTATAATAAAAAATCATGATTTCTATATTTTTTTTTACTTGAAGTTTTAGAATTGTTAAATTGGTTTAGATTTAAATATGTGTACTTTTATGTTCATATTTATTTAATATGTAATGTTGTAATGTTTTTTTATTTAACACCTTATTGTTATTACTTTTTGTAAGCTAAAGTGGTATTACATGAGTATAAGAAGTATTTTTAAAAAATAATATAGCTGTTAGAATTATCTTTGTAGATGAGCACGAATATGTAAAATTAAAAATTTTTCTAATTCAAAATATAATAGGTGAACATAGGATTCTAATCTAAAATAAAAATTTATTTAGTTTAGATCCTTTCACATACTTTTTTTTTCTAAAGTTACATTTAAAAAAATTAATTATTATTTTTTAAATACTTCATATGATTATTAAATTTGTAGAAAGTTAGATAGAGGAAGTTGTTGTCTTTTTTTTTAGTACATACTTTTATGATTCAATTTTTATCAAATTTTTAATATCATATATTTTTAAGTATTTTAAGTTAAAAGTTATTTTATTTCTTTCCAACCAACCATTGAAAACAAATTATTACGAACCAAATGGTGATTTATCTCTATTTTATATTTATAAACATTTAATTAGATCTTGAAATTAACGTTAATATTTTTTAATATTATTTTAAAAATGCAAAGGTATTGAATCCATGTTTAAACCTTTCTCTATAATGAAGTTATTGCAGTGCATCCAAGCAATAAGTGTTGTGTTTCTTACATGTGGTTAGGGATAGAAGTATGTCAAGGGAGTTATTTAAAAATTTTGAGGTCTGAATCTGTTCCTGTTACCTGTTAAAGGTTTTTTTTTTTTCTGTTAAGATTTAATCTGATTTAAAGCTTACAAGATAAAAAGATCATTAAATTGGCCTAAAACATATATATATATATATATATATATATATATTATGTAAATAAAATATAAAATAAATATTATACAAATATAATATATTAAAATAAATATAAATATATAATATATAAATATCAATAGATTTCTAAATAGGTTTTTTTATAAGTTTAGATCTGCCTTATTTATCTAAAAATAATTTATAAGTTATTCTATTCCTTATTACTTTCTAAGCAAAAACATTCAATTTGGTTATTACTATCTTAACCTTAAATTTGTTGTATAGCCTCTTATCTGTGTATATTATCTTTCTTAATCAAACCATATGTTGATTTGATAGTATAGGCTTTGTTGTATAAATTTTTCAATACTAATTGTCTTATATACTTTGTCTACATATGAAATAAGGCATCAAAGTAGTAAATGGATGAATTTTATATCTAGAAAATTTCCTCCTCTAATTCCAATTCTACTCTAAAGTTTCATTTTTCCATTTTGTTAGATCTGCTGTTTTTACTTCTTTAAAATTCAATATATTATAGTCTTAAAAATATTACCGCGCCTATCTCTTTATACCAATACAATTGACAAAAGAATGTATCTTTCTTACTTTTTATTTTTTATTTTACATACATACTAATCGAGTTATGCATTGTACATTATTTTTTCAAATAGTTATCATGTCTAACCATCTTTAACATATTATTTTATAAAAAGTTAAATATATTTTTGATTTTTTTAATTTTAAAATTTAAAATTTAATTTTTATTTTAAAATAATTAATTTTAATCCTTTATTTTTAAAATATATTACTTTTAATCTCTCATTATTTACATGTCAAATATTAATGTATGATATATGTCAAAATAAACTATTTTAGAAACTAAAAACAATTTATTTTAAAAAATAAAAAATTACAATCAAATATTTTAAAAAGATAAAATTAAAACTAAAATTTTAAAAAAAATTAAAGAATATATATATTTAAACCTTTTGTAAATGTTATTGAAATTCTTATTAAATGATCGTTTGACAATTTTTGTTTTAAAAAAATTAACCCATTTTGTATGCGCTATGGCACTTAAAACAATTATTTTCCTGACATTCTGGAAATGTTTTATACGTCATCATTTTGTCAAAGTTCGTTCTTACGAATTAAATTTATTTTTAAAAAAAGTCATGCAACGGCCAATATATAGGCAAAGAAATTGTCTCTCAGAATTTGCAAAAGTGAAGATCGTGAAAAAGAAATATGGACTCAGAACAAACAGCTTTAGGCACTTACTCTCACTTTCTCAGAGTTATGAGTTGTGTGGCCTATGCTTCCGAATTTCGATCCTTCTTTGATGGGTCATGATCCACTACTTTTCTTTTTTGAGAGCTTCGTATTCTGAATATTGAGAACTTCGGTTTTTTAATAATAAAAAAAATAAGAGCGTCGCGATAGGAAAAATTGGTTTATACAGTGAAATTTCTGTTGATAAAATGTAAAAAGGGACCAAGTTTAAACAGATTTATCATCTAAAACTATTATAATTTTTAACTGTTTATCATTAAATAAATTTTAATAACTTAATTTATACACTAAAATTTGTGTTTGAATAATTTTAACTAGTATTTTATAGAATTTCTGTTAACCAGTGCCTCAAAAGTATTATTTAAGAAAGTAAAAATAATTTTTTATTAGAAGTAATATTAAAATATATTAAGAAGTATAATAATTGTGTATTTATTATATTTTTAATAAAAACCTTTTTTATTTCTTTAAATAATTTTTTTAAGATACAGGTTCATATTTATTTGTTAATATTAATTCTAAAAATTAATTTTAAATATTTAAAATAACAAAATTTTGTTATAAATATATCGTATAAAAATATTAAAAATAGTAAAAATTATTTTAAATACATAAAATCAGATTATTAATTTCAACATTTTCTTAATTTTTAGGGTTAAAATAAGTAATCTTATGGGAGGAAAATTGATTCTACAATTAAACGTCTGTTTAATATAACATACAAAACGAGTTTCGACAACAAAATTCCTAAACCGAAAAACAAAATTCCTTTTATATATTATATTTGGATGTACAATAAAATAATTTAACAATTTTAATTATTATATATTTTAATAATATATTTTTTACTATCAAATTATTTATTTTATTTTATTTTTCTTCTATTCAAAACTACCTATTATTTTTCAATGTACACCAATTTTTCATAATTTAAATGCACGTTTATTTTTCTAAACATCTATCATAATAATGAAATGTGTACAATATATGCGTCCATAGTGACAAGACGCAAGACCGAACACAGATTTAGCTGGATGTAAGTTGATGCTGTCTTGTATTTTGTGTCTCATATTTTTATCCATTAATCATGTATCGGAATTTGTGTCGATTCCATTTGACCTCTAACCAAATCGGCTTTGCCCTTCCAGACTTATAATTTTTTCCCTATTTATACTTTTAGAGTATTTCAACTTTACTATCCAAATAAAACCACTTTATGCCTTATCATTATTCATATATTTTTTCTGCCTAACTAATTTCTTTTAATATTTTTTAATAATTAATTTTATTAATTTTATTTTTAAAATTTTAAATTTTATTAATAAATAATATTTTAAAATTTTAAAATATTTAATATTTAATTTTAATTAACATATATTAAAAAATATCTATTAAAATAAAATAATATAATAAAGTATTAATTTTTTTAAAAATTAAATATAATTTATATAATAAAATATATAAATTCAACCATTAAATTAATAAATAAATTGATTTTTTTCATTTAAACATAAACACTAAATATTATTTTCAAAAATTAGTAAAATTTTAATATAATTTAAAATAAAATAAAAATTCCTTGAGCATTAATTAATTCAAAATTTTATCAAAATCGTATAATGTGTTTACATCCACATTTGAGAGTTCCAATCGTGGGTTTGAATTTACAAACTTGATTTTGCTCCTAAACTGCCTGTTTGGATATTCTTTTGGTATAATTGCTTTTACTCTTAAAGCAAGTTTAACTTTGATAAAAAAAAACTTTAAAAGCATAAATCATTTCATTTCAAGTTCCCTTTTTATCATTAAATTTATCAACGCCCTCCCACACCAAAACAATCGGATCATAAATCAATTTTAAGCAATGAACATCCTCCTATTATAATTTTAAATACTTTACAAAATAAATATTAAACAAAAAATAAATATATTTAGTATTTTAAAAACATATAATACATTGAAAACATTTTTCATTTGGTAAGTTAAAAAATTTATCAAAAAATATTATTAAAAGTTTTATAATAATTCATTAATTTCTTATAATGAGTGGTTAATAGCAAAGATCCTTATGTCACCTTTTGATGAATAGATGATATGCTATTTGATTAGATTAAACAATATTTTTTTTAAAGAAGAGAAAACAAAATACATAAGAGGAAATATACAAGATGGATAGCTTATTTTGCATCCTTTCATGATATTGGTGACAGGGTAAGAGGAAATGAAGACCTTCCTTGTCTTCCCTTGCTACCATCCCAGTGATTAAAGCTGCACATTTATATCTAATTTTGTGTCATAAAGTATATTGGTGTGAGAGGTATATGAGTGTAATTGATATATTTGTAAATAACTAACAATTATATTTCCAAAGCATCCAAGCAATGTTTCTTATCACCGCCAATAGGTTCCAATCTCTTTGGCTGTAAAGCCAACTTTATAGCTAAAAAAGATGTATGATATGGCAAGATGTTTCAACAACTCGCTAGCCAACAACCAAACGTGCACCACTTACTTTTTCCATCTGTTCTCATGACTTATTTTGACCTTGGTATCTTTCAGTAGCATGCATCTTCCCTAGCCAAGCGTGTAGGCCAAGAATTGCAATAATTTATGTTTTCAAAAGGAAAGTAGTTCATGTGAGTGCTAGCCTGCACAATCTCTTAGCCCATAATTATGTTTCAAAAGATTGGTGAAAATACATCAAACAATTTGGTCTCATTTTGGAATGGAAGCAAGAAGCAGCAATCAATCATCAAAAGCACTAAAATTGAACTTCAGGAATTTTCTTGATCAAAAGCAAAATTGACATCTAGGTCTCTCTGATCAAATCACAAACTTTTATAAAGCAAAATTATACTTTTTGTAATTCTAATTCAGTAGTTCTTATGTACACTTTCAGCATCTTGCTCTCTCTAAACCCTTCAACATTATCACTAAAACCATACAAGAGGAAATATTAACCAAGAAAAAGAGCTAAGGATCTGGCAAATTTGTATACTATATAACCAAGAGGCCAATAAAACAAACAAGAAGATCAAATCACAAAAATTTCTCCCTTGCTGAGATCTCTACTAGAAATGTCTAATCCTACTTGTTCTGAGTAGGATTTGGTATGCTGGGTGGTGCTTTCCTCAAACTCGGTTCCACAACTTTCTTGTGCTGTTTCTTGCTTCCACTTATTTTACCTATGCTTGTTGAAAAAGAAGCCAAGGATGAAGATAGCAGCTTCCTTGACACTGACAAACTTCTCTCTCTTGAAAAGGTGTGTTCATGGGGGAGAAGGAACAAGGAAAACACCAGAACCAAGGCCAGGACAGCAGTAAAAACTCTGCAACCGATGAACTTCATGATAAATGGAGAATGGTTTTAGTAGGAAAAAATTGAGAATGCTAGTTTTGAAGAGTTGGATCAGGTTTATATGAAAAAAGGCAGGACCATACCTTCTGCACGTGCTTTACCATTACTTGTATAATATCATATTCTAGAAGGGAAGGAAAAGGTAGCTGCTTAGTTAATAAACCGTGTTAGTTTTTAGTTAATGATATGGTTAATGACTTTTCAGCATACTACTAACTCAGAAAATGTCATCAAGAATTTTGAGGAGTGGAATTGGAAGGGAGGGAATGACAGATGCATAGTACTTTTTCACTCTGTAGTTTACTAGGTTAGAACCTGGAAGCTGCTGGATCATGTGATAACTTCCAAGTAGTCATTACTCTTGGGAGATTCATGTGATTGGACACGTGAATCTGAGTTAAAAGCCTTTGAATGTAAACTCATGTTCACAGCTTTGACAATCAAAATAATGGTTTATTATTATTATTATTATTATTATGTTCATCCGGGACCAGCTCTATCTAGCTAGGTAAATTCCTTTTAACTAAATAGTAACTAACTAAACACACATACCTAATCATTTCTATTTTGTCATCTTTCACCACTTTTAAAATTGACTACCCACTTATTTTCAGTAGTACACCATGTGAAAACCTTATGCTTGAGATTGATTAGAATTGAAGTAGAAAATGAGAACTATCTTAGCTGGCTTGTCAGAGACATTTGAAAATACTGTTTCTCTCTGAGGATTTACAATAGGCAAGTTTTGTTTTCTTCTGTTTCTTTTGTACTCGAGATTCTTCATGTTTTCCCAAGATTGGATGAGTATAAGCTACGAAATTCGGCACCTTGGAAGATTTTTATTCACCCCCACATGACTTAGCTCCACGATTCATATAAATATAGTATAAGCAAACCCCATTTTTAGTGGCTAATTTTGACTTCCCGATCCAGACCAGAACTGGGATCCTATCCTCTGGGATGGTTGAGTGCAAGTAAAAAGCATCCTGTGTGCACTAATTTCACTGAATCTCCATCCTTGGCTTTTCCCCCTTTTTCTTATTTTGAAATTTTCATTTTTTGATTATACAATATATTTGATCATTAGTATTTATGGTTTATAATATTATTTACTATTTTCATACAATATTATTATATTTGAAATTCCTATCTTTATTACGTTATGATATAGAAAATAGTATCAACGGTAAATTTTTATTTAGATATTCTATATCTGTATATAATATAAATTAAAATACACTAACCGATTTTTCTACATGCAAATACTAAAATCCATTTATCAACATCTTTCATCTAATTATTAAAAAATTAAAAAAAAAAAGTTTGCACCTGAATAAACTATAACAAAAACTAAAATAATACAATATAATACAGGAATGATTAAAAAAAGTTATTTAAAAAATTAAACAAGAATCAATAATATTATGACTTTTTAAATAAAAATCTGCAAAAATAATGTAAGAAAAATAAAAAATATTATTGTATATATAAAAATTTTGTATAATAATTGAATGATGTTATATTCCTAGAAAATCTGAACCCTATAATATCATTTCATTACAATATTAACCATTTTGTTTTTTTACAATGCTATACTTTTATAATAATAAAACATTTGAAAAAACATTGTTAAAATAAATCGGTTATTATTTATATTATTGTCTTTGTGTGTGTATAATATATAATATTATTCCTATAGTTTGGTGATATTGTCAATTTTAAAAATAGGATAAAAAGAATAAAAATTAAAAAAAACAAATAATAAGATAACGATACCGGCCAACCAACGATATTATAATGTTAGCTCAGATATCATATATATATATATATATATATATATATATATATATATATATATATATATATATATATATATATATATATATATATATATATATATATATGAGAGTATACAAAAGCTGAGAAAATAATCTACACAAACCAGAAACATTAATAAAATAATATTTATGACCATAGTCTTATTTAAATTATTTATTTATGTATAATTATTGTTATATATTATTATTATGTTATATAAACAAAAATGATTTGGATTATAATTTTACAAAATTTTCACGAAAATAATAATTATAGTTATTAATATTATATATACTTTTTATTTTAATATTATATTATTTATAATAATATATTTTATGATAATATTAAAATACTTTTGTTTATAGTTTTGTTAAAATAACATTATACAGCTGATATTTAGAATTAAACATTTTGTTATGTTTTTGTCTGGTTTTTGAAATTTATTTTACTATTTTTTAATACAATTTTTATTTTTTTATTTGGTGTGATCATATTAAGGTTCTATATATTTTTACTTTCGGTCTATTTTTGTTTCATTTAAATAATGTTATACCCTTTTACCATTTTCAATTTTTACTTTATTTTTCAATAATTTTGTAAGTTGGTGAGTATTATTTTCATTTTTAATACATAAAAATATCAAATTTCAATGTTTTTAATATATCTAGCAAAATATATTGTATGTTTTTTTATCATGAGTAAATTTAGTTAATTTTTTAAAAACCTATTAGATCTCCGATCTAAAATCTTATCTTCTACTGTTAAATCATACAAATTATGAAATTGAAATAAAAATGAAAGTATTTTTTTTAATATATCCCATATAAATACTGAATATAAGACCTTATTATCTATTTAGAAACCTAAATACTAAACCTTAAACATAAGTAAACATCATATTCAAATAATCTAGTTAATTTATCATGAATAAATTCAACTAATTTTTTAAAAAACTTGTATTATTTTTAGAAAATGATGCAATTGAAAATATATTCATGTAATTTCAATATTTATTCAATTATTAAATATATACTTTTTGTAAAAAAAAATTACAACATTAACTTTATGAATCACTCGCGCAAAGCTAGGGTACTGCACTAATTATTCTAAATAGCATCAAACACTTGAAAGGAATTTATAACTTAAAGGTAATGAGAAAATTGACTTTGATTTTAATATGTTCTCAGAGTACAAAAATTTACATTATTAATTAATTAAAATTTATTTTAAATTTGAATTTTAAAACAATTAGGTAAAATATTTTTTATTATATGAACATTTATAATTAGATAAGAATGTAAAAAAAAAATTATATTATCAATGCATTTTAAATCAAATTTTAAAAATAAGAAATCCTTATCAGATTTTATTAAATAAAGAGTGTTAATATAAATTTTTTAAAAATGCGTAGCTTATTAAGTACAATACCTACAATAAAAAATTATTTTTTATATTAATATAATAATCCCTAAATAATACAATAATTCCAAAAACGTGCTTCTCCATTCTACTGCTTTTCCGATAGTATAGTTGCATCTTGTCTGAAATTTAGTTTCTAAGGCCAACTTACGACGAGTATCTTGCATAGAAACAAGTTTAATTTTCTCAAAATAAAAGGGAAAGAAGGAAAGAAAGAGTCAAAAATAATATTGCAGAAAAAAAAAAGCGAAGGATCTCTTACACCCTATGATTTTTATTTGTAGTAAGTTTTTTCCCACCTGGCTCTCTTTATTAAAAAAAAATGTCAGTTATTATAGAATTATTTTATAAAAAAAGGACTTTGTATTTCAATTTTAAAATTGATACTAATTTATAGTATCAAATGCTAGATTATTTATTTGTAAATTAGAATTAATTAAATTTTAAAATAATTAAAAAGGCTTAGTAGCATTTTTTGTCTCTTTAGTTTGATCATGTACAATTTTTATTTTTTAAATTTTTAGTAATTTTAATTCTTATATTTTAAAATTGTAGTAAATTTTATTTCTTTCCAATTTTAATCTGAATTTTATAATTTTTATTTTATTTATAAAATACCTAAAATGAAATTAATTACATTATTACTGTTCTAAAATCATCAATCAAAATATTAAATATCATATAAAATATCAGAAAATTTTCCATTTTCCCATTTCAAATCCTATCCTTACATCTTATAATTATTTTCAAATTTTATCATTTTTACAATTTTTTATTTTTAAACTTTTAAAATTATTTTATATTTCAATACTATTATATATTTGGATGAAAATTAATAATTTAAAAGTTTTAAATTAAAAAATTAGATGAACGTAACCGAGCACGCATTTTAAGGTTTGTTAACAGCCCGGATTAGAGTAAGCCCAGTTTTAAAATCGTTTCGGCCTTGTAGGCTTTGCTGCAAGAGGATTACATAGAAAAACGCATATTTTCATCGACACAAAAAAAATAATTAAGGAAAAAAAAATTTGCAGTATAATTTGTGCTTATTTTCTTTGCAGAACACCAATTTTCTTAGCTTCTTTGGTGCTTATAAAAAAAATGACAGGCTGCAACTTGAATGGAACCCTTAAAATCTCTTGTGCTTTTATTTGATAGGAATTAAGCGGGAATAAAGTAGAGGTAATAGAAATATTTTCTATAGTGTTTGTTTGGCCACAAAAATAAGAAAGAAATAATTATATTTTTCTGCCAGTCTACAAATTTTTAATCCCTCCTCAAGAGAAGGGAATTGAGGAGGAAAAGTTTTTTATTTTTTATTTTTAATGTTTAAATTATTAAAAAATTAAAAATAAAAAAAGTACCACATTAATAGAAGAAGAATCAATTTAAAATTAGAATTTTTAAGTTCAATTTAATATTTTTAAAATAAAATTGCTACCATCAATTTATTTTTTTATTCTTTTTTTTATCAATTTAAACAAAAAAAAAAATCTTTTTTTCATATTTCTATTCATTCAAACAATTTATTTCTTATCTTAATTTTATTTTATTTTTTACTATTCTATTTCCTATCCTTCTATTTCTAAAGTCATTCAAATAAAGCGAGACCAAAACATGTACTAGGGAGCTAACCATCCCGCATCAATGTTTGTTTAAGAGTTCATTCAGTGAATTATGTAATTTCAAAATAGCTTGCAATTCATATATTAATTACAATATGACATTTAACAGCTTGGAATTCCCCTTTTTTTTTCATATTTTTTATATCATGCAAACAAAGTATTAGCTAAGACCAAAACTTATGTTCTGGAAAGCCAATCATTCCACGCCAATGTTCATTTAAGAGTTCCTTCGGTGGATTATGTAGTTTCAGAATTTAATAGCTTGCAACTCATATATTATAAGATTACATTTAATAGCTTGTAATTTTTATTTTTTATCCTCCTATTTTCAGGTCATCATCGAAACAAAATATTAAATGAGACCAAAACCTATGGCTAGGGAGCCAACCATCCTGCATCAATGTTCGTTGAAGAGTTCCTTGAGTGGATTATATAGTTTTGGAATTTAATAACTTGCAACTCACATGTTACAAGATGACATATCACATATTGCAAAGTAACAATTCTGTTTTTGTGCTACTCTTTTGGCTCTGTCTTTCATTCCCCTGAGGAACCTATGCAGAGATTTTGTCAAAGTTTCTTCCTAGTTCTAGAAAATTAATATTGATAATAACCTCCAAATTGAATAGTTTTCAGAGATTTCATTTTATATGTAGTTTTATTGTATTTTGCCCACATTGTGGCCTTAAAATTAATTCATGGATTCTGATATTCCAGAACTTTGGTTGAAAAAGCTGCCTACTATTCTAATTAAATAAGGGAGTGGTTAATAAGGCACATCATCAATGTAAAAGTAGTTGTAAACACCTAACACCGTGTGTTTTATCGTCATTCCAAGCAAATGGTTATTAAAACTATTGATAACCGATTATGGAATTGTTTGTATAAATGGTGGCTATTCATGTAAATTCATTCCACTTCAGTATGTCCATTGATTTTCTTTGCTTTTAGATAGACGATACATTATGAGGCTTAATGATGTGACATACACATTAAAATGTTGGGGGAGTTATCCTCATATCTAGAACAATTCAGCAAAGGTAAAATCATCCATGCTCTTCCAGCATATGTATGATTGCAAATTAAGTTTTTTCTTTTTATAATATTATCACGAAAAAAGGAGCAAAATATATCCTTAAGCAAGAGAAGATACAAACTTGAAACGGAACAAAACAGAGATTGCTTGATGCCAAATTTGCTCTCCAAATCATCTGCATGTGTCAAAAAGATCTCCTTAATGAAATCATGTTCTGTTCTGTTTAGGTTGCTCTAAAATCATCCATCTATAATAAATTTATTTATTTATATTTAATTTTTTTAATAATTAATTACATATTTTTTTTATAACCAATTACTTAATATATAAATAACTAAATTAATTATATTTTTTTTCAATTAACTGTAAATTTATTTTATAATCAATTGCATACTTTTTTAATCAATTATATTACATAATTAATTACACATTTTTATAATCATTTACTAAAAAAATCATAAACAACATTATAACAAATTATGATTAACTTATTGTGTATGTGATAAGTAATTAATTATCAAAATAAAAATTTTAAATATAAATAAATAAATTTACTATAATTATGTAGATGAATCCATTTTTATTTTTAGGTGGAAATACAAAAATATAAAAAAAACTGAAAAGAGAAAAATGAAAAAAAATAAATAAAGCAAGGAATAGATCATAGGAAGAAGAAGCATGGTGGGCAAGCAGCAACAGGGTGTTAAAACGTTGAACCTCAACCAACCTCATTCTCTTTTTTTTATTTGGTTAACAATGGTTATGAAAGGATATTATTAACTTGTTTAGTTTAAAATTGAGAACAATTAATTTTGGTAAATTAAGAAAATTTTTAATGATTGATTAAACTATACACAATGGAAGTGATTTATATGTGAGAATGTACATATATTACGTTACAATCCACTTAACCAATGGGGTCGAACGCAATTGTCCTGCTAAATTGAGATGGGGTGTAATTTAGTTATACCTCAAGAGAGGTCTGTGACATTTACTCCTTAGAATATAATCAAAACATCAGGCTTTCTTCAAACCTCTTCTTGCGAGAAAGTCGGAATAGTTGTTGTTTCCAAAAAATCTACGAGTCCCACAGTTTGACATTCAAATAATAAATATCAATATTTTATCTAAAATTTGTTAAACTATATTAATAGTATAAAAAATATCTACATTATTAACTAATATAAACTGATATTAAAAATTAAATTTATAATAATTATATTAAAATTTATATCTACCATGTATTCTAATTGATTGACAATATAAAATAACTTATTGTCATGGAGAATATTTTGGTAGTTTTTTTTTAAAAAATATTGTATAAATTTTTTAAAATTATAAATTAGGTAATAAACATTACATGCTACTTGTTTGTTCAACCTTTAAAAAGTAATTCTGTAATACGATAATTTTTTCAAATATTTTAAAATGTTATTATTTTTACCTTTCTAAAAACATAGGGAGAATTATTTATAACTTTTAAAAAACATATAAACAATTTTTTATTTTTATAAAGTAAATTTTAAGAAAATAAATAAAGAAAACTATTAATATTTTTAATAAAATTAGCTGAAAATTTAAAAATAGGTAGAAATTAAAAAATCAATTCTAAACTATAAGTTAATTAAAGGAAAAATATTTTATAAAATTAACTTAAATTAGTAGATAAAAATTAAATAATAAATAAAAATATTATTTAAATTAATTATTATATTAAAAATAAGAATAATTTATTTGATTTATTTGATTTTTATATATTTTTATTAAAAATATTATATAAATAAATTTATAATTATTTTGCTGATTATATATTATAAAATAGAAAATTTATTAATTTTATTTACTAATTTTATTATTTATGATGAATTTTTTAATAAAAATTTATTTTAAATAAATAAATTTTTGTTTAAAATTAAAAATATTTTTATAAAAATTTATAATTATATTTAAATAATATTTTTATTAAAAAATATTTATTTTATTTTTAAAATTTTTATCAACAAAAATTTAAAATTTTATGATAAATAATTTTAAAAAAATATTTAATAACTAAGTAAATTATTTTAATTTTAAATAATAATAATATAAATACTTATATTTTATAATAAATAAAAATTATCAAATATATAAAAAATAAAAATTAAATAAATAAAAAATTATCAAATAGCAAAAATTTTAAAATTAATAAAAATAAATTAAAATTATTATTTATTTTATCTAATTTACAAAATAACTATCCTATTAAAAAAACTGAAATTATTTCTAAAAAATTTTAAGGAATTATTTTATCATATATGTAATGAAATACTTTAACCAAGACAGTATGTATAAAGTGGCATTTAGAACTGAAAGGTCATAGGGAACGTGGATCGCAGGTCTCTTGGAGTCCCCGACGCTTCTCGTGCTCCTTCTCTCGGTTTGTTTTGCACTCTCTTCTTTCCTTTTACCCATTCTCTCTGCGTTTCCGCTGTCCAATTCATCCACGTAACGCCCTAGGTGACGATGTAGTGTGTATTTTTTTCCTCGCAAGAACGAACACTCATGCTGAAACGCGAATTGCATGATGGTGGAGATAGCAGTAGCAGCAGCAAGAAGCTTCACTCTGAAGTCGCTGCCGTTAACGATGCTGACTATCAAACTGCCAAAGGCCGTCGAGGTCTTCGTTCTCGGTACCTCACCGTCACGAACATGATTAACGGTAATTTCAGTTTGATTCGCCTTTCTTTTTCTCACTCTCCGTTGCGTTCTTCGACTTCAAGTTTAGATTTTCGTTTATTCCTATTTCTTTTTTAATCTTCTTCGTTGTTTCTTACAAGTAAGAACGCACAAAACGTATTTATGCTGTATTTGTTCTGTATCTTTTGTTATGAATTTTGTGTTTAAGAAACGAAATAGTCACGCTTCGTATCTTATTTGTTTGTGTTCGTTATGGTTTTTGCAGATGAAAGGGATGAAATGGCCAGGCCTGACTCTGACAAGTTTGATTTGATATTTAACGAAATGGAAAGCTTACATCAGCTAGGTATTTACTTTTTCTGATTTTTTATTTGACAACACCTTCTTTTGTAACACAAAGGCGCATGATTGGTTCGGATCACTTTCAATGAAATATATATATCTTTTTTCCAAAGGCCCTTATGGAAACTAATAAAAAAGCTATTATTCTTATAAAATAAACTAAAGTAAATACGATATTTCTAATTGAGGTGAAGCAGGTTGAGGAAAAATGAATGAATAGGAATTGATTATAATTTTGACTGTTAAAAGGTTTTGTTCTATGAAAAGAAAATTTCTATTTTACTTAATATTTATACAAAAGTTTTTATTCAAAAAAGAGAAAGAAAGAGTGAAAACAGAAAAAGTAAACGTGACAGTTAACGTATCATAATAGAACGTTATAAATTTATTGTACAAATAACATCAACATATCTTTTGTAAACAAAACTTATAAATGCAACTAAAGATTATGAGCTAAAGGGTTTAGACTGTAGTTGTGCAGTCTCTTCTCAACTTTAAACGATCGGCATCCAGATGAGAGTATGAGCAATGGTGGAACCTACACCGATTGTAGCATGTTCCATCTCCTATTGTCAGACCCGCCAACAGGGGACTTTGACAGCTGTTTTTTGTGCTGCATTTAAGTGATTCACATTGTTCTTTAAATTTTTTTGAAGGCAATATTTAGCCAACAAGGACCAAAAGATACCCAATTTTAAAGTGGAAAACTTTCAATTATGAGAGAAAACCAAGTAACTAACTACAAAAAATGTTCAATTATATCAAGTATAATCATAAGATGCTCTTCATATTTTCTCACACAAAAGATACAAAACTTACAGCATTTCCTGTTTAGATTCCTCGTTCTAATATACTAATACTGATTACAAGTATCCGTGCCTACAGTACAAAAAATGATACCCAAAGTTTTCCCAGTGTTGCTCACATTACCTCCTTGGTTTCTCGTATTCAAAATTTGTTGCATGTTCATGCAGCTTTAGTTTGTCTCATAATAGAACGTTATTCCAGCATGTAAGGAACTGAGGATATAAAATTTATCTTTTCAATTTTGTTCCATGTTCTGTCTGATTTCAGTTACAAAACCAAGAGAACAAGTAGCAGACGCGAAGGCTCTTCTGGACATCACCAAATCCTTGGTAATGTCTGTGAAATCTAATGTCAATGGTGGCCTCACTCCTTCAGACTTTGTCACCCACATTCTTGAAAATTTTGGAGGACAATGTGGACCAAGTAACGGCGCAGAAGACTGCAGTAGAAATTCAATAGCTTGGAAGGATATTGGAGTTGCAGTTTCACATGTCTTTAGAGGGGCTTCTGGGTGTTCTACAATGTAATGTCCGTATATTAAGAATTCTTTGTTCTACCCATTGTAATATTTCTTCGGACGTTTATTTCCAACTTATTCAGGATTGGCCCAATTGATACTAAAAAAAAGCAGAGGAGGGTTATTAATCGTCGAAAGCGTGTGAGACCCACTGAATTGGCTCGGCCAGAAGAGGTAGAACTTCTTTATCTAGTCGGCGGTTTTGCTAGGGGAAAAAAAGGAGGAAAAGTGCTCATAGGAGATTTTCATTTTGATGGACCTATTAATGATGCACAGTCGGTGATTTCTTATTTTCATTTTTCATTACACAACATCTACGAAGTTTCTTACAATTTACTGCCCATTTATTTGTTACAAGACCATTATGAAGATACAATCTCCTCTAGCTTAACTAGAGAATGCAATTAATACTGCTAAGAATTTGCTGTTCATTATTCGGAATTGTAACTGTAATGACTTTTGTGTACTTGTGATATACTGATTGCAATATTCTTTTTCAGCTTTGTGGAGATTCAAGGGAAGAGAGAACTGAGACTGATATAAATATGCTAGTTATGTTTGACATCTTAAGGACAAATAAAGTTGTCAAGCTTGAAAATCTGGTTTTGAATAGAAACTCATTTGCACAAACGGTGGAGAATTTATTTGCCTTATCTTTTCTAGTCAAAGATGGGCGGGCAGAAATAAAAGTGAATGAGGCTGGATTGCAACTAGTTTGTGAGTTCCTTTGAAAATGCTTATACTAATCCTGCACTCTCAGTTTTTATATTTTTGTCATTGATTTTACTAAGATCTTTTCTTCATGCACTTGTTCTATGCCAGCCCCAAGAAATGCTCCTGCTGCAAATTCTGTTATTTCCAAGGATGTTTCTTTCAGGCACTTTGTATTCCGATTTGACTTCAATGATTGGAAGGTATCAGAAAAAGGTTTTATTTAGATTAAGTTTTTTGTTTTGTAATTGTACGTTGTATTAAATTTAATTTAATGCATCATTGTGCTTTTGTGTATGTTACAATTACGATCATAAACTTCTTGGCTTCCTTTATTCTTTTATCGAGTATTCGTGGTGGGGCCATTATAATGAACCTTCGCTATCAAATGGTTTTGGGGGGCTGTAACTGTTGAGAGAAGAATAGTGCAGAATCGACATATCATATCTCTATGTAATGGTATGAACACTGAAGTTGTTGTCTGTCCTTCATATCTTTCAGACCTTGGCACTATCATCTTGATGGTCATTCAGGGTAATACTTTGTTATGGAGCTATAAAAAATAGCTGTTATTTTAAAATTCTAGGGAGCTTCAGGATATATTTGTGCTTCCTTTAATTTTCTAGCACATGATTTCCTACCGAAGCAAATCATTCATAAAAAAAAGGATTTCCTTTGTCATTAATTTTTCGTTATATATGCTGTTCATTCTTTACGCAAGCATTTGCAGAATGACTATTTTTTTCTCATTTGATGTCTCTTCTATTTCTCTATTCCTTTTCTTTCATTGAATTCTCAGTTGATGGCTCACTCTGTTGGGGTTGGGGAGGAGCTGATGCCTCATAGGAATAGTCAATGACAGAGCCAGAGTGCAGTATCTACAGAATCTCATGGAACAGTGTCTACAAAATTAGTTGAGTGAATTATCCAATAGCCGTGGTTTGGTTCTAAATAGCAGGTAGTAAAGAGAAACTGGTCACTAGAAACCGATGCGTTAGTTGATGATTCACCCATTATTATGGTAAACGAAGAGCTCATGTACAGGCATTTATCTTATTGTTCCTGATTTGTTTCGCTCATTATATGCATAGGAGTATACAGGCTCAGTAGTTTAGTTTTAGGTAAATTTTACATAGATGCAGACTCCTGTTTTTGAAACTTCCAGATAACAGATAATGGGATAGAGTTATTTAACTAATTTCTGGCGATTTTTCAATAACAAATATGTCTTAAAATTCATGTCCGCGCATCTGACTTGTAAGCTCTGGTTCAACCTAATGGAGCGTTAATTATTTGTGCCTCCTTTAGTTACCAGCATTAGAGGTTAGAAACAGGAGCTAGTCCAAATGCCGTCAAGGAAATGAAAATCAAAGTGTAGCTTAGAATCTCGCAGGTGGGTTTTCCTCTCTGGAGGCAAGCTTTGAAACTGAGATACTGAGTTGTATTAGTTGATAGTTAGAGCCTTATAGTTGTGAGACTGGTTTAATTTGGTAGTAATTTAATTGGATGTATAACATACTGTATTGCAGCAAAGTGATACAAGAAAGATGTTTATTATGCTATTAAAATTTCATGTCACTCTATTCTTGTCTTGTGATTATCTAATTCCCATGAGTTAACAGAGTATAAGTCATGAAGAAGGGATTAATACCTAGTAAAGTGATAAATTATGATTTAGTATTTTAATTTTAATTTTATTTATAATGAAGATATTAGGAGATGTTTTAAAATTTAAATAAAATTATTATTTAAAAACTAAATCTTCGTATTAATAATAATAGATATTATATTGTATTATGTTACTTAACAATTAAAATCATAAAAAAAATTAAATATAATTATTAAAAAATTATTAATTATTTAAATAAAGATAAATATTTATATAATATATTAAAAAAAATTCAAATTTAAGTTAAGATCGTTTAAGATTACATCAATTTTAAGATTTAAAATATCTGAATTATTTTCATTAAAAAAATAGCAAGTTAATTTAAAATATGAAGATATTTATATTTTTAAAATATTTTGTTATTTTTAATTTAATTTAAATTTTAATATGTTATATTAATTTTAAAATATTTTTTAAAATAAACAAAATTTCAAGATTATTTTAATAAGTTTAATTTAATTTTTAAAATTTAATATATATTATGATAATAATGTCGGTTGAATTTAATAATTTTTAAATTTAATATTTAATATACCAAAATATTTATTTATTATAATAAAAATTATAATTTTTTAAATTATTTTTATTTATAAATTTTATTTAATTTAAAGATAATTATTCAAGATTCTACTAACTTACCAATTAACCATTTATTTACAATATGATACCAAATGAACGTAAAAATTTAAATAAATATTGTTTAATATTTTTATATAATATATTGAATTATTTTAAATGATATTATTTTTATTTTTTAATTAATTATATAATTTATAAACAATTAGTATTATGAGTATGTAATTTCATAAAATTAGAGATGAAATAAAAAATATTTTATAAAAATAAAAATAAAAAATTTGAAAAATTATTTAAGTATACTTTTTTTTCAAATCTGTTGGTCATTGTTTAGTGAAATTAAACTATACTTTTATTTAATAAAACAATTATAATTTTAATTAAATTAATTTTTTTTTCATTTTTTATAATTCTTATATCATGAATTTTTGTTTTATTTTTCCATTATATATATATATATATGTGACTATGCAAAATTAAATAAAAATTAATATTTAGAAAAAATAGAAGGTTAAATAAAAATATTTTTAATGAATAAAATTAACTTATGAATTGTATAAAAATATAAATTTTTACAAAATTAAAGTATATTTTTAAAATTTTTTATACTTTAACAAAATAAAATGAAAAACAAATAAATATTATATTATTAAATTAATTGTAATTAATATTTTTATTATTTTAAGTAAAAAAAATTAAATATACATATTATTACAAATCAAATAATATTAAAATATATATATTAAAAATTAACTATAGACAAATATAAAAATATATAATATACGCACATAACATGCGTATATATATAAATTTAGATATATATAAAAATTAAAATAAAATATAAAATATTTATTTTATAATTAATATAATGTATGTAATATTTATAATAAATATAAAAAATTATAATTATTTATTTTAAAAATTTGTAGTAAATTATATATTATTATATAAATTTTGTATTAAATAATATGTTATTTATGATGTACAAAAGCATTTAAAAATTTTAGATTAAGTGGAAGTATATCAAATAAATTTATATTTGTTTAAAATTAAAAATATATGATTTTTAAAAAAATTTATAAATATAAATATATAATATATAAAATAAATAAATTAAATAATTTTTTATAAATATAAATTTAATTTATTTATTAAAAAAAATTAATAATTTTTTAATTTCATATCAAATTAGATTTTTAATAAATTAAATCATTAATTTTTTAAAAAAATGAATTTATATTTATAAATAAATATTATTGATAAGTTATTTAAATCTTACACAAATAATTTTAACTAAATAAAATTTATAAATAGAATTAATTTAAAAAATTATAAACATTTTTATTATTAATAATAAATATTTTATTAAATTACTACCATTAAATTAAAAATGTGAAACTCTTTAAAGATTTTTTTAAAATTTAACATACATCATTTTTATAATATATATTAAATTTAAAAGATTTAAATTAAGAATAATATAATATTAAGTTGTTGTTTATGTTAAAAAATATTTGTAACTTATTATAAATATAATATATCAACATTTAAATTAAATTAAAATTAATAAAAAATTTAAAATATAAAATACCTCCATATTTAAAGTTAGAATTTTTATTTTTTATAATAAAAATACTTTAGATATATTGAATCTTAAAATTGATATAATCTTAAAGATCTTAATTTAAATTTGATTTTTTAATTTTAATATATCATATTTATTATGATTTAAATAATTAATATTTTTCAGTAATTATATTTTTAATTTTAAAAATTTATTTTCAATTTTATTAACATATTATAATATAATATCTACTAGTAATTTTTAAAAAGGATAATTTTATCTGAATTTAAAAACATCTTATATAATATATGAATAATATTCTCATTATAAATTAAAAATAAAATTAAAATACTAAATTCATAATGCCACTTTACTAGATACTAATCCTTTCTTCGAGACTTATGCTCTATTAATAAATTATTTAATTTATAAACAATATTTTTATAAAAATAAAAAACTAAAGATTGGCAAATTATTTTAATAAAAAAATATTTAAACATATTTTTCCAAACTTGCTGGTACGTGTTTAGTGAAGTTAAACTATACTTTTATTCAAAAAAAAAATTTATTTAGTCTTGTTTTCTTATTTTTGTATAGTCCTTATATTATAAATTTTTTTTATTTTTTTGCTACATATTTTTTAAACAGAAATTATATCATTGATAATAATTAAACAGAAAGTTCATGATATTAGAAGAATTAGGGAGTTAAATAAAAAAAATTTAATGGATGAAATTAATAAAAATTGACTTATGAATTACATAAAATAATATTTTTTTACAGAATTAAATTATACTTTTAAAAAAATTCTGAATATTAACAGAACAAAGTATAGGAAAGGACAGTGCCACTACGTTTCACTGACGCGGACATCACTCCTGTCATGTGATGGAGGAAGGGAGCACGTGAGAAAACAAGGCGGCGAAAACACAATATGGAAGGAAACACCTAAGCAAAATCGAACTCAAATTGAAGCCCTAATTTTAAAATCCTTTATTACTAATTATTACGTCCGCATGTAATATAATAGAATAATAATTTATTCTAAATTTTGTTCCTTTTTTACTCTCTTATCGAACTCTTTTTTTTTTTTTTTTCTCCTTGCTCCTTCCTCCAAAACCTCTCTTTCTGGGTCACGGCTAGGGTTAGGGTTTTTCCACCTTCCTCATCTGTCAGCCTTCTTCTGTTTTCCCTTGGATTTTGCTCTTCAATTGAAACCTTGCACACTAAAGTTTTTTTTCTTTACTTGAAGCTGATTCTTCTATCCGGATCCTGATCTATGGATATCCGCAAAAGGGGAAGATTTGAGCCCGGCTTCAACATAAATGGAGGATTCAAGAAATCTAAACAAGGTTTAATTTTTAGCTTACCTGCTCTCTTGGGTTTTGTTTTTTCACTTCGCCTTGGTTTCTGCTTTGAAATCTGTATGCTTTTGGTTTCTTCTCATGTGTGCGTAAATGTAAATCGAAGTCATTCCTCATTTGTTATTAATAATTTTATTAAAAAATTGATTCAACACTGTTATGGTATGGTCATTGAGGAGGCAATTCTCTCTCACACGCATGTTAACTAACCCACAGTTATAGTTAAATAGTTTCAGATTGGTCTGTTTTTCAGTAGTTGGGGCTGTGGTAAACAAACTCACTGATTTCCTCCTGTCTTTCAAACTTTGTTATGCTAGATGATGAATTCAAAACATGTGAACCTATAAAATTTCTAAAATATTGTCATTCAAAAGTAAGTATATTTTGAAGTTGTTAACAGCTTTGGCTGGCAGAAAGTGTACTAGATTAATAACCAAGAGAATGTTAACTGAGAATAAGTAATAATGTTTTGCAACAGAAATGGAGTCCTTATCAACTGGTGTAGGAAGCAAATCGAAGCCATGTACCAAGTTTTTCAGGTTCTAATCTATTCCTATCTAAATAAATATTTAGAACTGCCATATTATCATTTCTTAATAGTGTTATAAATTTTTTAAGAATTAATTGTTGGATTGCTATAAAACTAAATTGTGCAACTCTGCTAATTAACTGGGTATTCGAAGCTTTTATACAGGTACATACCGTGGTTTGGTCTAAACAAGTAACAGAATTAACAGAGTACGAAAAAAAGATAACAAGTTGCTGCATTATAGTTGCTTCTGAGGCCACTATAACAATTATAAACTTATCATTGTCCATGTCATGTTTACCGAACAGTTTAATTAGTTTGTTTCCTGTTTAATTATGATTAACATCAATTTTCTAGCTTTTAGTAGATTCTATTGCTTATGAACCCACCTTTCAATTTGTAAGCCATTAACAAACTAATATGAATTTAACTTCAATTGGTTGGGTCAGGTATGATGTCAAACTATATACTTATAAATTTTAGTGGTTTTGTACTTAACATTTTCATGAAGAAAACAAACAATTCTTTTCCTTTTTATCCATAACCTTTTTCAAGAAACATTGTAGCCAATCTCTAATTCTGAATTTGATAAATATATTGTTTGTTAATTGTTATTTAATCCCCTTGTCATAGTTATTGTCTTCATAAAGATGTCTTTTCACTCCTGAGGAATGGTGATTTACTGAAACTTTGATGCATTGGTTACTGCTTGGTACTATTGGTTATCTTCTTTCTTTTCCTATTAATGTTTTTATTACTTATCCCTAATATCTAATAGAAATCTTGTTTAGTTAGTATTTTGGTCTTCAAAATAAGCATTTCTTTTATCCAAGAGAAGTCCTCAGTATGTACAAAGTTATTTATTATCATATAAAACTATCCCTTCCAGATGTATATTTATGATTTTTGGTGTTAATTGTCTGTCTTTTCATATAATTATAGATTAGGACTCAATTGTCTGGATTATATTTTTTATTGGCAACTGTAAATGTACATTGAGGACTTTTCTGGAATTAATATTAAATGCTGGTTTCTTTTATATGGTACTTTTCTAGGTCTGTGTTGCCTTTCTTGGTCTTCCTTCCATGCCCAATTTTCCCCCTTTGACTTTTCAGGGAAACCCTGGATATTCTACTGTTCAGTAATTTGGTTTGGTTTACCCTAATCATAAATCGAATTAAGTAGACTCATGTAAATTAATATTTTGGATGGGTACAAACTGGAGCAGTGTAGGCCTTGACAGAATGTCTGCAAGTCTTGTTACTATGCTAAAATTGTGACTTGTTTGGTTCTAAATTGGACCTTGCTAGGGCTCTGACCTGTATGTTCAATGTCCTCCTCTCCTGTTTGGCTAAGGGCTCTTGCTGTATGTTTTCCGTTCAGGAGCTTGGTTTTCAACTTTTTCTTGGTAGTTAAATTTCGACAGACTGTTCTAGTGTTCTGGAACTTTATATGACCCTGGCATTTCAGAGTTTATGGGGGTGATAGATGGATATAATAATAGATCGGTCTGAATGGCTGTTTGTCCAACTTTAAACTCCCTTGCTTTATATCGCTAATAATCCATAATTTCTTTGCATGTTACATTAAAGAAGGTGGAAATGAATTACAATGTTTACATGCACCTTGCATAGAAAAAGGGAGACTTTGCTTTTTTCTGTAATCATTAATAATACATTGGTGTAATCTGATTGTGGATATTTGTTTTGCAGCACTGCAGGGTGCCCGTTTGGGGAGGGCTGCCACTTCTTGCACTATGTTCCTGGTGGTTATAATGCTGTTGCCCATATGATGAATCTAACGCCTGCAGCACCTCCAGCATCAAGAAATGTAGCAGCCCCACCACCTGTACCTAATGGGTCCACTCCATCTGCCGTTAAGACCCGTTTATGCAACAAGTTTAATACTGCTGAAGGCTGCAAATTTGGTGACAAATGCCATTTTGCCCATGGTGAATGGGAACTTGGCAAGCTTATTGCTCCATCATTTGATGATCATCGTGGAATGGGACCCCCCACAGCTGGTCGTATTGCTGGTAGAATGGAGCCTCCTGGTCCTGCTGCAAGTTTTGGTGCCAATGCCACTGCCAAGATTAGTGTAGAAGCTTCCCTGGCTGGAGCAATCATCGGGAAGGGTGGTGTGAACTCGAAACAGATCTGCCGCCAAACTGGAGCCAAACTTTCAATTCGAGAGCATGAATCTGACCCAAATCTTAGGAACATTGAACTTGAGGGGAGTTTTGAACAGATTAAGGAAGCAAGTAACATGGTAAAGGATTTACTGTTGACCCTGCAAATGTCTGCACCACCTAAAACAGCCCCAGGTGTTCCTGGTGCACCTGCCCCTCATGGAAGCAACTTTAAAACAAAGCTGTGTGAAAATTTTGCCAAAGGATCTTGCACTTTTGGAGAAAGATGTCACTTTGCACATGGAGCTGCTGAATTACGTAAATGAAGAGTATGAACTTTCTCTTAGTCAGGTGCATTAGCCAGGGTTATAATTATTGTTATTGTTGTGCATTGCTACTTAGTAGTACTGACAGGACTTCTGATATTAGCTTTGTTGTTGAGTTGCTTTATATAACTACTTTTGCTTGCCAATTGCAACTTTCCCTTATAACATCATCATATTGCTCATCTGTTTAGGTTTCCGACTTTGAACTCCTCATATCAACCCTATAATCATGGTTCTTCTCCTTCTCGTTTTGGGGGTTGGAGATTAATTTGAAGTTATTTTTTAAAAATTTTACAATAATGGGATGATATTCCTTTCTGATATAAGGAAACCCTACGAGTTAAAAAAACAACTTATAGAGTGGATTGGGGAGTGAACCTGGAACGGGTCTTTTGTTAGACCTTGTCTTGTTACACTACTCGCATAGGATTATGAAAAATGAAAGTGGGTTAGCGTGTCTTCATAGAATTTCTAATACGACATTTTTTTTGTGCAAAACCATTATAAATAGACTGTCTAGTTTTTAACAAAGGAATAAGTTAAGAAATAGAAGAGTAAGTTTGTTGATAAAAAATAGTCAGGTAAGCAATAATTTTCTAAATATATTATTTGCTTATGCTTATTGAAATAATTTTATTCAGATCGCTTTTTCTTTGTAAGATCCATGGAGGCTGCATCTACGGTACATGGTTTCGTTTGGTGTAAAATGAATCCAAATTCATTGCATTTAGTTTGAATTTGAAAATTTTTTCCATAACAAATTGATCCGATAAAAATGGTTGGTTCAGTTTGGGTATTGTCAGGTTCGTTTCACTTGGGTTGATAATTAATATTCATTTTTAAACTCTTAATTTTAAAAATGAAAGATACGTAAATGTTATAAAAATATATATAGTTTATCATTAGAATTTAATAATTGTTTTTAATTAAGATACTAATTCAATCTCTATTCAATCAGTTTTATTCAGTTTGATTTTTGAAAATTAATTTAATAGAGATTGAATTAAATTGGTCTGGTTTAGGTTGAATTTAATTATGAGAAAAAAAAGTCTGCTCTATCAAGTTAATTCGATTGATCTAGTAAGTGTTCAAAATTTGTTTCAACATCCGTATGTTATGATGTACAATCTATGGTTATAATTTTTAAAAATCAATGGTTAAGATTAATTCAGTTGTTACATTTCATAAAGGTTTTTAAATTTAATTGTAATGCGTGATATTATTTGTAATGAAGTTTAATTTTTCCTAATTTTGAAAACCTAAGAACTTTTATGGTGGATTCTCTCCCGCTTATTTTATTTACAAGTGTTTATGACTTACCTAGTTCTATCGAAACTAAACTTACTTTAAAGTTAATGTTAATAAATTCGGATTCTAGAAATTAGACCTAATATAATTTAAGGACAGATTCAAGTTATGTTTCAAGTTATATCAACTCAATTTGACATCTACTTTTCAAAAAAATATTTTTTTTCTTTAACAATTTTGTATTATATGATAATATTAAATATCAAATGTTATAAAATAACATCTTCAATAATTAACCTAATACCCAAATGGAAACCGTTGAGGATAAACTTCAAAGGAAGTGATTCAATTATGGTAACATGGGTGATGGATGAAAATTACCCATATTCTCAAAGCTTATAATTCTTTCAAACCAATCCTATAATATAGCTTGTGAAGTTCTCTCCTTGTACATGCAACAAGTAAAACAGAGAGTACCTTTATTAGAAGATCTAGTAGGTTTCTGCCTCAAGAATATGAAAAGAGAAGATGACATAGAGGACATATTGTTTCTTCTCCAAAAAAAAAAAACCCAAAAATAAATGAGTTTATTGCATTACTTTATATTATTTCAACAAGTTGTTAAAGGAAAAATAAACAAATAAAGGAACACCAGCACCATTAAAAAGGTGCCCTACAATGACCGAGAGTGATGAGGACTAACGCATAAAATATCTCTGAGTGGTACAACTACATTAATTTAATTTAAATATATTTTTTATAGTTTTCAAAATCACACATGAATTTTTTTTTTGTAATTTTTCTTTATAGTAATCTATTTTAATTTTGAATTAAATAAAAAATTTATACAATATTTTCAATGTAAAAATTATTTTCAAGTAAATAATTTTTTAGAAAATTAAAATGTAAAATTCAAGAGCTAATCTTTTAGAGTTGGGGATAAGCTTGTGGGACACATGTTACGTGTGGTGGTAAATCCATGGTACACCAACGGTGACTTTTGGCACCAATTTGTGTCACTAATCAGACGGCGCAGATTAAATTACATACAGGCAGGGATTTACTACAGGTGGTAACGGGTGTAAGTTATCCGATCCCCATTGTTTAAAAAAAAATTCAACCGTTGATCGTAAAATATAAATTACTGTGTATGTATTTGATATTTTCCACTGATTAGATCATCACCCTTCACTGTTAATCATAGCGCCACCACCATGGCAGCTACCGACACTGGAGCTAACTACAGAGCTATGGTTCGTGAATCGTCATCATCGTAACATACAAGTTGTGTCGTATATTGGAAATTCCCCTACAGTTGCTGCTATAATAGCATCAAATAAATCTTATCATCATCATTATCACTAACTGCAAACCTGCGAATAAAAGGACATTCCTGCTATTAATATCAGCCACATCAACGAGGTTGCACAACAAGCCTCGTACAATAAACTTTAAATAGCGAACCACATACCCAATTCCACGTCAACTCAACTCATTCGTCACCGTTGAAGACTACAACCTCCAAATTTATACACAACAAATTAATTGAAAATACCTTCCAATTACATTAAAACATAAAGACAACTCTTGTATCGTCCCTCTCAAGTGCACATTTATTGCATATTGTACCTGCAACTGTCCATTGCGGTCCAATTGTGTAAATGGAGTACATTGTATAATTTTAAAAGAATTAAATATATTTTTAATTTTTTTAAAATATTTAAATTTTGATTTTCATCCTTTAAATTTAAAATATTTAGTTTAGATTCTTTATTTTTTAAAATATATTGATTATAATTTCTATATTAATTTAAATTATATTAAATTAAAATTTAAATATTTTAAAGGGACTAAAAACATATTTAACCTTTTATTTTATTATATGAAAAAAATATATGAAAGATTGCGATACAACTAATTTAAAATACTAATATAATTTAGTATTAATTTATTTTTATTATTTTTAAAGCTAATTTATATTTAAATTGATTATAAAATTTAATAATTTAGTTTAATTTTGACTAATTTAAATTTATAATAAAGCTTAAAATTTTTTATATATTAAATTTAATATTTAATAATATACTTTTATGAATTTTCTTGATTTATTTAATATTTAATTTAACATAAAATAATTGAAAATTATTAGAATTTAAAAAATATGTAATGTTTTTATATAAAAAATTATTTTCACTAATTAAAATTTATGATATACATAATTTAATATTAAAAATTTTAAAAACCTAAAATTAATTATACAATAATGTTAAAATATTTAAATTTTATATCTCATATAATTAAGATTATGGTGTTAATTTTAAATTGAAAACAATAGAATAAATTTTTGTTACTAAAGTAATAAAAGAGTCATTCTAAAATTGATATCATTTAAAATTTATAAATAATTATTTAGATAATAATAATTATTAGAAAATAAATTTATAAATTATAATTTTAGAAGATTCTTAAAATAAATATATCAAAATATGGAATGTTCTTATTATATTAATAATAATTATTTAGATAATAATAATTATTAGAAAATCAATTTATAAATTATAATTTTAGAAGATTTTTAAAATAAATATATCAAAATATGGAATGTTCTTATTATATTAATTATATTTTGACAACATTAATTACAAATATGATACTTAACATAAATATATTGAACCGGTATAATATATGGAATGTCTTGATTATAATCCTCAAATCATGATTAATATATTTTGATTTAATATAGCTTAAGTTAATACAGGGATTATAATCAATGTATTTTAAAAAATGAAAGACCTAAACCAAAGATTTTAAATATAAGGGACCAAAACCAAAATTTGAATATTTTATAGAGACTAAAAACATATTTAACCTAATTTTAAAATATTTAATTAAATTATTACTTTTTATTTTTAATATTTTTATCATTTTAATCAAATTGTTAGATTTGATCATTACTGATAAAATTTGTATTCTTAAACATGTTAGTATGTATAATTTAATCTTTAAATATATTTTAATTATTCATATTTTGATCCTTAAAAATTAATTAGTTTAAAAAATATTAATCTATACAATTAATTTTTTAAAATATATTAACTATTAAATTTTTATTTATGTTTTGTAAAAAATATTAAAATATAATTAAATTAACGTATTTAAAATCAAATTATATGTATCAATACTTTTAAAAATTAAAAATACATAGGAACAACTTTAATTAGTTAAATTATATATTTATTTTAAATTTATCACTTAAATTAAATTTTTTAGTAAGGATTAAATCAACTTTTGCAAGATAAAAAATTTAAATTATAAAAAAATTAATAAAAATTAAAATTAAATATAAAATAAAGAATTTTAATAATCTTTATTAAACCTTACAAAAATAAAGTTCATTTTATGCTGCTAAGGTAGCATGTATAAATCCAAATTGCACATTGTTTAGTAATTCAACGATTTTTATTAGATTTGTTTTTAAGATATGACTCTATTAAAGTGAGAAAGTACAGATAAGGTAAGGCTATATTTATTATGAAAAAAACTGTTTGAGGTCTCAATAAATATTTCATTTAATTCTAACATTTGATATTTTGAATATATAAAGGAGAAAAAAAGTTGCATAAGCGGATAGATTAATTAGTAAATATACTAGATGCATTTATTTTTCAAATTAGAGGAAAATTTGAATCCACTTTAAATTAACATAAATCTACTTATATTTTCTTAATTCACACGTCTCCTTATTTGAAAAAAAAAAAAAAACTGAATTTAGAACCCTAGCTACAGTAGAGCCGAGCAAGGATAAAACCTGAATTGACAAAGTAGTCTAACGCCCCAGCAAGAAAGGTTAAATTCAAATCTTTTAGCATATTTATTTTTTAGAATTCTGATACGCCTATATATATATATATGAGACGACACATCCTTGAATGTAACCAAATATAAGATCTCGTTGTTATAACTTTAGAATAATTTTGACGGTGAAGGCCCTTCAAACTTTGGTTTCAATTCACATCAATTTGACAGCAACAATAATTTTCGGTTAATAAAACCTCATGGTGCCTCATAAATCAAGAATTCCCTTTAAAATTTAGTTTAAATTTCTATATACAGTACAAACAGACCATGCAGGTGTCACATCATCACAACTCAATGGGTTAAGAGAGAATTTTTTTTTTCGTAGACTGGTAAAATTATAATTTTCTTATCTGTCAGCCGTTATAAAATTATAAATTATCATTATTTTAATAAATAAGATAAAAAAATATAATAATAAATTATAAATAATCTCAAAGATAAGAGATACATGAGTAGATAAGTGTAGTTATAAGAATGATTACTTGATTAAATAATGTAGGGTTCATTTGCAAATTCAGCTGAACCACATAAGTAAAGTCTCACAAGGCCACAAGTGTCAATTGGCGTATTCCTTTGTTCCTAACAATCACAACAACCGAGGAAATTCCTCACACCACATGTATTTTTATTTTCATCTTTTCCAGTGATTCCATCTCCTAACATCAACTGCAATCACTCCCGTCTTTCATCGTCTACAATTTATTTCATAATCAAAGTGAATATTTATTATTAAGTGCTAAAATTATATAAATGTGAAGTAATCCATTTGTAATTGTGTGTGACTAATATTATTCTATTAGTTCTTTAAATACCATTCTTATATTCAATATACAAGTAAATAAATAACCTGTACATTTTAAATCAATAAAATACATAAATAAATATTATCTGCTTCTCAAATTTAAACAAATTCAAAAAATAGTAAAGATCTCATGAAAATGGAGTCTTAAGTTTGATCATTTTTTGTAATAATGAAAATAAAAAGTTATGTTGATCTAATAATTAACGTAAAATAAATAAATATGAAATTATTTAATTTCTGAACAACCACAATTTTATTTATTCATTGAAACAAAGTGATACAACTAAAAGACACGGAATACTTCTACATGGAAGTAGAAAACACACTGTAAACCACACCCAACTCTTCATAATAAAAAATGAAGAGAAAATGAGATAAACAAGACCATAACCGAACAAGAAAAAAACCATACCCCTAACTACATTGGGTAAAGGTTTTTTTTTTTTTTAACGGTTGCTACTAAACTTTGACAGCATAATCATCATTATTTAAGTGTAAGTACCCCCAGTCCCATACCCATAGTCATTTGGATTCCCCCCCGCCCGGGTATTATGGGCCGTAGCAGTCCCATCCGGGCCTCTATTGGTTCCAATGGGGTGTGAGCCCACGACTCCTTCAGTAACATGGCCCGTGGGCTGCCCAGTTCCATGGCCAGGCATCGCTGATGTCTGATGGGCCCCCATGGGCTGCCCGTGTTGTCCTGTGGTGGAGTACGTAGCGGTTCCGGTCCCAGTTCCGGTGGTGTGGTGGCCCTGTCCCATGTGCCCGGCCGTGGCCGACTGCTTTGCCGCCGCGTTGTGCTCACGCGCGGCCTGTTTGTCCAGCTCCGCCTGGTTGATCTTCTCCTCTTTCTTCTGAGTTGCCAAATCCTTTTGCAAAGGATCACGTGCCCTCATCCTCTCTGTCTGTTTAAACCCAAACACATTTATTAGCTATATACATAGAATCAGAGTAAGCAACACACACTGACAGCACAAATGATGTGACCCATCACTTGCACCTCCAAAAACTTTTTCTAGAGTAAGCAACACACACTGACAGCACAAATGATGTGACCCATCACTTGCACCTCCAAAAACTTTTTCTAAACCAAAGCTTTCATCGTTAAATTTTGATAAATATATATATATATATATATATACTTCGTCACATGGTTACTTGAAAACGGAAGTTGCCCATGCAATATATATGATGACATATGTGTTGATTGAAAAGGCTCATAACTGAATTACTCTAATTAGCATCATGGACAATGACCACGTTTCGGTGTTAAATAGCTTTGTTGTTCTCATTATAAAATGTATTATGAACCCACTAGACTAGCTGCCTGAAGATATTTTATGAACAATGATAATAAAAAAGTTCAATTCTAAAACTCTATTATTAATTTTACCATAATAATATATAATGTGTTGTCATTAGAAAATAATAATAAATTAAATTTTTATACTATCAAACAAATATAACTTCAAAAATAATTATTATGAAAAATCAACAACAAAACTATATTTAAACTAAAATTTTATTATTATATCATTAAAAAAATAATTTTGAACATAATTAAAATTTGAATAATAAGTATACCTTCTCCTGGACGGTGGCCTTGGTCTTCTCCATGCCAGACTTGGCAGAAGCACCCAAGTTGGCAACAGTTTCCTTAGCGGATTCTCCTGCTTTCTTTGCTCCCTGCATTTTCAACGATCGATTCTTTCTCTTTCTTTCTCAGTTTAATTAGGTTAGGTTTTCTTTGCTCGATGACCAATACCACACTGGACTCTACCATATATATAGATTTAGGTGCTACGTTAACTTCTGCACAAGTGTCAAATGGGGTTACTCGTGTCATTTTCTAGGGTAATTGAATTTACATCTGACACGTATTGCCGCGTGTCAATTTGTAACTAACTCGTGTGAACAGTGACACGGCGTCGCAGTTTCGGGAAATCAGGGACACGTGACAAATAACCACTCGTATTGGGGTTTATTTGTGTCTAGTTATGAAAATAATAATACAAGATGAATTAAATTTTGTCACGTACGTTGGAATCGATTCATGTATCTCAAAATTCTTAAAACTTCTTAATTTAATTCTTTCGTAATACGTATAAATTTAATAGAACTCCACATTTTGTTGGAAAATTTTGAAGATAAATGAAGATTTGGTTGCTTGAGACATGTTAAAGAACGTTGTTTTTAAAAATTACTCTGTCAAATAAGTATAAAAAATACTAAAGTTCTCGTGATTTAATAAATTCGTCTGAAATGAACTCAAGTCACAAAATTGTGAATAAAAAACATTGTTAACTTGGTTTTAGAAAGGGAAAGTTGACGAAAGAAGAAGTGGAGAGATATAAGAGAAGGTGCATTCAAAAATAGAGATAGCTACTGAGAAAGATGGTTTTGAGTTCAAAGAAAAGAAAAGGTTAAAAGTTAGCGAGAAGATGAGAAAACTAAATTTTATTGTTCATGAATGAATGGGATGGGTACAAAATAAGTGATGTATATATATATATATATATAATAAGTAATAAAAAATAGAATGAATAATTTATAATATTATCAACAAAAATACAATGAAAATGTACTTAATTACCAGCAGAGACAGAGCAAGACATTTTTTCAAGGAGGATAAATATAAATATAAAAATTAATATTAAAGCATGAGTGTTTCTAATTTATTCATGCAAGCCAAAGCTTCCCAATAATAATCTTTAGGTTGCCTTGTTTCTACTGCTACCGTGCCACGTATTTGAAAGCCTCTAATTTTTTAGAGTAGATTGGAAGATATAGTTGTCGTTGCGGGTATGAAAAGTAAGATCTTTAAAATAAAATAGAATAAAAAGAAGTTAAAAGGCTTTTCAAAGAAGGTTTATGAAAGTAAATAAGTATGGCTGTCAAAAGTAAGTGGAATTTATAAGGAAAATAAATATCCATCTCTTTTAGTTCTTTTATTTATTTAGTAATTTAAAAAAATATAAGATAGCCATAAAAGAAAAATATATGCATATTTTAGTGTTTATAAATTTTTTAACGGCTAGCCATGCCTACCTTATTTAACAAAAGGAGACATCCTTGACCATTAGGTAAAAATCATGATCTGAAGTATATCATAGGTTTCGCAACTAAACATAAACTAACTCTATGTTTAACCAATTTAAACCATCAATATTCTCAATTGAGAGAGACATGGTCATGCTACAATAAATACTTAACCACTTGATAATGTAAAATAATTAAAATAAGCTTAACTACCATTTGATAAAAGCTAAAAATAACATTAGTGGATAACCATCCAATACAAAAACTTATAATATCAATGTTTAACCATTATAAGTAGAAAAAAAAGTCACAACCAAATAGGCTTAAACCTAATCATAAAGAGTAACCAAAAAGTAATTCTGACTAATAGAAGCCGAAATAAAGCTTTAAAGAATCTAAACATAAGGAAGCACATATGTTCAAGAATGGAATAGAGGGGTGAAAATGGAACCCAGTAAGATTAAAATTTTAAGTGCAATGGAGTTGTGTCATGATCAAAAGCCCATCATCAAGTAACCACAATACATCCTCTCTGTGCAACTCCATAATAGAGCACATGCTATTCAACATAAACTAGCACAAAGAATATGTAAGAAAATTTCATCCAAGAGTTTGTAATATACCAAACAACAACGAAGAAAAATTAGGAGTATTAATGCCAATTTTCTATGAAGAAGAGTTTAACCCACTTGAAAGCAACAAGAGCAGGCATAAGCAAAAGAAAGAAAAAATCAATTTTTTATACAATAATAAAAATAAAAAGATTTAGACCTATAATCTTATTAAAATTATCCCTACTCCTTATATCGGTAGAAATTATTGGCATCCTTTAAGTTGAGAATCTTACGAACTGCATCATCAGATATTGCCTTGGATTACTCAATGAGTCTTGGAAGCCACCATTCCTTTAAGAGATATTTTAAAGCTTTCTACCAAAGGACAAAGCTGTATGTGGGACCGATGGTTTTCACTACAAACAAAGTAGAAAGTGTCAAGGAAGTGGACAAAGAATCCAACAATTAAAAAAGATTATCAAAGTGGAGAAAGAAAAGAAAAAGGCATCATAATTATTCACATGTACACAGCAATTCCAAAACTTTGGAGCATGACCATTGCACTTAAAAAGCAAAAAATTCAAAAACAATTGTGGATCTGCAGCAATTGAGCAACACAAAGACATCATTCTCGACTTTTGAAATCAAAAAGCAATTGAATCTTTATCATGAAAATCCCTAACATTAAGTGCAGAAAAGACGCATTTTAATGCCTGAGATCCAATAACACAATCTGCTTTAGAGGAAAAAAAAGTTGCTTCCACAACACATAAAAAACAAAATTTGAGAATAGAAACATATCCAAAGGTCTTAATTGTGCTTATTGGAAACAAATTTGAATTCGACAAAGTCGTTTATAATAAAGTACCAACACCTTTGATTTTTTTTATAAGCCAAATAATATTAGATGAAAAAAATATCGGTAACTCTTTAATGTGTACCAACACCTTTGGTTGATTGAGAGCATCAATGAATAAGAAACATCAATGAGAACCTTGAACAGCTACATCGTTAAGAACTTCACATCGTAAACAATAGCTCACCTTACTTTTACTTGAAAATGAAAATTGTTTCGCAACAACTAAACCCATAGTGTTCACAAATTGTTGGATCTAAGTGAGTCATGCCCTTGTTGAGTTCTGGAATAAAAAATGCAGTGATTGATGATAACCACAATGTGAATGTTTGATGAAAGTCATGATCTTGGAAGAAACATGGAAGGATTGTTTAATGAAATTCTCAAGCAAGAAAAGCATATCAAGTGATGAAAAACTAAAAGAAAGTCGAAGAAGATAAAAGAAATTAATGAGCTCATGAGGCAGCGAATGAAATTGTACCCTTATGATGGGTATGACTTTAATACCATGTTATGAAACATGGTTTAGACAAAAAGAAGATGTTTTTTTTTAAAAAAAAACATCTGGCTTCTATTATTAATGAATGGTCATGGATGAATACAAAAATGAGTCATACATTGATTTAAGTTCATGAATAATATACTAACTTATTGCATTACCATCTGGACCAACTAATTATTATAACTATCTCTAACAATAACAAAACAAGAAAAGATTGAACTAGAAGGTTGGACCAAGTCAAAGTATTAAATTAACTAATTATTAGTTGATAAATTAGATAGGTTAAAATAGTTTTAGAATTTCAAAATACCTTGAAGCTTAAATGATTTTGACTTGCTTTCAACATTTTGCCCTGAATTCCTGCTAAAAAAGGTCTTAACAATAATATTTTCTTATTAAAAATCTTTCACGATTTAGAAATTAAACCAAATTGAGTCTTAATCTAATCTAATATGTTTTTAAAGGCTTGGATTTTTTTTCTTATAAAATTGGTCGGCACTTTTACTTTTGGCTCGCTTTATGCGCATCCTATTTGGAGTAATATATTCTTCTGTAAACAAACACAAATCTAACACGTCATTTTTAAACACAATCAATAAAAGCATTACATTTGATTAAAATAAAATTAAAAAAACAACCTACAAAATCTTAAACATAAATGGGTATGAAGCATTTTATATCCTCCAACACCATCCCTTCCGATCTCTTCTACCCCTGCCTTCTGCAAGATACCTTCGATTTTGACCTCAAACTTGATCTTGACGCCAACCACTGCCTCTTCCCTTTTTACCCTCCCAAGAACCTTTTACTACGAACTAGGCACAATAAATATTGATACCTAGAAATGGAAAAATCAAAAAGCTTTTGAATTTGGCCATTATAGAAATTGCCAAGCTAAGAGAGTTTCGGTGAAAATATCAATGTGAATTTCTGTTTCAGTGTTCAGCTTCAATTTTTCTCTTTTTTATGTTCTATCTGTTTGTCTGTTAGGTTATTTAATATATACAAAAATTTTAACATTTTTTAATTATGTGGCATGAATTTTGAACTTTTTCTTACCAATTGTGAGTCATTGTGCAGAAAGGGGTAGCGAGAAGAGTAGAGTGTAATGAGGAAACATGTTGCAATTCTCGATGGAAAATGGGAGAGAGACAAATAAATTAATGAGGAAACATGTGTCCTTTCATTTTAAAAAATCAAGGTTATTATTTTAATCAGTTAAACTATGTTAATTGGTTGCGCCTAATTAAATGTGAGTTTTTAGATTTGTGTCTATCCAATAATTACTCCTATTTTTGAAATCTAAATTGACATTTTAAATACAAGAAATTAAAGGTGGTGTCTTTACCTCCCGCAACACCAAGTTCTTATGTATGTTACAAATATTAGATCAAAGGCATGTCCCTCACAATATGCATATCAACTTTAGTTGGAAGATATCAATCTAATGAGTATTTAATTTAGCTATAATTGTTTTAACACTACGTCATAGGATACTTTTTACAACATTTAAAAAAATGTTACAAAAATATAAAAAATGTTACCTATTAATTTTAGTAACATTTTAAGAAGTGTTGCATCTGATTCATGTCACAAAATATTATTAGTAACATTTAAAAAATGTTACAGAAATATAAAAAAATGTTACCTATTAATTTTAATAACATTTTTAAAAAATATTACATCTAATATATGTCGCAAAAAATATAAAATATAGTAGTGTAAACTAGATACATGTCCCTCGCAGCATCCTCGTCAATTGTAGTCGGTAGAAATCAAAGTAATGAGTGTGTAATACAACTATAATTATGTTAAAATATATAGTGAATTAGTGTGTGCATTCTGTATATGTATATTTGTAAATTATATGAAATTATTAGAAAATTATTGTGTTGTATATTTGACAAATAATTGGTATATTTGTGTTTATTTTGCCAAGTATCTTTCTTAAAAATTCTTGAAAATATAATTTTATGCCAGGCTTTGATTGTAAGACCGCTTAGAGATATTAATTCGGGATCACTTGAAAATGTATCTACTTCGGAGCATCAACGTATTAGATGCTTAACAATGCATTTATCAAATGTCTTATTTATGATGGTATGATGTACCCGTTAACTTGTATTGATTTAAATTTTCAAAAAATGTTTAGGATCTAA